>CM053771.1:139208081-139238921 GCA_028658325.1 Potorous gilbertii | reverse complement strand
AATGGGTGGGGAGGGAGGGATGGGGAGAAACTGGAACTTAAAGTTTTAGGACCAACTGTTGAGTATTGTTCTTGCTACTAGGAAATAAGAAATACAGGTAATGGGGAATAGAAAGTTATCTGGCCCTACAGGACAAAAGAGAAGATGGGGTAAGTGAAGGGAGGGATGATAGAAGAGAGGACAGATTGGTGATATGGGTAACTAGAATGTCCAGTGTATCGGGGAGGGGGGAGGGGACAAATGGGGAGAAAATTTTGGAACCCAAAATCTTGTGAAAATGAATGTAAAAAGTTAAATAAATGTATTTAAAAAAATAAATAAAATAAATTAAAAAATTAAAAAAAAATCAAAATAAAAATAAAAATCTAAAAAATCAAACAAGAGATTACCAAAAAGGAAAAAGAAAAAAAGACAGAAAAAAAAGGAATAAAAGGTTTTTGAGGGAGAAAATAAAGAGATCTACCAATATCTAATTTATTAATTTATTTTTTTGAGTTGGGAACTTTAGTAGAGTTTAAACAATCTGTTTCTCTCATTTTACAGATATGGAAAATGAAGACCGGAGAGTTTATGAATTTTCCATGGTTACAAAGATAGTAATGTAATTACTCAAATGTTGGTCTTCAGACTCAAAATTTAGAATGCTTTCTATTGATATATGATATGCACATATTAAGTCCTAAAATGCCAGTTGGTCTCCATTGTTATTTAATTCTTTATTTCGGTGGAGATTATTTTTTGTATTGATATACCCTGGCTGTGTATTATAAGTTAAATATCAAATAACAAATGCATTTTGTTACTACCTTAAACACTATTTCTCTTTCAATCTATTTTCCTGTTGTTATTCATATGTAGAGAAGCTATTTCAGGGACTTCATTCATCATGGTACTCCATTTCAAGTTACTTATCTCAATTAATGATTTTGGTCAATTATTTTGGATTTACTTGGTAAAAGAACTTTTCACCAACACCTTCTTTCCTATTCTCCAGTTATCACTTCCTCAAACATTTTTATTGTCATATTGCTTTATGTAATATTGCTAGGATTTTGACAAGCTTTAATAATGCTAATAGGAATTCTTGCTTGTCCCTTGATCTCAATGGGAGAACTTGGCTGCAAATAATGGTAATATTTGCTTTTAAATAGTCTTTCTTAAGAATATAGTGAAGAGAAATCCTTGTGTTTCTCTTTTTTAAAGTTTTCAACATGAGTGCTGCATTGGACTGATTTTTTCAACCTCCCTGATATAACATGTTTAGGGCTTTTGTAATGATTGTGATTTATGTATTCATTTTTTCCTAATAAAACATTGTTGCATTCCTGGTATAAATGCAGCTTAGTCATAGTGAATAACTTTTGGGATATAATTATACAAACTTCAGGATTTCACTGAATGTTTATATCAGTATTGATAAGTTGCATTTCTCTTTGATTCATTTTTCTTCCCTATATTCTCTTTGTTTGTTTACCAAATACATATTTTTATGGAAGGCATTTGATGAATGATATTTTAATTTTTGAAAACAATATTCTTTTTCTTTTTAGTATGAAAATTCTTGGATATCTAAAAGTTTACCAGAATTCATTTTAAGTCAATCTGATTCTTGATTAGAATTTACCATGGAAAGTGCTCTATGGAGGTTCCAATTTCTCTTTCTTTTATTTTATTGTTTCAGCTATTTATTCCTTATTTTATCATTTTTTAATCTTTCTCATTTCATTAAAATCTTCAGTATTGGTAGCATCTACTTATGTGTACGACATTTCAATTATTCTTTTAGGAAAAAAACCAATTTCTTCTTCATTTGTTGTGTTTTCTCTTCTCATTTCTGAAGATAGATTTCCTCCCAAAAACCAAATCACTGATTTGCCAGTTTTCTTGGTCATCTCAAAAAATATGTTTGTTTTATTAATACTGTTATATTCTTACTCCTTAAATTTTGTCTTTGAAATTTAAAATGACTTCTTGTACATTCTTCAATTAACTGATTAATCATAGGCCTTAATTTTTAGTATTATGCTCAGTATATTGTAAATTTTCAGGACTATACACTTTTTTCTTTTATTGATTAATTAATTAAATTATTTTTAGTTTTAAACATTCACCTTTATAAGATTTTGAGTTCTAAGTCTTCCCTCTCCTTTTCTTCCTCCTCCCTGAGACATCATGCAATCTGATTTATGTTATACCTATATAATTATATTAAACATATTTCCACATTAGTCATGGTGTGAAAGCAGAATTAGAACAACAGAGAAAAACTTCCAAAAAGGAAAAAAATGAGGAAATAATATATTTTCATCTGCTTTCAGCCTCCATAGTTCTTTCTTCACATGTGGATAGCAATTTTTCTAATTTAATTTTGAAAAAAGAAACCTCAGTTATCAGAACCAAAAATGACAAAGAACTTAAAACAAAATTTTTAGATATTAATAGTTCTATCTTTCCTAAAAACTGAAAACTTGATTGAAATGGATGAATAATTTTAAAATATAAAATGTTTATATCAATGAAATAGTAGAGAATTTAAGTAACCTAATACCAGAAAAAGAAATTGAATGAACTATAAATGAACATTCAGAAAAGAGCTCCAGGACTACATAGATTTACAATTGAATTCCATGAAATTAAAAAAATTAGTTCCAATACTATGCAAGTTACTTTTAAAAATAAGAGAATGGATTCTTCTAAATTGCTCCTATGATACAAATATGGTCATGAAATTTAAATCAGGGAAAGAAAAAAAGAGAAATTAATTGACCAATATGTTTAATTGACATTAATACAAAAATTTAGACAAAATATTAGCAACAAGGAAGGTTACATCAATGTATAAAAAAGATTATGCCTTATGACCAACTAGGATTTATACAATATTAGACAACTAGAAACTAAAAGATCCTGTTAATAAGAGCTGGAGCAGAGCTGAGAAGAAGTTAGTCTTTAGAGCAGTGAAAGCTAAGAAAGATGCAGTCTCCTGGGTGGTGTGAGTGATTGCGTGATTGTCTGTGGTTTTGTTTAAGAGAGCCTGCTTGTGATTTGGTTAATGGAGCTGGTTTGTGGGAAGATTAGCAGGGGGAAGACTTGGAGATGGTTTGTTCTCTGCATTGCTATTGCGTATAGAGTTTTGGGTCTGATGTATTCGGGTCTGAATAAATGCTTTGGTTCTGCCTTCCATGGGGAGAGTCTGTGACATTTTGTGATTCTGAATTACATCACAACATTCAAGGCTGCCCCAAGTGCACATTGGTCCTACATTATGTTAGATTTTTCAAGTATCACAAAAATCCATACAATTTTAATGTAAAACAAAAATCACCATTCTAAGGCAGTGATAGAAAGATGAGGATTTCCTGTGCCAAGAAGAAGGAATATTTATAGACTTCCATAAAGCACTTGCAAAATATGTCAATAAACCTATAGAAATAATCTTCAAAGGAGTAGATATCACTTCACCAAGTAATAGCAAAGGATATTAATAGACAGATTCCATTAGATTTGTTGAAGTAGTGTAACTGAAAATGGGTCATCTCCAGAAAGAAACTATGAAAGACCCAATTCCAAAAGTTCTCTACTAATGGAAGCAAAAAGTCCTCCAAATTCATGCAATTATATCCAATGATATATCCAATGATGTGATAAACAAAATTAGGCATTGAATAAGTATGTGTCATGCATATTTCTTTGTGGAAAAGAGAAGAAAATTCAGAACCACATCATTGTTATCAGAAATTACATAAGGTTTATCCCCAAAGAAAAATGCTAATTATGAATGGAAATAGTTGGAGAAAAGGCAGGAATTCACTTAAGGTCCCACAAATTCCCCTCATAAACAACTTTAAAACAATGCCTCAAATCACATTCTGGAGTTGCAGAACCAATAAAAGGTCAGAATGAAACAATTCTCCATTCCAGGACAACTTAGGAGCTCAGCAGAAAACTTCTGTTATGCCTGAATGTTGGTCAGGCCTGGAGCACAGTGCAGGATAAGCCATATTCTGACAATTGAATAGTGGGCCTTGGGAGCAGGTGCACAGCTGCTACAATGGCTTTAGGAGATCTCAGCACATACAGTGAGGGGGAATCATCAGACAACTGGTCAGAAAGAGATTCCAAAGGACATTTTGAGGGCACACACAGTTTGGGACCCTGTTGCATTGTCCATTAGCAGTTCTGAATCACAGTCTCAGGATAGGAGGAGCACTAGTGCACTAGAGTTTATGGCACCTCTATAGTGGGGACCCTGGTCACATTTCCAAGGGTAGAAGAGTCCTTGTAGTCGCTTATAGGGAAGCAAGGGCCCCAGTCTTGGGTTCAAGGCAGTAAGAAGCACATAATGCTTGCAACCACAGGACAGCAGGAGCTCAAGTCACAATTCCAGGGCTATGAAGCAAGAAAGCACTTCAGGACACATTGGAACAGGTGTACTGACCACAATTCCAGCACAGAGAACACTGCTTCTGGTTGCTCACAAACCAGAGCATGGACCAGGAAAGCCGTGACTACATCTCTTATTAGATCATACCACTTGGGAAAAAACAAAAACAAAAAGACATCCATAACTAGCTCTGAAAACAGCAGGATGAAAAAATTGAATTCTGGGATACTGCCTCCTTCAATCCCATAGAATGACCCAATTTTTTATTAGCTTAATTGTGTCTAATGCTTCAGGGATCATGACACTTGGCAAAGATGCTGAAGTGTTTAGCCATTTCCTTTTCCATCTCATTTTACAGATGAGGAAATTAAAGCAAAAAGAAAACTGACTTGCCCAGGATCATACAGCTAGTAAGTGTCAGAGGTTGGATTGCAACTCAGGTCTTCCTAATTATAGACCTAGAGCTCTTTCCACTGCGCAGCCCTGCTATTTAGAGCCTAAATTTAACATAAAGGTAAAAAATTAATAAAGGAGGTGGAAAAATGAGCAACAACAATAAACGGACGTGACCATAGAAAGTTACTATGGTAATATGGAAGATCAATTCACAAAACCAAAAGAAGACAACAAAAGTGAAGCAACTATATACAGAATATCAAGGAAAATGTGAATTGGTCATGGGTTCAAAAAGATTTCTTGGAGAAGTTGAAAAACAATTTTGAAAATCAGGTAAGATAGAAAAAATTAAGAAAAGGAATGAGGGTGATCCAAGAAAAATATGAAAACGAATCAAGAGCTTGTTAAAGGAGGCCCAAAATATATTAAAGAAATTAACATCTTATAAAACAGTATTGGCCAAATGGGAAGAGAGGCACAAACGTCTTTAAGAGTAGAATTGGACAAATGGAAACAAGGTGTACAAAAATTCACTTTAGAAAGTGAAATTTAAAAATTATTATTGGGCAATTGGACTCTAATGATGCAATGGGACATCAAGAAACAATAAAATCAATTCCTTTGTGTTCACACACAGCTCCAAATGCCTTGAGACAAGAATAGATCAGTGATTACAAGAAGAGCTGGATTTTTAACCTTAAATTTACAGGAAATTTCTGAACTAAGTTCAGAGACAATAAACTATAACAAATAATTATGAAACAAAAGCAATTACAAGACAGAATCAATCATTTGAAAATCAGAATAATACAAAATCAAATCAATCATCTCAGTACTGAAGTTCCATATAAATACTAGCCATTGTTGTTAATGTAGTTATTAATATATTCTAGCATTTACACTTCTTCCTCTGTGATCATGAACAAATCATTTAACTTCTGTAAATTTCAATATATTTACATATAAAATGAGGAGACTGGACTAAATGACATGTAAAATCTATAAAAATTCCAGTGTTACAAAGCTAAGCTGCTCTAATATGAGGTAATCTGTGGCATATATGTACACATAAAGGTAATATTGTACTGGTAAATGACTAAGAAGTACCTCATATACTTATATACATGACACATATTTAAGTTTAACCTCCATTTTTAACATTTTCTTAACACAATAATATGACACAATCAATGAAATAATAAATCATACTCTGATTTGTAGCATTTACTGATTTCTGACATGTAAAATACTCACACTGAAAAAAAAACAATTAGCTCAAAGTGTTTTGGAGCACACTGGAGCATACTCTTGAGTAAACACCTACATATTCACCTAAATACATAATATACACTCATGTTTTCATCCACATACAAAAATGAACATACATATATACATGTACATGTACACATACGTATACATGAATCAGAGAAGGAAAGAGATAGATGAAAAGAATCTTTTCTAGACTTTCATCAATCTCACTCCTTGAATTTCTCTGATGATTGTTCACTTTGAAACTTCCTATGTTGGAAATCCATATCTATGGATTAAAAAGTGGTGGGAAAAGAACATAATTGAGTTGCTGGATAACCTAAATAACTGGGAAACTGAGTAAGTAACATGTTAGATGTAGTAAGTATTGGATGGAGTAACTATAATGTTGAAGGAAATTCAACTTCAATTTACTCATTGATTCCTTCAACAAAGGTTTATTGACTATTTATACAGAGCACTTCATTGCAATAAATGATAGGAATTCATAAATAGGTCTATATAATTTCTGACCTCAAGCAGTATAATGAATAAATGACTGCATGGTAAATATACTGGGACTGATATTAGTTAGATATTCATTGCCTTCAGTATATAGATATATAGATATATATATATATATATATATATATATATATATATATATATATATATATATATAAAGATAATTCTTCTCACTCCTCAAACTAGTACTTAGAAGTAAGTGAGAAAGAGTAAGAAGTCAAAAGTTCTAGTTGCCAGGGCTAATTCAATCCAATACAGTAACATTTATTATGTAATTACTGCATGTAAGTCACTGTGTTAGGCACAAAGACAAATGAAAATGAGTCACTGCAATCAAAAACCTTGTATTCTAAAGGCACAACTCTAGGTATAGATATAGATAGTTGAAGAAAGGACTGATAAAGAAACAAAATTATTCACTTCCTGGGAAACTGAAATTTGCTCTATCTCATTAATTGGACAGATGAAATAATTCAAAGAAGCTATTTATATTGAGAATAAATCCCTAAACAAGATTAAAGAAATCATCTTAGAGGGCAGTTTAGATGAAAAATATTTCTGCAGAAATGAAAAAAAATGGTCCAGGTATATATAAAATTATACATTCATATACTACACACACACACACACACACACACACACACACACACACACACATAAAATGAACACAAGATGCTTTGGGGAGTAAAGGCAGAAATTGTTGGGAAATTAGGAATGGATTCATAAAGAAAGTAGTACTCAAAATGAGTTGAAGAAAATAAGAGATTCTAAGAGTTTAGAGTGACAATGGAGTGTACTCCAGGTATCAAATAGCCAGTGTAAATCAACAGAGTGAAGATGGAATGCCAAGAAGGAGGGACAAGTAGCTCAGTATGGTTAATTCAGGGTGTATGGAACATGCAGGTAAATTAGGAAAGGTAGTAGGGGCAATGGTATAAAGAGTTTCAAAATGCCAAACTTTTTTTATAACTTTGTCTCTTCCACCCTCCCAATCAACTTCTAATAATAAATGTAATGTTGTTGAATATTGGATTTGTCTAGGACTCTCTAACTTCATTTGAGTTTTCTTGGCGAAAATCCTGGAGAGGTTTACCATTTCCTTCTCCAGGTCACATTACAGATGACAAAACTGAATCAAACAAGGTTAAGTGACTTGCCCAGCTTCCCACAGCTAGTAAATTTCTGATGTGTGAATTGAGCTCAGGTATTTCTGACTCCAGGGTCAGTATTCTGTCCACTGTACCACCTAACTGCCCTATAAATGTCACAGGAAATAGCACCAAAAATTGCCTTTGGCATTAAAATGGTTTAGTCAATTTGACAATGGACAGGAAACAAAGCTCAGGAAAGCTTTTAAATTAAATCAGCCTCCTGAAATCTGTCTCATATTGTAAGTTATAAGAACATTTCCCACTAGCAATTTTTTCGGAAACTGAAAATGTTTTCTTTAAAATTGGTATATCTTAGCTATTCATTTTTCATCATGTCCTAGTTGTAAATAGACATGTATTTACAGTTTGCTGGGAATTTTAAATTATTGTTCTGAGTCAGACCTATTTTATACACATTGTGGGAGTCAGAAAACATACCTGTAAAAATCTTCTAACAGAAACAGCTGTACCTAAAAGCATGGGGCTTTGGGTCTGGGGAAAAAGAGTCAAAGGAAATTTCTTTGGTTTTCATATAAAAGACAAATTATTTTTGTGCACCTATATAATTTTGATAGCAATTCTGAGAAGAAAAAAACAAAAATACAGTTATGTAAATGGTCATAAGATTAGCTATGCTTGCTTTATTTAGATTAGGGGAGGGGCTTGAAGGGGTTATATTATATCTATATGATTTTCCCAATAACCTGTCTTCAGGTACTGCCTCCCTGAATTATTGATCAGTCACAATGGACAGTGAATGAAAGTTTTGTAAAAATTAAGATACAACTTATTGAATGATTCCATGGGATATTTGCATTTTCACAGAGAATCATAGATAAAAAATTTATAGTTACAAAGGATCTTAGAAGGCATATCTGAAATCCCAAATCTGAAGCCCACAAAGGTTAAGGGACATGCTGAAGGTCAAAGAGAAAGAACATCCAGGATTTATATCCAGATCCACTTACTCTACAGTCAGCACTTTGCATGACTTCTTTAAACCAAAAGAATCAAGACATTCTGATTGAATGTTGAGCAGTAGAGAATGAGGAGAAAAGGACTTGGATAAAGATTCAATCCTGAGATAATTTTAATAAACAAAGGAAAGAAAGTGAACCTTAGGACCTTGAATTCACCTCACATTATGAAAATCCTACCCACGCTCTAAAGAATATTCTTCTTTTCAAGGTTCTCCTCAAGGCAGCCTGAACATCTTTATTCCTCAGACTATAAATGATAGGGTTTAGCATTGGTCCCACAATCGTATAAAATATTGTAGATACTTTGTCCTGTTCCACTGACCCTGACGATGAGGGCTTAAGATACATGAATGAAGCTGACCCAAAGAAAAGAGTGATCACTATTATGTGGGAGCTACAGGTGCTGAAGGCTTTGGACCTGCCTTCAGTGGAGCTGATGCTCAGGATACTGGACAGGATGAGAGCATAAGAGACAAAGATGGTGACACTAGGCACCGTAACATTTGTGCCCACAACAATGAAAACCACTAGCTCATTGATTTTTGTGCTACTGCAGGAGAGCTGGAGGAGGGGAAGCACATCACACATGTAATGGTTTATGATGTTGGCATCACAGAAGGACAGTCTCAGCATGCATGCAGTGTGGGCCACAGCACCAGCAAACCCCATTACGTATGCCCCACCCAGTAACCATGAACACACCTGATTGGACATAGTAACATTATACAGCAATGGATTACAGATGGCAACATAACGATCATAAGCCATTATTGTCAACACATAACATTCAGAACAAACAAAAAAACAGAAAAAATAGAGCTGAGCCATACACCCTGAATAAGAGATGATGTTTTTCATTAGGACAAAATTCATCAACATTTTGGGAGTAAAGACAGAAGAATAGCAGAGATCTATAATAGATAAATTGAACAGGAAAAAGTACATAGGAGTGTGAAGCTGAACATTCATCCTGATTAAAATGATCAGTCCCATATTTCCCACTATAGTGATCACATAAATCCCTATAAACAGAAGGAACAGGGGTAACTGGAGCTCTGGTTGATCTGTTAAGCCTGCAAGGATGAATTCAGTCACTGGAGAGGAATTTGTCAAAGCCATTTTCCTTTTGGTGGATGTATGAGGAGATGAAAAAAGAGTTATGCTAGATGCAAAAAGTCATGCTAGACAAAACATAATTGTTAGAGGCAACCAAGCCTCAACTCCAGTTATGAAAAAAGAGAAATTCTAGAAGGGTCTGGAAAACATCATCACCATGCCATCAAGAGACAGTTCTCATCTTCCCCAAGATATCCAGGAATTTTGATTGGGCTGAGTAACTGTCTCCATGAGCTGGATGATTATAGAAAACTGTCCTGTAGAATAGCAGTTGATGTTCCCCTGCAGAATAACAGTTGATATTCCTCAGGCTCCAAAGCCAATGGAAACCAGGACAATGACAGTAATTTCCATCCCTTACAGTATCCCCTATGCTGGTCACCTCAGCCCAAGGAAACAGAGATTAATAACATTTAGCAAGGTCACACCTTATTAGTACTTGAAACTGAATTGGAACTCAGGTCTTTCTGATTTAAAGCCCAAGCTTCTCGCCACTGTACCACCCACCTGCCTGTAGATTGGATCCAGAGTCCCTTTTTCAGAGGAGAGTCCTATGGAGGTAATGATACAAAATTCCCATTATCTTTCCACATTCTCTTCCCCACTCACACCTAGAGTACACCGAAAGACCTATATATGAGTCGGTGACAAAGCTTAGGGACATGATATCTTATAGAATCCTCAAATCTTGTCATTGCCAAAGCAGGGAGGACAAAACAGAAGGAAAAATCTAAAATGAATGTCTTACACATGCACCCTTCTCCTGCCTTGACACTTCAGTGATGGTCTTTACTGGTTTTGAGCCCCTGGGTTCTGAAGGAGAAATAATTCAGATAATAGTGATCAGAGATTCTCCCTCTTCTGCTCCCCTTTCTACTGAAGCAATCAGAGAACAAGCTTCACCCTCTGGGCTGAATAGAGAGGTAGTTTCAGCTATAAAGATCACAAGGCTGTGACTTCACCTGGGGAGTGCTCTAGACTGAGGGAAGGAAATAGTGCCCAGAGGTGTCACCATAATCAGCAGGTGATAGGAAACTGAAGGCTTTATTCTGGATATGATATTCACGTGGACTACATTGGAAGCCCAGGGAGCATCCAACAGGTTCTCTCCAGGGAATCAAACACTTCAGGGCGCAGTAATTACTATCTCCATGTTTACACACTGTACCCAAAGGATTCAATCTTCTATTCAGTCTTTAAATTTATGTATGGGACTTCTCCCATTTTCTTCTAAACTTGGCTCTCAAAATTTCTCTCTTGAACATCATTTTATGCAGCCACCATCTCTGAGGGTTACAGCCCTAAACTGAGCTGTCAAGATAATACATGGGCCATGAACTGTCTACATGCTCCTGTCAATAACGAATCAAGAGAGTTAGACTTCATTATCCTACTTGTGCTCAGAGGTAAATATTCTCTTCACCATGTATAATACTAAAGTCAGGCTCTTTAATGTTTTAAAGAAGTTATATTCTCTGCCCTTGTGCATCATTTGGATATATGGGAGTTTATATTAACTACACAAACACACACACAAATACACACACAACATATACTGTGCTTACTACTATAGGTATATATTGATCTTTCTACCCCTAAGCCCAACAAATTGCAAGTTCCTTTAGGTTTACTCTATTTTTGATTTTTGAACGAATAAATGAAGGTAGGACTTGAAATATCAGGTACCAGTTAATTTGGCTTTTTGGTAAGATTGTGGTGGCAGAACTCCACATATGGTGATGTGATCTGGTTCCTGGAAAAAAAATTGTCAAAACTCACTTATTTAAAACCTCCATTAAAGAACAAAATAAAAATCTAAAAAAATCAAACAGGAATTACCAAAAATAAAATGGAAAAAAGAAAGAAAAAACTCACTGACTAAAGACTTTTTGAAGGAAAAAATAAAGAGATCAACCAACATCTAGTTTTCTTTTGAGATGCAAACTTTATTAGAGTTTAAATAATCTGTTTCTTTCATTTTACAGATATAGAAACTGAGGATTGGAGAGTTTATGAATTCCCCTAGGACATAAAGATAGTAATATAATCATTCAAACACAGGTCTTCAGACTCAAAATTTAGAATACTTTCTTTTGAAATATGATATACACATATTAAATCTCCATTACAAAGGTTTTTTATTTGCTTCATGTGTTTGTTTCTTTTTCCATGATATTTTTGACTTTTTATTTCTTTTCATCCTGTGAAATCTGACATCACTTCATCTAATTATTTTGCGTCACATTTCTATTAAAATTGCTGTCATTTCTATAAATTTATATTATTGTTTTTTACTATTATTACCTTTGTTAGTTTAACAGACTTGAATATTGAGTGTCTCTCTAGTTATTTAATTCTTCTTTATTTCTATGGAATTTATTTTCCTATTCGTATAAATCTTGGCTGTGTGTCGGCAAGGTAAATCTCAAATAACTAATGCATTTTGTTACTACCTTAAGCATCACTTCTGTTTCAGTCTATTTTCCTGTGGTTATTCATATATAGAGAAGCTATTTTAGGGACTTAATTTATCATGCTACTCCATTCCAAGGTACTTATCTCAATTAAATTTTTTGGTCAATTATTTTGGATTTACTTAGACAAACAACAAATACCTTGTTATCTATTCTCAGTTATTTCCTCAATTTATTTTTTATTATCATATTGCTATATGTGGTATTGTTAGAATTTTAATGAGTATTAATAATGCTAATAGGTATTCTTCCTTTTCCATTGGTCTCAGTGGGAGAACTTGACTGCAAATAATGGTAATATTTGCTTTTAAATAGTTTTTCTAAAAGAACGTAGGGAAGAGAAGCTCTTATGTTCCTCTAAGTTTTCAACATGAATGCTGAATTGTGTCCATTTTTTCAACCTCCACTGATTGAACACGCTTAGGGATTTTTGTAATTATTGTGATGTATATGTTCACTTCTTATGCTAATAAAACATTTTTGCATTCCTGGTATAAATGCAACTTAGTCAAAGTGAATAACTTTTGGTATATAATTACATAAATTTCAGGATTTTGTTTAATATTTATATCAGTATTCATAAGTTATATTTTCTTTGATTCATTTTTCTGCACTACATTCTCTTTGCGTGCTAAGTGCATATTTTTGGAAGGAATTTGATGAATTGATGTTTTAATTTTTGAAAATAACATTATTTTCTTTGTAGAATGAAGATTATTGGATATCTAAATGTTTATTTAAATCCATTTTTAAGTCAATCTGATTCTTGATTAGAATTTAACATGGAAAGTGCTTTATGGAGTTTTCAATTTCTCATTCTTCTATTTCAACTATTTATTCCTTATTTTATTTTTCAATCTTTCCATTTCATCAAAATCTTCAATATTGTTAGCATCTACCCTTGTGTAAAAGAGTGTAATTATTATTTTAGGAAGGAAACTTACTTTCTTCTTCATTTGTTATGTTTTATCTTCTTATTTCTGAAGAGAGTTATCCTCACAAAAACCAAATCACTAATTTGCCAGTTTTCTTGGTCTTCTCAAAAAATATGTTTGCTTTATTAATACAGCTATATTCTCAATGTTTAAATTTTGCCTTTGAACATTAAAATGACTTCTTATACTTCCTTCAACTAATTGATTAATCATTGGTCTTAATTTTTACTAGTATGGTCAGTACAGTGAACCCCGGTTTTCCAATGGTCTTAATGTAAATTCTCATAGCTAGACAATTTTTTCTTCCTTTTTTGATTAGTTAATTAAATTATTTTTTATTTTAAACATTCACTTTTGTAAGATTTTGAGTTCTAAATTTCCCTTCTCCCTTTTTTCCCTCTGCCCAAAACACTAAGACATCATGCATTCTGATTTATGTGTATATATAGGTATATATAATTATATTAAACATATTTCCACATTAGTCATCTTGTGAAAATAGAATTAGAACAATAGAGAAAAAAACCTAGAAATGAAAAGAGAGAAAATAGTATCCTTTGTTCTGCATTCTGCTTAGCTCTTTCTCTGTATGTGGATAGCATTTTTCTAATTTAATTTTTTGAAAAAGGAAAATTCAATTGCCAGTCTCAAAAATGAGAAAGAACCCCCCAAAAGAAAATGAAATAAATTACTAGAAATTATTAGTTCTATCTGTTTTTAAAACTGAAAACTTAAATGAAATGGGTGAATAATTTTAAAATATAAAATGTTCAAATCAAAATGTAACAGAAAATTTAAGTAACCTAATACTAGAAAAAGTAATTGAACAAGCCATGAATGAAGATTCAGAAAATAGCTCCAGGACCATATAGATTTACAATTCAATTCTATGAAACATTAAAAGAGAAAATGGTCCAATATTATACAAGATATTTTTTAAAATATGAACACAGATCCCACAAAATTGCTCCTGTGATACAAATATGATCATGATACTTAAATCATAGAAAGAAAAAAAGTGAACTGAATTAACCAATATATCTAACTGATATTAATACAAAAATTTAGACAAAATGTAAGCAAAAAGGAAGGCTACAGAAACATAAAAAAGATTACACATTATCACTAACTAGGATTTGTAGTAGGAATTCAAGGTTGGTTCAATATTAGGAAAACTATCAGTATTCTTGATCATATCAACAACAAAACTAAGAGAAACCATGTGATTATATCAGTAGATGCAGAAAAAGCTTTCGACAATATACAGCACACATTCGTACTGAAAACACTGGAGAGCATAGGAAGAAATGAAGCCATTCTTAAAATAAGAAGCAACATCTTTCTAAAACCATCAGCAATCATTATATGCAATGGGGATAAGCTAGAAGCATTTCCAGTAAGATGAGGGGTAAATCAAGGATGTCTATTATCACCACTGTTATTCAATATGATACTAGAAATGTTAGCTTCAGCAATAAGAGAAGAAAAAGAAATTGAAGGAATTAGAATAGGCAAAGAGGAAACTAAGTTATCACTCTTTGCAGATGATATACTTAGAGAATCCCAGGGAATCAAATAAAAAACTACTTGAAATAATAAACAACTTTGGCAAAGCTGCAGGTTACAAAATAAGCCCACATAAATCATCTGCAGTTCTATATATTACTAAGAAAGCCCAACAGTAAGAGATAGAAAGAGAAATCCCATGAAAACTAAGGTAGACACTATAAAATATCTGGGAGTCTGCCTGCCAAGAGACACCCAAATTGAACACAATTATGAAACACTTTTCACACAAAGTCAGATCTAAGAAACTGGAAAAACATCAGTTGCTTGTGGGTAGGCTGAGCTAATATAGTAAAAATGACAGTTCTACCTAAATTAATTTACTTATTCCATGCCATAGCAATTGAACTACCAGAAAATTATTTTCTAGAACTAGGAAAAAATAATATCAAAATTCACCTGGAAGAACAAAAGATCCAGAATATCAAGGGAATTAATGAAAAGTAATGCTAGAGAAGGTCACCTAGCCCTACAAGATCTCAAATTGTATTATAAAGCAGAAATCATCCAATCTACTAGATACTGACTAAGAAATAGAGGGGTAAATCAGTGGAATGGGTTAGGTATGCAAGACAGGAGTCAATGAATATAGCAGTCTACTATTTGATAAACCCAAGGATCCCAGTTTGTGGGATAAAAACTGTCTGACAAGAACTGCTAGGAAAACTGGATAACAGTATGATTGAAACTGGGCATAGACCAATGCCTGACACTGTACACAAGAATTAAGTCCAAATGGATACACGATCTAGGTATAAAGGCTGACACTGTAAACAAGTTAGGAGAGCAAGGAATAGTGTATTTGTCAGGTTTATGTAGAAGGGAAGAATTTGTGACCAAACAAGATATAGAGAACATTATGAAGTGCAAAAAGGATAATTTTATTACATTTAATTGATAAGTTTTTGCACAAACAAACCAATACAACCAAGATTAGGAGGGAAGCAGAAAACTGGGAAAGAATTTTTGCAACTAGTGTCTGTGATAAGGGTCTCATTTCTAAAATATATAAAGAACTGAGTCAAATTTACAAGAATACAAGTCATTCCCCAATTGATAAATGGTCAAAGGATATGAACAGGCAGTTTTCAGAGGAAGAAATTAAAGCTATCTATAATCATATGTAAAAAGCTCTAAATCACTATTGATTAGAGAGATGTAAATCAAAACAACTCTGAGGTCCAACATCACACCTATCAGATTGACTAACATGACAAAACAGGAAGATGATAAATGTTGGAGATTATGTGGAAAAGTTGGAATACTAATTCATTGTTGGTGGAGCTGTGAGCTGATCCAACCATTTTGGAGAGCAATTTGGAACTATGCCCAAAGTGCTACAAAAGTGTGTATACCCTTTGATCCAGCAATATCACTTCTGGGGCTGTATCCCAAACAGATCATAAAAATGTGAAAAGGTCCCACATACACAAAAATATTCATAGCAGCTCTCTATGGACCCTGGTCACAATTCCTGCACAGAAAAGGGTGCTTCTGGTTGCTCACAGAGCAGAGTATGGGCCAGGAAAGCAGTGAACACATCTCTCATTAGATCATACCATTTGGGAAATACCAAAAACATAAAGACATCCAGGACTAACTCTGAAAACAGTAGGATGAATAAAATGAAGTCTGGGATACTGTCTCCTTCAACCTCATAGTAGAACCCAATTTTTTATTTGTTATTTGTATCTAATGCTTCATGATCCCATTTGGGGCTTTCTTGGCAAATATATTGAACCGGTATGTTGTTTGCATTTCCAGCCCATTTTACAGATGAGGATACTAAAGCACCAAGAAAAACAACTTGCCCAAAGTAACACAGCTAGTAAGTGTCAGAGATCAGATTGCAACTTGGGTCTTCCTAATTATAAATGTGGAGCTCTTTCCACTGCACAGCCCTGCTACTTAGAGATTAAATTTAACATAATGTTAAAAATCAATAAATGGGCTGGAAAAAGGATCAACAACACCAAAAAAACTGATATAATCATGGAAAGTTATCATGGTAACAGGAAAGATCAATTCCCAAAACCAAAGGAAGACAACAAATGCAAAGTAGCTATATACAAAGAAATAAAGAAAAATGTGAATTAGCCAGGTGCCCAAAAATAATTCTTGAAAAGACTGAAAAACAATTTTGAAAATCAAATAAAATTGATTTTATTTATATATTTATTTATATTAGCTATATATTTTTTAAAAAGAGAAATGAGAGCGATCCAAGAAAATTATAAAAAGAGAATTAACAGCTTGCTAAAGGAGGTACAAAATATGTTAAGAAAATAAGATCTTATGAAACAGTATTGGCCAAATAGTAAGAGAAGCACAAATGTCTACTGAAGATAACACCTTGAAAAGGAGAATTGGACAAATGGGGAAAAGATATAAAAAAATTCACTGAAGAAAATAATTATTTAAAATTTTTTATTGGGCAATTGGATCCTATTGATTCAATGGGACCTCAAGAAACAATCAAACCAATTCCTTTGTGTTCACACACAGCTCCCAATTCCTTGAGAAAAGAATAGTTCAGTGATAACCAGAACTGGATTTTTAAACTTACACTCTTACAGGAAATTTCTGAAATAAGTTCAGAGACAAAGAATTATAACTTGAATAATTATGAAACAAAAGTAGTTACCAGATAGAATTAATCATTTTTGAATCATAAAAACTAAATGATACCAAATAAAATCAATCATCTCAGTACTGAAGTTCCATATAAATACTAGCCATTGTTGTTAATGTAGTTTTTAATATATCCTAGCTTTTACACTTCTTCCTCTGTGATCATGAACAAATCATTTAACTTCTCTGAATTTCAATATATTTACATATAAAATGAGGAAATTGGACTAAATGACATGTAAAATCTATTAAAATTTTAGTATTACAAAGCTAAATTGCTCTAATACTAGGTAATCTGTGACATCTGTACACATAAATGCAATGTTGTACTGGTAAATGATTAACAACTAGCTCATATACTTATATGCACGACACACATTTAAGTTTAAACTCCATTTTTAACATTTTCTTAAGTCAATACAATCAATGAAATAATAAATCATAAGCTGGTATGTAACATTGGCCAGTCTCTGACAGAAAAATAGACTGAAAATGGAATAATCAGCTCAAAGTGCTTAGGAGCAGGCTGGGGCATATGCTTGAATAAACATTGATATATTCACCTATAATATATACTCACATTTCCATTCACATACAAAATGTACACACATATATACATGTACATGTACATACACATATAGATGAATCAGACAAGAAAAGAGATAGTTGAATAAACCTTTTCTAGGTTTTTGCCAGTCTCTCTCTTGAATTTCTCTGATGACTGGTTCACTTTGAAACTTCTAGAAACCCAAAGCTGTGGATTGATAAGTACTGGGAAAAGAACATAATTGAGTTGTCAGCCTAAATAACTGGGAAGCTGGGTAAGTATAATATTGGATGGACTTGAAGGAAAATTCCTTTCTTCAATTTGCTCATTGATTCCTTCAACAAACATTTATTGAGTGTTTATACAGAGCACTTCCTTGTAATAAATGAGGGGAATTTATAAGGTTCTATATAGTTTCTGACCTCAAGAAGTATAATGAATAAATGACTGCATTGTACATATATTAATACTGATGTTAGTTAGATTTCCATTGCTGTCAATATATGTATATACATATATATGTATACATGTGTGTATATATATGTATATACATACATGTATATGTATATGCATGTGTATAGGTACAAGTATATATATATATATATATATATATGTATATGTGTGTGTGTGTGTGTGAGTGTGTGTATATAAAGACAGGATAGTTCCTCTAACTCCTCAAAGCTAGTCCATGGAAATAAGTGAGACAAATTAAGAAATCAAAAGTTCTACTTTTCATGTTTAATTCATTCCAATATATTAAACATTTATTATGAAATTACTACATGTAAGTCACTGTGCTATCCACAAAGACAAATGAAAAAGAGTCACTACAATCAAAAACCTTGTATTCTAAAGGCACAACTCCAGCTGTAGATATAGATACTTAAAGAAAGGACTAAGGAAAAAACAAAATTATTCACTTCCTGGGAAATTGAAATTTACTATATCTCATTAATTGAATGTATGAAATAATTCAAATAAGCTATTTACATTCAGGATAAATCTCCAGACAAGATTAAAGAAATCATCTAAGAGGGGAGTTTAGATGAAAAATATTTCTGCAGAAATGAAAGAAAAAATGGTCCAGGAATATATACAATTATATATTGATACACAATACACACACACACACACACACACACACACACACACACACACACACACACATGCATACACAAAATAAATACAAGATCCTTTGGGGAGGAAAGACAGAAATTGCTAGGGAAATTAGGAATGGATCCATGAGGAAAGTGGTACTCAAAATGAGTTGAAGAAAACCAGAGATTCTCAGAGTTTTGGGTAACAATGGAGTGTACTCCAAGTATCAGATAGCCAGTGCAAATCATCAGGATGAAGATGGAATGCCATGTAGGAGGGACAAGTAGGCCAATATGGTTAATTCAAGGCAGGAGGAACATGTAGATGAATTGGAAAAGGAGGAAGGGGCCAAGTTGTAAAGAGTTTCAAAATGCTAAACATATTTTCATAACTTGGTCTCTTCTACCCTTCCAATCAGTTTCTGATAATAAATGTAATGTTGTTCAGTACTGGATGTGTGAGACTCTATGACTGAATTTGGGTTTTCTTGACAAAGATACTGGAGAGGTTTGCCATTTCCTTCTCCAAATCATATTACAGATGACAAAACTGAATCAAACAAGGTTAAGTGACTTGCCCAGCTTCTCACAACTAGTAAGTGTCTGATGTGAGAATAGAACTCAGATCCTTCTGACTCCAGGGTCAGTACTCTATCCACTGTGACACCTAACTGACCTATAAATGTCATAAGACATAGCACCAAAAAAATGCCTTTCGCATTAAGATGGTTAATTCAATTTGACAATAGAAAGGAAACATTCCTTAGGAAAGGCTTTCAAGTCAAGTCAACTTGCTAGAATCTCTCTCTGGTATTGAAACTGTTAGAAGAGCAATTTTTTTTCAGTAACTGAAAATTTTTTCCTCAAAATTGGTATCTTAGCTGTCCATTTTTTCATGATGTCCTAGTTGTAAATAGACATGTACTTACAGTATGCTGGGAATTTTTAACTATTGTTCTAAGTCAGATCAGCCCCTTTTCATGTCTGTTGTGGGAATCAGAAAACATGTACCTGTAACATCTTTTAACAGAAACAATGTACCTAAAAACACAGGGGTTTGGACCTGGGGAAAAAATGAAAGGAAATTCCTTTGGCTTTCAAATATAGGATAAATCATACATTTATGCATATATTCAATTTTGATAACTATTTTTAATGCAAAAAAAGCAAAAGTACAGTTATGTAGAGGGCTATAAGGTTAGCTATGTTTGACTTAATTAAATGAGGGGAGGGGCTTGAAGGGTTATGTTATGTTGATATGATTTGGTAATTTCATTACTATTTTCCAAACAACCTACCTTCATGTACTGCCTTCCTGAATTACTGATCAGTAACAATGGGCAGTAACAATGAAAAGTCCATTAGAATTAAGATACAATTTATTGAATAATTCCATGGGATGTTTGCATTTTCACAGAGAGTAATAGATCAAAGATTTATAGCTATAAAGGATTTTGGAAGCCATGTAGTCCAAACACCTCCATGTTTACAAATAAAAAATGTTTACAAATAAAAAATTTAACAAAGGTTAAGGGATGTGCCACAAGTCAAAGAGAAAGAATATCCAGGATTTATACCGATTCACTCACTTTCTCAGCACTTTCCACTGCTTCTTTAAAACAAAAGAATGAAGTCATGCTGGTAGAATATTGGGTAATAGTGAAGGGGAGGAAAAAATTTGGGTAAAGATTCCATCCTGAGATATTTTTAATTAATCAAGGAAGGAAAAGGAACCTTAGTCCCTTGAATTCAACTCACATTATGAAAATCCTATTCATATTCTAGAAAATATTCTCCTTTTCAAGGTTGTCCTCAAGGCAGCCTGAACATCTTTATTCCTCAGACTATAAATGATAGGGTTTAGCATGGGGCCCACATTTGTGTAAAAGATTGTAGATACTTTGTCCTGTTCCACCGACCCTGACGAAGAGGGCTTAAGATACATGAATGAAGCTGACCCAAAGAAAAGAGCAACAGCAACAATGTGGGAGCTACAGGTGCTGAAGGCTTTGGACCTGCCTTCAGTGGAGCTGATGCTCAGGATGCTGGACAGGATGAGGGCATAAGAGACAAAGATGGTGACACTAGGCACTATGATGTTAATGCCCCCAACAATGAAAACCACCAGCTCATTGACATGGGTGCTGGTGCAGGAGAGCTGGAGGACAGGGAGTACGTCACACATGTAATGGTTTATGATGTTGGCATCACAGAAGGACAGTCTCAACATGAATCCTGTGAGGGCCACAGCACCAGAAAAACCCATTACATATGCCCCACCCAATAACCATGAACAGACCTGATTGGACATAATGACATTATACAGTAATGGATTACAGATGGCAACATAACGATCATAAGCCATTATTGTCAGCACATAGATTTCAGAAATACCAAAAAAACAGAAAAAATAGAGCTGTGCCATACACCCTGAATAAGAGATGATGTTTTTCATTAGGACAAAATTCATCAACATTTTGGGAGTGAAGACAGAAGAATAGCAGAGATCTATGAAAGATAAGTTGAAGAGAAAATAGTACATGGGAGTGTGAAGCTCAGAATTCATCCTAATTAAAATGATCAGTCCCACATTTCCCACTATAGTGATCACATAAATCCCCATAAATAGGAGGAACAGGGGTAGCTGGAGCTCTGGTTGATCTGTTAAGCCTGCAAGGATGAACTCAGTCACTGGAGAGGAATTTGTCAAAGCCATCCTCCTCTTGAGGGATCTATGAGGAGAGGGAAAACGTTATGCTAGAAACAAAATAAGTTCAACAAACCCTCATCCACAGTTATGAGAAAGGAGCAATTCAAGAAATGTCTGGAAAACATCATCACCATGCCATGCAGAGATGGTTTTTATCTTCCCCAAGACATCTAGGAATTTTGATTGGGCTGAGTAACTGTCTCCATGAGCTGAATGATTGTAAAACTGTTCCTGAGTTCCCCTGCAGAATAGCAGTCGATGTTTCCCTGCAGAATAATAGTTGATGTTCCTCAGACTCCAAAGCAAAGAGATACCAGGAAAATAACAGTAGTTTCTCCCATTTTCCACAGTATCCCCTAAGTTGGCCACATCAGGAAAATCTTTAACTACTTTTCCCCATGTCAGAGGTGATGAAGTAGTACCTCAAAGAGTTCTGCAAATGCCTATGCTAAAAGTACCATTAACATTATATTATTAACAATATGACCAATAAGATTATTAGAAAAAAACAATAACTGCAATTATTGACATAGCACCTATTATGTGTCAAACACTGTCTTAAATTCTTTATAAATATTATGTCATTGGATCCTCATGACAACCCTGGGAAGTAGGTGTTACTCTCATCCCCAGTTTATTGTTAAGGAAACTGAAGCAAACAGAGACTAAGTGACATTGACAAAGGTCACACAGCTTGCTAGGGCCTGAAGTTGGCTTGGAACTCAGGTTTTTTCTGATTTAAAGCCCAGAGTTCTCTCCATTGCACCACCCAGCTGCCTGCAGACTGGATCCAGAGTCCCATTCTCAGAGTATAGAGTCCTATGGGGAAAATGCTACAAAGTCACCATTATCTTTCCATATTCTCTTCCCCATTAACACCTAGAGTGTACCAAGACCTATATATATGAGTCAGTGATGAATCTTAGGGATATGATATTTTATGGAATCCTCAGATCTCCTGATTGGCAAAGCAGGGAGGATAAAATAGAAGGAAAAATCTAAAATAAATGCCTTACACACTCACCCTTAACCTGTCTAGGCACTTCAGTGATGGTCTTTACTGGTTTTGAGCCCCTGTGTTCTGAAGGAAAAACAATTCAGATTATAGTGATCAGAGATTCGCCCTCTCCTACTCGCTTTTCTACTGAAGCAATCAGAGAATAAACATCAGCCTCTGGACTGAGACGTCTTGAGCTATAAAGATCAGAGGACTGTGACTTCACCTGGGGAGTGCTGTAGATTGAGGGGAGGAAATAGTTCCCAGAGGTGTCACCATAATCAACCGGTGATAGGAAACTGAAGGCTTTATTCTGGATATTATGTTCTCATGAACTATATTGGAAACACAGGGAGGATCCCATAGGTTCTCTCCCTGGAATCAGACTCTTCATGAAGCAGTAATTACAATGTCCATGTTTACATACTGTACCACAGAACTTTTTTTTTTCTCTTAAGGGATGCAATCTACTCAGCCTATAAATTTACACATGGGACTTGCCCCATTTTCTTCTAAACTTTATTCTGAGAATTTCTCTCTTGAACAACATTTTATGCAGCCACCATCTCTAGAACTTGTGTACATAATTCAGAGAATAAAGGGGAAGTATAAGATCAGAGGGTTACACCCCCAAACTGAGCTCTCATGAAAATACACAGGAGCATGAGCTGTCGATATGCTCCTGGCAACATAGAATCAAGATAGTTAAACTGAGTTATCCTATTGGTGTCCAGAGGAAAATATTCTCCAAACCATGTATAATACTAAAATCAGGCTTATTAAGTTTTTTATTATTATTTATTTTTTAACACAGTTTATTACAGATAAATCAATTCCAACTTTTGATCAGGTGATACTTCTTTTTAAAGCATTTACAATATGAACCACAAAATAATTTTTTTAAACATTAACCAACTGAGACAAAAATAATATTTATGTTGCTAACTTCACAAACTCTTGACCTAATTGTCTCTATGGTATTAATAAGAATTAAAGGACCCTAACTTATTGTTGTTGGTCTAAAGTCCTATGCCTAATAGCTTAATTTTAGACAACCTTGGATGTTCCCCTACCTATAATCTATAATTGAATAGATCTGGTATTAAGCTTACAAACCTTTTGACCGTAGGAAATTGCCACCAATGGTAAGGACATTGCAGGGATACAATATCACCCCAACTTCATGTCAATTATAGTCAGGATTAGATTGTCCTCTTGCATTCACTCAGGTTTAAAGTCTGCCAGGTGTCAGTGGGGAAATTGAGTCAGGAGAATCCCACCTCAACCCATGCTGAACAGCCACTCTCCCACCCTTCCCTTGAGATCACTTATGCAGTTCATACTAGCATCTCATCAGCTTACTGGCATCATGTACTGGAGGCTCAGATTGCCTTTCTTGCTACCCATACCTGGAGTTATACTCAGAAGAACAGTCACTTAATAGTCCCATAGCATCTAAAAATGGCAAGTTCCAATAACCAGGTTTCAAATATGATTATAATTTTCATTTTGGCAAAGGAACATCTTTTGAGGCAAGTCTTAAGTGGCTTACATGACTTTCTATACATGTTCTAGTTCCTGATTAAATGGCAATCATAAAATCAAATATACCTTTAAAACCTTAACTTTTCCATCAATGCCAAATTTTACCCGAGGTTACCTTCCTCTAGGAAATTTAGACTGAAATTCTTTTCTCCACACTAAAGATGTCATTGATTTATTCTCAGTAATTAATTCAGTCTATTGTTTTGATACTAATTGCTTTTACCTCTCTTTGTAACATGTCCAATTTTCCCCCCCTTCACTCCCCTCCCCTCGCTTCCTAATACCTTGCATTCTGATTATTCCTTCCCTCAATGTACCCTCCCTTCTATCACATCCAACCCCTCTCCTATTGCCATCTTCTCTCTTTTCTTGTAGGGCAAGGTAAATTTCCATATCCCTATCCCTGTAGTTCTTATTTCCCAATTATATGCAATAAAAATTCTCAACATTCATTTCTAATACTTTCAATTCCAACTTCTTTCCCCACCCCTCCTTCCCCAGCCCCACTGAGAAAGCAATCAATTCAATACAGACTAAATATGTGTTGTTTTGTGTGACTTCCATAGTAATCATGTTGTGTAATACAATTATATTGCCCTCTGATCAACCCTATCCCCTCTTATTTTTCCCGCCTACAATTGACCTTTCCCTTCTTGAAAGTCTTTATTTCTAGTGACTCCCTTCTCCCATTTGCCCTCCCTTCTAACATTCCCCTCACCCCACTTGTTGCCTCCTCTCTTACTTTCCTGTGGTGTATATAAATTTTCATATCAAATTTAGTGAGCATGTTATTCCTTCCTTCAGTCACATGTGGGGAGAATAGCTTTATTTTTCCCCCTCTCTCCTTCTCCCTTACCTCCTCCATAGAATAATATTTTTCTCACCTCTTTTATGAGTTATAGCCTGCCCCATTCCATTACTCCTTTTCTCTTCCTGGAATGTTCCCTCTTCACCCCTTAATTTTTATTTAATTTGTGTGTGTGTGTGGTATCATCTCTTCTGATATAACACACCCTGTACTCTCTATCTATCTATGTGTATGTGTGTATGTACAATCTCTCCATCTACCAAAATACTGAGAAAAGTTTTAAGAGTTAAAATATTTTCTTTCCATGTAGTAATGTAAACAGTTCAGCTTTAGAGAGTCTTTTATGATTTTTTTTTCTGTTTACCTTTTCATGCTTCTCTTGATTCTTGTCTTGGGAAGCCAAATTTTTAAATACAGATCTGGTCTTTCCCTCAACATGAATCTTGAAATTTGACTATATCACTGAATGAACATTTTTTGCCTTGAAGTATTATATTCAGATTTGCTGGGTAGGGGATTCTTGGTTTCAATCCCAGTTCCTTTGACTTCTGAAGTATCTTTGATCCCTTAAGGTTGAAGCTGCCAGATCCTCTGTTATCCTGACTGTACTTCCACAGTACTCAAATTGTTTCTTTCTAGCTGCTTGTAGTATTTTCTCCTTGATCTGGGAACTCTGAAATTTGGCCACAATATTCTTAGGAGTTTCTCTGTTCGGGTTTCTTTCACGAGGTGATTGATGAATTCTTTCAATCCATTTTGCCCTTGATTCCATAACATCAGGGCAGTTTTCCTTGATAATTTCATGGAAGATAATGTCTAGGCTCTTTTTTTGATCATGGCTTTCAGGTAGTCCAATAATTTTTAAATTATTTCTCCTGGATCCATTTTCCAGGTCAGTTGTTTTTCCAATGAGTTGTTTCACCTCATCTTCTATTTTTTCAAATTTTTGGTTTTGTTTACTAACTTCTTGGTTTAACTCATAGTCATTCATTTCCCTGGACTCAATTCTCTCAATGAATTATTTTGTTCAGTGAGCTTTTGAACCTTTTCCTATATTTGGCTAATTCTGCTTTTTCAAACCTCCTTCTCCTCATTGACTTTTTGGACCTCTTTTTCCAATTGAGTTAGCCTCTTTTTAAAGCTATTATTTTCCTCAGCATTTTTTTTCAGTTCTCCTTTAGTAAGCTACTAACTTGTTTTTTAAGGTCTTCTACTGCCTGAGCCCAATTTCAGTTCCATTTGGAGGCAGATGCCTTGACTTGCTCTGACAGTAAGACTTGTTGTTCCTCATCAGAAAGGATGGGGGAAGATACCTGTTCCCCAAGAAAGTAACCTTCTATGGTCTTATTTTTTTCCCTTTTTTGGGCATTTTCCCAGCCAGTTACTTGACTTCTGAGTTTCCTCTCCATAACCACCTAGCCTCCAGTTCCACCCAGCCAGCACTTGGGGGCTGAAATTCAAATGAGCTGTTCCTGAGCCTCAGGGTTTTCAGTGGGGGCAGAGCTGCTATTCAGTGTGAGATTAAGTTCAGCTGTTCAGGTGGGGGCAGGGCTGCCACACAGGGTTCTGTTCCCTCAGGAGGTTTATGATGAGACCTTCAACAATGGATGCAGGCTCCTGTCTGCTTTGGGAGCCCCTGTTCACTGCTGCCTCTGCTGCTGCCTCCTGAGGGGGCCTGAGTTATGGGGACACCCCACTCCCCTCTCAACCAGCTGAAAAGATCATGTCACTGAACTTTGGCGCCTGTGGGTGGAGGGATCTGCTGCTGCTGCCATTGGAGATTCTGTCCCTGAAGCCTGCTCGGATCAGCTCCTCTTGGTGCAGCATGGCCAAGGCAGGGCTAGGCTCTGCTCCATGTCTGGTGTGCAACAGACCTTTCCCGTCAGTTTTTCAGGTCTCTCTGGAACAGAAATCTCCTCCGCTCCATTGTTCTGTGGCTTTTACTGCCCTAGAATTTGTTGAGAGTTCTTTTATGGACTATGGGGTAAGAGCCAAGTGTATGTGCATCTTTCTACTCTGCCATCTTGGCTCCTCCCAGGCTTATTAAGTTTTAAAGAAGTTTAATCTCTGCCCTTGTGCACCATTTGGATATTTGGGAGTTTGTGTTAACTGCACACACACACACATACACACACACACACACACACACACACATTGTACTTTCTTCTACAGGTATATATTGATCTTTCCAACCTAAGCCAAAGAAATTGTAAGTTCCTTTAGGCTGACTCTTGTTTTGATGTTTGAATAAAGAAATGTATAAATGAAGGAAGGAGTTAAAATAACAGGGATTAGTCAATTTTGCTTTCTTGGTAAGAGTGAGATGGCAAAGCTCCACATATGGTAGTGTGACCTCTTTCCTAGAAAAAAATAACTTTCAAAACTCACTTATTTAACCCCTATTAAAGAGGTTAAATAAATAAAAATCTAAAAAAATCAAACAAGAGATTACCAAAACTGAAAAGGAAAAAAATAAGAAAGAAAAAACCTCAATGAATAAAAAGCTTTTGAAGGAAAAAAGAGATCAACAATATCTAATTTAATTTTTTTGAAATGTAAGCTTTATTAGAGTTTAAATAATCTATTTCTCTCATTTTACAGATATGCAAACTGAGGACTAGAGAATTTATGGATTACTCATGGTTACAAAGATAGTAATGTAATAATTCAGACATAGATCTTCAGAATTGTAAGTTAGGATACTTCCAATTGAAATACGATATGCATATATTAAGTTGGAAAGTGCCAGTTGTTCTCCATTATTAGGCTTTTTTTTTTAAATTTGCTTCATTTGTTTGTCTCTGTTTCAATGTTATTTTTGGCTTTTTATTTTTTTTCATCATGCAAAATTGACATTATTTTATCTAATTATTTTATGTCACTTTTATGTTAAAATTACTGTCAACTTCTAAATGTATGTTAACTTTTTTTTTTTACTATTGTTACCTTCATTAGTTTAACAGACAATACTTGAATATTGAATCTCCAGTTACTTAATTCTTTTTTATTTCTATGGAAATTATTTTTATATTTTATACAAACCCTGGCTATGAGTTGGTAAGTTAAATTCAAATAATTAATGAATTTTGTTACTACCTTAAACATCATTTCTCTTCCAGTCTATTTTCCTGTTCTTATTCATATGTACAGAAGCTATTTTGGGGACTTCATTTATTGAGACAAGTTACTTGTCTCAATTAATGTTTTTGACAAGTTATTTTGGATTTACTTAGTAAAACAACTGGTCATCAACAAATACCTTGTTTCCCATTTTCCAGTTATCATTTCCTCAATTGATTTTTTTTATCATATTGCTATGTGCAGTATTGCTAGGGTTTTACAAGTATTAATAATGCCAGTAGGCATTCTTGCTTTTCCCTTGGTCTCAGTGGAAAGAGCTTGGCTACAAATAATGGTAGCATTCAGTTTTAAATAGTTTTTCTTAAGAAGAAAGTGAAGAAGTAAAGCTCTTATGATCCTCTTCCTAAAAGTTTTCAACATGAGTGCTGAATTTTGTCAACTATTTCAACCCCCATTAATGTAACATGTTTAGGGATTTTTATAAGCATTGTGATTTATGTATTCATTGTATTTCAAATAAAACATTTGTGCACTCCTGATATGAATGCAACATCGTCATAGTGAATAACTTTTGGAACATAATTAGACAAATTCCAGGATTTCTTTAATATTTTTAACAGTATTGATAAGTTACATTTCTCTTTGGTTCATTTTTTCTACCCTATATTCTCTTTGTGTGCTACATGCATATTTTTATAAAAAGGAATTTGATGAATTGGCATTTTAATTCTTGAAAGCAGTATTTAGTTATTTGTGTCATGAAAATTATTGAATATTTAAATGTTTACTAGAATTCATTTTAAGTCAATCTGATTCTTGATTAGAATTTATCATAAAAAGTGCTTTGTGGAGTTTTCAATTTCTCTTTCTTACATTTTATTGTTTCAACTATTTATTCCTTATTTTTATTAATTTTTTAATCTTTCTCATTTCATTAGAATCTTCTGTATTGTTAGCATCCATCCATGTGTAAAAGAATCTAATTATTCTTTTAGAAAAGAAACTAACTTTCCTCTCCACTTTTTGTGTTTTCTCATTTCTGAAGAAAGGTTTCCCCACAAAAATGAAGTTACTGATTTGCAAGTTTTCTTGGTCTTCTCAAAAAAACCCCACATTGGCTTTATTTATACTGTTATATTCTCACATTTTAATTTTTGTCTCTGAATGTTAAAAGGGTTTCTTGTGCTTCCTTTAATTAATTGATTAATCATTGACTTTATATTTTAGTAGTATGCTCAGTACATTGAACCCCAGTTTTCCAGTGGTCTTGATGTAAATTTTCAGGGCTATATATATTTTTAATTAATTAATTAATTTAATTATTTTTAGTTTTAAGCATTCACTTTTATAAGATGATGAGTTCTAAATTTTCCCTCTCCCTTTTCTTCTCCTCCCCAAAACATCATATAATCTGATATAGATCTTACATCTATAATCATATTAAACATATTTCCATATTAGTCAGGTTGTAAAAAAAATGAGAACAATACAGAAAAACTGCCAGAAAGGAAAATAATAGAAAATAGTATGCTTTCATCCTCAGTCAGACTCCAAAGTTCTTTCTCTGCATGTGGATAGCAGTTTTTCTAATTTAATTCTTAAAAAAAAGAAAAAGGAAAACTCAATTACCAGGATGAAAAATGAGAAAGAAGAACTCAAAACAAAAGAAAACTTCTAGAAATTATTAGTTCTGTCTTTACAACTGAAAACTTAAATGAAATGCATGAATAATTTGAAAATATAAAATGCTGGAGGAGGAGGAGCCAAGATGGTGGAGTAGAAAGATTCACATATGCTACCTCCGAACCCACAGCCCATGGATTTCCTGTAAAAAGAATTCCCAACAAATTCTGAAGCAGTGGAAGCCACGCAGCAACAGAGTGAAGGAGATTTCTGTTCCAGAGAGCCCTGAAAAACCAACCCCAAAGGTCCATTGCTCACCGGACGGAAGCGGAGCCCAGCCCTTCCCTGGCCATGTGGCACGGAGAGGAGCAGATCAGAGTAGGCTTCAGGGACGGAATCTCCAGTGGCCACGAAGGTTCCTCCACCCACAGGTGAGACAGGTCAGTGAGAGAGACTTCTGGGCTGGCCGAGAGGGGAGCGGGGTGTCCCCATAACTCAGTCCCCCTCAGGGGGCAGTGGCAGAGGCAGCAGCGGCCTGGGGCTCCTGGAGCAGGCAGGACCTCAGATCCATTACTGAAGGTCTCCACATAAACCCCCTGATGGAACTGAGCCTGGGAGGGGGCCCTGCCCCACCTGAGCACCAGAATTTAAGCTGTTATTGAATAGGAGCCAGGCCTGCCGCCAAAAGCCCTGAGGCTGGGGAGCAGCATTTGAATCTCAGACCCCAAGCACTAGCTGGGTGGATCTGGGTAGGGGTGGAGAGGACTCTCAGAAGTCAAGTAACTGGCTGGGAAAATGCCCAGAAAAGGGGAAAAAAATAAGACCATAAAAGGTTACTTTCTTGGTGACCAGATGTTTCCTTCCTTCCTTTCTGATGAGGAAGAACAATGCTTACCATAAGGTAAAGACATAGGAGTCAAGGCCTCTGTATCACAAAGATCAGAAATCGATATCCAATGGGCTCAGGCCATGGAAGAGCTCAAGAAGGATTTTGAAAATCAAGTTAGACAGGTGGAGGAAAAACTG
>CM053771.1:139150111-139207581 GCA_028658325.1 Potorous gilbertii | reverse complement strand
GAAATATAGTTAGTCTAACACAACATGACTATTATGGAAGTCATTTGCAAAACTGCACAGATATGGCCTATATTGAATTGCCTGCCTTCCCAAAGGGAATGGGTAGGGAGGGAGGGATGGGGAGAAGTTGGAACTCAAAGGTTTAGAAACAACTGTCGAGTATTGTTCTTGCTACTAGGAAATAAGAAATACAGGTAATGGGGAATAGAAAGTTATCTGGCCCTGCAGGACAAAAGAGAAGATGGGGAAAGAGAAGGGAGGGATGATAGAAGAGAGGGCAGATTGGTGATAGGGGAAATTAGAATGCTCAGTGTACTGGGGTGGGGGAGGGGACAAATGGGGAGAAAATTTTGGAACCCAAAATCTTGAGAAAATGAATGTAAAAAGTTAAATAAATAAATTTATATTAAAAAAATAAAATAAAATAAAAAGCATGGGAGTAGGCACACAGCCCTGCTTTGGTACTGAATAATACTTATGACAGTGGGCTTCCTTTTGTCCACACTATGGTTTATTATGTGTTTTTTAGGTTTTATTTATATTGAGTTTATTAATTATACTTGTATTTATTATTTAATTTATTTATGTTTTTAATCATTTTTTTAATCAATTTATGGAAAAATCCATCATACCAATATTTTCAAGTGTTTTTAAGGAGTATTATACTTTATCAAAAACATTTTCTGCATCTATTCATATAATTATTTTTATTATTTATATAACCATTATATATTAACAGTTTCCTTTATGGTAAGCCACCACTGGTATAAATCATACTTGATCATAATGTATAATCCTTATAATATATTGTTGCTATCCTTTAGCTGGTATTTTCTTTAGGATTTTTGAATCTATATTCAATAATGAAATTGGTCTATGATTTTCTCTGCTTTTATTCTTCTTGGTTTAGCTACCAATATCATATTTTTTCATAAAAGGAACTTGGTAGGATTCTTTCTTTGCCTAGTATTCCAAATAATTTATTTAATATTGGAATTAGTTTATCTTTAGCTGTTTGATAGAATTCACTTGTAAATCTATCTGGTCCTGGTGCTAATTTTCTTAGGAAGCTCATTTATGGCCTGTTCTATTTATATTTCTTAAATAAGTTTATTAAAATATTCTGTACTCTATTATGCCAATAAAAGCAATTCATATTTTTCTAAATATTCTTCTATTTCCCTTGTGAAATTTATTGTCATGTAATTGAGCAAAATAGTTCTTAATTGTTGCTTTTATTTCCTCTTCGTTGGTGGTGAATTTACTCTTTTTTTCTTTGATACTAGTTATTTGGTTTTCTTCTCTCTTTATTAATTTTGTTTTCTCATAAAACCAAGTCCTAGTTTTATTTAATTCAATGGTTTTTTTATCTTTTAATTTTATTAATCTCACCTAGATTTCCAATTTAGTGTTTAATTGTGGATTTTTAGCTTGTTCTATTTCTAGTTTTTTTTAATTGCTTACCCAATTCATTGGCCTACTCTTTCTCTATTTTATTGATATAAGCATTTAGAGATATAAATTTTCCTCTGATCACTGTTTTTCCTGTACTCTATAGGTTTTTATATGTTGTCTCATTATTGTCATTTTCTTTAATGAAATTATTGATTGATTCTATTATTTGTTCTTTAATCTAAAAATCTTTTTCTAAATTTATTTATTTGTTTGTTTTCAATATTCAAAAATCCTTTTCACAAACTTTAAAATTTCTCCCCTTCTTTCTCCCCTCCCTCTCCAAGATGGACTCTACACACATATTTTTATTAAACACATTTTCACATTAGTCATCTAACTCATTTTTAAGATTAGATTTTTTTAATCTCCAAATAGTTTTCAATCAGTGTTTCTGTTGTCCCTTATTAACTATAATTTTTATTGCATTGTGATCTGAAAAGGATACTTTTAATATTTCAGCTCTTCTGTTTTTAACTTTAAATGTTTATTTACCAATACGTGGTCAATCTTTGTCAAATCCAAGTCAACTGTGAGTCACGTCATCATCTTGATGTCATGGTCCTCTTAGAGAATGAAGGAAACACAACCATAAACCACTGAGAAAAAGGTGTACACCCTTTTATTTCCATTCAATTTTCTCCAGATATTTATCATTTCTAGCTTATCTAAAATTTTTGCAGTTTCTTGACTTCTTTCTTATTTATTTTTTGGTTCTGAGAGAGGAAGATTAGAGTCCCCCACTATTAATTTTTTTTAAATGTTTAAATGCTATAGTATTTGGTGCATATAGGTTCAGTATTGATATTGCTTTATTGTCTATAGCACATTTTTTTCAAAATGTAGTTACTCTGTTTATTTCCTTTAATTAAACCTACTTTAGCCAAAATTTTGTGTCATAATTGCTACCCATGCTTTTTTTATATCAGCTGAAGTGTTATAAATTCCACTCCAATCTTCCATTTTAACTCTATGCATACCCCTCATTTTTAAATGTGTTTCTTATAATAAAAAAAAAATTGTTGAATTCTGATTTTTAATCCATTCTGCTGTTCTTTTTCATTTTATGGGTGGTTCATCCCATTCACATTCAAAATTATAATTACTATTTGTAAATTTCCCTCCATCTTATTTTTACTCATTATTTTCCTTCTCAGACTCTTTTTTTTTACTGTTCCTTGTTACCTTATCTTCTCCCCTTACCCTGCTATTCCTTATTTTACTCATCCGTCTAAGAGTTCCTTATATTCTTCCTCACCCTCCTAAATCTTAAACTATATACCCTTCTAAAAACCCTCCCCCATCCTGTCCCCCAGTTTTCTCACCTCTCTATAAGTTCAGAAGACTTCTACACCTCTTCAGATGTACACTTTGCTTCCTCTTCAACCAGATGAGAGTAAAGTTCCACCATTAACAGCCCTCCACCCCCACCTGCTTCTTCTGTATTAGTTCTTCCTTTCATGCCACATTTTATGAGATAATTGCTCCTTTTTATCTTTTTCTACTCTATGTTGTTTTTTAGAATCACCCCATCATATATAACTCAGCCCCAAACTTCCTTTCAAACTACCTTAGTTAGACTTTAATTAGTGCCTTATAAATGGTCTTTAATGTTTTCTTTATATTTCTTTAGATCTTATTTTCCGTTGAGTTCACTTCTTTTTGTTACAAATACCTGAAAGTCTTTCAGTTCATCAAATATCCTTTTTCTTCATTCAGGATTACACTCAACTTTGCTAGATAAGTTATTCTTGAACACAACCCATTTCTTCTGTTCTTTGAAATATAATGTTCTAAGAACTACGGTCTTTTAGTGCAGAAGCTGCTAAGTCTTGTGAAATCCTGACTATATTTCTGCAATATTTAAATTTTTTTCTTATTGCGTGAAAATATTTTCTTATTAACGCAGTACTTTTGAAACTGCTATGACATTTCTATAAGTTTTCCTCTTGAGATCTCTTTCAGGTGGTGAATGAGAGCTTTTTTTCTATTTCTAATTTACCTCTTGTTCTAGAACTTCAAACAATTTTTCCTTAGTAATTTCTTGTAATGTTGTATCCAGATTCTTTTTTTATCATAACTTTCAGGTGATCTGATAATTCTTATATTGCCCCTCCTCAATCAGTTCTCCAGATTAGTTATTTTTTTAATGAGATATTTCAAATTTACCTTCTATTTTTTCTAGTTTTATAATTTCTTTGTGTCTTATGTCATTAGATTCTACTTGCCCAATTCTAGTTTTTAAGGAATTATTTTCTTTCTTAAAATTTTGTACCTTTTTTTCCAACTGGTTAACTTTCTTTTCATACTTTTTTTTGCATTATTTTTTATTTTAAAAAAATTATTTTTATTTTATTTTACTTTAGTAATTTATTATTACTGTTATTGTTTTAATCCCATGTTGTGCATAATTTTACCCTAGACCTCAGGTCCTCCTTACTGTTACTGTCTGAATTTTGTCTGGGGGATCAACATTAGGCACTCCCCTCCTCCCTTAAGCCATAGTTAGTCCCCAGTCACACTGTGCCATCTTTCTGTGGTACTGCACATACCCTGCCTCACTCCTCTGCCACAGTCCAGGATCACTTCTAGAAATAGCAGGGGAGAGGGGCCTTACTCTTTCCCTTCTCAGAATCTGTTGTTCTTTAAATGAAAGTTTGTGAAGTAAAAGTCCATAAGGTAAAAAGTATTTTTTTTATATCAGCAAAAATATGCTTTCTCTTCACTGCACCTCACTCTACCCCCAATTAAGAATAAAAGAAAAACAAAACCACTATTAATAGGCACCATATTTATAGTTAGACAAAAATAAAGCTCCATATTATGAATGTCTAGAAGGAAAGTATAACCATACATATATATACATATTTAGATATAGATTCCTGGTACCCTGGTAGGGAAACTACTGGTTTCTTCCTTAGTTTTCTGATAGGCAGACCTGCAATATAACCAGTATCTACACAGGGAAGCTACTCAAATGAATCAATGCTCTAGTCTCTCTTAATATTATTTCTTTATTCTGAATATTCTTCTCTTCATATGTCTGAGTAAGTCTCATTTTGTTACCTGTAATGTGTTTTACTAGTGTCTCACTTTGTTCTAGATAAAACTACAATATTAGACTGGCCTATCTTCCTACAGCACATAATAGAAAGCCATTTTAAGGTGATGGATAATTAATAACAACATAGGAAACAATCCAAGCCATATGATTTATTAGCAAAACAGGCATAATAAATGGATCAATAGAGTCCTCAGTCTGTCCAAAGTCCCTGAATACAGAATCAGACAGACTTTTATGTATTAAAAATAATTAATCAAATAAGGCTAAATAATTATAGTAAAAACAATTCACCAGGATACAAAATTAGATAATCTAGTTTCTAATTGGAAGAAAGAATAGGAACTTTCCAACATAGAGGTGGGCAAGAGTGATTTTCAGTTGAGTTAGAGAGGGGATAAGTAGGTTTTGTAATATTTGTTTTTACAGAATCGAGAGAGGCTGACTAACTGTATCCATCTGCATTTTTGAAACAATAAATGACTTATACCATCTAGTTTCTCATGGATGCTTTGAAGAAAAACAACAAGATAGAGGATAATACATTGTAGTAGCACAAGATGAACTTAGTGTTCATGAGATAGAATCTAAGTGATTCTCTTGATTCCCACATCAAACCAATTCCATTTTGTTACTGGTTTTTGCTCTATTTCATCAGTCCCCCACTTTGATTAATGGGGAGGCACCAGGCCACCAATAATAGTATAGGCCCTTCCTTGTGATTTTATAATAAACTCTAAGATCATGTGATTTTGTAAGGCCAGTTGTGCTAAGAAATCCATCTCAATTTGAAGGGAGGAAATGGATTTACTAGTGGCTTGGGAAAATTTCTCAATTTCAAGTGACTGGTTTCTAGTAGCCTACTCTAATGCTGATACATCTATGGTTTAGACTAGGGAGTAGAGGATCTTCATTGCTAATTCATTTTCATTCACAGGGTTAATCAGCAATGTTTCTCTTTTTTCATGGCTATGCCACCATACATCCAGATTTCTAGTAGCATGTCTTCCTAAACAAAGCAAAACCAGGTTGAGAATAACTGACAGACCTCAAACTTGTTCGTGATTTAGGAGGATAGCTACACTAAGCATGTGAAGACTTCTCCAATGGAATGGGTTGATGAGAACAATTTGTTCTAACGGCCATGAAGGTGGCTAAAGGAAGCCCTGTGGAGTGCTTATAGCTTGGTCAGACATAGAGGACACCAACATCCTCCACTGCATCCTACGCCATCATCAGTCTTCTGAACTTTTGTCCTGCCACTTGATTTTGATGACTCTGGAAGAGAGTGAGGCTGATGACTTTGTGAACTCTGCCTCACTTAAATCCAATTCACATGCAAGTCAAGAGATCCTCCGTGGTGTCATTGGCCCTCTTTGAAAACAAAGGACAAACAACAGCACTTCTTCCTATCAGCTCTATGGTATGATTAAAGACTGAGACTAGAGGGTGATCCCACAAATTTGGGAGAAGGGAGGTGGAGATCTTATCTCCACAGATGAAAAACTTACCTGGAGATGCTAAATTCCATGTAAAATTGAAGGAGGCTAACCTTTTTCTGTCAAGATTGTTGTCATACCTAATCCAATCTAATCCATTTCTGATATAGTTTGCTAAGGAACTACACTTGGGCTAATGATCTGCATAGTTGCAGAGGTAAGTTCTGACACGGAAGAACTTTCCCCTAGTTATATCAGGTAAAGTAATGCTATGGATTTAACTGATTACTTTGTCAAAGTCAAAAGAATTATAGGGACCATGGTCTTAGGTAACACATAAAGGAAAATGTGGTAAAGGCATACTGATGGTAACAAGACAGTTTAAGTCTTAACATACTGCCATATTCCCTAGGAGATGTTAACCTCAAATGAAATGTTACCACTTCCTGGGGGGTAAAAGTCAAGGATCTAGAGATGTTCCAGTTTAATATCTCCCTATTAGGGGCATACAAGTTACACTGATCTAAAGCTACAATCGCAAAATTTCCTGTCAAAGGTGGGGCTTAGGAAAGTATCACTTTCTATGATGGGGACAAAGGGAAAAGCCTTTGGGAAACCTTATGATCAAAGGAATAATGGCCAAAACCATCCTACTTGAAATGCCATTTGACAAGGAAAAGGAGATTATGACATCCTCCTACGTGAACATCTCTATTAGAAGACAATCAAGAAGGGAGAACTACCTTCTATTTCACCTGTGCAAAGACGGTTGTACAGAGATTATATGCAAAAAGAATGTAGCATTGGTGTTTAAAAAAATCTGAGGTCTACAGGAAAAGGAAATTCCAAAGACCTTCAGAAAAGAAAGCCTGATCTCATCCTCAATTTCTTATACGAATATTCCACACGGAAAACTGAACTTTTTTGGAGCATTATTTATGAAAAATTCAATCTGAGAAATTTTTGTGCATTTATTTGAATGCACATGCTGTGTTAAATGAAAATATATCCGTAACATTTTTTTTAAAGAAGTCTGAGCCTGACAACATACCTGTAGGGAAGAGGAAGATTTGGAAATTTCCAGAACAATGTTGGAAGATGTTTTCTCTGGGGTATAATCCATATGTCATTTCATCTCTTTTCCCTCAAGTTTTTCCAGTGGTCATTGGTGTTTCCTTCTTACCAAGGAAAGACATATGGCAAGTGTGGCATGAAAACTACACCTCTGGCCCAGTAAGCAAGGACCCAAATCCTCTGAAGCCTCAAGCAAAGCTTGTATATTCTATGCAGAATGTCTTCAAACTCTACCTATTCATGTGCCAATAATTCTTCAAGTTCCAGATCAAGTCTCAATTGTCCCTGGAGCCTTTCTTAACTACTTGTCCTAAATGTTCTCTCCCTTGGCAGCATTATGGTGACCGGGATTCAGAAAACTGGGATTCTAGTCCTGGTTCTTCCACTAATGCAGAATATGACTTGAAATGAGTCATTTAATGTGTCTTGGCCACAGTTTTCTCCCCTGCAAAATCATAAGATTAGATAATTTCAGAAGTTCCTTCTAGTTCTAACACTCAAAGATTTTATGAATATTTGATTCTTTGAATTCCTATAATATTTGTGTGTTGGCCATATGTGTGTATACTTACGTATGTATGTGTAGAGAAGAGAGAGACAGAGAAGGCCAGGAAGAGAGAGAGGGAGAGAGAGAGAGAGAGCACTAGGACTATGTCTTATATTTATGTTCCTCACAAATTTAGCACAGTGACTAAGAACAAAGAAGTATTCGCTAAATACTTGTTGATGGATTGATTAACAGAATATCTTCCTTTCTATCCCTATTAGAAGATTTGGTGTCCCCAGAAGACAGATATCTGGGGTACCCTATATCTCTGAGAGTGAGAGGGATTGCATGGGAGAGAAACACAGGCAAGAATGGGTTGAGGAACACCTAAGACTTGTCTTTTCCCCCTTGATACTCTCTTCCTACTGTCCCAATTAGTTTCTGGCCACAGTTCAGAATGTTGTATAGTAGGTAGGTGCACTGGGAGGTAACCAGGCAATGTTCAGTGCTCCAGAATCTGCCCCACCTTCTGGTCACTGTATCAGTGAGTTCCAGTGGTTCAACAGTCAGAAACTAAACAAGGGATAATATGGCCAAGCTGTTCCTTCTGGGACTCTGTCTGCTCAGCTTCTTGGGGGGTGAGTCCTAGCATACTGGTATGTGTTTGGGGGCTGCCTGGGGGTCTCTTCTGTATCTATTCCAACCACACATCTGGAATCTCAGTGAAGGGGTGATATAGTAGAAAACATCTGCCTTCCAATGTACTTTCCAGCCTTAAATCCTATGCAATCATTCATTTTTTCCTTTATTCTCTTCCCTTTGAATGAATTCCCCTAGCTTCATCCCCCAACTCCGACCAGTATATTCCTGTTTGGATTAAGTCCATCAAGTGGAGGTATGATAGAAATGAGAAAACTAAAGGAAATTTTTTTAAAAACCCACACACTATTCTTCCTGTCTCTAAGATGCAGTGCCTGGCTATGCTCAACGAAATGCACAGAAAGCAAAACTAGTTGTGTGCAATTACTGCAAACTATTTCGGTATGGTACCTGTTTAGGTGGTATGAAGAGCTGTTCTGTGGAGAAGAAAAATGGATGCAGAAGCCAAGTGTTCTATAAGAAGGCTGAAAATGGTAAGGAAGCCAGGGCACCAGGCTTGCTCCTTGACCTGGCCAACTCAGACACTGGGTAAGGGTGGGGAGTCTCCATGCATGAGCAACTTCTTGGGAAGCCTTTCACTCCCCCATAATATCTTACCTTTACATATCATCTGAGGCTTTCTCCCAACATCCCTGATATGTATATTTTATTTTTTTTTATATGTGACAAAACTGAGACTTTGATAGATGAAGGCACTTGTCTGACATCAGACAAATTGGATATTGTGGACAACAGATGTGGACTCAAGCATTCTTACTCCACAACTCTTTCCATTATATTCCACTTAGGATCATCATAAACTACACTTCCTATCCCACATAGTCCTGACTAGAAACTAGAGAGGGAGGAGAGAATGTAAGATAATAAGACATAATGACTCCAGGGAATAATCTTTTGGCATATCTTCAAATTTTAAGAAATAGAGGGTCAGCTATTAGGTGTGTATGGTACAGTGGAAATAGGAAGGTAAGGGAACAAGCATTTATTAAGTCCCTATTATGTGCCAAGCTCTGGGCTAAGTATTTTACAAATATTATCTCACTTGGTCCCCACAACCACCCTATGAGGCAGTTGATATTATTTTCCCCATTTTACAGATGAGGAAACTAAGGTAAACAGAGATTAAGCGACTAGCCCAGGGTCACATTGCTAGTAAGTATCTGAGGTTGGATTTGAACCCAGTTCTTCCTGACTCCTGGCCTAACACATTACCCAATGCACAGCTCCCACTTACCATAACTAAAATGAATGAGACTAGTGACCTGGATTACCCCTTTACAATTCTAAATTGTCATCGTATTGATCCCTTTTCAGGATTTGAATATTCTCACAGTGAGCTGGATTGTTTTCAAGATTGTGAAGAAAAAAAAACCCTAAATGATGAACAGCCATTATGGACCTTATGCTGTGAAGAAAATAATTGCAATCTACCCTATACATACCTAAAAGTTGGATAGAAGTGAAAGGATGCTCCCAGACCCATCCCTCTGTAATAATACCTGGGTTCCCCTGCTCTTTCATTGCCCCCACCCTGCTCAGCTGCTGTGACTGGTGAGATAATGCATAAGGAACATCTGGATATCAAGGCAAATTTAACCAAATTGTTGTACTTAGTTGTATGTTAACTTTTACCCATATTCACACGGGGAAGTTTTTCATTCTTGTTTGCATTTTCTACCTTATTCCAGTCAAATAAAGTAAATATGATTTTCATTTCTATCTGGGCCAAGAGAGCTGGAAAAGCTCTAAAGATTGTGAGGTCATTGAGGTCAGGAACCATGTTTTGCCTTTCATTACATTTCTAGTACTTAAAGCAGTGCCTGGCATGTAGTAGGTGATTAATAAATGTTTGACTTGTGAACTGATCTGGACATCCTGGAAACCACAAGGTATTGGGGGCACTCCTAACAAATGTATTATTAAGCAAAGCCAGGGTTTGAATCACATAGAAAGTAAAGTACACCTCAGGCAGCATTGAATCTGAGGTTTGGTGTGAGCATAGAAACCCTTCTTGTAATCAGTTATTTCATTATAGGTTTGTGGCCTGTCTGAAGAGCAAGATAGATGGGGTTCTGAGAAATACTAGAAAACAAAGAATTTGGAGATTACATGAGTAAGGGAAGGCTCTTTGTCATTCTGTCCTGTGACATTCCCTAACTTTCCCCTCCCCAGGGCATTGCTGTCATACCATTCTGCCTGACTGAATGGCATCTGCTCCCATCAGTGCCATATATATTTACTATATTAATTCCTGCATGAAAAGTAGCAAAGAGTGCAGTAAGGTTAGATAACCAACTGGTCTGACAGCTCCCAAGAGACAGTGCCCTCAGGGACATAGCAGTGAGCTTCTTCAAAAGCCCCAGAATGCTATTCAGAAGTCACTAAGCTAGCAATCAAGGAGGCAGCCAGAGCAGCATGGGGGTGGGCATTTGTGTTCACAGAGGCTGACAGAAGAGTATGTTCTTATGGGCAATTTTATTGCACAGGGTTCAGAACCATGTATCCATAAAGGGATACCCAGTTTAGATTGCAGCAAACTTGAAGGCTAGAAGAAACAAAACATTGACAATGAAAAATGAGGTCCTTTAAGGTATAAATGAAGTGTTCCTCACCCTGAAAAGAGTCTGGGACCTAATAACTCAATTACACATAAACAGTCAATAGAAACAATGAACTTGCCCCCAAGATACAGATTGCTTCATTACCTTGGTTTCCAGTAAACCACTTGCATAAGGACCAATAGGTATCTGGGAAATGTAACTAGATAGTTACCATGAGTCAAAGTGAGTTCCCTCACCTGGGGAAACTAGTTTGTTTTTTTTAAAAAAAGACTAGACATCTACTTTTCCTCTGGGAAATGACAAATGATGTCGGGAGCCTTATGGAGTAGGAAGAAAGAATATTCTGCCAATCCTAGATCAAGAAAGAATCTGCCCCTTCTAAAAGAGTACATCAGCATTCCAGCAGGCAAAATTACTTTATCATTCTATTTATCTTCAAAATTGGGTTTTCTTGAAGTTATGATTTTTCCCCTCTTTCTGTAAATATACTATAATGTTCTTTCAGTTACTTTAACCTTTTTTTAAAGGTGGCCCTCTTCCTACTAACTCTCTTCTTCTCACTCCTGATTCCCTCTTCTTGTTACCCCCTTTCCTTTTAAAATTTTATTTATTAATTCCTCTCACTTGCTTTGATCTGCTTATATTTTCTACCCCCTCTTTTTTCCCTTCAGGTAGATTTCCCTTTCCTTTCTTCACCTTTAGCTAGTCCTGTTCATCAGCTTTTTAAAATTTCATTTTTGGTGCCTCTTTGGAAAAAAGGATTTCTTTTACTCTTCCCTATCTATCTTCTTTTTCTGTTTATTCTAGACATTGTCTGATTCAGGATCCCTATAATCATGTCATCCCTCTCTTTGCTCTGTATTTTTCAAATAATCAAAGCTTCCAAAGTATTCATTCTGGGTTCTTTCCTTTAGGTTGGGCTTACTATGTGTATTATCTTATTCCATTATCTGTCACTTTCAGAACAATGCCAATTATTACAGGTGTCAGAAAGGACACTGCCTCATGGTAGAGCACCCCCATTCCAATCTATAACTTCTCTTGTTGACTTTTTTCCACATTTACCTGGGAATCAATGCTCTCTTACTCTTCCAAGTGCTGGTTGCCCCCAGAAGTTGTGACACCCTGACACAGGACAAGTAGATTTTTCAGGAACTAAAATCCCCCGGTCTCAACCAGTGTAAAGTCTTTATTTTCTTTCATCTCTAGGAGCACTCCTCAGTGGAATCCCTAACTGTGTCCAAAATAAGATCGTCTTCTCTTCCTCTTCTTTCAGTCTTTCCCCCCTCCTCCTCATCCACTTCCTTGTAAGCAGAATGGCATGATAGTGGGATAGTGGGTTGGGAGTGAGGAGTTGGGAATGTCAGCCTTGAGAATGACAAAAAGCCTTCCCTTACTACCCAAGTAACTCCAGAATTCTTTGTTTTCTAGTATTTCTCAGAGTCCCATGTACTGCCCTTCTGCCCTTTAGATAGGCCAGAAACCTATAAGGAAATGATTGATATGAGGTGGAAAAGAAAATGGCGAATTGCTTTAGTATCTTTGCAAAGCTTTGGGGTCACAAAAATTCATACACAACTGAAAAATTGACTGAACTTCAACAATTGGAGTATTTCTCAGTTGCAGAATTTCATCAACTGGGAGAATTTACAGAAATCATCAATTGGATCCTCCAGATGGAGATGACCTTTATCTCTTTTGAAGCAATAAAATGAGTAATTTGGACCCATAAAGATATGATATGCTAAACATTTATTAAGCACCTGTTATGTGCCAGAGAGTAATGGTAGGTACTGTGGAGACAAATTAGATTGAAAAAGAGACAGTCCCTGATCTTAAGACACTTAATATCTAATGGGGAAAGATGATGCATAAAAAAGAATCTGAAAACAATGAATGAGGAGTAGCTGTATAAGGGTCAGGGTTTGGGACATGGTGATGATTATGATGGTGGAGTTGAAAACAAGCAGAGCAGCTGGTGGCAAATGAAGAGATGGCTGAGATTTTGAGCCTTCTATAAAGGGAGATGATAGGAAGAAATTGATTCTCTCTGTAGTTTTTTTCCCAATATAAGACAGCAAAAGTGGGAGTGGGATTTTTTTAAACTCCTGGGTTTGGTGGATTGGATTTATGCTTCCTCCTTACAATCCTGTACTTCTAATGAATGGTTTGTATCTGATACAGTTAGAAAATGTTTTTTGAGCAGCCACTGCACACAAATGGAGTCAGACCTTATCTAGGGGCCTTCAATGCCAGTCAACTCTACAAGACTTATCAATAGATAAAGTTTGAGAGGAAAATTAGGGTACCCAGAAGCCTTCTGGCAAATAGGAGTATCATAAATTGGTGATCTGGGGAACAATGGGAAGAAACACAATATCTGTGACCATGTTAGGTAACTAGAGTGTGATGATACTCCTCCATAAGGAGATTTGAGTTTGATTTCTAAAGTATGCAGTGGATAAAAATTTTATTGATGATCAGTCTAGGAGGTGTTAATAAAACTACATCCAAACATCCCCTGGGTAGTAAGGGACATTCTAATCTACCATAATTTTAAGACATTCCTGAAAGTCTTGCTAATCATTTAGCCATCTTATCTGGTCATTCTGCCACCATATTTCATCACACTCTACCCAACCTGGGAGTTCAGAGCCACCCAAGCTTTTGGATCTAGATTTGAGGGACTATTGGAATGAGTCACCCTAGGGCAATAGCTGAAGTTCCTCTATGTTCAAACTACTTTAATTGCAGAAACTGGAGACCTTATGACTAAGTAACTTGCTTGGGGATGGAGATTTTACCTATATTTACAGAAATAAATACACACACACACATACACACACATATATACATATATATATATGGAGGGAGAGAGAATACAGATCTATATGTACATATATACATGTGTATATACACATACATGCATACATACTAAATATGCATACATACATGTATGTGTGTGAAGGGAAAATTCTTCATTTTGACCTTTCACCCTGATTAACAAGGCAAAACTCAGGACAAAGAGAATAAAAAAGATATCATTATAAGTATATCAAAGTAGAGATAGGTTGACAGGCTGATCACTGGAGATTAGCAATGACCTTAAGGTAGAGACAAGTTTTATAGGTAACTTTAAGACAATCCAGATAGGTCCACTTCACCAAAAGGGATTATACACTTGCATCTCAGTTCCTTCCCAAGGTAGCAAAAACATAACAATTGGCAGATAGGGATAAGTGACAAAGCAGGTAATACAAAAAACTGCACACCTGATATCTCCTTCCCCACCTGAATCTCCCCAAATATTTATTGATAAGCAGGACTGGGAACAATAGGCGTCACTGAGTTAACATAATTTTTAACAATATTCACATATGTGTGTGTGTGCGTGTATGTGTGTGTGTGTGTGTGTGTGTGTGTGTGTGTGTGTGTGTGTGTGTGTGTAAATAGAGATATGTTAGATGCTGGCATTCAGGTTACAGTTATACCAGGAGATCATCAATGTGTACATCGGAGTAACCTCCCAGTTCCATTTAGAGATTCGAGCAGGGCAAACCACTTATTGAAAGAATAGCCTTGTTCAAGTGGAGGTAGAAGTAGTTTGATGACACTGTTTTTGGTTTCAGTTATGATGGAATAGGATATAGAAAAAATAAAAATATGTAGGCTTATATAAAGAATAATTTACCCAGCATAATAAAGTATAGTTCTACACAAGGGACAAGGAAGGATTGATCTTTAATGAAATAAAGGGACTCCAAGGATTTCTGAGAAAAAGACCAGAGCTGAGTAGAACACAGGATTCAAGAGGAAAACAAAATTGTAAAGATATGGTTTCTCTTGGTTGTTTGGAACTAACCAATCATCTTAAAATCTAGGAATGGCATTATCATCAATATATCCAAAGCTGATTCAGAGCTTGCCTTCAGCATGAGTTCCATGAGCTTTGGGAAAAAAGTCAGGACATTTGACCTAGAAGAGATATTCATGCATCCAAACAATTGTGGAAAGAAGTGGAAATTAGAAAGAAAGGAAGGAAGAAAGAAAGAAAAAAGAAAGAGAGGGAGAGAAAAAGAGAGAGAGAGAGAGAGAGAAAGGAGAAAGAAAGGAAGAAAGAGAGAAAGAAGGAAAGAAAGAAAATAGATAAAGAGGAAGGGCTTTTTTTAAAGGGCAGAAGTGGGGTTAAGAAGCAAAAAAGGGAAAATAATGACATACATTCAAGATCAAGTTTGATCAAAGAGCCCTCCATATGGGCTTTCAGGTGCCAATTTTTCTAAGAATCAAAGTAGCACTATAAGCTGTCTAAATAAATTCTAGCCATAAAATGGTTACTATCCAGATCTTCAAAGGGAAGAGTAAGACCTTGTCATCTATGAAAAGAAAGGCTTGTATAATTTCTCTACTTTTAGAAAAATTCAAAATACACATCTCTAAGTAGATGAGATATTCTTTTTGTCATGTTTTAAGGCAATTGAATTTTCCTAATGTAGTCCCAGTGTAAACAGATGTGTCAAACAAATGGCGGTCACTCCCCAAGGTGGTCCAAACTAGATTGAAAAGTGTGACCCAGGACAAGACCCTTAATTCTGTTTGTCTCAATTTCCTCATCTATTAAATAAACTGGAGAAGGAAATGACAAAAACTTTGCCAAAAAAAAAAAACCCAAAACAAATGAGGTCACAGAATCAGATATAACTAAAAAAGACAACTGAACGACATAAAATGTATAATGAAAAAACAGTAGAACATAGATAATATTAATATATAGTTTTCTAAGTCAATATATAACCCATAGGAATCCTTATGTACAAGTTAGTAGTTCCCATTTCTATTTGAGTTGAACATTGATGAGGTTTAGCATTAAGAAAGTTGGTTAAGGTAAGAAAGAATTCACTTAGACCTTTTTTTTAGTCAATGAGAGCTTTTTATTTAACATAAAAAACCATCATGGGTCTTCGTAGCAAGAAAGTTAAGTGAGACTATGATATTTGGGGAATTATGCCTATACAGAGGTTTCAGAATGATGATGTAGTTTTAGAGGTTTTATGGGGGTTAAAAGATTAGGGACAGGATGAGGAAGACAGATGACAGGATAGGAGACACAAGATAAGGAAGATGGGAAATTTTATGACCCAGGATGGGAGGAGACAAGGAGTTTTATGGTCCAGGATAAAAAGGAAGTTTTATGGTATTTCAAGATACGGGGAAAAGACTTTAGGATGCCTTCAGGTTAGAGAATAAATGAGGGGCTTCACAAAGTAGTGGAAATGCAACTCAACCCTTAGAACACTATTTGTATCCTCATCAATATCACCCCTATACAAAATTTCTATCTAGTCATATATTATATTTGTACAAACTTTGCAAGAAATCTACTTTTTAAAATTTTTATCCAGTTCCTTTTTCTTGATATTTACATTATTCTTCTCTCTTTTCCAGAAAATCCACATTTAGGTAAACTTTTTGGAAATTTCTATTAGAGCAATGGTCAGTGGAAAATAATGCAAACACAAACAGCTTATTAAAATTACTGATTTAAGGGGAGATTGGGGAATAGTTGTTAAAGTTGTTTCACATAATTTAAAATCACATAGATTAATTTAATAGCTGTAAATTAAAGTGTTTTCTTTCAGAAGTAAAATATATTTAAATAAATTCACAAAAATTGGATTATCAAAAGGCAGTCAGGAATGTTAGGGGTATAAACAAATCTTCTGAGTATGATTATTGTGTAAGGTAGTTACCAGGATTATCTACAAAATTATTTTAGAGTCCCTATTAAGAAACAGAGTTTTGAGATAGGTCTAACAATGAGCAGAAATGGGTTTTTTTGTTTTGTTTTCTTTGATAGAATTTACTGATGTGCAATAAATTTCACTAAAAATAAAAAAGAATATCAAATTTAAAAGGTAGAGATATTTGATCAATTGGAATTCATCCTATACAAGGATGAATTGTTTCCATTATAATCTAAATGGTAAAAAAAAAAGTGTCCCCTAAGAATCCTATTGCCATAAAGAGTCATGCTGTTGGTAATCAATCGTTTCAGTTATGTGCAACAATTTGTAACCCCATTTGGAGTTTTCTGGGCAAAAATTCAGGTCTGGTTTGCCATTTCCTTCTCTACCTCATTTTACAGATGAGGAAACTGAGGCAAACAGGGTTAAGTGACTTGCCCAGGGTCATACAACTGGCAAGTGTCTGAGTCTATATTTAAACTTAGAAATATTAGTTTTCCTAACTCTAGGCCTAGTACTCTATCCACTGTGCCACCTAGTTACCTCTTCACTGAGTACAGTACCATAAAATTATGTTTACTGAAAGCTATTGAACTAAGGATTAGAAATTAATTGGAAACAAAATAATTTAATCCTAAAGAATTAGTGGATCAAAGAAAAAAATCGTAGAAAAGATAGATATTAAAGATAATGACAGCAACATGCAGCCAAAACAGTTACTAGAGGGAAAATATACATCTTTAAATACTTTCATCAACAAAAGAAAGGATAAGTCAATGAATTGAGAATTCAAATTTTAAAAAATAAAACAAATTTTAAAACACCAAAATGGAAATTCTGAAAATCATAGAAGACATGAACAAAATTAAAAGCAAAAAACCTATTTTATTGACAAATAAGATGAGGAGCTAATTTTTTTGGATAAAAAAAGGAAAATAGATAAACCAGTGGCTATTTTTTTATAAAATAGGAAATTTTAATTATTAGTGAAAAAATGAAAAATGATAATCTACAACAAATCAGGAAAAATAAAGAAAATTATTAGAAACAATTTTGCTCAACTATGTGCCAATAAAACTGATAATCTATATACAAGTTAAGAGTTATAAAAATACTCTCATGGGGAGGGAGGGGGGTAGTGGGGAGAAGGTGTGGGGGGGATAAAATCTTAATTTTAAGGAAGTAATTGTAGAACATTTAAAAATAAATAAATAAATGAAAAAGAGTTATAAAAATACAGCATGCTGAGAACAAGAAAAAGACAATTTTACTCAAGCTCAGAAACAGAAATTAAATAAGCCATAAATTAATCCCCAAGGAAAAAAAACTCCAGGACTAAGTGAACTTAAAATGAATTCTATTAAACTTTTAAAGAACAATTTATTGCAATATTGTATAAACTGCATTCCAAAATAGGATAAAAAAAGGCTTCGACCTAATTCCTTGTATGAAACAAATACAATGTTGACACTTAAACTAGGAAGAGACAGATGAGAGAAAGGATACTAAAGAGCCCTAATTACTATTTTCAACAAATTTTTAAATAAAACTTCACAAATAGTTTGCATTAATATATCAAAAAGATTATACACCATGACCAGTTTGGACTTATACCAGAACCAAACAGGGTTGGTTCAATGCACTATAAAAAGACATTAGCAAACTAGAAAAGGAGAAGATTAGTGAATTCAATATGCATTTTTTTAAAATTAGGAAACCAACAAATAGAAAATCCAAAATAAGTACAAAAGATCAGTTTTGAAAGTAGAGGGAAAAGGATAAATTGGAATAAAAAACTATAGAACAGAGCAACAAAACTAAAAGCTGATTATTTCAAAAGGCTAAAAAGTTGATAAAACTTTGGTCAATACAATTTAAAAGAAGAGCTCAAAGTCAAATCAACAAATGCACAAGATAAAATCACAACAATATCAGAAGAAATAAAACACTTACCACAAACTATTATAATTATATGCCAACCAAAAAAGAGAATGCAAAAATACCCAGCCTAACAGAAAGGAAACGAGATCCTAAATAGAGATTTCAAATATTCCAATTAGAAAAAGAAATAGAACAAGCTATAAAGCATTTACCAAAGGGGGGAAAAACCAACTCCTTTTCCTTAGAAGTTTATAGAATTCTAACAAATGTAAAAGAATAATTGATTATAAAATTCTACAGAAATTATCAAAAATTGAGAAAGAAATCATTCTACTAAACTCTTTGTATGAGACAAAGATAATCTACTATGTAAACCAAGGGAGTGAACTATAAAAAAAATATTTAAAATGCATATTGATTCAAAACCTTTGATTAGAATCATATCCAACAGACTGTAATACATTATGCCAAAAAAAAAAACCCATTAACTATGATGAAACTGGATTTCTACTAGTAATTCAAGAATGATTCAACATTAGGAAAACTATCAACATCATTAATCATGTTTTTTTTAATTTAAAATTGAAAGATTATTTCAATAAATACGGGGAAAAAAGCCTTTGACAAAGTACAACACTCATTTACACTGCAAAAACAATTGAATGAAAAACATTCAATGACATGACTATATCTGACAATATATAAAATATTTTGCCCATATAGGCAGGTGTGGTAAATAGAGCCTTGTGCCTGGAGTCAGGAAGACTTGAGTTTGATTTGTCTTAGATGTTTCCTAGCTGTGTGACACTGGTTAAATCACCTAATCTCTATATGCTTCAATTTCCTCAACTATAAAATGGGAATTCTAATAGTACCTACCTTGAAAAGTTGTGGTGAAGGACAAATAAGATATTTGTAAAGGTGCCTGACACATAATAGGCATGATTTAAATGTTTATTTCCTTTCTATAAATGGAATTCCTGTTCAGTCATATTAAACCCTGAGTTCTTCACCAAATCTGAGATCCCATGATTCTCTGAGCCGCTAAGGTATCTGTCACAGGGCAGCCCAGACCTGAAGATGTTTAACATATTTCATCACCTTGTTGAGCAACTCAAACTAGTTTTAAGTCACACAAGTCTTACAACCGATTACACCGATGACATTAAATTTGTCCACTTGAGTGAATTTCTCTCTCTGATTTATCAATAGAAATAGTTTCTATTTAGAATCTGTTACGATGTGCACAGTTCTGCCCAGTGCACTATGAGGAACAGAGTCAAATTTGGTGTGTCTCTTCAGAAGGAGCTATAAGAACAATCTTATACTAACATTCATGGGTTTGAACCTGTCAATACAACCAGACTTTAGAATCCACACATAAAGACTAAGGAAAGCTGGATGCTGAGAAGAGAAAGGGACCCAGAAGAAAGAGGTTGATGAAATGTGGGAAGTAGGTTCAACTGCACTAACTTCAGTCCTCCAGCACTTTGTGGCTTAATTGATCAGCCCTAACCTAGAAAGCCACATGTGTTGGAAAGGAGAGAACAAACTGCAGAGGTGGGGAAGGTGAACAACACCCCAGAGATATGCTGAAAAGATATTCAATATAGAACGGAAAGTAGTCATTGAAAGAAACACAATTAGAACAGCACTACCGTAGAAAAACAGGAAGAATGAATAAAAACTGACAAAGAGGAGGAAGTGAGAGCACAATAAAAGAAATGACCCTCCCAAGAATGAAGCAAGGTTTTTCTTTCTCCCCATTCATTATTCTAGAAATGCTACTTATTGCAATAAGAAGAGTGAAATAAAAGCACAAATATCGACAAAGAAAGTACAGAATTGTTCCTATTTATACATCAACTGATGTGAGGATAGAGGAGAGCTTGATGAGTGGACTTATGGGTATATTGATGCTGGAAATTTCTAGGTGAGGAAATTCTCTACCAAGGCGGTTGAGTACCTTCTACACAACTTATATGCTTGAAGATATACTTAGAACACTTAGATTACAGGATCACACAGCCAGGATATGTCAAGGGTGGGATGTAAACTTAAATTTACCTGGTTTTGAGATCAGCTCTCTAACTACTAGCCATGCTGATAGGATGATGTACTTAGAAAACCCTATAGAATTCATGAGTTAAGTAGTAGCTGAGTTAAGTAATAATTCAGTAAATCCAAGGATGCAAAATAAATCAACAAAGTTATTAGCATTTCTATAGAATACTAAGAAAATCCAGAAAGAAATGCTAATAGAAGAAATTCCACTCAAAATAGCTTTAAAATGTAGAAATATCTTGGAGTTAACATCCCAAAACACTTGCAAAATTGGTATAAATACAAACACAATAAGTTTACAGAAATAAAAGGAGAATAACTAGAAATGTATCCAGTGCTTGTGGTTGAACCATGACAATGTATAAAAAATTGTTAATTAATTCACAAGATTTATTAAGTATATAATGAATATCAAAGAAAACCTTTCAAATTAATATTGACAAAAATACTGCAGCAGAAAAGGCAGTGTAGTATAATGAGTTAGGACACATACCTCCTCCCTCCCCCCTTCCCCCATACTCTCAGATCCATTGACATCGATCTCCTTTTGTTCCTCTAACAAATATTTCATCTCCTAACTTTGAGCATTCTCCTTGGCTATCCCCTCATTCCTCAAATTCTCTCAGTCCTCATTTCCAACTCTTGGCTTCCTTGCTTTTCTTCAAGTCCCCGCAATAATTCCACCTTCTACAGAAAACATTTCTTGATGACCTTATGTTGAAAATCTGTACTTTTAATACACACACACACACACACACACACACACACACACACACACACACACGTACTTAATAATGTTCATTGACTGAGTAGGCAACTAATTGGCACAGTGAAAGAGCACTGGACCTGGAGTGAAGAAGACCTGAGTTCAAATTTAACTTCAGATGCTTAGTAGCTGTATGATACTAACAACCCTAGGTAAGTCACTTAAGTCTTATTTGCTCAGTTTCCTCATCTCTAAAATGGGTATAATAATACCTGCTTCCTGGGATTGTTGTGAGAATCCACTGAGATAATGTTTGTAAACCATTCTATAAATGCTAACTTTTGTTATTAGCCTTTACACAGACAGGTTAGCCTCCTCTTGGGCTTTCCCTATGTTGGCTGTGGAGAATGCTGAAAGCAGAACCACAGTCTCACTTTTCTTCACTTTTTCTGCATGTGTAGTGTGTATCTATAACAGCTCTTGATCTTGCTATAAAGTGGTCCTAGATGCATGCTAGAAAATCTTTTCTCCTTTCGGCACTGAGTTTGTTTCAGGCTTCATCCTTTCCTAACAACTCATCTCTCCCATCAACCCCAATTCCTTCCTTATCCTGAGATAAACCTATTGATGAGGCATAGCTAAATCTTATCCACGCTGGAATATGTCAGCAAAAATAAACTTTCTCATCACTCATAGGCACCCATCGAACCACCAGTTTAATATTGGAGTAGTCAATCTTTGGTGCAGTGGATAGAAAACTGGGCCTGTAGTTAGGAAGATTCATCTTCATGAGTTCAAATCCAGCCTCAGACATTTACTAGTTGTGTGATGCAGGGCAAATCTCTTAACCCTGTTTACTTCAATCTCCTCATCTGTACAATGAGCTGGAGAAGAAAATGGCAAACCATGCCAGTATCTCTGTCAAGAAAACCTCAGATGGGTCACAAAGAGTCAGATGTAACTAAAACAACTCAACAACAGCAAGTCAACGTTACTGACAGTTTTTTCAAGTAATTTTTCTTTGCTTTTTTTCAGTGGTACAGTTGATACCACTCATAATCCCAAAAGACTGAGGGATAAAGAAGGGTGTAAGAACATCCATCATGTCAAGTACCAAAGGCATGCTATTTGAAGGTAACATTGACACTGCAAGAGTCTCCTTTTTGCAATCAAGTGTTCATCATCACCTCCTGAGCTTTTCCAATCACGGAGTGGATAAACGAAAGCATTGACTTGTCTGGGGCAGCAGCACCAAAGGCCAGGAACTTATGCTACTGGTAGTCATCAATAGTGGCTTGGGCTCTGAGAGTTGAGAGGAACAATAGGTGTATATGTTACATGTACCAGTTATTTTCATGTTTATCTCCTCCCTTAGAAAGTGACCTCCTTGAGGACAGGAACTGTCTGCTTTTCTTTATTACCCTCAGTGCTTACCACAGTGCCTAGCACATAGTAGGCACTTAAGAAATGCTTATTTGACTGATAGACTGACAGACAGTAGGGCATGAAACCAAGTAGTTTTGTGAGAGATAGGGAGCAGGAGACTGGAGAGATCTGTAAGGTCTCAGCCCTATTCCCACTGTTCCCTAGGGCATCTACTCAATCTTAGGCATCTCTGGCTCCAACTTCAATCTCATCTCTTCTTCACACAGAGTCTCTCTGTGCCAGTGAAAATGGGCACATCAGGCTAACGAGAAATCTCAGTGTCCTAATACATGGTAATTAGGTGAGTATGGTTTACAAAGCAGTCTTTGAGGAGAGGGCCCCACACTGGGTTTAAATGGGGTTGACCCCCCAAAATTGGACTCGAGTAGGCATTCCTTTTCTCAATCTTTTAGTTCCCACGACGCCTACTCAGTGCCTTATTCTCTCCAGGGAAAGTTCAACTGTGAATCAGCTGAAACAATTTTCTGAAGGCCACTGCAGTATAAATTCAAGTGCTTACAATATTGACCCCAGCAGGTATTGACAGATAGAGAAAGTTTGTTTATTGAATCAAAAGTGTTTAGTCAAAATTTAAGGACTGTTGACTTGGCTCCTTTTGCATCCTCTGGAAGAAGCCTTGACATAGCCAAGCTCTGGAGGCAGATAAGAATTTTTTTCAAAGTACCACACATGGGGAAAACTCTTACTTTGTAACTGTGGAACTTTAAGTAGCAGGTCCTGCCATAAATAGACCAGCACTGGATTCTATGTCCCCTGTATTGAATTAAAATTCCCCTAGACATTTACAAGCTGTGTGACCCTGGGCAAGTCTCTTAACCCTGTTTGCCTCCATTTCTTCATCTGTAAAATGGGTTAGAGAAGGAAACGGTAAACCACTCCATTTTACCTGCCAAGAAAACCCCAAACAGGATCAAGAAGAGCTGGGACACAACTGAAAACAACAAAACAATAACATGAAATTTAAAGGAAGGAGAACTATAGTAATAATAGTAGTTGATACTTATGTACCAGATAGCGGTGGAGTCTTCTTAGCTTTAAATTATCTGTGCCTCTCCAGCTTGATTCTCCTCAGATGTGACTACACTCTAGTTGTCTGCTTTTTCTCCTTAGTTCCAGTCAGAAATTGTTCAGTTCCAGCACAGATGCTGAGACCAGGCCAGGCTGTCCCTTTGTTTGGTGAAAGTAAGAAATCTAGTTACAGATGCTTCTCCTGCCTCTACAGATCTCTTTTCTGTTATAAATGCGGACTAGGTAGCCATACAGTCAGGTGCACTTGGGATAATGATGACTTGGTTCTGAGGAAACTGAGACCACAAAATAGCACTGGTAAATGAAGATGAGGCCATGGATGAAAGTCCTCCAAAACAGTAAGCTTGATCTCGTCATCAACTGCTTATGAGTCCATCTCATATGGATGCATAAGACCCAGCATGGATGTGATGGTGAAGATTGGAAATGTGGAATGCACTGTCTATTAGATAAGGGATCCAAAGGGAACATTGCGCTCCAGGCATTTTATGAGAAGCATTTGAAGAAAGCACTTAATAGCCTATCAAAAGACTAGGATTCATTGGACAGAGTAATAAACATAGAAGAGTAAGCTTGAAATTTCCTAAAGAAGTCATTAGTGTTAACAATAACAAACATCTTCTATGAGTCAGGCTCTATGCTAAACATTTACAAATATTATCTATTTGATTTTCATAATAATTCTATGAGGTACATGTTAATATCCCACTTTATAGATGAGGGAAATGAGGCTGAAAGAAATAAAGTATCTTGTCAGGGCCACAGAGTTGGTATATGTTGGAGGTAGAATTTGAACTCAAATCTTTCTGACTCCAGTTCCAGCACTCTCTGCAATCTAACTGCTTCAACTAGAAGATGGACATCATGGCTCTGGTATGCCCAGATCCACCCACGACCAGCTTCAGAGTTAGCATTATTGAAAGTAGATTTGAGGGAGAACATAGGTGACAGCCAGGGGCACAGTGGATAGAGCATGGGGACTTCAGTCAGGAGGACCTCAGTTCAAATCTGGCCTCATTCATAGACTCAGCCACTTACTAGCTGTGTGACTGAGCAAGTCACTTAACCCTGTTTGCTCAATCCATCACCTGTAAAATGAGGGAGAGAAGGGAAAGGCAAACCACTCCAGCATCTTTGCCAAGAAACACCCAAAAAGGGATCACAAAGAGTCAGATATGACAATAATAAATGATTCCTTTGGTACTTCCCTCCCCCTAATCCTTTTATCACTACAAAAGAAAACTTGTAGAACCTTGAATCATTCTTAAGAATTCATCCACTTCTCTTAATGCTATCTAATAAGACATCTCCAGCTGGTAGGAACTTTAAGAATTTTAATTAACTTAACTGACTGATTAAAAAAAAAGATATTTATCCTTGGTCTTGTGCAAATTAGTTGTACTATTGAGGCATTTAGGTGGCACAGTAGATAGACCATGAGGCTTGGAGGCAGGAAAACTCATCTTCCTGAGGTCAATCTGGCCTTAGATACTGTGTGACACTGTTGACCTTGTTTGCCTCAGTTTCCTCATTTGTAAAATGAGCTGGAGAATGAAATAGTAAACCACTCCAGTATCTTTGTCAAGAAAACCCCATATGAGGTCACAGAGTCAGACATGATTGAAACAGTTGAATAACAACAACAAATAGCTATACTAAAGGCCATTGTAACAGTTTAAGCATCTTCTTTCTTTTCAGAAAAAAAGCATACCTTTTCCTGTCTACATTGCACTACCTGATCCTATCCCAAACTGCTTTGTAAGCCTTCCTAGTGACCTACCTGATCTTACCCAATCTGTCTGGATCACATAGTTCAAGACTACACACACACACACACACACACACACACACACACACACACGTATGTGTGTTACATATAGATTCACATATATACTACATATATGCATATGTATAATATATAGTATACATAACATGTATATATATATATCTACTATATGTCCATATCTGTAGAATTGTTAGACACGTATGTCCAACATCTACTGAAGAAGTGTGTCCCACCCTAAGTAGATAAAGAAACTGCAGTGTACCTGTCTGTCTGTAATCTGTATTGGTTTATTCATTCAATGACTAGCAAGGATCCTGAAAATTTTTCTAGCAGCATTGATTCTAACCAGTTCCAGGATATTTGCAGTACAACGTGGCTATTGTTGGGAACAGGATGGGACCTGATGCTCATTTTTACTGCTTACGTATCCTGGGCATGGGATAGAAGCATGGCAAACAAAAGCAAGAGAATGCTGACTGCTTAACCATGGATATAGATCCTAAGTAGTAGATGAAATTTCACTTCTAACAGTTACAAACTGTGCAACTTGGACAAGTCACTTAATCTCTCTCAGCCTCAGTTTCCTCATCTGTAAAATGATGGGGTTGGACTTGATGACTCCTAAGGTCCCTTCTGACTCTGGATCTATGCTCTTATAATCCAATTGCAAGGATGTACCAAGCTGACCAGAAAAGGTAAAGACAATAAAATGCAAGCATGAAACATCCCACACCAGCACTTTGGTCCACACAGCTGTACTTGGATATAATTGGCCATTAGGTAGTTCAATTGTATGAACAGTCACAAAAATAATACAATTTTCCCAAGGATACTGAGTGTCTCAGTCATTTGTTTGCATAGACCCAAAGAGAAAGGGACCCAGCTGAGAAGCAGGAAAAATTGTCAAATAAGATAGGCCTGGGTGGTGACAAACCTCAGAACTGAAGCCCTGAGAGAACAAAGCACCATTGCACTCCTCTGAAAGAGCACAATGCTACCTAGCCAATCTTGAAGCTGAAGGTGCTAGAGATTTCAGCTGTTCTTCAAAGAGTAAGTTCATGGAGTTCAGCTTGTATTGGGCCCATTTAGGAGAAATTCCATACCTTTTTAGGAGCCATCCCAGCTGAGCAACAGAGCTGCTCATCCATCACTAATACTCCATCCCACAAGAAACTTCAGTGACTCTCCAGAAAGAGCATCAAACACCTGTTGTTTCAGAATTGTGAGTTTTCTTGACCAGATGTGTTATATGTGTATATATCACTACTATTGTGTTTTAAGTTTATACTTACTCTCTCCAACCCCAGAATCTATGTGTATTTCTGAGAAAGCAATCACTAGTTGGTTTGTTTGGAAGTGAGAGGGGGGAAATGCTTTGTAACTACTGTTTTATATGATGTTTGAGTAAAATGCCTTTTCTAAATACAAGTTGAGACTACTGGTTGATTATTAATGAGAAGCACATTAGTGGAAACCCATGAGTGTTAAGAGTGGTCAATTGTCAGAAGAATGAATGGATTGACTGAGGCAGGAGAATAAAAATGTTTTCATTGCATGAGTGGAATGTGAGTTATGTCCAAGGAGTAACTCCAAAAATCTAGCTCACCAACTCCTGGCCACTCGAGAATAATTTAAAATTTCCTCATATGTGATAAAAGATCTCAGAAAGCATTTAAAGGAATTGTTAGCAAATGGCATGATCATTGCAACCAGTAATTCACATGCATCAACTGGAGCAGTGGTACATGCATATGTTACTAGACTCTGAACAAATGAACAAATCTGGATTAATGCATTTTTCTAACACTTTATGACATCTTGGATTACCTTTTGGCAGGCAGTGGTTCTCAGATTTATATAACTGATATGTTCAGATTCTTGTGGCAAAGGAAAACAAGAAGTCAGTTTTCATCTGCCCAACCTGATCTTACCAGTTAGAACGTATGCAAAAAGATATCTCAAAGACACCACTTTCCAACGACTGACAAAGTGGTTAAAAATATGAATTACCTAAAAGTACTGGTGTGCCAAGATAATCTTACTATCTTTGGAATGACAGTAGATGAACATGAGAAGAAACTGACAAAAGTTTTAGGATCAGCTAGAAGCGATAGGTCTGAAGTTGTCAGTGGAAAAATGAGTCAATTTTGCAGAGCTAGTCAAATTGGTCAAGTGCTCAATAGTCAATTTTGCAGAGCCTCTGTTAAGTATGTGGTTCATATAGTATTGCAACAAGGCATGAACAAGAAATTGCAGAAGATAGAAACACTCCTAAAGAGACCAATTCCAAAGAACCAGCAAGATTTCATGACTTTCCAGGATTTCTCAACAACCACTGCAATGATATAAAGAACTGAGCTACTACTGTTAAAGCAATGACTAGTCTCATTGATATAAGTATAATTGAAAAGCAACAAAAAAAAACTACAAAAGATGGACAATTTGCTCTAAACCCTGAGATAGAAAGATTTCAGAAACTTATTCAACTGCTTTATGTACATGAAAGTCATGACCTTTGATGATCCAAGCCAAAGAGGCTAAGAAGATGCTACAGTCCCAGTCTCAGTTCAGTTCTCCTCCAGTCTCCGCACTTTGGGCCCCAACCTTGATCCTGACCATTGACCATGGCTATCAGCTATTTGATGAGCATCTACAAAACATGTCTGGGAAAGTAAAATTTCTTCCTGTGAGTCACCTCAGGCACCAAAAGGGACTTGATCTTTAAGGCAGCAGGGGATAGCTTCCTGGATATTGATGTAGAGATAACAGGACCTGATAATTAAGGAATATGTAAAACAGATAGATATTCCCTTGGAAAATATGCTTACATGGATGGGACTTGAACATTTGTTGGGGTTTTTTCCACAATAGAATGTCCATTTGACTCTCAAGATTATGATATTCATAATTGATATTAGATAAGCACCAAAGGGCTCAGACATAGAAAGAGGGCACCAAAGCTAGAAGAGATGTTTAGTGGGTGGCAATGACAGCTGTGAATAGATAATGCAGTGGATAGAGTGCTGGGCCTGTCAGAGAGCACTCCCCTTCCTTCATGAGTTCAAATCTGGCCTCAATCACTTATAAGTTGTGTGACCCTAGGCAAGTCACTTACCCCTGTTTGCTTCAGTTTCCTCATCTGTAAAATGAGCTGGAGAAGGAACTGGCAAACCACTCCAGCATCTTTTCCAAGAAAACCCCAGATAGGGTCATGGATAGTTGGCCATGACTGAAATGGCTCAATAACAAAAATGACAGCTACAAAGCATGAAGAACATACGGAAATTTGAGAGAGAACACAGAGAGTAACTAATGACAACACAAAGAGCAGAGTGGTCCTCCGGTCCTTCTTTGAAGTTTTTGAATTTTGCCATGATTTGGAGACATATAATAACTGAAAAGGTTTTTTTTTTTTAATTCTAGAGGCTTGTTTAAAATGTCTTTTCCTGATGATTCCAGATTCACAAGAAACTGTTTACTAAACATCTCCGTCTCAGTCAGTTTCTAAGCTTTTATTTTCTGAACCATATACTCTGCTTTTCTTTCTCATTAATGGGTTTTGATAAAGCCTTCTTAGCAAGACTGTACTGAAAACTTTGACACTTAATTGGCATGACTTTTCATTTGAAATCTCCCTTCATCATATAGGGCATTCCAGAGTTCCAATCTCAAAAATTAAGTGTGATCTAGTCACACTTTTTGTCCTATTTTTCATTTGTTTTCACAATGAAATTCAATTTGTTAATAACACAAAAATCAGGCAAACATAGTCCTTTACTAAAATGATTGAACATATCTTTTACTAGACTTACAACAAAGCACTCAGTTTTGTGGTATTCTCCTAAGGAGCAATGGATCAAATCATTAAAACAATAGGGCTGATAATAGAAATGGTACCTTTTAGTATATACCTTGAGTACTAGTATAGTATTTAGCTTCATTTTTTAAAATTTGAAATTCCCACAAACTATGTTTCTCCCCTAAAGAAAGCTGAAATTTTCTTGATATTAGACCTCAGGATTCAGGCATTTACATTAAATTATAGAACAAGTGTTTTAACCACTTGTAGTGATAGTAAGTAAAATCAATTCTGGCCAATGTTGCAACTAGTCGGGTTGTTAGTAGTGTTACTAGGGGGGAGTTACTAGTGTTTTTTTTTCTCTTCTGCCATGTCCAACTCTTCTACCACACCCATGTTGAAATTAACAAGATATACATTATCATCCATGGGGAAAATCTGAATGCCTGATGTCAGAGGGTTAAAATTGGTTCTTGGATTATTCTGTAATATTTCATAGTCACTATTTAACTAAAAGCAGTGCTATTTCACGCCATAGTCTGAAGAGAAAAAAACCTAATTCTTAGTATTAAGGTTCTTTTTTTCCTTGTCTTTTATTTTAGGCACATGTAAATTTTATTTTATATGAAAAATTTTTTCTTAGTTATTGAGGATGGGTTGAAAATTGAAGCATCTATTTAAGATGTAGGGCTAATCAGGGATTAGGTTGTGACCTGCATATTAGTTTCTTGGACTTTTTTATCTTTTTCAAAGGGAAAACTTGTATACAAGCAATGAGTTTTGTACTGTTAATATAAAATTTGTTATGGATTTTCATGTTTTGAGTAAAAAGGGGTTTTTTTTTGCTTTTTACTTTGGGCAAAATACTCACAGAAGTTTATTAATAAGTTGAAAATTATTTCACTTCTGTATAATTGTTGAAATCAATTTTATTGCCTGTAAAAATATTTCAAAGTTAAATTCAATAATGTAAGTTAAAATTATACATATATCTAGCATGGTTCAAATCCAGTAAATAAACAATTCTTAAAAAAGAAAACAAACTAATCTTCTGTGTTATACATGAATGTTATTTTGGAGGACATCAGATGTCACAAGTTAGCTTTATCAAGAATTAGAGCAGAGGTGTCAAAGTGAAATGGAACCAGAGGCACTAAACTTTACATAAGGATATCTGCAGGCTGTATGTTAACTTAGAAAATCACACAGTAACATTATCTTTGTTTTAATGTATTTTTTTTATTTTGATGGATATTTCTTAGCTACATTTTAATCTGGTTCAGGCAGTACTGGGGAGTGTTGCTGCATTGTTTTGATACCTCTGTATTAGAAGATTTAAGGAAATTAAAGATCATGATGCTACACATAATCTGGAGTTCTTGGCTTTGAAGAGAAGGGAAAGAAAACATGCATTGATTAAGCACATACTATATGCCAGGCACAGGGTTTTATACACATTATCTCACCACAACCCTGGAAGGTAGGTGTTATTATTACACCTGTGTTGTTGCAGTTGCTGTTGTTTAGTCTAATGAGTCGTATCTGATTCTTCATTATCCCATTTGGGATTTTACTGGAGTAGTTTGCCATTTCTTTCTCCAGCTCATTTTACAGATGAGGAAACTGAGGCCAACAGGGTTAAATGACTTGTCCAGGGTCATACAGCTAGTACGTGTCTGAGGGCAGATTTGAACTCGGAAAGTTGAGCCTTCCTATCTCCCATCCCAGCACTCTATCCATTGAGCCACTACATAGCTGCCTGATCCCCATTTTATAGCTGAGAAAATTGAGAAAGACAAAGGTTAAGTGACTTGCTTTCAGTCACACAGCTAATAAGTGTCCAAGGCTGAATTTGAACTCAGCTCTTCCTGACTTAAAGGCCTAGTATTCCATCCACTGCACTACCTAACTGCATCTATGGATTGTCATTGAAAAGTTTGAAGAATATGTCTTATTCTTAATAAGACCTTAAACAGAGCTTAATTACAGGTGTGAAATGACAAAAATCTGCCTACCTATTTCCATTAGTGCCAAGTTACATGCTGCCAGAGATATATAGCAGCACTAACCAACTATGAAGTCAGTATACATTCTAGCCTAGGAAGTCTAATGTGGATATAGTCACTTTCTCCCAAAGGCTTCAGTCAGAGCTCATCACTTCTCTTGATGAGGGTGGATAGCATTTTTAATCAAGCATCCTTAAGAATTGTCTTGGATAATTGTCTAGATCAGAGTAACTAAGTCTTTCACAACTGATCGTTGTTACAGCACTGTTGTTACTGTGTACAACCGTCTCCCTCACTTTGCATGAGCATGTGGCAAAATTATAATCACCAAGTTTGGCCCTGTAAAAGAGATATGAGAAGATACCTTCCCCGGCTCCTAGAGGTCAACATCTATTAGTGTGAAATATTAAATGTAAGATCAGTTTTTTTTGTTTGTTTGTTATATGTTTATCAGTTTTGCTGGGGTTTTTTTTCTCCTCTTCCTCTTTTATAAAAATATTATTTGTTATAAGGTGCCCTCTGGTGGCAGGAAGAAGAACACAGAGTAAAATCTAGGTGATTTAAAAGCAAAAGAAAAAACCTCCCCAAATCTCTTTAAAACATTATCAACCCTTTCCGGTAAAATCTGGAAAGCATCTGATATCCAAGATGTATAAACAACATATAGAAATATTTAAAAACAAATGTTATTCCTCACACATAATTGGCCAAAAGATATAAACAAACTTTTCGAAAGAATTGCAAGCTATTAGTATATGAAAGGAAAGCTTCCAATTGAACCTTAGTAAATAAGAAAGTCCCAAGGTTTCACCTCAAGCTCAGAAAATTGCCAAAAAAAAAACCAAAAGATGAAAATACTCCATCTTAGAAGTGTTGTGGAAAGACAGGCATTGTTGATGGGGCTGTAAAACAGTGAAACTTTAGGAAGAGAATTTAGAACTGTACAAAGAAAATCACCAGGGCAGTTCAGTGTAATACAATGGATGGAGTGCTGGACCTGGAGATAGAAAGACTGAATGAACTTCATGAGTTAAAATCTGGCCTCAGATACTTAATAGTTGTGTGACCCTATGTAAAGCACTTAACCCTGTTTGTTTCTGTTTCCTCATCTATTAAAAAGAAAAAAAAAGCTAGAAAAGGAACTGGCAAAACATTCCAGGGTCTTTGCCAAGAAAACCCCAACTGGGGTCACGAAGTGTCAGACACAACTGAAATGACTAAACACTAACAAGAAAGTCGCTAAAATACCAGTACTCTGAAGGTAGTATATATCCCAAGAAAACTAACGACAAAAAGAAAGACCCTCACATACACCAAGATATTTAAAGCAGCATATTGTGATAGCAAGGAATTGTAAATAAAGTAGATGCTCATCTGCTGATAATGGCTAAACATTTATGCCGCATGAATGTAATGGAATTTTACTATGAGGTAAGAAATGATAAACATGACAAATACAAAGTATCATGGAAAGATTTTTAGGAAATGATAGGAATCAAAGTAAGCAGAATCAAGAAAAGAGTACAACAATAACAACAAAATAATAAAAATTGAATACTGCAAAATTATAATGACCCAATGGGACTCCAAAAAAGTGATACAAGACATTTCTGTTCACTTCTTTGCAGAGTTTGGGGATCATCCATGTGGAACACTGCATATAACACCAAACTATGTAAAAACAAAAGAGAATAAAAATGTATGTCAAAAATTATTGATGTCAGGGAAGATGGTAATCACTTTACTAGATGAATTGCAACAAAAATCTTTCCATTTCCATTGATGGACAGTATTGAAAAATGAGTATGCATTGCCAATGATGTAATTCTTCCAGTTGGATCTCCAACACATATCTTTCTCTTTTTTTTAAACATATTTTTCCCAACTACCTGTAAAAACAATTTTAATATTTTTTTTCAAATTTTGAGTCCCAAATTCTCTCTTTCCCTCTGTCCTCTCCCCCCTCGCTGAGAATGCAAGCAATTTAAAATAGGTTATACATGTGTAGTCATGCCAAACAATTTCCATGTAAGTCATTCTGTGAAAGAAAACATAGATCAAAAAAAAAGACAAAAAAATAAAGAAAAAGTATCTTTGATCTGCATTCAGGGTCCATCAGTTTTTTCTCTGGAGATGGACATTATCTTTCATTATAAGTCCTTCAGAATTGCCTTGGATCATTGTATTTCTGAGAAAAGCTAAGTTATTCACAGTAAGCTGTAATAAAATATTGCTGTTACTGTATATAATGTTCTCCTGGTTCTGCTTATTTTGCCTTGTATCAGTCCACGTACATCTTTCTAGGTTTTTCTGAAATCATCCTGCTTATCATTTCTTATAGTGCAATACTATTCCATCATAATCATATGCAACAACTTGTTCGGTTATTCTCCACTTGATGGATATCCCCTCAATATCCGAATCTTTGACACCACCAAAAGAGCCACTAAAAATATTTTTGCACATATGGGTCCTTTTCCTTTTTTTTTTTTTTTTAATTTTTGGTGGGTATAGGCCTACTAGTAGTATTGCTCGGTCAAAGGGTAGAGCATATGTCTTTTTATTTTTTGGTGAGACAATTAGGGTTAAGTGACTTGCTTATGGTCACATAGCTAGTAGAGCATATATCTTTCTTTAAAAGGTACCTTTTTAAACTGACAGTCATTAAAATCAATAAACTGAACTTGAATAGTTCAGAAATACAAACTGCTATGTCACAAAATATTAAATATTTTCTAAAATGAAGTATATTATGTTGCTAGCAAAATACTATCAAAATTAATTTATAATGTATCAATTTATAATAGTTTATCAAAACTGAAGTTGTTTGTACCATTAAGAAATAGATCTATGATCCACACAATGACCAATCATGATTCCAAACGACAGGTGATAAAAAATGTTATCCATCTCCTGACAAAGATGGAGAGAGTAAATGCAAAGAATGAGACCAGGTCAATATGGGAATTTGTTTTGTCTTACTATGCTTATTTGTTACAAGGTCTTTTTTGTCTTTTCAGTGGAGAAAAGAGAGGTGGAGCAAAGAAATGCATGATAATTGTTAAGATTATTTTTTTAAAAAGAAATTTAAAATATTTAAAAATATTGTGCATTTTACCATTTCATAAAGTACATGTATATCATTTATAAATAAGTATATATTTTGAAGTTGCATGCAAAAAGTGATATGTGAACAAAATTTCGGGGACCAAGTCTTCGGAAACATAAATTATATATCTTTCACATTTGAACAATATTTATTCCATCTGCTAAGTCACTCTAACTTGGTAAGCAATAAAGCTTGAACTCAAGCACTCTGTGAGGGGGTAAGGCCCAAGGAAGATGACCAGTCTGAATGTTTGCAAGCTTATAGTTCTCTAATGGTAAACAGAGATACCACAGTTTTTTGAGAAGCCATCCTAGGCTGTGTCCTAGATCCTCTTCTTTATCCTTATTTCGTGTGTGCATTCATGTGTGACACACACACACATATACATTTACATAGGCATATATGTATATATGGATGGACACATGCACATACGCATATATTAGCATATATTATCATTTGGAAATATTAGCATAATTGCTAATAATGATAGTTCTGCCCTTTTGTAGCCTTTAAGGCTTGCAAAGTGCTTTACATTGATTATCTCATTTGATTCTCACAACATTCCTGCTTTGCTCCCACTTAAATATAAACATGGTGCTTATTTACATGTACTTCTGGGACACTGACCTCTGTCTTTCACATGATAGGAAAACTTTGCCCATTAACATTTTTTTGACAAAATACCTTTCCTTTCCCTCAGTATTGGCCATAGAAGCCTACTTACCTCTTATGACAGTATCTCTAACATTGATTATTTCAATCTTTTGTCTCTTTTCCCCGTTTTCTAGGTATGACCTGAAATTCATTTCTTTAGCATTTCTCTTATTAAACTCTTACTATCTGGAACAAGTTTTTATATAATTGTTAAAAGCTTGACATTTTTCTTTAAAAATAGAGATAAATACCTTATACCATATATAAAATAACTTCTAAATGGATAAATGGCTTATATGTAAAAGGCTACATCACACATACACACACACACACACACACATGAGGAAAATGAAGAGGTAACTTTTATAATTTTGGCTAATGTGAATTGATAAACTCTAAAGGATAATGGTGATCATAACAAATAAAATGCATAACTTTCATTACATGAGATTAAGTTTGTACAGAAACAAAATCAAGACAGCCAAAATGCAAAGAAAAGATGTTGATAGGGTGAAATAGTCTTTGCTTAACCAATTCTGGTAAAAGTTTACTTTTTAAAATCTGTAAATATTTACATAAATCAGGTTTTCTCCATGATGAGGATATTGGGCTGGATAATCTCTGAAGTTCTTTCCAGTTCTAAATCAATGATCCTATTATTCTGCTCTGGAGAGCTTTTAAAAATAAAGTAATATTTAACTTGGTCATCCCACTATTGAGTTTATGCCCTATCTTGACCCCAAGAAAAGACCAATAGGTACAAAAATCATATCAGTACAATTTGTAACAAAAAGCTGAAAGCAAAGTATGTGCTTAACAAATGGTAAACTCTTGGAAAAATTATAGTCTATGAGTGTAACCCATGTCCTATCTCTTCCAGCACTAGGTTTACAGAGATCAGATTCAACCTCAGATCTCCTCAAAAATTCTATCTTTGGCTAGTACTCCCAGTCAGAGTTTCTCCCTATGATTCTCAATCAATGAATCCATAAGAGTTTATTAAGTATCATCTCTATGCTAGGCACTATCCTAGAAACAGGATAAAAGCTTACAAAGTATTAGGGGATACAACATTTTCACAGAAAAAAAATATAAGATGCAATAAAAATAAAGTTTTGGGAGAAAAGAGTTATCAACTGGTGGAATCAGAAAAAAAAAACCCTTGAAGTGTTCCTAGATTCCTCCCAATTATATACAACTTCTCCTTCAACTACTCTAAAAGCACCTTGATTCCTTATATTCACTTAGCCTATTCTAATTTGCATTGTAGTTGTTTGTTTATTTAAAAATTGTTGAAGATAGTATAATTGAGGAGAGGGCTCACTGGGATTCCTCAATGTCATCCCAATGTCAAATGAAGAACAAGTAGAGTTTAACTCAGGAACAGCTAACTGGTGTAGAGGATAAAGTGCCAGGCCTGGAGTAAGGAAGATCTGAGTTCAAATCTGATCTCAGACACTTACTGTCTGTGTGACCCTGGGCAAATCATTTAAACCTGTTTGCCTCAGTTTCCTCATCTGTAAAATAATGTAGAGAAGGAAATGGAAAACAGCTCCAGTATCTGCCAAGAAAAGCCCAAAAGGGGTAACAAAGAGATAGACATGACTGAAAAACCTGGGGGCAGCTAGGTAGTGTAATGGATGGAGTGCAGGGCCTGGAGTCAGGAAGACTGATCTTTCTGGCCTCAAATCTGGCCTCAGACACTTACTAGCTGTGTGGCCCTGGACAAGTCACTTGATAATGTTTGTCTCAGTTTCTTATCTGTTAAAAAAGAGAGAGAGAGAGCTGGAGAAGGAAATGGCAAACTACTCATTATCTTTGCCAAGAAAATCACAAGTTTGGTCACAAAATGTCAGACGTGACTGACATAACTGAACAATATCAGCAACTCTAATTGTGGTGCTAATCCTCCTCTGGTCTTATCTGTTAAACCCAGGAGTTTCTACATTATGGCATGTATTTATACATACATTTTAATTGGGGTAATATGGTGGGCTCAAAGTCCATTGAAGTAAATGTCTCTCCTCTACACCTGCTTGTAAATAAGCCCACCTAACTCCCCTATGAGTGGTAAGTTGTGTTGAATCATCTTTATAGGGTCCACTTCACTCTCTAGGCTTATCCTATAAACATACAAGGCTTCTAGTTCCTTAACTACCCTATATCGATTAGCTTTCCATTAGTTTGGTCAATTGTGTGTCCCTTTAACAATAAGATTTCTCAACTGAACATCATCTTGTTGGAGATCTTGAAAATAATATTAGCAACCACGTGCTTTTGTCAGACCTCTTCTGAGCAAAAAGTGTGGCTAACTGAAAAACTTCCTTCAGTCTCTCTCTCACATACATTAAGTGGTTGTGAATTTTTGTATCACGCTTAACCTCTGAAACTCTAAAGCAGAATTCAATATGTAGGCATCGTTCTTCCTTAATATAAGGATATATGATATAAAGCTACTATTGATCATTCCTAATGGAGTGTTCACTTGTGCTAGAAGTCCCTCATGTTGACACTGCTGAGATCTTTGTTCTGATCTCAGAGTTTCTAGTATGTTGGATAGAGTGCAATTGAAATGCTCAAGCTGTGGATCTCCTTGTGAATGGTAAGATGCAGTTATTAACTTCTTGATCTCTGCCAAAGCTAGCATTTCCTTGAGTACCTTACTCTTAAAGTCTCTGTCATTGTCAGAATGGATTCTGGCAAATTCATGTGCTTAGAAATACTTTTCCAGTGATAGCAACTATGTTTGCTTTCTGTTTCCTGGTTGAGTATGCTTTTGCATGCCTGATGAAGTGATCTGTCACCACTAAGAAATGACATATTTATACTATCTCCTTCCAAAGATACGAAGTCAAGGCAGACAACTTCCAAAGCTTTGCTTTTGCTTATATTCACCAAAAATGCAGCCACATTATCAGAACTTTTCTTCTCACGCACTAAGTACAAGTTTCATACTTCTTAGTATGTTACCTATAGTAAGGTCTATTTCTTAGTATTTTCAGGGTTTTCTCTTTACCCACATGTCCAGTAATCCTATGTGACTTTGGGGGTCAAAGTAAACTATGTTCTAGGTCAGGGGTGGGGAACCTGCCACCTGGAGGACACACTTAAGGACCTAGAGGGCCACATGTGACCTCAAGGTGGCCGGTTCTCCATCCTTGCTCTAAGTACAGTCATTATCAGAAACAACATTCTGCTGCATATTTCTTACTTCTGCATTTATCTCAATAACAAAATGCCTTCAAATGATTGAAACCTAATTTTTTGGTATCACTTTCTTTCATCTCTGCCTGCATCAACTTCCTCAGTCCATCAGTATCTATTTACTCTCATTACCAATCATGTACATACAAGTGAAACAAAGAAGGTTGGTCCAATAAAATGCATTTAATATAAACTGCTAATGAAAATACCAAGCTCTCAGCTACTGTTCCATCAGGATTTTAGTCCACTCTTTAGGTATCACATAGAGATTTCATACCTTCTTTTGCTATCACAATATTTCTGAGTCATATGGCCTTCAGGTCAGAGCCTTCTTTGGCTCTATAACATAGTGAAATTAATCATTGTATAGCATTATTATCTATTTCTCTCATGCAACATCCAATTTGGCACGGGTCAAGAACTGTCTGTTGATGATTGTCAATCTACATTTGGAATTTTTCTCCACAGAGTTCTCAAACTTCTCAGTGATATCCCATTTCAAAGCCACAAATATTGGCTTATGAAAAAAGTACTAACTTTCATTGTTAGTTAGCCATCTGCTGACAGATGTGTTGATTTCCGGAAGTCATCATTCCCTCACTAAAGGATAGCTCTCAAGAGCTCCTAGAAGATTTTTTTGCACAGGAGAGACAGAAAAAGCTTTTTTAGATATGCATAGGTCAACATTGGTACATGAGTAAGGCAGCTGACCAACTTTGAAAAGTTGTTCACATTGGTACATCCATGGATTTTCAAAAGACTTTTTGGGTTTCAGAGCAATTTGCCATTTCTTGTCTTTCACATCTGGGTGTCTTCAATCATATGCACAAATGTGTTTATTCAGTTGTGATAGATGAAAGATAAAATGACTGAAGAAACAAAGTTTTGTGCTTCTGAGAATATCAATTTACTACGCAATGCATGCCAGTCGCATGACAAATCAGGAATGGTGGACTTCCTCAGTTTTGACCCTGGAGTCTGAATAAAAAGAGAGATAAATTTTCATGAATTAAAAACAATTAATCAAATAAATTTATTAGTTAAAACAAAACAATTAACCAGGATACAAAATTAATCTGATTTCTTGGATGAAATATTAGGGGCTTTACTAGTTGGGAGGGGGAAAGCAAACAGGTTTTCATTAAAAAAAAAGATGTCCCACTCCCCCTAAAAGTCTGCATTCAATCAAAGGAATATGGAAACCATAGCTGATTGACCAGTACGGGGCCATTTTTCAGATAAGACATATCAGTTGTTTGGGATGTATAACAGTGAGAAAACTCCTTGCATTAATCTTTGCTTCTAACTGAGTTTCTGGCCAGCATAACTTAGATGCTTAGTTAAGGATCTTTTTCAATGCTTGATGCTTTTGATGCTGCTTGTTCTTGAAGAGGATCATGATTTTAGGGAGGTGATGCCATGACCTGAAAGGGAACTGGATTTAAGTGACTGAGGGTTGTGCCAAGTTACCAGGTTCACTTTCTCCTCTGGAGACATCTGAGTCTAGTGGTCAGATATAAAGCAGGACAACTGGAGAGCAGCAAATGAGGTGGTCCAGTTTCCCAGTCACATAGTGCTAGGTTCAGACAATTCAATAAAGTTTTCTTACAATTCCCACAATTGAATAAAGTTTTCTCCCAAGACAGAAATTCGACTAAACCCATAACTGAATTAAAAAGGAAGAGAACTAGATCCAGAATTGAGTCTCCCCATGGATCACTTATACAAATCTATAAGATTTCTCAGGCTACAGATCCAACTACTTAAAGGGCTCAAAATGGACAAATTTGGAGAAGGGAGATTTACATGTCACCGAGGTAATCAAAGGCTATGAAACGAAAGACCAACCAATATATAATAATGATCCTCAAGATTAAATAACATCAAGCCTCCTTGTATCCTAGTAACCTACTTCCAATGTCCGTTTAAACAGTCATTTCCTCTTGTCTTAAGTCCCAAATGTCCCACAACAGTCATCCGCTCCTTGAAAATATCTTCTCTTGGACATTCTGGAATAGGGCTTATTCTTAGGGCAGATCTGAAGGCGACTCTGCTTCTCTGGTTCCAAATCACTTGTAAAGGGTTCTAAGGAATTCTAATAAAAAAAATACAATTTACTAAATTTGATACTCTGAACCTGAAACTTTTTATATACTATATACTACATATCACTTGCTATTTCTATCTTTACCTAAACCCTGTACCTGATATGAGAATCTATAGAAGAATGTAAGAATTTATGAGTGCGTAACTATAAAATGAAATCTATCTTTTAAAACTGTCAGACAAGATATTTTAGAAATGGGGGAACAATTTCACCTTCTTTATAATTATCAATAAAAATTTTATATGTAAAATATTTAATTTTGAATTTTGAAAACCCATTACTAAATTTTGAAAACCTATTTTGAAAACCTATTACTAAAATATAACCAAAGCCTGAATTTCCATACTGTTACATTTAGAAGTCAGGCATATATACATGTATATAGTTTTAGAGAGAAAAAACTAATAATGCTAATTTCTTTAAATCTACAATTCTGTTTACTTAGAAAACTTCTACACTACATCTTTGTCTAATTCCCCCTTTTGAAGGATAATATCCCTATCTTAAAATCTGACCACAAATACAGATAAAAGTTGTGAAATTTTTCATATTTACATCATATTTTAGTACTCAAAGTTGTTCTAGTATGTACCTATTACTCAGTAAACTTAGTATGATACTTAAAAAACTTCTACTGTTCACCTGCTCTGATTATAGAAATTTGCTATAAAAGGAAGAGGTGGAACATAATTATAACAACATCAACACTCATCCCCTCAGGTGAACAGACTGACCTGGTCTACTACCATAACAGGGAGAAAAGACCCTTAGCTCTGTTTGATCCCAGGCATGAATCATATCTAACAGCCAATTGTGTACTCACAAGTATCAAAAGCAAGGTCAGGATTAACAGGTTGGGAAATTTTCTGTTCAGAAAGGAAATAGCACAATGGGGAAACTAAATCAAGAGCATCTATCTTAATTTAAGCCATGCCAAGGTCATCCATTCCACTTTTTCCAGAGACAAACATCCAGCTGTAACAATTCTCAGACTACAGCACAAACCATTTTCTTCTCTTAGCTTCATGACAATTCAGACAACCATTCCTATAATCCAAATTCAATAGTAAACTATAGTCCTAAGAATTTTTACCTCAAACAGCAAAATTTCATTAATGACAATTTAGGGGTTGAATACTATTAATTTTCCCATGTTTCCCTAACAGTTTCATTTCATTTATCCTTTACTTGTAAATTAAAACTAATCACATTATGGGGTTTCAGATGTGCAGCAACTACCTGATAGTTGACTCACATTGATATACTGAAATTATATCCTTAAAGCGCCTTCATAATTTTTATAAGTGATTGTCAAAAAATTTCAAATACTATTTATTATAGTAAACTACTACTTCTCTTCCTCCTCCTCCTCCTCCTTCTTCTTCTTTTCCTGTTCTTGTTCTTCTCTTCCTCCTCATCTTCCTTCTTCTCCATCTTGTTTTTCTTCTTGTTCTCTGCTTCCTCCTCCTTCTTCTCCTCTCCTCCTCTTACTTCTCTTCCTCCTTCTCCTCCACCTTCTCCTCCTACATCTCTTCCTCTTCCTTCTTGTCCTTGTCCTTTTTATTATACCATTATTGTTGTTTTTATCTGTTTTAAAAACAAAACATACCCAATTAAATGTTTGTTGTTGTTGTTCAGTCATTCAGTCATATCTGACTCTTCATGACCCCATGAACCATAGCATGCCAGACCCTTCTATTCTTCACTATCTCCAAAGTTTATCCAAGCTCATGTTTATTGCTTCTGTAACACTATATATTCATCTCATCCTCTGCCATCCGCCTTTTCTTTTTGCCTTCAATTTTTCCCAGCATCAAGGTCTTTTCTAATGAGTCCTATCTTCTCATTATGTGGCCAAAGTATTTAAGCTTCATCTTCAGCATTTGTCTTTCCATTGAATAGTCTGAAATAATTTTCTTTAAGTAGTGACTGATTTGATCTTTTTGCTGTCCAAAAGACTCTCAAAAGTCTTCTCCAGCACCACAATTTGAAAGTGTCAATTCTGCAGCATTCAGCTTTCCTTATAGTCCAACTTTCACAGCCACACCTTATTTCTCAAAAGGTCATAGCTTTGACTATATGGACTTTTGTTAGCAACTGGAGGTCTCTGCTTTTTACTATGTTGTCCAGGTTTGCCATAGATTTTATTCCAAGGAGTGTCTTTTAATGTTGTGGTTGCAGTCACCTTTTGCAGTGATCTTTAAGCCCAAGAATGTAAAATCTGACACTGCTTTAATTTCTTCTCCCTCTATTTGCCAGGAGGTGATGGGACCAGTTGCCATGATCTTAGTTTTTGTTTTTTTTAACATATTAAGCCTCAAGCCAGATTTTACACTTTCTTCTTTCACCCTCAACAAGAGGCTTCTTAACTATTCACTTTCTGCCATCAGAGTGGTATTGTCTGCATATCTGAGATTGTTGATATTTCTCCTAGCAGTTTTAATAGCTACATTTATTTCATCCAGCCTGGCATTTTGGATGATGTATTTGCATGATGAATAAGGTGACAATATATAGCCTTTTTAAAACTTAAGCCAATTAGTTGTTCCACATTCTATTCTGTTACTTTTTGACCCACTTACAGATTACTCAGGAGACAAGTAAGATGATCTGTTATTCCCATCCCTTTGAGGACTTGATACATTTTATTATGATCCATGTATTCAAAGGTTTTTGTGTAGTCAATGAAGTAGAAAGGAATGTTTTTCCAGAACTTTCTTGCTTTTTTCTATATCCTGGTGAATGTTGGCAATTTGGCCTCTAGTTTCTCTGTCTCTTCAAAAATCAGCCTGCTCTTCTGTTAATTCTCAGTTCACATATTGCTGAAGGCTGGCTTGCAGAATTTTATGCATAACATTGCTGGCATGTGATCAATTGTTCAGTTATTTGAACATTCTTTAACATTGCCCTTCCTTGGTACTAGAACATAAATTCATCTTTTCCAATCCAGTGACCACTGTTGAGTTTTCCAAATTTGCTGGCATACTGAGTGCAGCGCTTTAGCAATATCACCTTTTAGAATTGCAAATAGCACAGCTGGAACTCTATCACCTCCTAGCCTCATTGGCAGCAAAGCTTCCTAAGCCCACTTGATTTCATTCTCTAGGGTGTCTGACTCTAGATCAGTGACCACACCATCATGGTTATTGCTGATACTAAGATCTTTCTTCTATAGTTCTGCATATTCTTGCCTCCTCTTCTTAATCTCCTCTATCTCTTTTGTCTCAACCACTTTTGTCTTTTTTCATGCCTGTTTTTGCATGAAACATTCCTTTAATATCTCTAATTTTCTTGAAGGAATCTCTTGTTTTTTCCATTCTATTGTTTTCTTGTGTTTCTTTTCACTGTTCTTTTAAGAAAACCTTCTTACCTCTACTTAGTATTCTCTGGAATTCTGCATTCAGTTGGATATATTTCCCTTTCTCCTCTTCATTTCACTTTCTTTCCTGCAAAACCTCATCAGATAGTCATTTTGCTTTCTTGCTTTTCTCTTTCTTTGGGATTTTTGGTTGCTGTCTCCTGTACAATACTGCCAACCTCTGTCTATTTGTCTTCCGACACTCTATCTTTCAGATCTAATCCCTTAAATCTACTCATCACTTCCATTTCATATTCATAAGGGATGTTATTTAGAACATAGCTATAGAGTCCCATTTTCTTCAATTTAAGTCTAAATTTTACAATAAGAAACTAATTATCTGAGCTACAGTTAGCTCTAAGACTTGTCTTCACTCATTAGCCTCTCTATCCTTGATTACAAAGTTTATAATCAATTTAATATCAGTATTAACGATGCATAGCCTTTTGGGATGTTGGAAAAGAGTGTTTGCTTTGAACAGTGAGTTATCTTGACAAAACTCTATTTTACATTCCCTGCTTCATTTTATACTCCAAGACTAAACTTGCCTCTTATTCCAATTGTCTTTTGATTTCCTACTTTAGCATTCCAATCCCCTGTGATGAATGTGACATCTTTCCTTGGTGTTATTTCTAGAGGATGGTGTAGGTCTTCACAGACCTGATCAGCTTTGACTTCTTCGGCATCAATGGTTTGAATATAGATTTGTAGTACTGTGACGCTGAATGGTTTGCCATGGATTTGAACAGATATCATCCCGTTATTTTTGAGATGATGCCTGAGTATTGCTTTCTTTACCCTTTTATTGACTACATTTCTTCTAAGGGATTCTTGCCCATAGTGGTGTATGTAATGATCAACTGAATTAAAACCATGCATCCCCATCCATTTGGGTTCACTGACACTCGCCGTGTTGATGCTTAATCTGTCATCTCCTGCTTGACTGCATCCAGCTAACTTTGGTTTCAAAGAGCATACATTCCAGGTTCTTATGCAACATTTATATTTATATTATCAAACTTTCCTTTCCTCATTAGACACATTTTCAACTGCACTTCCTTTTGGCTTTGGCCTAGTCACTTAATTAGTACTGGAGCTATTTGCAGTTATCCCCCACTTTTTCCCATTGTCCCATATTGGACACCTATTGACCTAAAGGGTTCATCTTCCAGTGTCACATCTTTAATCATTTTAATACTGTCTATGGGATTTTCTTTAAAAAGATACTGGAGTGGTTTGCCATTTCCTCTTTGGTGGATAACCTTTTGTCAGAACTCTCCACTGTGATCTGTCCATCTTGGGTAAGCCTGAACATCATAGTTTATAGTTTCATTGAACTATGCAAGCTCCTCCACCATAACACAGCAGCGATCCAAGAGAGTTATTATATATTTAATCATTTTCAAGTATCTATTTTTAGCACATTCTTTTAAAAGCTCAGTTCATAATTTCATAGCATTTAATTAAAAAGTGAAGATATTTGTCTAACAGTATTTCTGATTATTCCTTAAATTTCACAATATAAGAGAATCTAGAAATAAAATAACATACACAATATCATGTATTTAAAATAGGAAACAAAATTTATACCAGTCAGATGACATCAGTTCAGCTGAATGCATTTCCAAATTATCTTAAATAGAAAATCATTAATTTTATTTACTTTTGACATTTTCTACTAATCACATCTAAAATCCAGTCTACAGTTACATTCAGTAAAGAAGTAATAAGAATAATAAAACTTACAGTAATCAATATTTATGTAGTACTTACCATATGTTAGTCATTGTCTAAAGCACTTCACAATTGTGTTATTTTGATCCTCACAACAACCCTAGGAAGTGGACACTAATTATTAGTATTTTCCTCTTTACACATTTGGAAACTTGGGTAAACAGAGATAACTTTCTTAAGATCACATAGCTAATAAATTTCTGAAACTAGAGTATAACTCAGGTTTTCCTGAATTTTTCTGGCATTTAAAAAAATTGTTCATTTGATAGTAGGACATATTTAAAGAGTCAAATTAATTCCTTCTGTATTCACAATGTAGTCTTTCCCTCTCCCCAGGCTTTCTGATTTTTACCCAAGGCAAAAGATGGGGAGAGATCCCAAGTGGCAACAGTATTCCCATTACCTTTCTTTGGAATTTATAAGAGTCTAAAGACTGGGGAAATACAAGTATTTTCTCAGTCATTTCATCTTTTACCTGCCACAAAGTATTTAGGAATAGCAGTATAGTTTGTAAGAAGTTTGAGATAATTAATACCTGTATTAGAAAAGTTCATAGATTTTGAAGATTCTGTAAGCATGGTCAATTCAGGAGCAATTCTACCTTCTCTGGGTCAAAGTTCAAGTCTTTCTGAGATACTTAACAGAGACTACAATTCTGGAACTTTCAAGTGACAGATTTAGACCAGGTTTCTCTCACATTCTTCTAGTGGATAGCAATTTTTCACCAGACACTGAAGTCATCTAGATATAAACATTTCCAGATAACTCATGTCTTCTGTTATTTGCCCCATCAGCCATTGTATTTTCAAAACTTAAAGTACTTTATCATTCTCATTTTATAATTGAAGAACCAGGCAAACAGAGGGATTTGCCTCCCAGCAATATGGAGAAGGGAAGAAAGTGTGTCTTTCCAAAGACAATGTACCAACATTTCCAGCTAATTCATTTCTACTGCTAATTTCTCCATCAGAAAGAGACTAGGTTTTCCCCACCAACATGCCTTATACATACTCCAAATGGCAAAAATCCAGCAGGATATGTGAAAGTAGTTTTTTCCTTATCATCTTCATCTATAGGAATATGAGAGAATCAATTGCACAACTTCAAACCTAAGAACCACTAGCAGACATCCCGGGATATCTTGGACTCTTAATATAGTGCATGAATTCTATTTTCATTCTATTCTCAAAGTCCAGTTTTAATGATAATCGAATAATAAGAATATTTCAAAAAGTGCTTACTAAGTACCAGGCACTGTGCTAAGAGTTTTACAGATATCTCCGGTGATTCTCACAATAACTCTAACAAGTAGGAGCTATTATTATCTCTATTTAACAGATAAGGAAACTGAGTCAAACAGAGGTCGTAACTTGCTGAGGATCACGCTTCTAGAAAGTATTTCAGATCACATCTGAACTCAAGTTTTCCTAACTCCAGGCCCAGAGTTCTCTCCACTGCACCACCCTGCAGCATGTGTATATCTTTCCATTCTTCTATTGCACCACTACTGGAGGTGAGAGAGACTTCTGGATTTTGTGATGATGCCATTGACCAAGTAGTTCTAAAATATTGTTTCTGAAATCTCCCATCACAGATTAATGGACCTTATAAGAATAGCTGAGAAAAACAAAAGTTTGAGCTTCCAAGCAAATAAATTTATTAAACAATGCATGCCAATTTCCTAACAAATCAGGGCCAGACCTTCTCAGCTTAGGGATGGACCCTGAGTATGGAAGGAGACAGACTTTTATGCATTAAAAACAATTAATCAAATGGGGCAAAATAATTAAAAATAAGCAATACAACATTAGGTAATCTGATTTCTAATTGCAGGAAAGATTAAGGGCTTTCTGAGTTGGGAAGCAGAGATTGAACAGGGGCAATTCCTTGAAATCAGGTAAAGAAGAGTCCCACTTCCCCAAGGGTGTATGAACAATCAAAGGGACATGGAAACAAAAAATGACTCATCAGTACAGGGCCAGTTTTCAGATAAGACATTTGGGCTGCATGAGATGTACAATTGTGAGAAAACTCCTTGCATCAGTCTTTGGATCTGAAAAAGTTTCAGGTTGGCATAACTTAAGTCCTTGGTTAAGGGGCTCTAAACAGCAAGGAGAGGTGGTCCAGCTTCCCAGACAAGCAAAATTCGATTCAAACAATGCAATAAAGTTTCTCCCAATTCCCACAGTTGAATGAAGTTTTCTAACAAGATAGAAAATGGACTAGGTCATAATTGCATAGGAACTAAGCCAACTCCAGAACTGAGTCACAAGTTAGAGTCAGTATGGTTCACTCAGTTCTCACAATTAATCACTTGCTATAATAATCCTCTTAATTATTTCATTCTTTCCTCTTTTGATTTATAAGGGAATAGGATGTTCTTATTTTAAGCCATACCAAGATCATTCCCTCCACTTTTCCCAGGGACATGAATCACTCATATAAGCCAAGTCTATAAGGTGTTTCATAAATTCATAGTCATAATTACATAAGTTAAGTTACAGAATAAACTACTTAGAGTGCTCACAATGAACTAATTTTGAGAAGAAAATTGCACATGTCACCAAGGTAAGAAAACTTAAACATAAACATCATGAAACAAAAGGTCAAAACAATACAATAATCACCATCAGTGTTAAATAAACATCAAGTCTCCTTATATCCTAGTAACCTACTTCCAATTTCCATTTCAACAGCACATTTTGAGTCCCAGATATGTCATGTAGTCTTCTGATGCCTTGAAATTTTCTCTTGAATATTCTAGAATTGGCCTAATTCTCAAGACAAGTATGAAGCTAACTCTGCTTCTCTGGTTCCAAATCATTTGCAAAGGTTCTTAAGTAATTCCAATAAAGTCTGCCTATAACAAACAGTGCAATTTAGTGCAATCTCTTAAATTTTGTTCTCCAATCCTGAAACTTTGGAGAATTTCAGTTTTTTTATACCACTTGGGTGGTATATATTTTAATTATTTTTATATTTATCTAAACCTGATATGAGAATCTTTTTAAAAAATTCTTAACTTTGTAACTGTAAGATGAATCCTTCTGTCAAAATTATCAAACAAGGTATTTTTAAATGGGAAAATAATTTCACTTTCTTTACAATTATTAATACAATTTGATATGTAAATTCTTAACCCAACTTTGAGGACTTATTACTAAAATGGACTCAAAGTCTGAAATTCCATTCAACATATATTTGGCTATGATCATATACATATGTACATATTTATAAGAAAAAACAATCTAATCTTGTTGCTTTCTCAAAATTTACTATTGTATTTACTTAGAAAACTTTTATCTTGCAGTTTTATCTCATTATTTTGTCTAATTCCCCCTTTGAAGGATAATATCCCTATATTGTATTTTGAGCACAAATACAGATTAAAATTGTAAAATTTTCCATATTTGTATCCTATTTTAGTAACTCAGAGAAGTACTAGTATCAATCAACTAATAGATTTCATATTGTACTTACAAAACTTCTGCTGTTCACCTGCTCTATTATAGAAATTTGTTATAATAGGAAAAAGTGGGACATAGTTACAACATAAAGACTCATCCCTTCAGGGGAACAGACTGACCTGACAGAGGAAAAACTCCCCTAGCTCTATTTGATTCTAGGTATGAACCATATCTGATAGCCAATCATATAGTGACAAGGTGTCAAAATAAGGTCAGCATTAACAGGTTAGGAAACTTTCTGTTCATAAAAGAAATAACACAATGAGGAAACTGAATCAAGAACATCTTACTTTAAGCCATGCCAAGATCATCCCCTCCACTTTTCCCAGAGACAAACAACCAACTGTCACAATTCTTAGAATATACAACAAGGCTTTTTCTTCTTTTGGCTTCATGAAAATTCAGACAACCATTCCTATAATCCAAATTCAAAACAATAATAAATTATAATCCTAAGAATTTTGACCTCAAAGAGCAAAATTTCATTAACTGCAACTTAGGACTTGAATACTATTAATTTTCTCATGTTCCCTTAACAGTTACATTTCACTTACTCTTTACTTATAAATTAAAATTAACTACATCCTGAGGTTTCAAACCTGCAACTACCTGACAGCTGACTCATATTGCTATAATGAAGTTAAATCTTCAAAGCATCCTATTCATTTCCTTAATTTTATGAGTGAAAGCCAAACATTTATGAATGAAAAACCACTTTTTATTATACTAAATTTATTATTGTTGTTGCTATTATCTATTTTAAAATAAAATATACCCCATTAAAGATTTAATAGTTTTCACATATTTATTTTTTTACATTCTTTTAAAAATTCAATTCATAATCAAATAGCATCATATAAAATATCCAATGCCATGTATTTAAAGCAGGAAACAACACATTACTAGTCAAATAACACCAGTTAAGCCAAATATATTCTCAAATTAACTCATATAAAATCATTAACCTTATCACTTTTGGCATTGGATTCAAAATTACATTCAAAATCTGGTATGCAATTACATCCAAATAAAGAAATGAAAAAAAAAATAGTCAACATTTATATGGTGCTTACCAAATGTGTGCTTACTACTATGTTAAGCACTTTACAATCACTATGCTATTTTATTCTCACAACAACACTGGGACATGGGTACCATTTTTATTTTCTTTTTTACAGATCAAAAAGCTCTTTACAGATAAGGAAACTGAGGCAAACAGAGATAAGATAACTTGCTTAAGATCATACTCCTAAATAAATATCTGTGAACAGAATGTAACTCAGATTTCCCTGTATTTTTCCAGCATTTTTCCCAGTAAACTGGTCAATTTGGGAACCTGATCTGAGAAAGCTTAAAATGGTCAGAGGAGGAGGGTCTCCGAACTGGAGGAGTCACAGGAGTTATCTGAGCTGGAGTGGGAGGGACTCAAGAGGGTCTTCCATTTAAATAATCTTTTCTCTTTTCATGGTCAAGGAAAGGTTAAGAAGAGGCAACTGTTTCAGTTTCAGATAAATTTTAAAATGCAACCCAGATACCTTTTTTCTTTTCTTTACTCTGATATTGCTTTCAAATTAGCGGTCTTCCTTTGTTACACTAAAACAATAGTGTGATCAGTCTTTAGGGGGGAAAATTATCTAAGTTTTGCTTATCTTTGAAATATTTCACAGAATTTAATTCTTATTTTTCCTTAAAACAAATTCTCTGGGTTCTGGCCAAAAATTCTTGAGGACCTTTCCCTCTCAGATTGGTATCTTTGTGATGTTAAATTGACCCATTTTTTGTCTCAATCCTTACCTAATAATTAGACATTTAATGGATGTGACTCTGTAGCACCAATGCAATATTCACAGCACCTACAGAGGCATGCATATGTCCATGCAATTCTGAATTGGGAAATATGACAGACTCTCCACATGGAAGACAGAACCAAAACACTTATTCAGACACCAAAAAGTCAAATCCCAACACCAGAAAGCTGAATCCATCACAGAAACAAAGAAATCCATACACATTAACAATACAGAGAGCAACACTATCCCCAAACCTTCCTTCTGTTAGGCTTCCCACAAACCAGCTCCATTAAACAAATCACAACCCAAGCTCTTCCACTCACTCTAGTGGCTGCCCCAGCTGCCTGCTTTCTCTGTCTTCCTCAGTTCTGACTACTCAGTCAGTTTCCTCTCAGCTCTGTTCCACTCTTTCTGCTTCACCCTTTCCATTCTACCCCACCTCCCACCACAGGCTCTATGTGACTCAGACTCATGTGACCCAGGGAGGTTACATGTGTCTATTAATGGGAAAGATCTTCCTATTTAAATTATCATTACAGCCTTAGACTAACTTAAACTGGGGAGGGACTTTAATTTTAAAAGGTCAAAGTCACTTACTGCCTCTTGGGTCATTACCAGTCATCCTGACTTTTGTCTTGCCACCGGATTACAGTGACACTGCAAGAGAATCACAGTTCTTATTCACTTAAATCCAATTCATACACAAATCAAGATATCACCTTCATATTGTCATTGTTCCACTTAGAAAACAAAGGACAAATAATAACAACCCCAAAACTCAGTAAAATATTTTAGTATATGTTGCTAAGTAAAAATGATTTAACCTCCAAAGTCCTTGATCTCCAAACTTCCAAAAGTATTTTGCAGGGTTTTTTTTTCTTTTTTTCTTTTTTTCTTATAACCTAATCTCTCACTGAAAGCTTAAAATCAGAGTTAGTCCTGCTTACTGGGACAACTGCTTAAGTATGATACTTCATTAATCTTTCCCAGTATTCCAAATTCTTTGGCTGCAGTCTTTTGCCACTTTTTCTTTCTGGTTGCATTTTCTTTTTTAAACATTCTACATTTTACAAAGACACTAAAACACAGACAAAATGATGAGATAGAAATAAGAAACTTTTATAGAGAAGTGAACAAAAACCATCACTTAAAGCTTACTAGCAAAACAAAAATTCATCTGGCCAGAATAAGATTTTTCAATGACTAGTCTTAATTTCTTTAGTTTGCAATAATGATAAGTAACAAATTACCTAAAACAAATTATCAGTTGAATCTATTACTCTTTTATGCCAGATGTCACATAGTTCAATACTGAGCTGTTTTGCTATTCCTGTAAATAATAGGAGCATCCCCTGGTCCCCTGCTCCCAAAAGTCTATCCAAGGGAGAACCCACAGGTATTTTGCTACTACTAGAACTAATCTTCCTCCATTATCCCTAAGGATTCCTCAAAACTAAAACTTAATCCTATCTTAAACCACTTCAATTTCTGGGGCAGACTTAAGCTTCCCCAAACCCTTGGGGTAAATCAAAACTTTCTGGGAAAACTTGATCCAAATCTAAATTTCCCCATTCCACGAAATGGGCTCAAACCTAACCTAATTCTAAACTTCCCCAATTCCTGGAGCAAATTACTAAGCCTCAAAACTGGAAAAGCAAACTATACCCTAAACCGTACCCAAACATAGAAGAAACAGAGATCAGTCGGGAATTCTACCCCTAGAGGCTGCCTTCATCAAAAAAGTCCCTTGGTGAAAGATTAACTGAAGTGCTCTAAGGAGTTTTTCTGAAAAGCTGTCAGTTAGGAGGTTGGAGTTATGACTTAATCAAGCTGGCACCACCAAAAACTGAAGAGTAAAAGATGAAATGACTGAGGAAAACTATATTTCCATCTTCTGAGCACATTAATTTATTAAATAATGCATGCCAATTGCCTAACAAACCAGGACCACACCTCTTCAGCTGAAGGTTGGTCCCTAAACAGGAGACAGACTACATTAAAAACAATTAGGTAAGGCCAATTAATTAAAAGCAAATAATACAACATTAGGTAATCTGATTTCTAATTGAATGAAAGATTATGGATTTTCCAAGTTGATAGGGAAAGAGTGAACTCCTTGCAATCAAAAAAAGAAGTGTCCCACTCTCCCAAGGGTCTGTGAACAATCAAAGGAATGGATACGGTAACTGATCAGTATAGAGTCAATTTTCAGATAAGACATCTGGCTTGCTTGAAATATACAATTCTGAGAAAATTCATTGTATCATTCTTTGAATCTGACCAGATTTCTGATCAGTGTAACTTCAGTTCTTGGTTAAAGGTCTCTAAGTGGCAAGAAGAAGTAGTCTAATTTCCCAGTCATACAGGGCTAGATTCAAATACTTCAGTAAGATTTTCTCCCACTTCTCACAGTTGAATGAAGTTTCCTCACAAGACAGAAATTGGACTAAAATATAAAAGAACAGAAAGTAATCTAGCTCTAGAATTGAGTCACAAGATTGTTTTTGTTGCTGTTGTGTTTGTCCTTTGTTCTCGAAGAGGATCATGACATCAAGATCATGACATGACATGACATGACTTGCAGTGGACTGATTTGAGTGAGGGAAGGCTGTGCAAGGTCACCAGTCTCACTTTCTTCTCCTCAACCATCTGGGTCCAGGATGACTGAAGATGGCACTTAATGCAATGTGAGACCTTGGTCCTTTCAGGCTAAGGTCTTATCACATTCTCACTTTGAGTGAGATACATTCATTTGATGAATAGACTTTTTTAAGTAGTTACTCAAGGGATTAATAAAAAAAAAATCAAACAGAGGGGAAGAGGGTAAAAGAGAAACAATTGTCATTTAGTAATTGTAATTTAAATGGAAAGATCTTTCTCATTAATTAAGAGGCCCACATGATCTGCTGGAAGCCTGGGTCACATGTGATGGGAGGAGCTATCTGAAGAGGTAGAACAGGAAGGGTGGAGCAGAACTAGGAGGAAGTGAGTGAATGGGTCAGAGGGGAAAGAATACAGGCCAGCTCACACAGTCCAGCTGACCCAGGCCCAAATGACACATTGTGACAGTTGAGAGTGAGAAGGTCCTGGCTAAGGTGGGGAGGTTGGCTTTGCCCTCTGCTGTGATCATATTTATTTTGGCTTTCTGGTTCTGTAATTTGGCTTTCTGGTGTTTTAATAAATGTTTTTCTTCTGCCTTCTATGGAGAGTCTTTTATACTTTGTGATTGAGAACAATGCTGACATATTCACAGTCACTATCAGTGCTGTGAATATTGCCTTGGTGATACATAATTATATTCACTCTGTGCTAGGTGGGTGGGGACTTGTCCAGTCTATGAGCTCCAGAGTGAATTGGGTTTAAGGCTTGATCTTTGGGCAAGAAATGTAGCCAGTAAAGCTACAGGAAAAAGGGAGCTTTTGGGCATAGAGTGAACCTTTTCCTGGGTAGAAGCATGAGGAGGAGGAGGAGAAGGGGAGGAACTCACTCACAGGTTGTGTTTGTCCTTTGTTCTTGAGGAGGGCCATGACATTCAGATGTTGACATGATTTGCAGTTAACTTTGATTTGAGTGAGGGAGGGCTGTGCAAGGTCACCAGTCTCACTTTCTTCTCCTGAGCCATCTGGGTCCAGTGGCCTGATATTCATCAGGATGACTAGGAGTCACAAGATGGAGTCATTATGGTCCACTCAGTTCCCATAATTAACCACTTACTGTCCTAATCCCTTAATTCATTCATTCATCCATTTCTGAATGATTAGGGAGCTGGATTCTGATGCTTACTTCTTAGACAGATCTCCTGCTCCCATTCATGCAGTGAGAATATGGTTGTCATCTGGTTGAGTTTCTGCCTCAACATATCCTTACATTTCCCCAGGATGGAGGTGTGCTTGCCTAATTTGTCCAACATTTATTACACTGGGCATTTTCCCCAGTTGTCTTTCATGCCTGCAATTCTTCCCATTCTCATCTCTGCCTCCTGACTTCCTTTAAGGCCCAACCAAAATCCCACCTCCTACAGAAACCTTTTCCAACTCTTCTTAATTCTTGTGCCTTCTCTCTTTTGGTTATTTCCAACCTATCTTGGTTGTACAAAGTTGCTTGCATATTGTCGTCCCCCAGTAGAATGTGATCTCCTCCAGGTCAGTCTATGGTCTCCTTTTGTATTTCTCGTACTTAGTTCAATGCCTAACACATAATTGCTGTGGTGGTTTGGCCTTCATTTTCAGAGGACAAGTTATATCGGGGGGTGATGCCCTGACTAGTGTGTAAATTGGATTCAAATGAGGAAGAGTTGCACAAAGTCATCAGTCTCACTCTGTTCCAGAGTCATCAAAGTACAGGACAAGGCAAGACAAAAGCAAGGATGACTATTGATGGACTGGGATGCAGTGGATGACTTTAGCATCTTTGTTGTCTGACCAAACTCTAAGCACTCCACAGTGCCTGATTCAGTCACCTTTATGGCCAATGGAGCACACTATTCTCATCTGCCCATTTCACCAGGGAGAGTCTTCACATGATTGGGGTGTGCATCCCCCTAACTCAGTGATGGGGTTATGGCCCATCAGTTATCATCATCCTTGGCTAAACCAGGTTGAAGAATAAAAATACAAAAAGAAAAAGAAGAAAAAGACAGCTTTCATATTCAAGTAATTTACAATTTATGGGGGAAACAACACACAAAAGAAAGCTGAAAAAGTAGGGGGAGAGGTCTCAAAAAGGCAGAGGCATGGTGGAGAAGTCAGAGATGTCCCAGAGCAGTGCTGACTTGTGGAAATGGGAAGTTCTAAGCCGAATTTTCTTCTCAGGTACATTAACAAAGTTGATGGGATCATGCTCTTGATGGGATAATGAGGTTTTCCTAATAATGAGTTTACTGGGGCATAATGTCTCAGAGTAACGTAGTCATGTGAAAAATGAGGTCATTCTCAATTCCTCACTATTTCTCATCCTCCTTGTCCAATTTGTTTCCAAAACCTGCTGATTCCACTTTTGCACTGTCTTTCAAATATGCATTCTTCTCTCCTTTGATACTGCCATCACTCTGGTGAAAGCCCTCATTACCTCATGGTTGTGCTATTGCAAAAGCCTGTTGGTGGATCTGCCTGCCTCATGTCTCTCTCAAATCCAATCCTGACACTATTCACCAAAGACATGATTTTCCTCAATCACACATCTATGTCATCTCCCTCTTGATAAACTTGAGTGGCTCCCTATTGTCTATAGGGTCAAGTACAAAATACTCCATTTGGTGTTCAAAGGCCTTTAAACCCTCCCCTCCTCCTACCTTGTTAGTGTTCTTACACCTTACTCCTTGCCAGCTACCCTCTGTTATATTAAAATTATCTAATTGTAGTTCTACATATAAGATTCCCTCATCTCTCACCTTGGTCATTTTCTCTGTCTCCTGCAGGCCTAAAACTCTCTCTCCCAATGTTGTACAGGTGAAATCAATAGACCTTAGCAAAAGACTGGCTAGGGAGGGTGAGAGTTAATGAGTTGAAAATGACTCCTAGATTTGTCAGCCTGAAGAACTAGACAGATGATGTTAACATCTACTAAGAGTAGGGAAGGTTTAGGGGAGAAAGATGAGTGCTATTTGGGATATATTTTGTTTAAGATACCTACTGACGGGGGGGGGGGCGGAGCCAAGATGGCGGAGTAGAAAGACTCACATATGCTAGCTCCGAACCCACAGCCCATAATTATCTATAAAAAGAACTCCCAACAAATTCTGGAACAGTGGAGCTGTGCAGCAACACAGTGAAGGAGATTTCCGTTCCAGAGAGACCTGAAAAACCAACCCCAAAGGTCCGTCATGCACCAGACGGGAGCAGAGCCCAGCCCTGCCCTGGCCACGCAGCACAGAGAGGAGTGAGCAGATCCAAGCAGGTTTCGGGGATGGAATCTCCAGCGGCCATGAAGGTCCCTCCACCCACAGACACACAGGTCAGTGAAAGAGATGTCTGGATGGGCTGAGAGGGGAGCGGGGTGTCTCCATGACTCGGGTCCCCTCGGGAGGCAGCAGCAGAGGCAGCGGGAAGCCAGAGGGAAGGTCTCCGCATAAAACCCCTGAGGGAACTGAGCCTGGTTGGTGGCCCTGGCCCCACCTGAGCACCAGAACTTAAGCTCCCATTGAATAGCAGCCAGGCCTGCCGCTGAAAGCCCTCAGGCTGGGGAGCAGCATTTGAATCTCAGACCCCAAGCACTAGCTGGGCAGATCTAGGCCAGGAGTGGAGAGGACTCTCAGAAGTCAAGTAACTGGCTGGGAAAACGCCCAGAAAAGGGAAAAAAAATAAGACCATAGAAGGTTACTTTCTTTGGGACCAGATGATTCTGCCCTTCCTCTCTGACAAGGAAGAAAACAGCTTACCATCAGGTAAAGACATAGGAGTCAAGGCCTCTGTATCCCAAAGATCTGAAATTGATATCCAATGGGGTCAGGCCATGGAAGAGCTCAAAAAGGGTTTTGAAAATCAAGTTAGACAGGTTGAGGAAAAACTGGGAAGAGAAATGAGAGAGATGCAAGAAAAGCATGAAAAAACGGGTCAATACCTTAACAAGGAGACCCAAAAAAATGCTGAAGGAAATAACACCATGAAAAATAGGCTAACTCAATTGGCAAAAGAGGTTCAAAAAGCCAATGAGGAGAAGAATGCTTTCAAAAGCAGAATTAGCCAAGTGGAAAAAGAGGTGCAAAAGCTCACTGAAGAAAATATTTCTCTCAAAATTAGAATGGAACAGATGGAGGCCAATGACTTTCTGAGAAACCAAGAAATCACAAAACAAAACCAAAAGAATGACAAAATGGAAGAGAATGTGAAATATCTCATTGGAAAAACAACTGACCTG
>CM053771.1:139113261-139149611 GCA_028658325.1 Potorous gilbertii | reverse complement strand
CCTTCCCAAAGGGAATGGGTGGGGAGGGAGGGATGGGGAGAAGTTGGAACTCAAAGTTTTAGGAACAACCGTCGAGTATTGTTCTTGCTACTAGGAAATAAGAAATACAGGTAATGGGGAATAGAAAGTTATCTGGCCCTACAGGACAAAAGAGAAGATGGGTACAAGAGAAGGCAGGGATGATAGAAGACAGGGCAGATTGGTGATAGGGGAAATTAGAATGCTCAGTGTACTGGGGAGGGGGGAGGGGACAAATGGGGAGAAAATTTTGGAATCCAAAATTTTGTGAAAATGAATGTAAAAAGTTAAATAAATTTATATCAAAAAAATTTTTAAAAAAAGATACCTACTGACATCCCAGTTTGAGATGCCTGAAGGGCAGCTGAAGATACAATATTGGAGGTCAACATGGAGGTTGGGTCAGGATAGAAAGATTTGAAAATCATTAGCATAGAAATGGTAAAAAAAAAAAAAATTATGGGAGTTGATAAGATCACCAAGTGCAGTAGTATAGAGGGAGAAAAGAAGAAGGCCCAGGACAGACACCTAGAGAGGGTATGATCTGAATGAGAATCTAACAATATATGCTGAGGAGTGATCAGACAGGTAAGATCAAAACCTGGAGAGAGTAGTGTCCTGAAAACATAGAGGAAAAAAAGGAGTATCAAGGAGTAAAAGGTAATCAACAGTGTCAAAGACTACAGAGGTCAAGGAGAATGAGGATTGAGAAAAGGTGGATCTGGCAATTAAGAGATTATCAGTAGTTTTGGAGGAAGCAGTTGTGGTGAAAAAATGAGATCAGATAAGAAGAAAGTGAGAGAACATTATCCATGCAATGCAAAAGTTTTGAATTTCATTCTAGTCATCAGTGCAAAGAACTAAGACTGTTGCTTGAATAATGTTCGGATGTTTTTGAACAATGTAAGTCACTCCTCTTTCCAAAGGCATATGGGAAGGGAAATAAGAAGTCTGAAGAATATTGAAGTCAAGGCTCTTGAGGTGCAAACTGAACAGTTGGGAGTTCTTAGGATTAAAACTGGTTTCCTTGTGAGGTAATTGTAATTGAGAGGCTTTAGAGTTGTGTATGGTGATTTCAATGATATTGATTACCTAAATGCCTTTGAATTGGGGAAATTTTAAAGTAGACAATAAGTCCTACCAATGGAGACTGGTACTTCATTTTTAGTAACACCTGTGTGCTCAAAAGAAAGTAACTGTTCTGTCATCATTTGATAGCAATGTTTACCCCCAAAGGCTGAACAGATGAAGGACAATCCTTGGAAATGCCAAGAAATATATGTTTAACAACCTGCGTTTGAAATCTTAAGATCCCAGATAGGTTATGGACATGCATTTATGGGGCAAGATTGTTTTGTAACCCTGTTCAGACATATGAACAGAAGAGAAACAAAGAAATGCAGAGTAGCTTCAAAACCTACTAGAACACAAATGACCTCCATATATCATGTCTTTTTCCTCTAGAGACTCTCAAAGACCTTTCCTCTTGGTAACTTTTCATGAAATGAGGTTTGTTACTGTTAATATCTTGCAGCACTCACAAAAACACTGAACCAGAGTGATATCAAATCTTTCCTCAAGCAAAGTAGATGTGAGCTTTATTCTGTCTTGAGAATCAAAGTGTAAACATACACATACATATATGTGTATATATATGTATTTTTATATTTCTAATAAGCACATTGGAAAGTCTATCCTGTTTGGAAGCTAAGCTATCCTCAATATTTATTGCCATCCTTTATCCTATAATTTCCCTTTCCCTGCACCCCCAGTTTCCTAGAATTGGAATATTTGCTCATGAAGACATCTAATTTTTTACATTGATGCTGCAATGTTCAGTCAGTTGCTTTCATTTTCATCACCAGTAGCTATTCCACTTAATCCCAATAACTGATTTTTCAGAGCCCTAATCTGATTGCGATATGAGCTTCAGGGGAGTGTTTACTTCACAGAGTTGGAGGACCTGAGTTTGCGGAGTATAAAAAGATTCAAATGTTTATTGCTAAAGGGATTTTTTGTGTATGTGCCTGAATGTCTTAATGAATTAGATTTTAATTCCTTAGACAAGCCATTATCAGCTATAATCACACACTAAAGTGTGCTTTCTTTGTAAATATCTGTGGTTTCTGATGTAATTTCAGAAAGACATATCAAAGGAAGTCTTTCTTCCTCCCTATATCCAGGACCTGAAACTGACAGAATATCTTTCCAAAGTGCATTCCGATGTAAATTTCTATAATTATGTATAGTTGTGGACAGTTGTCTTTTCATGATATTTAACTCCCCACCATTACCTGTAGGAAATGTAGTTAAAATGTCTATATCAACCTGTATATTAGTAACCAATATCTCTAAACAACTTACTTGCATTACCATTGTATTTGTGGACTTTAACAATGGAAGGACTAGGTGCTATTTGGTTGAAACTTTGGGATTAGGAGGGATGGAAATAAGGAATCAGGCAATTGGGGGTGAGGAGTGGGATTTGGAAGATGATCTACAGGGGCTCAGAATCACTAGGGTATGAAGGGTATGATTAGGTATGGGAATGTTCATCACTGAGTGGAGAGTATCACTCTTCCCAACAAAGCTGAAGATTGGGCTGGAGGCAAGTGAAGCATAAGATAGGATGAACATGGTCAGATGATCCGATAGGAGGCTCTGCTTCACTACTCTACTTTCCAAAGGGAGAAAATTAGTCAGGAAAAGGGAACAGTGGGAGATGGAGGTCAAACCTACCCAGCATCAGAAAGAAGATCCATTCCCCACCAACTTTCCTCTTCCTCTTCTTTCAAAGGACAGTCCCAGCAAGAGATAGAAGGCCTGAAGTCAAAGGGTAAGTTGTTCCTCTTTGCATTGGAGGTTTTCTACATCCCAGCTGGGGATATTGGGCTGGCAGCAGGAGGTAAAAGCTTCCTAGTGCTGGCACAGACAGATAGGAGTCATTGCTTTGGTGCAGGGGGATGTCCTTTGGGGCTAACGGAAGATATCCAAGCCCTTTCTGGCTTCCCTCAGGGGACAAGCTGTACACAGCAGGAGATAGAAGACTTAAGGTATGTGGTCAGAGGAGCACTTGGACCCTATTCATGTGCTGATAAATAAAACTGTAGAAAATCATGAAACCATGCCAAATGGGTCCCCTACAAATTTATGTTACATAATCTCAAATGGGCCCTCACTTTAGCACCACAGTTTCTATGTATCTCACTAATCAATTCACTATTCCATTCACCAAAGTAACTTTTCCAAACTTTCATCCCTCTTCAAACCTCTAATGGCTCCCCCTCTCACCACTCCCTCAAATGAAAAATTTACTTCATAGTTCATTAAAAAGAAAATAGAAATGATTTCTCAAGACCTCTCTTTTTTCCTCTCCTTATCTAATATAACTCAAGATACCTTCTCTGACCAAACAATATTCCACCCCTTTCTCATTTAAGGATGTGGTCCTTCTTGCCAAAGCAAATCTCTCCACATGCACAACTGATCCCATTCCATTTCATCTCCTTCAGCAACTGGTCACCTCTCTCTTCCCCACTTTCTCAGTTTTCCTCAGTCTCTCCCTGTCTGTTGACTGCTTCCATACTACCTAAAAACATTCCTGTGTCATCACCCACCAATTCTCAAAAAACCCTTACTTCATTCATTCATTACTGCTAGCTATTGCTCCATATATCTCTTACCTTTTGCAGCTAAACTCCTTGAGAAAGCCATCCAAAAACAATGCTTCCAATTCCTTTCCTTTGTATTCAATCTCTTCTTAAGTCTCTGCAATCTGGCTTCTGACTGCATAATTCAACTTAAACCACTGTCTCCAAAGTTACCAGTGACTTGTTTATTGCCAAATCCAGTGGATTTTTTTTAGTCCTCATCCTTCTTGTCAATCACCCTCTTTTCCTTAATACTCTCTTTTCTCTAGGTTTTGGTGACATGGATCTTTCATCGTTCTCCTCCTGCATGTCTGATCATTCCTTCTCGGTCTCCCTTGCTTGATCTTCATGCACACCAAGGCTCGAGCTGTCTTGAGCCCTCTTCTCCATATATGATTTTGCTTGATGATCTCATCAGCTCCCATGAATTATACTATTATCACTATGCTAGTGATTTTCAGAGCTACTTATCCAGCCCTAACTGTTCTCCTGACCTCTAGTCTCACATCTCCAACAGTCTATTGGACATCTTGAACTGGGTGTCCCATAATCATTTTTATCTCAACATGTCCAAAATTGAACCTATTATCTTCCTCCCTCCATCCCCCTCCCCCAACAAATCCTTCTGCCTTCTTAATTTTCCTTTTACTGTCAAGGGCAACATTTAGACTCAAATCTACATGTTATTTTTATTCTCTCTCATCCTTCACATTGAATCTGTTGCCAAGTCCTGTCAACTTTACATTCAAAATATCTCTTGCATCTACCTCTTTCTCTCCTCCAACACTTCTATCACCCTGATGCAGGCCTTCATCATGTCATACTTTGGTTACTTCAATTGCCCTTCGACTGGTCTCCCTGACTTAAATCTCTCCACTTCAGTCCATTCTCCACTCAGCTGGCCAAATTTTCTTTCTTAAATGAAGGTCTGACAATGTTACTCCTTCATCAATTAAATTAATTCCACTGGCTTCCTGTTACTTTTAGGATCAAATATAAAATCTGCTATTTGGATTTTAGGGCCTTTCGTAATCTGATCCTTTTTTACTTTCCCAATCTTCTTAACATTTTCCTCTCCTCTCAATATTCTACCACCCAGAGACACTGGCATTTTTGTTGATTCTCACAAAAAAAAAAACACTTTATTGCCCCATCCTGTGCATTTTTACTTATTGTTTACCATTCCTGGCATGTTCTTCCTCTTTTTTCTACCCTCTGGCTTCATTCAAGTCTAACCTAAAATCCTATCTTGTTCCCATTTAATCTTAGTTCCTTCTCTCTGAGATGACTGCCAGATTCTCCTGATTATATCTTGTTTGTACATAGTTATTTGATTGTTGTGTCCACTACCACCATCACCATTATAAAATGAGATTCTTGAAGGCACAAATTGTTTTTACTTTTCTTTAAAGGTATCCCCAGTATTTAGCCTGGCATATAGTAAATTCAATTAAATGTTTGTTGATTAAGTGTTGATTCTGGGACCACAAAATTATTATGCTACTAGACTACAGATATTAGAGATACTGTAGACAGACTTCTAAACCAATACCCCTGTTGAAAATAGATAAAGGAAGGAGTAAGGAGCTTGTCAATGCTCTCTTCCTATCCCCCACAAAGGTGGAAATCACAGTCTCACTTAAAGAGGCGGGCCAGATTCCAGATTAGATATCTCTCTAGGAAACACGTCAGCCTAGACATTCTTACATTTATATAGCAACCACACATAAAGTCTACACAGAAAAAGGATAAGATGGACAAAATGTTCTTGCTGGGCCTCTCTCTATTCTGCCTTTTGCGAGGTGAGTCATGGGATGTTGTGCTGGCATTATTGCCCCAGAGGGTCTCTCCCATATCTGCTCCAAATCCAATCCTTAATATCAGAAAAGGGGTGCGATATTAAAAGACCCCATATTTTTCCTCAAATCCTTCCCTTCCTTTGGGATCCTAGGTTTCTTCTCTTAGCTTTCCATGGGTCCACATGTCATTTGGGAAGTGAGAGACATACCAAACGTGGTTGGACAAGAGTGAGTGATCTGAAGATAATGTAACGTATTCTATGTTGCCTCCAAGGTGGGGAGCCAAAGTTCCGTGGAAAGGGAAAGGACATTGTGTGTGCTACCTGTGAAAAATTTAAGAAAGGCTCCTGTTTGGAGGGTGAAGGTACCTGTATTTCGAAGGTTAAGAAAGGATGCAGAAGCCAGTCTTTCTATTCATACATTGACAAGACTGAAGGTGAGGAAAGTGCATCAGACTCTGCTGCCCTTGCTTATTTGGATAGTGTAACCCATGGGTGGGTGGCTGGAGTCCCTATTACTGAATGAAGTCCTGGGCGGGGGGGCTGTAGCCACCAAGAGGGAAGGGGAGGGCTAATAGCTTATCTTAATATATACCTGTGGGCTTCCTGACATCATCATGAGAGGTAGAAAATACAAATATTATCTTCATTTTATAGGGAAATGAATCTCAGGAAGATTAAGGCACTTGATCAAAGTAACATAGTTAGGATATACCTGAAAATGTTTCAATTCTATGTCGATGTTTCAAATGTAGGGTGGTAGATTCTAGGGTGGGATTTCTCTAGCAGCTTATGATCTGGGGTTGAGGGAGCCTCCTTAAAGATGAATGCTTCTCCCTTCCTAGGGTGGGCCTATACTCATTCTAAACTGGAATGCGTTGACACTTGCGGAGATCCTATAGTCTTCCTGGCTTGGTTTCGTTTGGTGAACATTTGCTGTTCAGATAAAAATCTATGCAATATAGGATATGCACTTGCATAATTTTTCAACAGAAGTGGTGTGTGCTGCAGCCTGCTCAATCCCACTTCAACATGAGCTTTTCCCCCCACCCAGCCCCATTCCCTCCCCATCTCCCTCACCCCACAGACTTCCTCACTCCTGATCCCTTTTAGAGCCATGAATGGCTCTGTGATTAGGGTGACATACACACAGATTGGGTTAAATGGAAGAGCCTATGTAATGCTCTGAAACTTGTCTTATGTTACCCTTTCCCTTCATTTCCAAGTAAAATTTTCTTTGCTTCAGTTGAATAAAGACAAAAATCATTTTCATTCATGCCTAGGCCAAGAAAGCTGGGGATCACCAGGATAACCTTAGGAGATTGGGTAGGGTCAAGTAGAGACCGAGGTCACTAATCAAATCCAGGGTAAGAGTTTCTTCCAAAGGAAAGCACACCTCATATGAGTCGAAATCTGGGATTAGGCTGTGACTGTTTTCCCCTTCTGTGAATGAAATGTGGTTCATTTCATTTCAAGACTTTGGTCAGTCTATAGAACAGATGAAGAGGAAGGTGCTCTGAGTAGAAAACAAAGGATTTCAGAGAGGCATGGAGACTAAAAGGAGTGTCTTAGAAACTGTGACCCCTGGTATCCTCTAGTCTCCTCTAAGTCATTTCAAGAATGCCATTCTAACCCCTGTCCCAAAGCCTATTTTTGTATGGACCTGCAAGGTAGAGCCTTCATCTCTACCAATAAGGAAAGAGTTCCATTCCAATGAGCTTTGAGACAGGAGTTACAGTATTATGCCTGGCTGAACATCAATACCACCCACATTTCATGAATTAAACCATGGGTGGAATGTACTAAATTGGGAGGAAAAGGGGATAACTAACAGACTAGATCACCCTGCAGGAGGAAGTACCCCACCCCCAGCACATTAATGAGCAGCACTTCTAAAAGCCCTGGTATACTGATCAGTTATCAGAAACTTAGCAGTCAGTAAGGCAGCCAGTGCAGGATGATTTGGATTCACAGTAGGATGACAGCAGGAGAATGTTCTTGTACACAATTCCACCCATAAAAGGTGTGAATTAGGTACAAGTATTATAAAAAGAGAACCAGGAGCCACAGGACTACTTTTGATACTGAAATTGGCACAGTATAACTCTTCATTCACAGATCCTGTTATAGGAAGACTTTGTTCAACTAGCTTAGATTGGTGAACTTGGCCCAAGAAGTCCCTAGCAAAACAAGCATGTGGAGTTTGAGGATAGAAATTTTTTCAGAGAAGGAACATAGCAAAGATTCTTACTTTGGAGGTGTAGAAATTAAACAGCAGTGAAAATAAGTGTGAAAGAATAAGAATCAGCCCTAGATTTAATGCCTTCAGCCTACTGAATGAAAAGGGAAATGTAGTAATAACAACTGATTTATGTGTAGCAGATAATTGCCAAGTCTAGCCTTGACATATTAAGGAAGTGTCTTACTTAGACATTCTCTTATCTTAGAAACCACAATATCTAGGTCCCTAAAACTCAGTGTACCCAAGAACAGACCAATATTTGATTTATCCAGTCCTAACAGAACTATTTTTATCTTTTCTAGAGACTTACAAGGAAGGTAACTTTTCTTTATCTCTGGTCATCTACTTTTCTGTCAAGTTCAAGGATAACAGAAAGATTCTGTTCCATTTTTCTGGGTCACATTGACACTAAATGATAGAATATGAGAGAGAGAGAAGAGATCACAGAAATGATTTATTTTGATCCATTCATACCCTCTCATAGAATCAAACTTTCAGAGTTGGAAGGGCACTCAGAAGCCACATCAACCAACTGGCACCCAAAAAGAATCCTCAATACAACACACTCGACAAGTCGTTAAGTTGACATGTAGCCATTTTTTTGAAGATACCTGTGAGGGGAACAAACAAATTGCTAAGTTTGTTCCTCTTTTGCACAGCTTTAATTCTGAGGAAATTTCTTAATAGCAAGCCAAAATTTACCTTCTTAGAACTTCCAAATATTCCTCCCAGTTCTTTCCTTTGTGATTAGGTGATGCCATGAATAGAGCACTGGGTTTGGAATCAGGAAGACTCATCTTTATGAATTTAAATTTAACTTCAGACACTTACTAGCTGTGTGACCCTGGGAAAGTCACTTAACTTTGTTTGCCTCACTTTCCTCATCTATAAAATGAGCTGGAGAAAGAAATGGCAAACCACTCCAGTATCTCTGCCAAGAAAATCCCAAATGGTGTCCTGAATGAACAACAATAACTACAATTCCTCTTCTACCTGACAGCCTTTCAAGTACTTGAAGATGGTTATCTTGAGTTCTCTGAGCCCTGTCTCCTTCAAAGTAAACATCCTGATAGCCTCACTGATACTCATATGACATGAAATTGAGACCCTTCACCATTTTAGTTGACCTCTTATTAATCTCCTTTCTAATGTAGCACTTGGAAGCATCCCCCCAACTTACCCAGTGAGTCCCTGCTGCAAGGATTTAAGGTACCATAGGACTGTTCATCCACTTAAAACCATAAATCATTGTCATCATTAAATGTGTTTATGTTTATACTTAATCAGAAGGCAGAATTAGCTCAAAATAAATGCAATAGTGTAGTAATAAAAGTGACAATAAAACATTTCCCTCATGAGCTGGGGTAATACAACATCGGGGGAAGAGTGAACACTCCTGGGCATCGTGCAAGGAAAGGCATTTACGTAGAGAACATATGTGCTCCAATACACAAGCATGGAGCATGCTTCCAACACTACAAGTTCACCAGTCTCGATGTCATCAAACTGATTCCCATCGTTATTTTTGGTATGTAGTCTCAATTGGACATACAGTCTTCAAAAGATCTACGGGCATCTCACTTTGTCTATGCCAGATTATTGTTCTGTGACAGTCTCACATGGCCACCAAGTGATAGTACTCCACTGACCCTAAAGTTACTCCCAGATATAACTCTAAATGTGTGGAGCTTCAAACCTTAACTGAAGTTCTTAGTTAAGGTTCAATGTCTTCTCTCTAAAAAGGAAGGTTGACTATGTCTTCACTCTTTTACTTTACAAAGTCCAGAAAGACAAAGTTCTGTCATCTCCAGGCATCAGACAAGGGGGAAATACTTTTTCTTCCATAGGGTGGAAACACAAAGTTGTGGGACACTAAAATAAGAGTTAAAATAGAGCTGTCTTTATCTAACCCTTGAGTGAAATGGACATTTCAACTCCATAGCAATATTCCTCATTCCAGAAGACAAGTTCTCTGGAAGACACAATTACCTTGTGCCTTTAGGATACAGTATACCTTGGTTCCATGGTCACTGAGGGCATAGATATTGTCAATATCCTCAGTCTGACTTAAGGTTAGATATTCCTCAGGACTCCATGATTAATTTCCAATTTTTAATTTTAGCCAGTAAATATAGGTTTAGAAAATATATTTCTGTCAAACGGCCAAAAATTTTGAGTCTGAACATTCCAGTTTCTCCCTCCAAGACTTTTAGTCTCCCTTGGAAATGAATAGGAGGAGAAAATGACCCAAGAACAAAGCCAATTCCACAAGACAAGGTCATTTTTTCCTCAGTCTGACTAGCTGCATTCTATATTATTCTAATTCTGTGTGTCCAGCAAAGAGTTTGCCCTACATCTGAATGCATTAATATTCCCTCTCTGAGGAGAAATAGAAGCAGGAACTGAAAGCACCCTGACTAGAAAAGCAGCCCATAAGAACAACTTCTCAAGACTTGAGGTTGATACACATACCTTGGACTTTGAAAGTACTCTTCCCTTAAATAGGAATGCTCACCTGAAATGAGGAATTATCAGACTCCTGAATAAGGGTCAACCCTAATGAGGATGCTCAGACCTTCCTAGATGCCTACCATTCTTCTAAAACAGAACCAGAAAATGAACTTTCCAAGGCTCACAGTTCATCCAGAGGCATCAATGCTGAAAAGGTTCAACACTGCGATAACTTGCTCCATAATGACCACTTGGAAGGATTGCCTCCTGAAAATTCAGATGAAAAATATCATAAAGTGAGGCAGGACTTTCAAAGTTCCTCAGTAGGGAATAAGTCAATGAAAGAGAAATTATCCAAAAGCCTCTTGACTTTCCTCTTCACCACTAGGTCTCAAGATACAGGGTTCAAAGCCTAGAGCTAACCCATCCCCAAAACTCAATGCTAATTATTTATCTTTTCTGACCTCACATTTAGAACTGAAGAAATTCAACCTACCTACACATCCTATTAGTATACTTTTAGATGCTTTTAAGATCTGCTCTCCTCTGAATACTGGAGATCAACATTTGTCCTCCAGAAGGACATCAATGCAATAAGAACACTGTGTAAAAACTAAAATTACCTTATTCCATACCTTTGAAAAGATTAATAGGACCCTATTAGGAGTTTCCCCACACCCTATTACAATATCCACATTTCCATACATATATACAATATACATACAAACACACATACACATACACACCAAGTATTCCTTATATGTACCAAAGGAAAATAGATTTTGTTCATCACGTAGCAGTTGTTTCTCACAGGCCTCCTTTTTCTCATCTTCCTAGAATGTGTCATCAGAAAAACAGAATCACAAGAGTATTATCTCAGTAAAGACAAAACTCTCTCTCTCCCTCCCTTAATGCTTTCTGAACAACTGATCCCCTTTATTTCCCCTTCAAAACCTTATAAAAATACATATAGATTCTGGGGGCAGTAGGAGTCATATGGTGCTTTAAGGGATTGGGTAACACACAATCATAAATACTGAAGCTAGGAGGAACTATAAAGATCCATGTCTAGTTTCCTTATTATTTAGAAGAGAAAACTGAAACTCAGGGAAACCAAACACATCGTGTGGAATAATATTCTATTACATTTATTTACCATAATTTGTTCATGCATTCACTATTTGACAAAAATTGCTGAGAACACTAGAAAGCAGTTTAGACAAATAAGGTCAAAAGAGGTAAATGATTTAGACATAAAAGATGATATATCCTAAGTTAAATAAGTGAGCATAGAAGACTTTACCTGTCAGATTTATGGATAAGGGAAGAATTTAGGACTAAACAAGATATAGAAAGTGTTACAGATGTAAAATTGATCATTTTAATTACATTAAACTAAAAATATTTTGCACAAACAAAACAAATATAGCCAAGATTAGAAGGAAAGCAGAAAACTGAGTTGGGGGAAGGGTTTTACAGCAAGTTTCTCTGATAAAGGCCTTATTTCTCAAATATATAGAGAACTGAGTCAAATTGTGAAGAATGCAAGTCATTCTCTAATCGATAAAAGGTTAAAGAATATGAACAGGCACTTTTCAGAAGAATTCAAAGTTGTCTATAGTCATATAAAAATGCTCTATGTCACTATTTATTAGAGAAATGCAATTACAACAACTCTGAGGCACCATTCATATCTATCAGATTGGGTAATATGACAGAAAAGAAAAATGTCAAATGTTGAAGGGGATGTGGGGAAATCTGAACACTAATGCACTATTGGTAGAGTTGTGAACTGATCCAACCATTCTGAAGAGAAATTTGGAATTATATTATGCCCAAAGGGCATACCCTTTGACCAAGTAATGCCACTTCTAGATTTGTATTCCAAAGAGGAAAGGAAAGAAGGAAGGAAGAGAAAGAAAGAAAAAAAGAAGGAAAGGAAGAAAGAATGGAAGGCAGGAAGGTAAAAACAAAGGAAGAAAATAAAGAAAGAAACTATATGTACAAAAATATTTATAGCAGCTTTTTTTGTAGGGGCAAAGTATTGGATATTAAGGAAATATCCATCAATTGGAGAAGGACTGAACAAATTGTAGTATATGATTGTGAGGGAATACTATAGTGCTATATAAGAAATGATGAGCAGGATGCTTTCAGAAAAAGCTGGAAAGACTTACATGAACTAGTGTGAAGTGTAAGTAGAACCAGGAAAACATTGTACACAGAAACAGCAATATTGTACAATAATAAACGTGGATGACTTATCTATTATCAGTAATAGAAAAATCCAAGACAATCTGAAATACTTGTGATAAAAAAAAAATTCTATCCACCTCCAGAGAAAGAATTGATGGAATCTGGATGCAGAGCAAAACAGACTGTTTCTTAACTTTATTTTCTTGAGGTTTTTTGTCTGTGTTTTCTTTTACAACACGACTAATACTGAAATGTTTTGCAAGATTGAACATGTATAATCTTTATTAAATTACTTGCCTTTTCATTGAGGAAGGAGATGGGGTAGGGTGGGAGAGAATTTGAAATTCAATTTGTAAAAAACAAATGAAGGTTAAAAACTTGAAAAAAATAAAACTTGAAAAAACTTGAAAAAATAAAATATTCAAATAAAAAAACCATTGTGTTATAAGAAATAATGAAGAGGATGGTTTTGAGAAAAACCTGGGAAGATATATGAACCGATACAAAGTGAAGTGAGCAGATGCAGGAGAGAATTTGTACAGCAGTGGTATTCTAACGATAATTAACTTTGAAAGACTCTGTAACTGTGATCAATACAATGAGACCAACCAAAATTCCAAAGAAGTCAGGATGATACATAATCCCTACCTCCAGATAGAGAGTTGCTGTACTCATTGCAGATTGAAATATATTTGCTTCTTTCTTTATTTTTATTTTCAGCATGACTATTGTGGGAATTTATTTTGCCTCTATATTTGTAATGGGTTTTGCCTTTCTTGCCTTCGTCATGATTGGAGGAGGCAGAGAGGGGAAGATAATTCAGAACTGAAAAATAAAATGAAATTGAATTTAAAAAAAAATCTCATCATCTGGCAAGATTGAATCAGCCTCGGTATTTACAAGACATCAATACTTTCTGTCCCACTGATAGGAGGGCAGAGTCTTGAGTTCCAAAGCCTTCCTTTAAGGAGGGGGTCCTAGTAAAATCATCTTTTCATGTCCCTCCCAGTTGCAATCTTTTGAACTTCTTTGGATTTCTCCATCATGACCCTGTGTTGGATACATTCTTTTCCCCCCAACATCCACTTTTCAACTTCTTTTTGTATGTTGTCACCCCACCCCCATTTGATTGTAAGCTCCTTGCTGGCTTTCCTTTTAATATTTATATCCCCAGCACTTAGCCCAGTCCCTGGTACCAAGTGAGCACTTAATAAATGTTTATTGAGTAACTAATTGACATTGTAATCTCCTTATAAAGTTGGGTCACACTCTTCCACCAATTCAAATAGCATCTGGAGGAAGAAGGGAGAATAAGCACACATTTATGGAAACCAGGAGTGAGACACATGAATCAGAAAATCCGCTGGCTGGGAAAACTCACAGCACTGAACTATAGACCTCAATGTTCTTGATCTTTTCAGGAAAAATTGACCACAAAGACTTTTTCCTCCATCACTCTCCCCCTCCTCACTACTCTCTTACTGGGCAAATCTGATTTATTTGCTCTTAGGCTGATGAAGCATTGACATATTCTTTTATTTTACAATCTCCTTTAACAGGGCACTGAGCAAATATTTTATAGGCAAGCAGTTCCTTTAAGATAGAAAACTTCAAACCTCCTCAGTTTCTCTCTGGGAAATTTATGCAACTTCAGTGATCTTTTTATTTACAGTAGTCTGTGTTTCTAACCAGTTGCAATCCTCTTATTGCAATGCAGGCATGTGTGTTGCCTCTATAGGCTATGTCCATCTACATGGCTAATCTGAATGTGGCCCATTGGCAAGTAATTATTAAAAAAAATCTCTGCGGTGTTGCCCATACTTCTTCAAGGTAAATTGTAATTACTACATGGAAGAGAATAAATGAAGGGGTTACCAGACTACTGTTCTGCTCTCCTCTGTGGGGGAGGGCATTGAACTAGAACTATGTCTACATAATACCCTCTAAAATATTGCTCTTCTAAGGGAATAATTCTTTTAGCTTCAAACTGCTTGCTCAGTTACTATCCCTTTAAATGGGAGGGAGATGCCCACCTCTCCCCATACATTTCTAAATCTACAGGTTTTTCTCAGTTACACCAAATGGTTGTTGCATAAAAGACCATCATAAATAGAGAATAACAAATAAATCCAATATATGAGAACACAGCAATAGAAATCTGTCTCTCCTTGATGGGTTTTGTTGGTAATATAGAGAAATGCTGATGATTTATATGAGTTTATTTTGTATCCTGTGACTTTGCTTAAGTTGTTAATTGTTTCATCCCATCTGTTTCCAATTCATCGCCTTTACAAAAAAAAATGGATATATATATTTTTGTATGTATAGGCATTTTCCCTCTATCTTCAGGGGTGTTTTCCCTCTTTGGGGTATAGAGCTAGTAGCAGAATTGTTGCATCACTGGATATGCACAATTTAGCAGTTTGGGGGGCAAAGTTCCAAATTGCTTTTTAGAATGGTTAGACTAGTTTCCAGCTCCATCCATGGTTCACTGGTATACCAGTTTTTTCCACCTTCCTCAAAACCACCAGCAACAGCTTCTAACAATAAGCAAATGGCACAAGATTACTGAGTAGCACCATCCCCCAGACCACCTATCTTGCTTCTAGCCCATCCCTCATGGCCATCATCCAGAGAAATAGTCCCCCTTGAGAATAGGTGAATTATTTCCACCAATTTCCAACCAACTTCTACTCACAGAAGAATCAAGCCAGCCTAACTGAAGCATCAAAACACTCTGAAGGAGAGTGAGGAGGCAGCACAGCATGTGCCAAGTCAAGCCACCACCATCATCTTGACCATCATCTCCCCTCAGATCCTTTTCAGGACAACTCAGGACCCTGAACTCAAGAGCCTTGGGAGGAACAATGCTTTCAGTACATGATCTTCAGTCATCATCTTGCAAAGCAACCCCTATAGAGATGCAACCTGGCAACTACTCCTGATGGTGGTACAGCCACAAATACTAAAGACCCAGAAAATAAAGTTCTTGGTCCCAAAGTACTTGGCACTGTCAAATGGCTCAAAATCTTTTTGAACATATATATTTGCTTATTTTCTCTCCCCATTAGATTGTGAGCTCCTTGAGAGTAAGGGATGTCTTTTACCTCTCTATCTCCAGTGCTTAGCACAATGCCTGGAACATAATAAGCCCTGAATAAATGTTTACTAAATGACTAACCAAAGATCAAAGAGGGTTCTTAAATAATTCAGCCTCAGAAAAGGAAATGAAGTTATCAATAAAGGAACTATGAAAGGAAAAAAATCCTGGTATTGATGAATTAGTGGTAGAATTTTTTCATATTTTTAAAGAACAATTAATACTAATACTACACAAATTATTCTCAATTTTGAATTTCAGTCAAAAGAATTAAGAAAAACAGAAAAATATAAACACAAATCAACACTCCTAAAGGACTAAAAAAAGAACACTTACATTCTAATGTAGGGAAATGATACATTCATCCCCATTAAAACCCTACTATCATCAGGGTTCATGGGAGGAATCTAATTAAACAGACAACTTGAGAGCTTTAATTATGTCTTCATGTTCTAAAAAGAAGAATGAAAAGAGAAGAGAAGTACAATAGAGGAAAGAGAAAGTAGAGGTTTACAGAAACAAAAAGGAAGGGAAGATGTAGATGACACTTGAACTTCATTTTCATCTGAATGAGTTAGAGGAAGAAGGAGTACACACACACAAAAAAAATTCTTTTGGACATGATCAATGAGGAAATTTGTTTTGTGATCATACATATGTAATAAAACTGTTCCCTTGCATGTACCATGGGAGTGTCATTGTGGAAGACAGAATAAACATCTCTAGCCTTTTCTCTTCCTGCCCTTTCTCTACCTTTTCAAAGGGAGACCAACTTCTGCCAAGAAGATAAGTAGGAGTTTGGAGCCCAAAGCTTAGCCACTGCTCCTCACTGAGAAAGAATATTGACTAGAATTAAATCTACGTGCTCTCTTAAATATTATTAGTCTAAGTGATTTTCATGTTCAAGCTAAGCTTCTGATTGTTATTTATTAACACAGAAAGGAGAACCTGAACTTTACATCTGAGGTTTGATTCCCTTCCTATAAAGTACCAATTCTACAATGAACACTCATAATACATGACTAAGAAATAGTTTTATCCAACTCAAAGCAGAAGTATGAGAAAATGTACATTACAGACTACATACCAGATGGTACAGAGTGAAGGAGATTTCCTATTGGGGAGCGAGGTACTCAGTCAAAAGACAGTCCTAGTTCTCACTCAAAAGAGAAATTTCCCCTACTTTCTAGTGTAGTAAGCTGGGAGAGGGACATGATGGTTCCTCTCATGTTGGATTCTTCCCAGAGTCTTATTCATTTACTTTATTAACCTGAAATGGGGTTGGAGTTGCCTGTCTTCTCTTGGATCTGTAAGCCAGAAACACCCAAAGTGACTGAAGAGCCTGCAGAAACTCAAGGGAACCAAAGAGACTGAAGAGTCATGGAGCTTGGAGAAATATCTGAGTTCTCCTTTCTCTCCATCTCTCCAACTCCACCCTGCCCCTCATGGAGGGGATTGATTCTCACTAATAAGAAAAGAATCCCACACCAAAGGGCTTTGGGATGAGTTACACGTTTGTTACAGTACTTTTGTTTTTCTTGCAATCTCAATTAAGAGGAGGCATAGAAGGAAAAGAAAGAATATTTTTACTAGTTAAAAAAAATTAATTTGAAAAATACCAAACTGCCTATTTATGTAATCAAAAAAAATGCCATTGACAAAATACAAAATTATTTTATGCTATAAAAAAACCTTATAAAATATAGGTATGGAGGAACTTTTTAATATCATAAAAAGTATCAATCTAAAACCAAAACTTATATACAATAGAGATAAACTAGAACTATCGCCTAAAACACAGGATCAAGGCAAAGATGTTCATTTCTCCTACTATTACTTGATATACTCCTGGAAATGCTGCCAATAAAAATAAGATAGGAGAACAAATTTCAGCTCATAAAGTTAGACAAACAGGAGATGAAACTATTCTTATTTGTTGATGATCTTAGCTTACTTAGAAAGTCCTGCAGAATCAGTCATTATACTAATCAAGACAACAGCTTCAGCAGAAGTGGAGGATATGAAATAAGGTCACAAAAATTACATCATTTCTATGTAGTGATAATAAAATTTATGAGGCAACAATAGAAAGGGTAATCCCATTGCAAATAACTACAAAACACACAAAACATCTGGAAATCAAACTACTTAAACATACAAAATATTACATAGATTCAGTTACAAAGTTCTCTTTAAAGAAATCAAGAAGAATTTAATAGCAGGAGGAATATTCAGTGATCTGAGTGAGTTTACACCTTTAGTGCCATACAAATCAAATTAGCAAAAGAATACTTTACAGAATGCAATAAAATAATAAAAATCCATTGGGAATGAGGCAGGGATCCAGAATATCAAGACAAATAAAGAAAAGAGGTATGGGTGAAAAAGAACTTCCAGAACTCAAACAATTTTATAAAAGAGTTATCATCAAAACTATCTCATATTAGTTAAGAAATTAAATTACAGTTCAATCCACAGACTCAATAAGGCAGCATGAAAAACAATGGCACTCAATTACCCAGTGATTGATAAACTAGAAAACATAAATTACTTGAGAAAGACCTCCCTGTTTTATAAAAATGTCTGGGAAAACTGGAAACAAGTCTGGAAGAAAATTCTCCATGTTCATTCTCCAATGGTGCATTCATTGGGTGCAACCAGTAGGGTGGGCATGAAGGCTATGCTTGAAAATAGAAGTAGTAGGAGAAAAAAAAGATAAAAGCTGTAGGTAAACTTTTTGTCTCTGGCACAGATATGCCAGAAGGTATAGTGGAAGGGATGAGTAACATTTTGGGGGGACTTTGGGGTTGGAAGGCTGAGGACAATGGGGGTAAGGAATTGGATAATAAGGAGATGGGGAATAGGGTTTGGATGATGACCTACAGGGGTTCACATTCACTAAGATGCACAGGGTATGTTCATCATTATGTGAAAGGTGCCATTCTTCTTCTTTGAGGAGACTAGAGAAGAGGCATGAGACATACATCATGAGATTAGAAGGTTCCCAGAAGGAAGGCCCTCATTTCTCTTCTTGTCTTACCTCCAAGGCCAAAGATTAGGCAGGAGAAGTCCCAGCAAAAGATAGAAGTCAAACCTTCATGGTAAGAGATGGAATTCCTGTTTCCACCAACATTCCTCTTCCTCTATCCTCAGGGAACAAATGAAGCAGGAAACGAAAAGCATTTGATCAGATGGAAGCTCACATCTCTTTCTAACAGATTCTGGAGATGAGGCAGGCACAGCAGGAGATGGAAATTTCAACAGTAGGGGGAGAGGGAAACCTTGTTTGAATAGATGAAAGTTTCTGGCCTTTTGCCACTTGCCCTCAGGGGACAAGTATAGCAGGAGATGAAAGGTGCATGGTCAGATAGAAGATCACGTGGCAGCATCACGGTGATACAGAACAGCACTAGAATTCAGGAACATGGGTTTCTGTACCTACTTCCTCCGCTAATATAACATAACGTAAGTGACTTTGAACAAGTCTTGGTTTTATCTTGGTTTCCTCACCATGAGTATCTCTGGTGTAGCTGTGGTAGGACTACCTTCTGAATCCACTGTGAGTTGTTGTTGTACAGGTACCTTCATTCTGCATACATGTTAAGATTTTTATGACTGAATGATTCTATAAATCCCTACTCCATCTGTTGTTTTCCATGTGTGGATGGAAAAATTAAAGTGTAAGCTCCTTCAAGGCAGAGGCCACATCCTAACAGTGCTGAGAACACAAGAAATGGACCCCAAATACTTGCTGATAGATTGTTTAACTGAATGTTTGTTCATTTTCATCTATGCATAAGTTAGGAGAATTGAATTTCTAGGAAATAAAGAGTTAGAAAACCCTAAACCTCAGAACGTGAAGATTTCTTGGCAAAGGGATGGTTGAACTAGGGCATGAAAGGAATGCACAGGAAAGAGCCAGTGAGAGAGCACTCAGTCTCTCTTTCCCTCTTCTATTCTTTACCATGTTCCTAATTGCCTTTTGGCCACATTCCAAGACATTATAAAGCAGTAACTCCTGAGAGGTAGATCATTAGCAGTCATTACTGGGATTGTCTGCCCCACTGTATCACTGGCTCAACTGCCAGGAAACCCACAAGGGATAAGATGAACAAGCTGTTCCTACTGATCTCTCTCTTCTCTGCTTCTTTGTGGGTAGGAGGGGGTGGTGGTGGTGGTGAGTCCAGTGGATGGAGGATTGGGGATGCTTTTCTAGGGTCTCTCTCATACTGGGTCTGATTATCAAATGAGTGGTGATAAAATAGAAATTATCCCCAATGCTTCCTCAGCCCCATTCCTTTCCCTTAGGGATACTATAAGGGCAAGCAAAGTAGGCTCTTTTGCTGTTTTTGTTTGACTAAAAGTGCCTCTGAATAATGTGATTAAGGAGAATCTTTCCCACCCATTGTCAGGCTTGGAAAGATTTGTAGGAAGGCCCATGCCTTTCGTTAATGAGGCACTGGTTCTCAGGGGATGTCATGACTTTTGGCTTTAAAAAGTGTATAAAGACTCTGAGGTGTGGGTTTTATTTGGGAGTGTACTAACTAGAAGTATTTGTTTGGCCAGACGAGAACTCTGGGAAGCCACTAAGGAGCCCCCTCACTTGAAGAACCCAGATGTTGGTGCTTCCCTCTCAGGTAACTATAGGTCAGACAATTCGAACTGTCTGTTGATGGTCAGGCAGAGGAAGCCATGTCTATTGACTTTTTATTTCTCTGTATTTTCTTTGAAGTTCAGGGTGCTGACTCCCCTGAACTAGATGAATGATATATGTGCTTTGTTAAATGAATGACACATGTACTTGATTAAAGTGATTGTTAACCCCTCAAAAGTTGTCTTTCCTTTTATGAATGCAGACCTAAAAACTTGTGATAGTAGCCCCCCCGTTTATGTTGGGGTGCTTACTGATGAACTTTGAACTCTTATGAGGTCTATATCCCTATTGGAGACTGAGACCAGCAACAACTGGGGCTCGACAGGATGAGTGATTTGAAGGAGATAAATTCTGTCACCACCAAGGTGGGGAATCAGGTTTCCTTTCAAAATTGACAACAAAAAGCAATATCATGTGTGTTATGAGATGTTAAAAATGGTGTCTGCAGAATAAGAGTACCTGTACAACAGCAACACACAATGGATTCAGAAACTAGTCCTATTATAACTACACCAGAGATATTCATGATGAGGAAACCAAAATAGTCACCCTTTCCAGACCTGATGTAGCCAACTCAGCCCATGGGTTGAAATCATCCCTGAGAAATCTAGTGCCTTAGAGAAATGAGTGGATACCCTTGCATGGGAACACTATGAACAGATCTCATTTATATAATATTCTGGGATTTCTCACAACATTCCTGGGAAGTAGGTAGTGCAAGTGATATTAAGTTCAGCAAGACTAAGGCACTAGTTCAAAGTCACATAATAGGTATATGCTAAAATGAGAAATGCCTAGAACACTCCTATTCTTTGTTTATATTGGTAGAAAAATAAAGGGTGAGATCCTAAGACTGATTTTCCATTTCTAGCTTATCACCTGGGCCTGGGAAAGAGTCATGAAAAGTAAATGCTTCTCACTTCCTAGGGTGAAACTACAATTTTGCTAAACTGGAATGTGCCAAAGACTGCAAAGAATCTGTGACCATCATGGGTTGGATTCATAGAGTGAACACTTTTAATTTTCTTTTTCAAAAAGCTGTGACAACTTACTCTTTGTCCTACTCAGTTTTTATTTATGATTCCTTGAAATATAGCACTAGAAAACCAGGTTTTTAAAAAGTCCATTGTGATTCAAATGAAGCTACTTGACTACACCTTTAAACTCAAATCACTTTGACTTTCATTCAATGGCCAATAATAGAGTCCAGCCCAAACCTCTATAGTTCCTTATATGGTTTTTGGTGGATTACAATGAGTACAAACAATTATTGTTTTCTGTTCTAGTCAGAAACTCTGAGGTTCTTTCATCTCCCAGATAGATACTTTTGTGATGGTAAACTAGGTCATTTTTTGTCTCAATTCATACTAGCCTTTAGTCACTGAATGGGGGTTGCCTCAGACAAACTGAGACCTGGGAAAGACTTTAATTTTATAAAGCCAAGTTCTTCCTCTGCATCCTTGGCCATCTCCAGTCATCTTGACTCTTGTGCCACTGGACTCAAACGACTCTGGAGAACAGAGTGAAACTGGTGACTTTGCATAGACAGCAACATAACACATAGCAGAAACTTAACAGTAGTTAAACTGGACTCAGAAAAGCTCAGAGTGGGGTTGCTGAATAGAGAAAGAAGAAGTGAGACTGGGAACAGGATCATAGGAATAGGTGGGGGTTATGGATTTCTGTGAAAGTCTATCCCCTTGTCAGTCAGTCAATAAATATTTATTAAGCACTTGCTATGTGTCAGGCACTGTGCTAAGTGCTAGAGATACAAAAAGAGACAAAGGACAGTTATTGTGCTCAAGAAGCTCACAATCTACTAGGGGAAACAAGGGAAAAAAAGGTTAAAAAGAAAATAAGGTATAAATAGGGTAGATAAGAAATAATTAAAAGAAGGATGGCACTAGGATTAAGAGAGGTGGCAAAAGCTTGTTGTAGAAGACAGGATTTTTTTTACTGAGATTTAATGAAAGTCAGAGAAGCCAATAGTCAGAAATGAGGGGAAAAAGAATTCCAGGCATGAAGGACAGTGGGGGGGGGGGGGGGGAGCCTGGAGCCATGAGATGGCTCGTGGAAGATATTCACTGAAGAGTAAGAAGTCTGGTGTTGATCTATATCAGACGGCTTACCTTCTCAAGAAGGGGTAGAGGGAGGGAGGGAGGGATAGACTTTGGAAATCAAAACTTTAAAAAAAATGTTAAAAAAAATTTTTATACATAGTTGGGGAGAAAGGATAAAATATTTTTAAAAAACTACATACATGGAGGACAGTAAGGTGTAAGAAGAATGAAAAGTAGGAGGAGATTAGCTTATTAAGTGCTTTGAATGCCAAAGAGAGGACTTTGTATTTGATCCTGAAGGCAAAAGGGAGTCATTGGAGTTTGTTGAGCAGAGAAGAGGCATGGTTCAGATCTGTGCTTTAGGAAAATCACTTTGCCAGCTGAATGGAGTATCTGTTGGAGTAGAGAGAGAATTGAGGCAGGTAGCTCACTAGCAAGCTATTGCCATAATCAAGGTATGAGGTAACAAGGGTCCCACTAGAGTGATAGCAATGTCAGAGGAGAGAAGAGGACATTTTTGAGAGACATTGCAAAAGTGAAATGGATAGATCTTGGCAACAGATTGGATATGGAGGGGCTGAGAGATAGTGAGGAATCCAGGATAACTCTTAAATTGAAAGGCTGAGGGATGGGGAAAATGGTTTTGTACTCTATAATAATAGGGAAGATAGAAGAAGGGAGTGTTTGGAGGAGAAAGATAATGAGTTCTGTTTGGTACTTATTGAGTTTAAACTGTCTACTGGATATCTAGTTTGAGATGTCAGTTGGAGATATCAGATTGGAGGTGAGCAGAGATTTGCTGGCAGGATAGGTAGATTTAAGAATTATCAGCATAGAAAGTTGATTAAATACATGGGAACTGATGAGATCACCAAGTAAAATAGCATAGAGAGAGAGGAGGACCCCAGGCCAAACCTTGAAGAATACCTATAGTTAGAGGGCATGATCTCGAAGAAGATCCAGCAAAGGAGGCAGAGAAGGAATAATCAGATAAGGAAAAAAACAGGAAAGATTGATATCTTGAAAACCTAGAAAGAATAGTCCTTTGTGAAATCATAGGATTCCACAAAATCATTTCTAATATCCCATATATATTTCCTCTTCTAACTCTGACCCTGTCAGAGAGGCCAATGCACCTTGTCTTCCCTCCTCAGCTTTCAAGTGTTCCTATAGCTGGGGAGGAGGTATCAGATAAACACAAACTCAGTTAAATGGAAGATCATCTGAACAACTCTGAAATTTGACAGTTACCTTTTTTCTTTGTCTTATATTACCTTTTTCCTTTGATTTCCAAATAAACTTTTTTTTAAGCCTACTTTGCATCAGTTGAATAAAGGCCAAAAAAATCATTTTCATTCATGTCTAAGTCAGGAAAGCTACGGATGATTAAGATTCCACAGAGACCAGGCAGGGACTAGGAGCAGAAAATATAGTGTGGTCACCAAATAGATCTAGGATGAAGGTATTTTAGAAAGGAAAGAATATCAGATGCACCAAGAATGAGTTTGGGCTATACCTGCTTGCCCCCTTCATAATTTGGTCTATTTCATTATAAGGTCTTGGCCAATCTATGGAATAGGAAAGGCAGGGGAATAAGCCCCTGAGAGATGCCAGCATGGGACTATGGGAAGACTTGGACAAAAGAAAGGCTCGTTACTACTGTGTCCCCTGGGAATTTCCCAATCCCCTGCAGGACATTGCTAGGATATACTTCTGCCTAGCTGAGTGGTACTTGCTCCCACCAATACCAATAGCAGCAATAATCCACACTCCCATGGTGGGAAGTGGCAAAGTTGGGAGCAGGAATGGATAACCAACAGGTCAAGATTCTTTTCAGGAGTCAGTGCACTCAGTGACAATGCAATAAGCAGCTCCCTCAAAAGCCTCAAGATATTAATCAGGTATCAGCAGTCTAGAAGTCAAGTAGCAGTGGGTCCAGCAGGGAAGGAGATAAGGAGGGAGTGCTGGGGATAGTGTGTGGGTTTTTAGACACTGACAGCTTTTTGGCACCTTTTGACATTGAACTTTTTTCAGATTTCATTCCTTCCCAACAATTCATCCCTCCCACTCCCATTCCTTCTCATCCTAAGATAAACCTATCAATGTGACATAGCTAAAACTTATCTACACTGGAATCTGCCAATAACAGAAAAAAATTTTCTCTTGCCATTTGTGGGCACTCACAGAACCACCAGTTTAATACTGAAGTATTCAATCTTCACTGGAAGTTGTTCAAATAATGACAGGTTTTGTCTTGTTTTATTCACTGGTATAGTTGATGTCACGCATACACCCAACAGACTGAGGGGTAGAGAAGGGTGCAAGAACACCCATCAGAAGCTGTGCACCAAAGGTGTGCTTTTTGGAGACTGAACATCCCTGGCAAAGGTGACCTTGATACTCTAAGAATCTCTTTTGTGGCATCAAGGATTCATGGTCACCTCCTGAACTTTTCCAATCACAGTTAATGATGAAATGCATTAACTTATCCAGGTCAGCAGCACCAAAGACCAGGAACATGAGTTCCATGCTATAGGTAGACATAAGCCAATAGTGGCTTGTTGGAGTAGGGAGAGACTTGGGGGAGGTAGACCCACAAGCAGACTATTAAAGTAGTTCAGGAGTGAGGTGAAGAGGCATAGAACCAGAGAACCAGAGTGGTGGCAGTCAAAGGAGAAAAGGGAGTATATTCAAAAGATATTGCAAAGATGAAGTCAATAGATCTTGCAAACAGATTATATATGGTAGGAGTGGAGATGAGGAGTGGAGTATGGTACCTAGATTGTGATCCTGAGGATCTGGAAGAATAGTGTTGCCCCCTGCAATAATAGAGAAGGTAGGAGATGGGAATGATTTAGTGGAAAGATAATGAGTCCAGTTTTAGAATATTGGGTTTAAGATGTCTACTGGACTTCCAGTCTAAAAGACTGTTGGTATTATGAGACTGGGGTCAGTAGAAAGGTCAGGGTAGAAATAGATATAGTTAAAAGTAATAAGTAGGTTTGAGAACTTAAGGATAGAGATGGTAATTAAATTGATGGGAGTTGATGAGATCAGCAAGTGAAGTAGTATAGAGAGAAAGGAGAGGAGGGTACAGGAAAGAATTCTGTAAGATCACTACAGTTACAGGATTGATCTAATTGAAGATCAGCAAAGAAGTCCAAAAAGAGTGGGTCAGATAGGTAGGAGGAGAACCATGAGGAAGTGTGTCTGAAAAGCTAGGACATTATGTTTGGAAAGAGAGATTTCAGAATTCTTTAACATGGAGGTGGCATACTTGTGGGTGATAGCAGGATCAAGAATATGACCATTTTTGTGTGTAATGGAGGAGTAGGTCATGGGAAGTGAATAGATTGAAGAACTGAGTGGATAGGGTACTCCAGGAAAAATTATGATGCATGTCAAAATCCCATAGGATAAGGGCAGGGGTTGAGGAGAAGAGAAAAATTGTGAGCCATGCAGTGAATTCATTAAGGAAGGAAGGGGAATGCCTTAGAGATGTGTAGAAAAAAGGTATTAGGATTCTGATTTGGTGGTAGAGATGAATAACATGAACCTCAGAGGGGGAGAGGTTGTGTGTGTTAGTCCTTTGTGGCCGAAGAAGACCATGTCATCAGAGAAATAATGACATGACTTGCATTGACTTTGTTTTGAGTGAGGAAGGGTTATGCAGGTCACCAGCCTCACTTCTCCAGAGCCATCTGAATCCAGTGACCAAATATTCATCAAGGTGACTGGAGATGACCCAGGATGAAGCAAATGGGGCTAAGTGACTTGTTCAAGGTCACACAGCTAGTGAGTGTCAAGTGTCTGAGGTGAGATTTGAACTCAGGTCCTCCTGCACTGGTACTCTATCCACTGTACCACCTAGCTGCCCCAAGCGAGGAGAACCTAGGAGAACAAGGACTATTCCAACTCCCTTACCTGAACCAGTGAACCAAGGGGAATGAGTGAAGGTGCAGCCAGTATTGGAAAAGGGTGGCCAGAGAAACTATATTATCACAAGGGATCCAACCCAAAATGCAGAATATTTAAACTGATAATCAAACATCTTTATAGAAAATTCAAGGCCTTCTAGAGTATTGGGGTTTTTTATTAAAGCTAGACTTTTCTAATCTTTTCTTAATATTACTCTCTCTGAATATTTACTCATGCCATTCCTCATACCTAGAATGCCCTCCTAATGCCTAGCCAGGTAAAGATATTCTGCCTCTCCTTTTGTACTTTGATATTTTGCTGTAGTTATGACTTTATCTCAGTCAGTATTCTTTGTACCAGTACAGATCGAAATATATGCATGTCTTTTTATACACTCTATTTCCGTTCTTCATCTACCCATAAATCCTCTCTAAAGGTTTTACACAATATACTAGAGGTATGGAGGCCTTCTTCCACGTCTTTTAAATTTTTGGAAATAAAAGTTTACTATTTGGGCTATCTCTTACCCATAATGAAACATTTGATAAACATTTATTAAGTTCCTAGTACAGGAAAGTTGAGATAATGTGGCATAGTAGAGAAAGGGCCAGCATTGTAATCAGTAAGGCTTGGGTTCAAGTATTAATGTGTCTCCCATACATATCAGTGTGATGATGAACAAGTCACTTAACCTGTCAATGCCCCTAGGAAATTCTCTAAGACTATAAGATACAGAAGAATTTTCCAGTCTGTATAGCTGGAGGAAGTCTCTACACTGGGAGTTCCCAGCCACATACTGACAAAATCACAAGTCAGCCCTCCTTCTCTCCACCTCCAAAAACAAAACAAGACAAATATACACGGGATGGCAGCTAAGGCCTTTATTTGGCAGTTGGTATCTTGAATCATTGGTAACTTTGGGGAGAGCAGTTTCAATTGAATGATGAGGTCACACAGCAGACTATAGTATCAAAAAGAGTGAGAGGAGAGGAAGAGAAGGTACCTATCATAGAGAAAACTCCTTTCTAAAGGAGTTTAGCCAAAACAGTTAGGAAAGATGTAATGATATGAGAATGGAAAGATCAAGTAAAGGTTTTCTGAGGATGGGGTAGACATAGACATTTAATAAGATAGTGCCTAATGCAGAAGTAAAAATGTGAACTTACTAACTAGTAGTAGCAATAAGGCTGTATGTTCAGATATGGCTTAAAATGCAAGCCTTTCAATCAATTATAACTGTAGTCATAAGTTGTTACTGAATGTCATTCTAATGGTTCTATTAATGTAAACTGTGATTTTTTTTTCCATTTCTCTCTGTGTAGGAATAAATTACTTGACTCATACTTAATTCATATTGGTACATTGAGTACCTCTTTTCCTAGTCTCTGTGGGGAGGCCCTCAACGTGATCCAAGAAATGACACTGTCTCCAGGATGCTGGAGTGGGGGAAGGGAGGATTAATGAGTCAAGGAATAAAGGGACTAATTACCCTAACTAGAGGTCACATGTCCCCTTATATGAACAGGAATGGGAACTAGGTATCTGTGTAGAGAAACAGAATGACATGATTATCTCAAAAGATAAAGAAAAGGTATTTTACAAAATGTACTTTTTTATGCTATAAAAACATACAAAGTATAGGAATAAAAGGATCTTTTTTCAATATGGAAAAAAAACTTGAGTATCAAAAATGAAAAGTAATCATTATGTGCAATACAGAAAGACTATAAGTTTTCCCAATAAAAATATGGGAGGAAAGCAAGAATGTCACCGCTGTCCACTATTTATTTGATACACTCCTGGAAACGCTAGTGTAGCAATAATGAATTCTGGGCTTTGTCTCCCAAAGCCAATTACAACCAAGAGTAAGACTTTTGTTCCATTCAGATTCTATAGACAAATATGAGGGATTTGGAGATGTCTTTCATTAATTTTATATAGTTCATGAGCCACCCGCCTCCATCCTGTATATCCCCCCCAATAATACCCAGTTAATATTTCCCCAACAGAATTTAACTAATTGATAACCAATTAACATCAATTAGCTTTTAGAGAGAGTTATGGTTTGGTCAATATTCTATCTCCTCTGCTGGATAATTCTAAAATAGATTAACCCTGACATTGGAAGCCATATACTTTGAGATAATAGGACAACTAACATAGGTGTGTGCAAGCTAAGCACCCTCTGGTGACCAGTGAAGATACTGCAGACCTTTGAGAGGTTGTTCGACAAACAATATGGAGAAACTAAGATGATTACTGCACTAGAGAGAGCAATACCTAGGAGGCAACTCAGATACTGCACACACTAGACAGATAAATACTATGGTGACAAATGCTGTCATAGTCTGCTGATCCTGCAGACTGCCATAAGGACACCATTATTGCACTGAGATGTCCAAATATCATAATAGTGTGAGAGGTTCTGTCCGCTTTTTTTTTTTCATTCTCTATATCTCAGTGAAAGATTCCACCAACTTCTGAAGGTTCAGTTATTCATTCTATGTAAATGGCTCAAGTCTATATATCTAGCCTTCATCTCTCTTCTGATGTCCAGTTCTTTATTGACAATTGCCTGCTCAAGAGCTCCACAATATCTCCAAACTGGAAACCATTAATTTCTCCCCAAAACCCATGTAAGCCTCCTTATGTCAACTGATGGCACCACCCTCTATCTCCTAACCTAAATTCACAACCTTGTAGTAATTCTTGACCCTTCTGTCTTCCATATCCCTTATCTACACTTTTTTATTGACTCTAGCTCCCCAACATTTTATGTCTGTGCCCTTGAATTGTATGTGATGACAACTAGTGGAAATGACTAGCTCAGGGGTGGGGAGCCAATGGCCTCGAGGTCACATGTGGCCGTCTAGATCCTCAAGAGTATTTATGTTTGACTGAATCCAAACTTCACAGAACAAATCTCCTTAATAACAGGATTTGTTCTGTAAAACTTGGGCTCCGTCAAAAGGCTGCACCCAGGGACCTAGAATGACACAGGTGGTCTTGAGGTTGCAGGTTCCCCACCCCTAGACTAAATAAAGTGAGGGGGATTTTGAGATACAGGGAAATATGGTCACATTTTTAGGCAATAGGAAAGCAGCCAGCAGTGGGGGAGAGATTGAAAATTAGTGAGAATAGTAACTATAAAAAGGACAGTCTGCAGAAGAAGATGAGATGGAATGGGATTACTTGGATTTCTTAAGCAAATGGAAGGCTTTGTCTTAACAAGGAAAAAGATTACTACATTTGGTCACACAGGAGTGAAGAAGAAATAGTGATAGTATCTGAATGACATGAGAAGATGAGAAAAAGAGGAAGCTGTCTGCAAATAGTTTCATGTTTTTCAGTTAAATAATAGGCAAGTTTCTCAGCTGAGAAAATTAAGGAGGGGGTACTATGGGAGGTTTGAGAAGGGATGAAAAGTTTTGAAAGAGCTACTATGATGAGTGGCATAGAGAGTTAAAATTGGAGGTATAAAGGATTGTCTATTGTAGGGAACTTGTAGGGGACCCAGTTAGCACAGTTCCCCACCTCCTTCTAATAGTCCATAAGTAGGAAAGAAGGCAGCAGATGATGAGAGTGACCCAAGGCTGAAGCTTGCTATGCAATAAGGGGCCAAAACACTCAACAGAAGAAGACAGTGTAAAATTTAACTGGTTCACAAAGGAGTCAAGATGAGAAAGGGAGAAGAGTATAGGGAGTGCAGTGTTGATGGCCTAGGAAGGTACTAAAGGATTAAAGGAATGGAGGTTTTTTAAAAATTGTGTATTATCTGACAGGACTGGCAACATCGGAGCTGCGTGGTCAAAGTACAGGGACAGTGGATGAAAGGCAGAGGGAGAACTAAAATTCCAATAGATTGTGATAAGATGATGGAATTTCAGAATTCATGAATATTGAAGTGGTACCTCTGTGGTAAGGGTAAGACCAAGTATACAACCATCTTTGTGTGTAACTGATATGGAACAGAGGAAAAGATAATGGAAAATCATTAAGTTGAAAAATTTAGGAGCTAAGGATGTTCAAAAGAGTACTAAATATGTATGTGGAAGACTCAGCATGGAGACAGGATTGGAAGAGGAGAGAAAAAGCATAACTTAAGCACTGAGCTCATTGAGGAAAGAAAAGGCATGTCATGGAGGTCTGGATATAAAATTATCAGAATTTTTATTGGATGCTAGATAGAGACTGAGTGAACCTCAAAGAAGAAGAGGTTAATAAGTGACCTCAACCAGGGAGTCAGGAGAATCCAGCTCTACAAAGGGAAGCTACAAGGACTGCAATCTAGCACTACAAGGAGGCTGTGTGATCAGGCAGGAACCAGATTCTAGTAAGCACCAGAAACGGAAGAAGGAAAGGAAAAGATGAAAATGAATGAAAGCTTTTTGATGAAAGCAAGTTCGTTATCTATGGAGCAAGCATGCCAGAGAGCACGACGGAAAAAGGGTTTGGGTACTGGACAATGGAGAAAGTGGTTTGAATGATGACAGCCCAAATTCCAAATCACTAGAACAGGGAGACTATGCCAGTTCTGTCAGGTCATACACAGGGTTTTAGTTTTTTTGTTTTATTTTAACAATAAATCATATTTAATCAAATTCTTCTTACTAAAAAGAATTAATATTTTAGTAAAGAGCAAAAAGGGGTTTATATCATTAATAAATGAAATAGTTTATTCCACTTTTATCTATTTTTAAGGTTACTTTTATGTCTATTTTTAAATGTAGCATATAGGAAGGATAGCATCTGCATATGATTTCTAGTTTCTTAACTTATAGGAATGCATGCTCAAAATCATTTAGAGAAGTCTAGTCTAGGACCTTGAGAGTTTAAACGACTTTCCATGGCCACACAGTGAGCATGTATCAGGGAATAGCCTACTCTAAGTTAAGTGAATGAGGAAAATTAGTATTAGACTGTATTATTTAATTACCAATATTACTCTGTGACCGATCCTTTTCCTTTTTTTTGTCAGATACCACTTCTGAAGGTCAAGCAGTTTCTAAAGAGCAATCAAATAATGTGATCACACCTCAAGGCTGCTGCTCCTTAGACAGTTTGAGTTAGGCCCCTCCCTAGTGGGACCCCACTTCTGTCTATCCAGTAAGCGGAGAAACACTTCAGTTAGTCCTGTCTCAAGGGATGAGCCCTTTGTCCTTGCTTTTCTTTCATCCAAGTTAGGGGTTACCTGATCTGTATGGGGGAGACCAAACCATGGAGAATCAGAAGACATATCTGATCAGAAGGAAGACGCATTTAAGTTTAAAAGGCCCTATTAACCCTCACCCCAGGTCTTTACCACAAATTGAGACAGGCCCAAGACCTTTTTATTAATAGGTTCAGCATTCTATTTATTAACTGTTATCTTGCACAAAGAATTGCCTCAGTTTACCCTTTTGTTAAATTTCATTTGTGACAGACCTCTTAACATCTCCTCTACTATTTCTAGAATATCCCAAATTCTTCAAAACAACATTGAATGAAAGGTTGTGTGTCCAAATCTAAGTTTTACTATGTCCAAGACTTCAAAGACGCATTTAGTCTAGGTAGAGAGTGCTAGATTTGGTGTCAATAAGACCTAAGTTGAAGCCTCCTTCAGATATATACAGGTTGTGTGATCCTGGAAATGTCATTTAACCTATCTGATCTTCAGATTTGTCATCTGTAAAAACGGAGATGTAGTAGCACCTACCTCCTCACTTCCTAAGGAACTAGGTCATCTTAGGATAGATATAAGTAAAGGCAATATAAAGTAAAATCCCCTAAAAGGTCAGGATACATGCAATCTATATTGCTCTTAACAGGCCAGGATGTCATTACTTTCATTGTCTGCAGACAATAGACTTGTCTATTCCTAATTACTGGATGGCTGCTCTGTCTTCTGAGCACTAAGTGATGGGTTGGACTACAGGTACATCTCAAGTTTTCCCCTGATCCCTGTAACTTTTTCCTTATAGTAGGCATGCAACTTAGAATGTTAAGGAAGTGAATGTTGTAGATAGAGTTAGATTGATTCTATCTTCTTAACTATCAAGGAATTCACCATAAAAGAGAGTAACTGAGGATCTGAGTCCATCCTTTCCACCCAAGAGTCAACTGCTAAACAAAATCATCTTCTGATATCTCTCAAGTCCCAATTAGATCTCGATCTTTTTGTTTTTTTCAATCAGGAACAAGCTGAAGACAAGATGAAAGGAGTTGGGTTTGTCATCTGGCACTCACCTGCTTCTAACCTCAAGACTTACTCTATAACTTTCAATCCACTCCAATGTTAAGAGAAAAGGTGTGTTTCAAAACTTTAAGTATATTTGTTTTCAGTTTAACAATAGCCAATCTAATTAAGTGATATTCAAACTGAATCAAACTGAATTCAAACTGAAAGTGATGGGAGAACTTTTTTCTGTAAACTACTCTTACCAAGAAAAAGAATTCATCAATTGTGGTATACATACAAGAAGCAATTTAATTCAGGTTTGGTTTCCCCCTCACCCTTTGGGGAGGGAAAAATATAAAACACTCATTTAACTTTATAAAGAGAAGTAATATAAAATTTACCATCTGTTCTTTGCTTTTCAACACATAAACATCAATGGAACATTTGTGTGAAGAAGCTGGGTTGTATAACAATGAACTACTTGAGTTTATTAAATTATACATATCAAATAATTTAATGGCATATCCATCCAACTGAAGATAGTAATATGAACAATAAGTATTATTTAGCCACTCAGTTTATTGTGATATACACTAAGCAAACCATTTTGTAGTGGCAATGGATCTTATAAAAAACCCTGGAATATTCCAAGACTTGATGCAACCAGCACAGTGTCATCCACAAAAAGGAGGAACACCTATAGGAAATCTTTCTTTAGTTCTACCAAATCAAATATAGTGCCCAGTCCTCAATAGAAATTAAAGTGTTAAGGCTGCTGGGAAGGTGGGTATTCAGCATTGAAAGTATTAAGATCAGATATAGCTAATGGTCCCTTATCACCTGGAACTTCCTCTTAGACTAAATATTGGATATTCTTTATCCTTATATTCAATTTACCTAGCATTATTCCTCCTCAAAGATAAGAATGAGACTTTGGAAGAACTAAGTTGTATTTTTGAAGTAATAGAAAAGTTTCTCTGCCTGTTAGCATTTCCTTGACAATTAATTTCTCTCACTGCTGGTCAGAGATACACCAACATTATATTACTATACTACCTATTTTCCAAAAGCTCCTCTAACATTGATTTCTATTTTTATTTCCTTCATCAATTTTATGGATATGAGCAAAATCTCTGAATTATTTTCATGTGTATTCCTCTTATTAAAATCTTATAATTAATTATTTGAAATAATCTTTTATGTGGTTATTAAATCTTGTAAAAAATTTTCATATTCATTGACCATTTATTTATTAATTAATGGTTCTTGGTCATATATTTGTGTTAATTACCTAGACATCAGACATTGATCAGAAACATGTGATCTTAATTATACTCAACTAGAAAGGAAATTTTTTTAAATTTAAACAAGTACCTTATGTCATATACTATAATAAATCTCAAATGTATTCATGATGGTGTCAACACAAGTAAATGTATATATTGACTTACACGTGGAGGTGTATGTATGTTTACATATATATGTGTATGTGTGTATAGACAGATATAGATACATATATTAAGTAAAAGGTCATATCCCCTACTCTGCCCAAAAACAAATTGCAAGAAAATGAAAAGAATTACCTTCCAAAACCATGGCTAAAGAGAGAATTCTTACTCAAACATGGGGTAGATGTGACAATAGAATATAAAATATACAATTTTGATTGCATGAAATTTAAAAGTTTGTGCACACCTCACTTCTTTGCAGAGGTGGAAGACATGGATATGAAAAATTGGATATAATGCCAAATTTTTTCAATATATGGATAGTTTTGAAGAGCAAGGATTTTTTCTTCTTCCCTTTTAAATTTTTTAATACAGTATGCTTTTTGGAAGAAAAGAATATATATAGGTTATATATATCAGGATATATATATAGGTTATATAAAAAGGCATAAAAAGTTATTTAAAAAAACAACTGTGTGTATAAGCAAAATCAATGCAACTATGATAAGAAAGGAAACAACCTTAAAAATCTTTGCATCAATTATTTAAACTTTTGCACAAATAGAATCAATTCAAATTAAATGGAAATGAATGGTGTGTCTAAAATTAAAAAATTACTTAAACCATTCTGATAAAAGTTTGACCTTCAAAATCTGTTGGAAATTGATATAAACCTGGAAGAGCAATGTTATTCTCCACCATTATTCTCCAAAACAATCTGAAAAAAAATTCACCCTTTCAGTGTTCTCCAATAAATAAGCATTGATTTTAATTTCAAATTTCCTTCTGCATTCCTTCTTAATAAGTGTTAAGCCATTCCTAGATACTTTAAATTCCACTTGAGTTTTTCCTGTCTTAGAAATTTAGGTTCTGGAAGGTATTATTTTCAAGAATAAATCAATTTCATTTCTGGAAGGTATTATTTTCAAGAATAAATCTATTTCATTCACATTAAAATTTTGTTAAACAGTATATCTATTTTCTTTAATACTTTCTTCAAAATATCAGAATATTTGCTGCCATATCCTCATTTGCATTATTACCCACCTCTCCAATAATTTTAGCAATACATAATTGAACTCACTTTTGAAAGTGATCAAATCAATAAGAGCTTTCTGTAAGATTCTTCACCATCTACTGCATTTCCATTTTCTTTCACTGACTTAAATAAACTTGAAGTTTGTATCTGAATGGTTGCTCTACTAAGAGCAATGCATATTTTATTATATCTCAAATTTTTACATTAAGAGGATACTCCATTTTTATCATAATATTTCTATGCCTTGAAGTTCATTGCAAACCACAAGAACCTGATGCAACATTTTCTTTTTAGTTTGTGTTTTATAACATTCCAACTGTAGAATTGTTTCAAAGTTAAGTCCATCAAATTTTTATCCCTATGTAATAACAAATCTTTTCTTGTTGGCACTAGCATTGTTTACATCTCAAGCATTCTTACTTTTGTTCATCTTGTTAATCTCTCTTTTAAAAAATATTAACAGCATCATTAGTTATATGGTATCCAGCTTCATATCACATCCCCAAGTGATAGTAGGCAATTATAAGCTAATGACATGTCAGTATATTGAAACCCTCAGCTACCTTGATTCATTGGTGCTGTTCCCATGGCAGAAAGAAATATTTCTGAGGGTGGAGCCAAGATGGCAGAGTAGAAAGACTCACATATGCTAGCTCCGAACCCACAGCCCATGGATTTCCTCTAAAAAGAACTCCCAACAAATTCTGGAGCAGTGGAAGCCATGCAGCAACACAGTGAAGGAGATTTCTGTTCCAGAGAGCCCTGAAAAATCGATCCCAAAGGTCCAACGCACACCAGACAGGAGCGGAGCCCTGCCCTGCCCTGGCCACATGGCACTGAGAGGAGCGAGCAGATCTGGGCAGGCTTCAGGGATGGAATCTCCAGTGGCCACGAAGGTCCCTCCACCCACAGACTCACAGGTCAGTGAGAGAGACGGGCTGAGAGGGAGCAGGGTGTCTCCGGGACTCAGGCTCCCTCAGGAGGCAGTGGCAGAGGCAGCAGCAGAGGCAGCAGGTGGCCAGAGGCTCCCTGAGCAGGCAGGAGCTCAGCAGGAGCTCCATTACAAAAGGTCTCTGCATAAACCCCCTGAGGGAACTGAGCCTGGGAGGTGGCCTTGCCCCCACCTGAGCACCAGAAATTAAGCTCCCATTGAATAGCAGGCAGGCCTGCCACCAAAAGCCCTGAGGCTGGGAAGCAGCATTTGAATCTCAGACCCCAAGCACTAGCTTGGAGGATCTAGGCGGGGGTGGACATGAATCTCAGAATTCAAGCAACTGGCTGGGAAAATGCCCAGAAAAGGGAAAAAAAATAAGACCATAGAAGGTTATTTTCTTGGGGAACAGATGATTCCAACCTTCCTCTCTGACGAAGAAAACCAATGCTTACCATCAGGTAAAGACATAGGAGTCAAGGCCTCTGTATCCCAAACATCTGAAATAGATATTCAATGGGCTCAGGCTATGGAAGAGCTCAAAAAGGATTTTGAAAATCAAGTTAGACAGGTTGAGGAAAAACTGGGAAAAGAAATGAGAGAGATGCAAGAAAAGCATGAAAAAACGAGTCAATACCTTGCTAAAGGAGACCCAAAAAAATGCTGAAGAAAGTAACACCTTGAAAAA
>CM053771.1:139007007-139112761 GCA_028658325.1 Potorous gilbertii | reverse complement strand
TGTGTGTGTGTGTGTGTGTGTGTGTGTGTGTGTGTGTGTGTGTACATATATATGAGAGAGAGAGAGAGAGAGAGAGAGAGAAAGAGTTGGTTATAGAAAGACATTTTTCTCAAAATGGAAAGAAGGAAAGGGAGAACAGAAAAGGGCATTTAGAGGGAGAGTAGAATAAGAAAAGATTAATCCTAAGTAAAACAGATTCCAACTGAAGATGATTTAAAGAAATTGAAAATATGAATTGGAATTCCAATTCCAAATATTGAAATCTGAAGGAGTACTCATTAATTAGGGAATACCTGAAAAGATATTGTAATATAATAAATATAAATAATAAAACATAATAATAAAATTCAATTGAATACTATTGTACTATAACAGATGTCAAGGAGATAGTTTCAGAGAAATCCAGGAAGATTTGGGTGATCTACAACAGACTGAAGTGAAAAGAACCAAGGAAATAATTATACATTAAAAGACAAGAACTTTGTTCAGTGTAGTGACCAATCATGATTCCAGAGGACTAATGATAAAATGTATTACCTACCTCCCAATGAAGAAAAAAAACCCTCAAAATGTTGTATAAGGTACACCTATATATGCACATACATAATATACAATGTTTACATATATAATTTCTTTTGAATATTAAAAATGTAGAAATATGTTGATTATATATGTCTGTAAAAGGAATTTTATTGTTCTTTAATTCTCAGTTGAGAGGGAGGAGAAATGGAAAGGAGACATATTTTTATTGGTTGGAAAAAATAAAATTTAATTACATAAAAGCAAAAAATAACCAATACTACATGATTATGTCAATCAACATGGCATAAAGAAATCTTTTTCTATCTAAAAACCAAAAGTCAATATCATGTACAATGAGGATATGCTAGAAGATTTCCCGGGAAATAAAGAAGTAAAGCAAGAATCTCCACTCTCTTATATTGTCTAATTCTGGAAATGCTTGCAATAGGAATAAAACAAGAGGAATGAAATAAAAGGCATAAAGTTAGGCAAAGAGAGGACAAAAATTATTCTTATTTTATGATTATATAGTAATTTACTTAGAAAATCCTAGGAAATCAACAAAGATATTAATGGAGATGATAGCTTTAGCAAGGTTGGGAGTTACAAAATAAACCCACGAAAACTGCATTTTTATGTAACGATAAAAAATTTAAGAAACAACAATAAAAATAGAAAATGATTGCAAACAACTACAAAATGCATAAAATTTCTGGAAATCGGACTACCAAAACACACAAAATACTTGTATAGATTCAATTATAAAATATTTTTTAAATAAATAAAGAATCACTCAAATAGCAGAAGAGATAATCAGCACATATAGCTGGGATGTGCTAATATAATTAAAATGACAATACTACCAAAGTTAATTTATATTTTTAATGCTATACAAATAAAATTATTAAAGGGATATTTTATGGAATGCAATAAAATAATAATAAAATCTATTTGGGAAAATCATAAAAAATAGAATATCAAAGGGAATAAGGAAAAGGACAATTAGAGGGAAGGGGAATTGAGCTTTCAGAACTCAAAAAAATTTATAAAGCATCAGTCATCAAAACCATCTGGTGTTGTTGAGAAATACAAATATGATCAATCCAGAAGACCAGATAAGGCAGAAATGATGGCACTTAATAACCCAATGACTGGCCAATTAGAAAACACAAATTACTTGGGAAAGACCACCCTGTTTTATGAAAATGTCTGGAAAAACTAGAAAAATGTCCTGAAGAAAATAAGCCTAGATTAACACCTTACACACCATTCCAAAACAATTATAAATGGATATATAATCTTAATTTTAAGATTATGATATAAAAAATTAGAAGAAAGATTCTGTAACCTCTCACTAGATGTATTCTTAACCAAACAAAGCATAAAAGCAATTACAACAGATAACATAAATAACTGTGATTACATGAAACCAAAAGCATTCTGCACAAACAAAATGAAGGCCCATAAGATAAAAATGAAAATGATTAAATGAGGGAAAAAATAAGTATTTGAATAAACACTTGGTAATTCATATATAAATAAATAATATATTGTATATATATATATATATATATATATATATATATATATACACACACACACACATGCATGTGCGTGCATGCGCACATGCACACACATATACACACGCAAAGTCATTCTCCAACGGGCAAGTTATCAAAGAATACAAGCAAACCAATCTCAAGAGTAGATTTGTAAACTATTAATAACCATTTAAAAGAGCATTACATATCATTAATAATCATAAATAAGAGAAATATAAATCAAAAAAACCCTAAGTTTTTAACCTTATGCCCTGAAAATTAACAAAGATAACATAAAATTGGAATAATCAATGTTGATAGAGCTATGAGAAGATAGACACATTAATGAAGTATTGTCCAGTTAAGTGACCTTATTGTTAATAATCATATCATTAAAAAAATAGAATAGAAACAAATTATATGCTTTTCACCAGTATGGGTAATAGATATATTCTTAACCAAACAAGGGATGGTAGCAATTATAAAAGATAAATAGATAAATTCGATTACATGACAGAGAAGGATCTGCACAAATAAAATGAAGGTCCCACAGATAAGAGGGAGATTGGTCAAATAGGAAAAATATTTTATATCAAAGGATTTGTTATCAGGGGTGGAGTCAAGATGGCAAAGAAAAGGCAGGGTTTTGCCTGAATTCTTCCACATCCCCCTCCAAACAACTTCAAATAATGCCTCAAAAAATATCTAGAGTGGTAGAATCCACAAAAGAGCAAGGTGAAACAATTTTCCAGTCCAGAACAACTTAGAAAGGCAGCTGGAAAGGTTTGTCACACCTAGGTGGGAGTGGAGCCCAGTCCAGCAACATCAACTGAGCACCAGGAAACTAGCAGTAGACTTTAGGGACAACTAAATCAGTGGCAGTAGTATGACTTCTAGAGATCTCAGGCCAGACAGTAAGGGGCTCAGGGAACTGATCAGAAAGAGATTACAGAGTCCCTTCATTGTCACTGGGTGCAGGACTTGGTTGCACTGTCCATAAAAGGATAAGAGTCTCAAGTCCTGAGTCACAGCCCAAGGACAAAGGGGAGCATTAACACATGAAAGCTTGTGGCTACAGGGGAGTATAGGCTTTGTTCCCAGTTCCAGAATGAAAGAAGTGCTTGTGGCTCTTCACATAGCAGAACACAGGCCAGGAGAACAGGAAACACACCTCTCATTAAATCATATCACTATGGAAGAACTGAAAAGTTACAGACCTCCAGAACTAGTTTTTAAAATAGCTGCATAAAAGACCTGAAGCTTAAGATAGTGTCCTCTCCAACCCAAGAGCAGAGCCCAACTTTAACATAAAGTTAAAAGTTAAGAAATAGACTGGGAAAATGGGAAACAACAGAAAGAAAGAAAGAAGGGGAGAGAGGGAAGGAGAGAGAGAAGGAGGAAGAAAAGGAAGGAAGGAAGAGAAAGAAAAAAGGGGAGGGAGAGAGAGAATGAGGAAGGAAGAAAGGAAGGAAGGAAAGAATGAAGGAAGGAAGATAATGACAGGGAAGATCAAAACACGAACTCAGAAGAAGACAACAAAGTCAAAACTGTTACATCCAAAGCCTCAAAGAAAAATGTGAATTGGTCTCAAGCCCCCAAAAAATTCCTGGAAAAACTCAAAAAGGATTTTAAAAATCAAATAAAAGAGGTGGAGAGAAAACTGGGAAAAGAAATGAGAGAGGGATAAGAAAATGATGAAAAGAGCCAAAAGCTTGGTAAAGGAAGCACAAAAATAATACTTGTTTTTTTTAAAAACTAAGCCAAATGATAAAAAGAGACACAAAAAACCACTGAAGAGAAGAATGCCTCAGAAAGCAGGATTGGCTAAATAGGAAAAGGCATACAAAAACTGGCTGAAGAGAACTCCTTATAAAGCAGAACTGACCACATGGAAAAGAGGTACACAGATTAACTGAAGAAAAGAACTCAAAACATAGAATTAATCAATGGAAAAAAGGTATAGAAGGTCATTGGAAAAAATAATTGCTTAAAATTAGAATTGGGCAAGTGGAAATTAATGAGGACTCCATGAGACATCAAAAAACAAACAAAAACAAAAGGATGAAAAAATAGAAAAAAATGTGAAATCTCTCACTGGAAAAACAACTGATCTGTAAGACTGATCCAGAAGAGATAACTTAAGAATTGTTGGACTACCTGAAAGCTATGATCAAACAAAGAGCCTAGACATCATCTTTAAAGAAATTATTGAGGAAAACTGTCCTGATATTCTAGAAGCACAGGGTAAAATAGAAATTGAAAGAATCCATTGATCCTCTCCTGATAAAGAATTTGGATGATGATATTCAAGAGTTTAGAATCAGAGGAATGTGTAGAGTATGATCAGTATGAATAAGCGAATCCATGAGTGAATCCTTTCTCTCAGAGAAAGGCAAGCAGCCAATAAGTAGACACATGCATCGTAAAATGGAAAGCATGTAATAAGAAGGAAGTCCCTCATTTCTCCTCTTCTATTCCCTCCACGCGATAAAGATTTGGCAGGAGATGGTACAACAAGGGATGGAATTCCAACCTCCCCAGCAAAAAATGGAAAACTACTCATGGACAACTTTCTTCTTCCTTTACAATCAGGTACAACAAGAAATGGGGTATAGGGTGTATTAATGGAATACCTCTGAGGTGAGGGCTGCTGAGCCCTTTTCAGGGCTGCTTTCCACCTTTGGTGTCCACCTGATTCACCCAGTTTTCACCTGTGGCTCCATGAAAGATTAGCCTGCACAGTGACCATACCCCAGTAAAACCATCTCAGTAGATAGGCTAAACCAGACTGAGGGTAAACAATAAGCCTCAAACTCATAGGTGAATTAGTGAGGTATCTACACTGAGCATGTGAAGACTTCTCTGGGGAATAGACAGTTGTGAACAATTTGACTCAATGGACTGTGAAGGTACCTAAATCAGACTCTGTGGAGTGCTTAGAGTTGGTGAGATATTGAAGATGCCAAAGTTATTCCCTGCATCTCAAACCATCACCTGTTACCTTGACTTTATCTTGCTACTGGACTCTGATAAGTCTGAAAGAGAGAGTGAGGCTGACAACTTCATGTGACTCTGCCTCACTTAAATCCAATTTTTACATGAATCAAAAGACATCAACCATACCGTTTTATCATTTTTACCTAGCTCAAAGTCCTGTGGTGACAGGCAACTGATGAAGCCGTAGTGGGAACTGTAGTCGCAACCCTGCACTCAGGCATCCCAGGCTATAGGGTCATCTCATTGAACTGAAGCAGCAGAAGAATTTGACAGCCGTGTGAGAGCCTGAACAGTCTTTTTAAGGACTATATTGCTCACTTTCTAGTTTGAAAAGGTGCCCAAAAAATTGTCTACTTTACCCAACACTGGTTTACTTACCACAACAGATAAGAATCCAACCCTGTGGTCAAAATACAAAAGAAACTGTAAAAACTTTTGAAGAAAGGATTCTACTCGCCATTGGTACATGGAATGTGTGGATGCTTAAGGACAACATGAAATTCAGTAGACATGAAAGAGTAAAAGCTCATGTTGTGAGAGAACTTAGCAGCTACTGAATCCAAATAGCAACCTTGAGTGAAACAAGACTGGCAAATGAAGGTCAGTTTACTTAAGTTGAAGATGAATACACATTTTTTGAAGTGGCCACTAGGGTGAGAAGTACTGTTTAGCTGGCGTAGGTTTCATAATCAAATCTAATCCAGTGAACAAGTTTGTATGCCTCCAAAAGGAGTGAATGACAGGCTCATAACAACATAATTGCACTTGCAGGAAAGTGCCACACTACCATCATCACCCCCTATGCTCCCACTTTAATAAACCCTGATGAGGTAAAAGAAAAATTTTACAAAGACCCAGAGGCTCTCATAATCATTGCACCAATGGATGACAAGTTTGTAATTCTGGGTGGCTTGGGTAGCAGAGAGACCTTGGGAGGAATGGAGCCAGAAATAGCAACAGCAATGTCACTTGCTATTGAAGACTCATGCAGCTCATGACCTTCTTACCACCAACACTGTCTTCCACTTACTAAAACACAATAAAACTTCATGGATTCACCCTTGCAGCAAACATTGCCACTTAATAGACTATTATTGTAAGAGGAAGAAACAGACAAGATGTGAGAGTGACAAAGGCAATGTGTTGTGCAGAGTGCTGGACTGATCATAGACTTATACTCTCCAAACTAAATATTGTATTCAACAAAAGTGGTGGCCCCAAGGCAAGATGACTACCAGAAAAATTAATGTCAACAAACTAGAGTGCTTCTCTGAGTGGGAACAGTTCATTGTTAACTTGGAGGGAAAGCTCAGCCAACACACAGTTGACAACAGTGGAGCAGAAAAGAAGTGAGCAGCTTTTAGACACTGCATTTACTCATCTGGGCAAGAATACTCATAAACATCAACACCAGCTTGATGAAAATGATGGGGAAATTCAGAAGCTGCTAAATGAAAAATGAGAACTCCATAGGGTCTGCAAGCAGGATACTTTATCTATGTCTAAGAAGACAGCATTTAATTTCATCAAAAGTAAAGTACAAGCAAAGCTTAGAGAGATGTAGGATTCCTGGCTCAGTAAGAAGGCAAGATGAAATTCAGTTTGGGCAGAACACTCACAAGTAAGGGTGTGATAGCTTATGTGGACAGGGGAAAGGGAAAGAAAGAAACAATGAAAGGAAGGAAGGAAGGAAGGAAGGAAAGAAGGAAGGAAGGAAGGAAGGAAAGAAGAATCCCTGCTTGATCATTGTTTGGTCCCTGATGAGCTCAGAATAAATGCAAACAGCAATTGTTTTCTGTTTTGGCCAGAAACTCTAAGTCTTCCCCTCACAGATAGAATTTTTTCTAAAAGGTAATTCTCTGCTTCACTCCTTATTAAGCTTTAAGCTTTACATGGATTCGTCAAACAGAGACCTGTTAAAGTCCTTAGCTTGAAAAGGCCAAAGTCCCCAACTGCATCCTGGGCCATCTCCAATTGTCTTGATTTATATCTGGCCACTGGACCCAGATGGCTCTGGAGGAGAAAGTGAAGCTGGTGACTTTGCACAGCCCTCCCTCACTTAAATCCAATTCACTTGCATGTCATAGCATTACATCCCTGTTGTCATGGTCCTCTCCTAGAACAAATGACAAATAACAACAGCAAGAAGAGACCTTCAATGAAGATGCAAAGCTACCATACTGATTATAAATTACTTAACTTGAAAAGGCTACAAGCCAAGTCTAAGGTGGAGGGAGAGTTGGTGCTTGATTTTTTCTTTGTGGATGATTATGCCCCAAAGCTGAGATGCAACAAAGTATGGATTGATTCTCTGCTGCTTGTTTTAATTTTGGCCTAACAATCAATACCAAAAAAAGGTGCTCCATCAGCCAGCACCATACCAACCATACGTGGAAACATCAGTTAGAGCAAATGGAGAAGTTTTGAATACTGTGGATTAGTTCACTTACTTTGGCAATATACTTTCCAAGGATGTACACAAAGATGAGGTTGACACACACATTGCCAGAACTAGCTCAGCATTTGGGAGGCTCTGAAGGAAAGTATGGGAGAGAAGAGGTATTATACTGCCTACTAAATGGAAGGTCTACAGAGCCGTTGTACTGATCTCATTGTTCTATACCTGTGAAACCTGAATAGTATACCATTACCATGCCAATAAACTGAATCTCTTCCACTTGAATTGTTGTAGGAAGATTATGAAGATCACCTGACAAGATAAGGTACCAGACACTGAACTGCCAAGTATTCAAACTCTATTGCAGAGAGCACAACTCTGATGGACTGGCCATGTTGTTCAAATACAAAGTATATATTTGCCTAAAATAATATTTTACAGAGAGCTCACACAAAGGAAGCATTCACAAGGAGACTGGAAGAAGCTCTTTGATACAAGGATGATCCCAAGGTCTCTCTGAAAAACTTTGGAATCAATTGCATGACATGGAAACCACTGGCCAAAGACCACCCAGGATGGCATGTCTGCATCAAAAAAAGCTCTGTGCTCTCTGAATGAAGCAGAATTGCAGTAGCCTCAAAAAAAAGTGAGATGCACAAATTTTAAAACATCTCCACTCCAAGTGTTTGTGTGATCTATTTGCACCCAACCTGTTGTAGACCCTTTCAAGTTCATATTGGTCTAATCAGCCACAGTCAGATACAATTTACCTTGACTCCAACATAGTAATGTCATTTTGTTCCTTTTTGAGAATGAAGGACAACAACCAACCAACAAAAAGAAATGGAAGGAATTTGGTCAAATGATAATGTGAACCTCTTTCCACAGGAAGCTAGGGATGAGGCAGGCACAAGTGGAAGTATCAATGACTGGAAGAAATGAAGATCTGCAGCAGGTTGCAGTCACAAATCTTGTACCACATTCCCTTGGGGATAGGTATAGCAGAAGAAAGGCACAAGATCACAGAAGGTAATTTGGGATGATCATAGTGATAAAAGTAGCAGTAGATCAATAAATTCACATTTTATTCTGAGCTCTTTCACTAACTAGGCATGTGACTTTGATCAAGTCACTTTTAAGCCTCTTGCCTCAGTTTTCTTCTCTGTAAAATCATAAGCTTGGACATGATGAGCTCAAAGAGCTCTTTCATCTCTAACATTTTAAGATTTTGTGACTGAATGGTTCTATAAATCCCTATTAACACCTGTTGTTTTCTATGTGTTGCTTCTCTAGCTAGAATGGAAGCTCTTAACTTGAAGGCCCATGTTTTATATATCTATATCCTACAGAGTGTTTAGCACAGTGCTGGGTACACAGTGCTCTCTAAAACACTCCTTAAAGCCTTTTTATCCCAGCTTTCATCTAGAACAGCACCCATTACCACCACCGAGGGGTCGATGCCCAAGAAGAACCAAATTGCCATCTATGAACTCCTTTTTAAGGAGGGAGTAATGGCAACCAAGAAGAATGTCCACATGCCAAAGCTCCCTGAGCTGACAGACAAGAATGTGCCCAATCCCAATGTCAGGAAGGCCATGCAGTCTCTAAACTCTTGTGGCTATGGTAAGGAGCAGTTCACATGGAGACATCTCTACTGGTACCCCACCAATGAGAGCATTCAGTACCTCTGGGATTACCTTCACCTGCCCCCTGAGATTATATCTACTACACTCCACAGAAGTCATCACGAAACTAGAGGTCAAGCTTGGTCCAAAGGCCTGGAGGGTGAGCGACCTGCCCAACTTACTGTGGGTGAAGCTGACAGAGTCACACACAAATGAAATGCTGCTTGCCCTGGTACTGCCAAGAAGACCAAATCTTGGGCTGGATCAGCAACAGAATTCCAATTTAGAGGTGGCTTTGGTCGTGGACATAGTCAACCTCCTCAATAAAAACTCTAGAAATATGTTTCATATTGAATAAAATTTGGGGAAAAAATAAAATAAAATACTCCCTAAATATTTGCTGATAGATTGTTTAACTGAATAGATATTCATGTTCATCCATGCATAAATTAGATTTATAAATTAAGCTTCCTAGAAAACAGAGATTTGGGATAACATATATGTCCGAAGGTAAGGAGTCCTTAGAAAGGGAGATGGGTAGGATGGATACATGAGAAGAGTTCACAAAGAGCCAATTAATGAGCATTTGTGTTTCCCTTCCCTCTTCTGTTTTCTCCCATGCCTCTAATTGCCTTTTGGTCACTTTCCAGGGTATTACAAAACAGAAGCCCTTTGGGCAGGTCAGTAGCAGTCAGTGCTAGGAGTGTCTGCCCCACCCACTGGTCACTATATCACCACGGATTCAACTGCCAGGAACCCCACAAGAGATAAGATGAACAAGCTATCTCTGTTGGGTCTCTCTCTTCTCTTCCTCTTGGCGAGTGAGTCCAGAGTTAGAGTGCTGGGGATACTTCCCTGGGGTCTCTCTCATATCCATATCAAGACCAAGTCTGAATATCAAATAAGGGATGACAAAATAGAAAATATTCCTTTTTTCCCTCAATCCTCTTACTTTCCCTGGGGAATGCTCTTCTTCAAGCTCTGACCAGGTCCATATCCCTATTGGAGACTGAGACCAACAACATCTGGGGTTTGACAGGATTGAGTGACCTGAAGGAGATAATATAATATGTTCTGTCACCTTCAAGATGGGGATCCAAGTCTACTTCCTGGAAAGAACATGAGAAGAGAAATTGTATATGCTGTCTGCCAAATATATAAAAAAGGTGTCTGTATGAAGGGTGAGGGCACCTGTACTACAATAGGAAAGGATGGATGCAGTAGCTTCTCCTACTATAACTACTCCAAAGACATTTATGGTGAGGAAATCAGGATGGAAACTACTTAAGGTCCAGTTCTTGATAGTTCAACCTATGAGTTGGGGTTATTATCCCTGAATTAGTTCCCAGGAGGGTGGGGGCAGCAGATACCCTTAGGTGAGAACAATATGAACAGATCTCTTCAAATATGTTGGGATTCTTTTCAGCATCCCTGAGAGGTAGGCAATGCAATTAATACTCAACTCATTTTATAAAGGAAACAATTGAGGCTCATGAAGACGAAGGCATTTGTTTAAAGTCACATAATTGGTATATGCTAAGTTGAGATATGCCTAGGAACACTCTTACTATAAGTCTATGGAGTTGAAGAGTAAGAGGCAAAATCCTCAGGTGGGTTACCCATCTCTAGCTTATGTGACCTAGGGATGGGGAAAACTCATGAAAAACAAATACTTCTCATTTCCTAGTGTGGAAGTCTACATATGCCAACCTCGAATATGCTCAAGATTGCAGAGAATCTCTAACCCTCACAAACTGGATTCAAGTGGTGAATACTTGCTGCAGAGGAAACTACTGCAATAAAGTAATAGCATTTCAATGATTGTTCAATAGAAGCAAGGGGTGCTTCCTGTTCCATCTCATTGCAATCACACTTTTTCACACACACACACACACACACACACACAATCATTTCTTTTCTTTTCCCAACCAATAGACCTCTGTGGTTGCCCCTGGTTCTACTCCCCCTTAAGCCTATGATGGACTCCATGATGAGAGATTGGAGTTAAAGGGAAGAATATCTCTTCTATTCTGAAAGTTGGCCATAATGAATTCTTCCCTTTGTCTTATGTTACTCTTTCCCTTAATTTTCAAGTAAAGTTTTCTTTAGATCTATTTTGATTCAATTAAATAAAGACAAAAATCATTTTCATTCTTACTTAGCTTAGGGGACATCATCAGAATCACTAGGGTACCTTGGGGGTCAGGAAAACACCAATGGCATAAAATCCAGAAGATTCATCAAATACATCTGGGGTAAGGATCTCTAACAAAAGAAAGCACATCTCGGGAGAGACTCAGCCTGTGACTGCTCGTGCACTTCCTGTGGGTAGGCAATTTATTCGAAGACCTCGGCATTTCTATAGAAAAGGAGGAAGAACTGGAATTCTAAGAGATGCTAGAAAATTAAGGATTTGAAAACGTATAGGAACTAGAAGAAAACTCCTTGTCACTGTAAACTCTGACACTCCCTCTGTCAGTCCTTTGGGTCATTATTGAGATCCTATTCTGCTTGGCTCAGTGCTACCAATCCCACTAACAACATAAACTTCGTAAATTAAACCAATGGTAAGATGTGGCAGATTTTGAAGTAGAAATGACATTTAACAGTCTAAACACTCAGCAGGAGGGATACACTCAGTGACACAGTAATGAACTGCTCCTTCAAAATCCCCAGGACACTAATCAGAGCATCAACAACCTAGCAGTCAGGACAGCAGCCAGCTCAGCATGGGAAGGACGTGCACAAACTCACACAGGCTGACAGTTAGTGATGCACTTGTAGACAATTTCACCCCACAACGTTGGAATATGTACATGATAGATAAGAACATTTCATGAGCCAGAACCTACTGGTTATGCCAAAAAAATTATCTATTTAACTGCAGCAGCAGAGCACGAATCCAAGTGGTTTTGAGCTTAGGTTGTCAATACAAACTGGTGGTATTTGATTCAGAGTTCCCACTATGATAGGTATTTTTGGTTCATGAACCAGAGAATGAAGGTCTAGATAGATTCCCCACCCCTGATCCAGAGTATATAGAAAGGGAGGATAGATAATAAAAAGAATAAGAGAAACACTTTCTGGAAAGGGGCTCAAAAATGAAATTTCAAAAACTACCAAATAAAACCGATTGAAGGGGAGTAGAGGAAGGGAGGATCTAAGAGAAAAAGCTAAGAAACAAAGGGGATAGATCTAGGATGGGAGAAGAAAGCCAGTGGGAATAGGGTCACCTTTTAAAAGATTCATCTGTTAAAAGATAACTTTTAAAAAAAGTATTAGAAACAAATGGAGGAAAATATAAATCTAACCCAAAAAACTTTAAATATTAATTGATTAAACAATCCAATAAAATGAAAAAAGACAGTTTGGATAAGAAAACAAAACCCTGCAATTTGTTGCTTACAAGAAACACATCTAAAAGTCAAAGATATATACAAATTAAAACTGAGAGGATGAGGAAGAAAACTTACTGTGCATCAAGTGAATTTTTTAAAAGAGTAACAATTGCAATAACATTGTAAAAAATCAAAAATAAACATTCAGTAAATAAAAAGGGACAAACAAGGAACCTATGGTATGTTGAAAGGAATCATAGAAAACAAACCAATGTAAGCAATAAATTTAAATAATCCAAATGTCTTAGCATCCAAATATATAAAGGAAACATTATCTGAGTTATAGGAAGACATAAAGAGTAGCATAGTACTGACAGGAGACTTCAACATCCCTCTCTCAGTTTTGGGTAAGTCTAACAGAAAGATAAATTAAAAGGAAAATACAGATTTGAACATACTGCTGGAAGTTAAAAGACTCAGGGAATCATCTAACTGTATTAGGGTACAGAGATGTTGCAAACAAATGTAAAAAAAAGGCAGAATTAGTTAATATAGCCTTTTTCAGAACACAATCTAATGAAACTAGTTCAGGAACCACAAACAAAAGAAGACACAGGCCTAAATGGAAACTTAACAATGAAATCTGAAATAATAAGTGGCTCCAAAAAGAAATCCTAGAAACAATTAATAACTATGTAAAAATAAAATTATAATGATGAAGCAATATAAAAGAATAAAAATTAAAAAAAACAAAGAGAATACCAAACTTTCTGGGATGCAGCTAACATAGTCAAGGTGGAGAAGAAGAAGATGGAGAAGTGGGATCATATCCGTATAAACATGCATTAATCAAATAGAGAAAAGAGGATTAATGAACTGAATTTGCATTTTTAAAAGTAGGAACCCAACAAATAAATAAATAAATCTAAAACAAGCACAAAAAAAGGAGGCATTAAAAATTAGGGGGGAAAATAGAAAAATTGAACACAAAAACCCAGAAATTATAAATAAAACTAAAAGTTGATTTTTTAAAGAGAAAACCTTTATCAAGCTAATATGATTTTTAAAAGGGTAGAAAATCAAATCAACAAAATATCAAATGAACAAGGTGAAATCACAATAATGCCAGAAGAAATAAAAAGAATAATTATAACATATTTTGCACAGTTATGCTAACAAAACTAAGAAGACAAAAACAAATAGGGGAATATCTTCAAAAATATAAAATATTCAAACTATCAGAAGACTAGGTAGAGATCTTATATTATCTAATCTCAAGAATTGTAAATAGATGTAGCTGTAAACGAACAATAAAAAGAAACTTTCTGGTTCTGACAGGATGCTATCTAACTTTTAAAGGACAATTAGTACCCATATTTCACTAATTATTCTCAAAAATTAAGTAAGTATCCCAGTAGTATCTTTTTCTGAGATAATTCTAATTCTAATGTCTAAACCACTGAAAGATAAAACAGAAGGAAAATTATGAGCCAAAACCATTAATGAATAAGGACTCAAAAATTTTAAACAAAATTCTGTCAAACAGACCACAGGGACTTATCCAAGAAATCATGCATTATGACTAGGCAGGATTTATATCAGGGTTACAAGGCCATTCAACATCAGAAAAACAATCCAAATGATTAATCATGTTAAAAATCAAAATATCCAAAACTAAATGATCATCTCAATAAATGCCAAGAAAACATCTTTGGCAAAATACAGTATTCTTTTAAGCTAAAAAAAAAATCTTACAAAGTATAGGCATAGAAGGACTGTGTGTGTGTGTGTGTGTGTGTGTGTGTGTGCATGTGTAAAAGATGTACCTAAAAGCCAAAAGCAAGTATCATATACAATGAGAACACAATAGAACTTTTTCCAATAAATGCAAGGGTAAAGCAAAGATGCTCACTCTCCCCACTATCATTTGATATAGTTCTGGAAATGTTAGCAACAGCAATAAGACAAGATAAAAAATTAATGGCATAAAGATGGAAATAAATTACTAAATAAATGAATGAATAGATAAATGAATGAATAATAAACAAAAGGAAATAAAACTATCCCTATTTGTTGATATGTTGGTATACTTACAAAATCCTACAGAATAGGGAATCCTAGGGACAAAGCAAAGATACTAATTGAGATAATTAACAAAAATAGAAAAGGAAATCCTATTCCAAATAACTACAAAATATACAAAATATCTAGAAATCAACCACCAAGGTATGCAAAACACTTGTACTGATTCAATTACAAAGTATTCCTTGAAGAAATAAAGAACAATTTAAGTGACTGGAGAAATATTCAGTGCTCATAGCTAGACCATAGCTATATAATAAAAATGACCATATTTATTTATAAACTTAATTCATACTTTTAATATCACACCAATCAAGCTACCAATGGGATACTTTAAAGAACTTGATAAAACAGTAACAAAATTTATTTGGAAAAAAACCAAATATCTAGAATTTCAAATAAAATTATCAAAAGAAGTACTGATGAAGGAGGAATAATAACACGAGAACTCAAACTATTTTATTAAACAGCATTTATCAAAACCATCTGATATTTAATAAATAATAGAGATAGAGCAAACTAGACAAAAGAGAAGTATAAGCAATCGAACTCAATAATCCAGTGTTTGATAGAGTAGAAAATATACATTACCCAGGAAAAAAACTTTATTTGATTAATAACTGCTGGGAAAAGTGTAAAGCTATCTAACAAATTGGATTTAAACCAACAATTTACACCATATTCCACAATATATTCTAAATGGTTATACAACTTTACTATCAAAAACCATACTATCAAAAATGAGAAAGGAAACAGATTACATACCTTTCATAGATAAGAGTAGCAGACATATTCTTAACCAAAGAGAAGGTAAAGATAATTTCAAAAGACCAAATAGATTATATTGGTAACTTGAGACTAAAAAGTTTCTACATAGACAAATTAATTCACCTAGGATAAGAAGGGAAATGGTCGAAAGGGCTTTGCTATCTGAGACATTTAAACAAATACTACATGCATACAATAGTCTTTATTAGATTAATAGCCATTCTTCCAGTGGATAAGTGGTCAATGAATGGGAACAAAGAGTTCTCAAAAGATTTGTATTCACAATCGTATGAAAGAATGCTCTAAATCACTTTATAGTAAGAGAAACACAAATCAAAAAAACTCTGTGGTTTCATCTCATTTTGCAAATTGGAGAAAAAAATGACTAAAAATGGCAAGAGTCAATGCTGGAGTGGTTTTGAAATGATCAGCATGCTAATATTTTGGGGATATAAAGAAAAAATAATTGAAATCAGTTGAGAAAATTCCAAGAGAAATCAAGGATATCTGTAGGGAACAGCCCACAGGTCGTCCCCTCTCTTTTTCCCTAAACATTCTCAGTGTTGGAGCTCCTTTGTCATTTTCGAAGAACTAAGACATGAGACATACAGGATTTCTCCAGCTAAACAACAGGAAGTTTGAAATGGAACCAAAAGGGGAACCCAGGAGACCTGTCTTCCAGCTCCATTAACCTAAGACCACACTCCTTGACCTGCCACAAGCTCATCTCCACAACAGTGAAGAGTAAGACACTCAACTTCTCTAGAATCCCAAGCAGAGCCTGGTACTCCTGTGTAGAATGCTCGCAATCTTACCTCTACCTATTCATATTCCCACAATTCAAGTTCTAACCCAAGTCCCTTCCCCCCAACATGTCCCCCATGAATTCTATTTGTCCCTAGAGTGTTTTTCCTGTGGAGACATTATGGTGATGGAAAATGCATTGGGGAACCCGGCTTCTGTCGTAACTCTGCCACTAACAAGATATATTAGCCAAGTCACACAGATATCTTTCAATTTGGTTTCCTCCTCTATAAAATCAATGGACTAAACAAGGTGATCTCTAATGGCCTTTAGAGCTATTTTTGAGGATTCTGGGACTACATGATTTTATAAATCCCTATATCACCTGTGGAATTCCATGTGCTGTCTCCCTAGCTAGAAGGGAAGTTTTTTAACGACAAGATCCTTGTCTATACCTTTTATAGAAGTTAGGACAGTGCTGAGCACATAGGAAAGGATCATTAAATAGTTAATGGATTTAACTGACTTTGTCCATTATCATCTACCTTAGGAGAGTTAGGTACCTCCAGAGATAGCAAGATAAGATGTGAGGTGGATACGTCAGAGGGCAGCACAAAGAACAGCCAGCCAGCAAGGACTTAGATTGTGTTTCCTACTCCAGCCCCAATGAGAACCCCTGGGAGGTGGGTCAGCAGCAGTCAATGCTCAGATAGTCTGCCCCACCCTCTAGTCACTGTATCAATGAACTGCATTGGCTCATCTACCAGAAATCTGACAAGGGATAAGATGATCAAGCTGTTCCTGCTGGATCTCTTTCTTCTCTGCTTCTTAGGGGGTGAGTTCCAGGATAATGCGTAGGGAGCACTGCCCTGGGGTCTCTCCCATATCTTCTCCAAGTCCAGTTCCATAATTTCAGATGAGAGGGTACAAAACAGAAAATACTCCACCTTTTTCCTCAGGTCCCTTCCGTTCCCCTGGGAGGACATTAGGCTACTTCCCCCAGTTCTAACCAGGGCATTATCCCATTAGTAGACTGAGACCAACAAAAAAGTGGGGTTTTATGGGACTGGGAGTCTGAAGGAGATAATGTAGCACATTCTATGTTACCTCTTAAGATGGAGATGCGGATTTCTTACCCTTTTGGGAAAAGAAAGAACTCCAGTGTGCTGTCTGCACAATGTATAATAAAGGCATCTGTCTGAAGGGTGAAGGCACCTGTTCTACAGAGTCACAGAGAGGATGCAGAAGTCAATTATTCTATATGTTCTCTGGAAATGGTGAGGAAACCAGTGCACTGCCTCTGTTGCCCCTGACACCCTAACCAGAACTGTTTCCCCGTGGTGGGGAGGTTCCCATGTCTGAGTTAGCTCCCCAGGCCTTTGACTCTTTTGGGGTTGGGAAAGTTCTCACCTGAGGATGAGAACAATTATAACAGCTTGCCTTTATATAGCATTTTGGGACTTTTCCCCACAATCCTGGAAGGTAGCTATTATCACCCTAATTTTATAGGTAAGGAAACTGAAGCTCAAAAAAATTATTCTGTGACAGAGCAAGGGGCTGAATCCAAGTCTTTTGCATCCAAGCCCACTGATCTTTCCGTTGAGCCACACTAACAGGGACCATGAGAATCTAGACTTCCTATCCCTGGTAAAAACCGTTGAATAGAGAGGGAGGAGAGAAGATATTAAAACAAGATACAACTGGGATCATTTCTATCTATATCTGTAGGCTTCAAGCATAAGGAGTCAGCTAACAGAATTGAATTTCCCTTACCCAGGTTATGACATAGGAGTGTTGGGGGCGGGGGGGTCTTCAAAGGTAACTACTTCTCTCTTCCTAGGATGGACCTATTCTTATGCTAAACTGGGATGTTCTAAAGATTGCAGACGTCCTGTAATCAAAAGTGCTTTGATTTATGAACTGATCATCTGCTGTGGAAAACCTTTATGCAACAAAAAACTTTCATTTATTCAGTAGAGTGGGGGTGCTCCTTGATCCATCTCCCTGTTCCACCATCATCTACACACACCTATCCCCAACTTTCCCCACCCCATAGACTCCTGTTCCCCCCGAGCCTATGACTGGCTGTGTCATTAGAGGTCAGAATTACACAGACGAGGCTAAAGGACGGAGCACCGGTACCACTTTGAAACCTGACTGTGAAATTTCTGCACCTTGTTCATTTTACCTTATCCCTTAATTTTCAAGTAAAATGTTCTTTAGGACTACCTTGTTTCAGTTGAATAAAGGTAAAAATCATTTTCATTAATGCCTAAGCTTAGGCCAAGAATGCTAAGGATAATCAGGATTCCCCAGGGGCCAAGTAAGGGCCTGGTGACATGAAAAGATAAAGAGGTTACCAAGCAAATCTGGGTGAAGACCTCTTTCAAGGGAAAGCATAACTCCAGGTGGGACTGAGCCTGGGACTGGGCTATGACTGCTTGCTCACTTCCTGTATGTGATCCATTAGATTATAAGACCTTGACTAATCTGTAGAACAGGACAGAAAATAAGACTCTAAGAAAATCTAAAACAAACTACTAGAAGAGAAAGCTCTTTGTTACTATGTCCCCTGAAATTTTCCTCTGGAGTATTACTAGTATGTCATTCTAACTTGTTGACTCGTACCTACCCCACACCAACACCACCAATTCTTCATGGATAGGATGTTGCAGAGTTAGGAGTAGTAATGGATAACTAACAACCCAGGATACTGTCTAAGAGGCAGTGTACCCAGGATGATAAATACACTGTTCTTTCCAGAAGCCCAATACACTAATCAGATATAAGCTGCTTGGCAGTCTGGGAGGCTGTCATTACAGCATGGAGCTGGTTTGTAGGCTTACAAATATTGAAGGTATAAGATGCACTCTTAGCCAATTCTACACCACAGGGTTGGATACTATGTACAGATGTTATAAAAGGGAATATAGCAACCATGAGGCCGCTGATGATACTAAAATTAGCCTAGAAGTCCACAAAACAATGAATCAATCCCTAATTTCATAGTGATTGCAGATTTCTGAGTTGTAAATGTCCAAACTGAACATTTAACAATTGGCTCTCACAAGCCATTAGAACTGCCTCCACCATACCCCGGCTATAAGTCATATAATGTATGAGGTAAAAAAGATCATAGAGGTAATCTAGTCTAAACCCTTTATTTCCCCTTGCAGAATCAGAATTGGAGCATTAGAAGGAACCTAGCAGTAACTGAGATCAAACCTTACCAAAAAAATGAATTCCCCAATACAACACACTCAATAAATGGTCAACTTGTCATTCAGCCTGACTTCTTAATGTAACCAACTCTACTTTTGAACAGAGTATTTTCTAATAACAATCCTAAATTTATCTTTTCACAATTTCTACTCATTTAAGTTCTTGGAAATAGTTATCATGATCTCTGAGCATTCTCTTCTCCAGTCCCTTCATTCTAACATGGCATGGAAGTGAGATCCTTCACCAGTCTGGCTGCCCTCTTCTTACCACTTTCCACATTGTCAATTTTCTTTCCAAAGAGGCCTTTGGAGTCATTCTTGTCAAATGTCCCCAAGATGAAGCTACTACATTTATAAGGTACTCTGTAGATTCACATCTATTCAAAATCATTGTTCATGAACTACCACCAATGTACTTAACCTTTCTATTCATCCAAAGGATATAATTAGTTCAAAAGAATTTAATGAAATAACAGAGTAAGAAAAGTGCAGATAAATTATATTCTTCATAAAGCAGGAACGTATTATGAATGACCGAGCACACAGTGGAAATGTGCAGAGTAGAATACACATATACACGTAGTCTCAGCGCTAAGGTGATGAAGACATATACAGAAGTGCACATATGTGCTCAGCATACAAAGGCAGAGGAGCTACTTGTGCAAGGTTGTTGATACTTTCTATTAATATTATTGGGCTGGTCCTGGGCCCACTCCCCACTGATCTCACCAGGCATTCAGTCTCTGTTATGTCTAAGTTTCAACCATATCTGTGGCCATGGCAATGTCATGTAAGCTCTACTTGACAGATACTCCACTGGTTCTGTAGTCACTACCAAGTATGACTTCCCTGAGTACAAAGGAGTGAAACTTATCTACTTCCTACTTCAAGCTTCAACTGGAGTGCCTCAATTAAGGGTATAAATCTTCTCTACAAAAGAAGGGATGCTGCTCCTACTCTTTTAGTTTAGAGGGCAAAGGTTTTTTGCTATAGCAGCTCTTTTAGAAAAAAAAAAACGACACAAAATCCTGGCACCCCTAGTCATCATACTAGAAACAACTAATATTTAAGAGCTTTATCCCATATGTCAGAGAGAATCTGTAGAAAGTCTATGTGTTTCACTGACCCATGGATAAAGTAGGCATTTCCTCTCCAAGATGATATTCCACAGTCTAGGTAGGAAGATGCAGCTAAAAACAAAATTTTCAGACTGAAATCTACCTTTTAACCTCAATATACTGGTCATTTAAGGCCTGTTCTCTTTAAAAGACAACCCTCTGACTTTGGATTGGAAATTCTTTGCACCTTTCTTCTTAATTTCCAAACTTCTACCCAGTCATATCCATTTAGAAATCACTCTTCCAACCAGCTGCCAAAGACTCTGAGTCTGGAATCCCCTAATTTCTCACCCCAAAGACTTGTTTGGTCTCCCTTGCAACAAGTGGAACAAGTGCAACAAAAGGAAGAGAAGCAAGGTTATCTGCATTAACCTGGCTAGCTACATCCCTATATCTAATACCTATATGAGCCCAGCAATTAGACTGCCCTATCCCTGGATGCTCTCTAGGGAGGGAGAAAGACAGGAACAGAGAGGCTCCAGTCTAGAGGCTCAGTCATAGGATCTCCTCAAGAGCTAGTGTGATGTAGTCCATTCACTTTGTCCTTGGAAAGAACTCTTCCTTTGGAAAGGAATTCTCACAGACCCATTATCAGGGACAAAATGACAGCAATACCCACTGACAGCCCCCATCTTTACCCAAACCAAACTTCCTAGGGTCTCTATAGATAAACCTGCACCATTATTCTAAGGAAAAAATAGCCAAAAGACTGCAGTTCACAGTCAAGGGTAGCAAGATGGTTGCAGCACTGAAATCACTTGTTCCATTGTAGAAAGTTAACAAGCTTTCCAATCCTGGAACAAAACCTCACAAAATGGACTGGACATTGCAAGAGACCACAACACTCTTTCTACTATGTCAACTTCTAGAATTTCCTCCATCTCCTCCAATCTCCTTGAGATAATACACATCAGGACCCCAACCCCAATTAGAAAGATGTCCTAGTCACCTAGGGCAGAACCAAACGGGAAAACAAACTGTTCAGACGGAGAGAAAACCTCAGGACAGTCAGAATAGCTTTCCTTCCTTCATGATTATTCCCCTCCATTTGAGGCAGGCTTTGGAAAAGACCACAGCCTTCACCGATTTCCAAAGTGTCTTCTTACAGAATACCACAGTTCCCCACAAGGCTCATTCTCGAAGGTAGTAATGTCAAACTCAGATAGAAAGGGATCCCTGAAGACCCCATATTGACTTAGAAACCACAAATTCACATTACCCATGTTTTATTTTATTTATTTTGTGAGACATTTCCCAATGACATTTGAATCCCTTCCCCCACACTGGAAAGTTTGGCCAAATGTTGCAGCTGACTGGAGTTTGACACAGCTCCTCTTAGACACCCAGCACATGATGATAGCAAGTATTGGTCTATCATGCACATTATGGGACAAGGACTGTGGCTCATTCACCTCTGAATCCCCTTCAATGTCTGGCTCAAGGCTTTCCATGTAGTGCTCTCAGTTATTTGATTATTCTTTATTAAATAAAGGATTAAAGGTATGGGAGGACAGAAGCCCAGAGGAGACTAGAGGATTTGTCTCAGACCCCAATGAATTCTGATCAGAGTTAGGGGGAAGTTCAAGAATTTCCAGGGGAAGAGACCTGAGAGATAAGAGGGAGCACTGACCTCTCTATTTCCACTGGCCTGATGTCCCATGGCTAAGTTCCAAAGGGAAGCAGAGAACAGCCATCCCTTAATTCACTCACTTGAATGGTGGGGCACAGTAAGACGGAGCAGAAGTAATTTGTCCATCTTCACACCTTGATGGTTCCAGGCAAAGGAGCCAGCGCATCTCAAGGAGACATTTATTTGGGCAAACACTGGCACTGTGGCTGCTGTAAATCCATCATAAAGAGACCCATGCATAATAACACCAAAATTGTGGACAATGGCCATTTAAGGCATGTGGAGGAGAATGGAAAGGAAAAGTCAGTCTAAATGACTCTTCTTTCTTCCTCTCACTTGCACATATCTTACCCATCTCCTTTTTCTCCTGGCTTATCACTTTCACCATTTTCCCATTCCCCAGAGTCCAAGGGAGAACATACTAATAATGGAAGAAAAACCATGGAATAGGAAAAGAGGAATCCCTGTAATCAGGCGTGTGGCACAGTGGATTGAAAGCTGAACTTGGAATCGGGACTACCCGAATTCAAATCTTGCCTCAGACACTGATGAGCTATATGACCTCAGGCAAGTCACTTAACCTCTGTTTACCTCAGTTTCCTCAACTATGAAAGGAAAGAGTTGGACTTTATACCCTCTAAGTTTCCTTACAGCTATAAATAGCCTATGAATTTGGAGATTACATTCCATCAGGACCTGGTATCATCTGTTGTCAAGGCCAGCGTCTGCCAGTGAAAAGTCCATAGGAGAAGGAGCAAAGAGAAGTGTTTCCCATTTTCTCAGGTTCTAGAGATATAGATGGTGGAGATCAGCACATATAAGGTAATTCTGGAGTGGAAAGGGACTGACAGTATTAAAAATCTCATTTGTTGGTAAGGCAATAGGAAAAATCATTCCCTTTCCCCCATGCTTCCTCCTCAGTTTCTTTTTAATATATCTAGTTCTAACACTTAGGGGTGGGATCTTGGGAGATCTTTTTTTAATCATGACCATGACCTATGGGTGTGATAAAATGTTTATGAGATTTGGGGGAAAGTTAGGATTCAGTCCAGGAGCCTTAACATTTTCTGCTTTTATTTTTGTTGTGTCAGATAAACTCTGATGCCACGGTATTTTGAAGGCCTGTGTTTTGTGAAAGTAGAGCTTACTGAGAAGACAGAATTTATATTCATGGTGGAGTCTCCAGATTCATAAATTTCCTGCTTTAAATATTTCCAGAAATTTTTCACTTATTCCCGTAATTTAAATTTCTACTCTTGACAGCCTAAGTTTTAGACATCCCTGAACAACCAGGAGCAAAGGACTTACTCTTTTAAAGCATCAGTTTCCTGATCTGTAAAACAGGAATGATGATATTTACATTACCTACCTCAAAAAAAAGATGTGAAAAACTGCTTTACAAACCTTAAAGTACTCTATAAATGTAAGTTATTATTTATGGGGGAAGTAGCATTTCCATCCATCTGAACCCTCCCCTGGAATATTCACAGAGAATGGACTGCCTAAACCTTTCCACAAGGGAGAAAGGCAATGTTTTCATAGCATTCTCTTCACTATAGATGAATTAAAGAGGAGAATGGCCTATGGACCTGAATCTTCAAGACAGGCTTCTCACACTCCATTCCCTTCTGTGTTATTGACCTGCAGTGAAACAATTAGGAAAATATTCCTGACCTATGCCTCACTTGGTCTTTCCATAAGGGGGATGGGTCTTCAGTGACATCTGATAGGAGTTAAGGGACAAGAGAGACAAATTACACATGGGAATATTTTGCATTGAGACACTTGGTTTCCCATCAGGCTACACTCTTCTGAACTTCTCCAAGGTGGCCCAGAAAGCTCTTCATTCTAAAAATCACTTCAGCCTTGGGACTTACATCCCCAAAGTACCCTCTGCTCCTTGGGCCCCTCGCTCTGATTGGAATGTAAAAGGGTCTTCCGAGAACCTATCCTTCAGGAGGGAGCCCAAGCCATCTATCTCTTCATCTCCACTAGTCTGCACTACTCTTGACTTTATTATATTCTCTGCATCAGGTGCTGTCTCCCAACTCCAATCTTTTAGCTTCCTTTATGTACTGTCTTTTCCATTAGAACATAAGATCCCTGAGGCAAAGAGGACTATCTTTCTTTTTGTATTCCCAGTGCTCAGGACAGTGCTTGGCACCTAATAAGCATTAAAAATACTTGTTGACTTGACTTGACTTGAGTGTCTTCTTGGCACAGTCCACCTGAAATAGAGAATTACCAAAGTAGCAACAACAGGGGTCTTTAGTAGAGGCAACAACGGACTTGCAATTCTTGATACCATGCAGCATCACAGTACTGAAGTACCTGAGAGGGGCAAAAGGGGCAGGGTTTAAATTCACTTCAACAGGGGCAGGGAGTCTCATGGAAGGCACAACCTCAACAAGCTGTTACATAAGTTGTTTTGCAAATAGCTGAAAGTTCATAGAGAAGACTGGGGAAGCCTGGAGAATGGTAACATCTTGTCAGAACAGTAGTCTCCAGGTGCCTCAATGGGGAGTTTATAGACAAACCTCAGGATTGGCTCCAGCTGGTTTGAATTCTTCTCTAATGATAGGGTCGGGGTCAGATAGCCCCTCTGATGGTTGCATTCAATAGCACCTTTCCAAATTCTTCAGATAATTCCTTTGATTCTACTCTGCCTTGGGGATTTGGGGACAAGACAATATCTTTTCTATTCTTAGCCACCCAGAACTCCTGTAATGTCTGTGTTATGGACCTACCTAAAGAGAACTGGTCCATCCAAAATATCACCATCCGTATCATCTTTCTAATGCCATTGTAATAGTTAAAATTAAGGTAAAATGAAACACAAAGTTTTGAGCATGATCAGCTTATTAATAAAACAGAAATTTATCAATAAATCAGATTTCAGCTTTCTCAGAAAAACTGAGACTCCAAATGAGGAGGGACAGTTCCCTTAAATAATTTTGGGGAAGTGCAGAACAATGAATAAGACTTCATAAGCAGGAAACAAGTTGTAATTGGCTACAAGAGCTCAACATCATGAATAGCAAAATCAATATAACTGGTTTCAAAGTTGAGGAATGGGAGACAATGCGATTGCTTGGAAATTGGGAATGAGGGGTTAGAAACAGCTCCCTTCCTTCTTTCTTGTGACTAAGAAATGTTCATTGTTTGAGACTACCTGCAAGATTAGATAGAGTGAACCTGTCTTCTTTGGATAGCAAACCAGACATTCTTGAAGGACAGGTGTAAAAACACTACACTAGATTCCCTGGTATCTCCTACATCCTGCAAGGCAAAAATAGAACAGTGATTACCAAAGGAACTAGATTTCTAAATTTAACTCATTACACAATGAGACAAAGAACCATGACTTAGGTAGTTACAGGACAAAATCAATTCATTCTAAATAGGTTCAATTAGAAATTATGCACCATCTTAGTACATATTATCCTCTGGGACTACCTTCCCAATTCCCACTTGTACTCACAAACTGGGTCCCAAGAGGGCAACTTCTCTTTTGAACTCCATGGGACTTTGAAGGTCTAGGAAAATTGGTTTTCTGGTACTACTGCTCCTGAGCCCCCTTGCATCATGCTTCTCCCAAAGCTTATCAATTGATATCAATTAGTCAGTCAAATTAATTAGCTTTTAGAAATTGATATTTACTAAGGTAGTATAGTTAGAATAGTTGGTACAAACATTCCACCAAACTGAGAACATGATCTGATACATACAGAATGCAGGGGAAAGTAGGCTCAAGCTTAGAGTATATTAGATCAAGGGAATAACAATTCCTAAAAGATACTATTCTCCTTTTCTTTTTTTTTCAGCCAAAGGAAAACAAAGCTTATTTAAGATCTGCCATAGTGGGTAGACTCTTAAAGAATCTGAGCATTTGTGGTGCTTGTATTGACATGTGCACCAGAATGACTCTAAGTCTATTCTCGCTTTCTTGAATTCCTAATGATATACTTCTTGGGTATGCTTTAGTTTCTGATGTAGTCCTGGTAGAGTCTTGAAGCTTTATTTTATCAGTATTATTTGTTCTGGGCTCCATATACAGACATTTGCCACCCACCACTGCTGTCTTAACCATTAGGGTTCCAAAAAAAAAGTCCAAATCCTCTCTCCTTCAGAAGATGAATAAGATTCTCCTCCAGTCAAATGGGTAGAGAGAGGTAGAGTCTCCTTTTCCTGCCACATGTGATTCCTTCCAAGCAGTTTGATTCAAATTGCTCTTGAATACTCTTGAATTACCTTGATTCTGAACTAGCTTGATATTATATAGAAATTCCAAAGGGTTGACTGGCTGATTCATTAGAAGTATATTCAATTGATGAGATTATGTGAGCTAGGGTGACTTGATTGATTGATTGACTAGTGGATTATCACTCTACCCCCAGCTCTTACATCTGAATAGAAGGAGCCTACTCTCTCCATCCTTAGTTTTTCTTAAACAAGTTTTATCAATTTGAATGTCATATACTCCCAGTAGAATGTAAACTTCTTGAGGACAGGGATTGTTTCAGTTTCTCTTTGTCTAGCACCAACAGTAGCACACTTCCTAGGGTATAGTAGGCACTTGATAAATGCTTGTTGATTTCATTATAATGACTTTAATGTTTAATCTCTTTTTATATCAGGAAAGATTTCGTTTGTTTGTTTTACTCACAGGGGAGGGGTGTTGTCTTGGCATGTGTAGAAGTGAGACTATGAGCAGGAATGGAGGAGGGGTAGAAGTAATGGGTTACTACTAAAAGTAGATCTACCTCTTTAAGTTTGGGGAGGGGAAGGTGCAGAGGAAGCAATGATTGAATTGAGAACATGTCTGAGAGGAAATTGAAAAGTTTGGGCCACTTTAATGGTTTCTCTTCCACCAAAAGAACAAAAAGTATAAGCTTATAGTATTTAGGGCCTAATATCATGAAAATTATCCAGCCTTCCTTTATAGAGGGTGTGGATCTGAACTTTCCGGTAACTTTCCATCAATCAGCTGTTCTGCTGTGCAATTTTGTCTACACAGAACATCATGTGGACACCCACTGGTTCCCATTCCCCATTCAGTTTATTTTTTAGGATTGTCTTTCCCATTAGATTGTAAGCTCCTTGAGGACAAGGACTTTATTTGTATCTATAACACTTAGTACAGTATCTGGCACAGAGTAGGAACTTTATACCTATGACCACATACGTAACCCAAATTTTATAATAAGTTTCTATAAACACCCCATAAAAGAAAAAGAAAAATTTCAACTTCTTTTATGGTTTGAAGGGAGGACAAAAAATTTTACATGGATATTCCAGATCATAGAGGTGCCATATTCCAAGCCCCCTCTATATGGAAGGGATAATGGTATACTACTTCTAACTGCCCAAATAATGAGAAAGTTCTTATTAATTATAGGTATAATCTTCCCGTGTGAGAATGTAAACAGTTTAACCATATTAAGTCCCTAATCATTTCCCTTTTCTGTTTACCTTTTTATGTTTCTCTTGAGTCTTTTATTTGAAAGTCAAATTTTCTGTTCAACTCTGGTCTTTTAATGGAATGCTTGAAAGTCCTCTATTTCATTGAAAATTCATTGAATTCCATTCAATCACGTTTGGGTAGAGATAAACCCTTTTGCCTAAATTGCTCAAGACTGGGGGTGGTCTGGGTATAGAGATAGTCTTTCTGTCCAAGGATGACATAATGTCACTCACAGCCCCTCACTGAAATAAGTCCACTTCAATTTTGTAAAGTCCACTTCTCATTAATTGTTAGCCAATCAGGGTTGACTGTAACACTAAGGATAACCTACTCTTCAAAGGTCATGAAAACTGTGAGCCCAGCTTCCATTATTGTCTTTGGTCTAAGAGCTACCAAATAACCATTCTTTAATTAATAAACATGCTGGCCTTAATAATAAAATGATTAAATTACCTAGAAATTATGTCTCCAAACTTTTTAAATGCCAGAATATCTAGGCCCTTTTTTTGATCATGGCTTTCAGGTAATCCAGTAATTTTTAAATGATCTCTCCTGGATCTATTTTCCAGGTCAGTTGTTTTCCCAGGAAGATATTTCACACTGTCTTCTATTTTTCAATTGTTTGGCTTTGTTTGTTGTTTCCTGATGTCTCATAAAGTCATTAGCTTTCACTCATTCAATTTTAATTTTTAAGGAATTATTTTCTTCAGTGAACTTTTGTACCTCTTTTTCCATTTGACTAATTCTGCTTTTTAAGGAGTTTTTCTGTTTGGTGAATTTTTATATGTCTTTTTCCATTTGGCTAATTCTGTTCATCTCTTCATTGAATTTTTGTACCTCTTTTACCATTTGGTCTATTATGTTTTAAGGTGTTATTTTCTTTGCTATTTTTTTTGTGCCTCCTTGATCAAGCTATTGACTCTTTTTTTCATAATATTTTGCGTTACTCTCTTTTCTCTCCCTAATTTTTCCTTTACCTCTCTTGATTTTTAAAATCCTTTTTAAACTCTTCCATGATCTGAGAGCAATTCATTTTTTTTTTGAGGTTTTGGATGTAGAAATGTTATTGTCTTCTGAATGTGTGTGTTGATCTTTTGTCAACATAGTAATTTTCTATAATCAGAATGCTTCTGTCATTTGCAGAACAAACATTTTTCCAACCTATTTCTTAACTTTTAGCTCTTTGACAAAGTTGGACTCTGCTTCAGGGTGGAGGGAACACTGTCTCAAGTTTCAGGGGTTTTCTGTAGCTGTTTCCAGAGATACTTCTAGGGGATCTGTAAGTTTTTAGTTCTTCCAAGGCAGTAACAATCTCTGGTGTGCTGGTGCTCCTCTTCATCCTGGGACTACCACCCAGGACTGTGACTTGGATCCAAGTATGGGCAAAGCAACAGAGTCCTGTCTCCACTGCCAGCAAAGAGAATCCTGTAATCTCCTTCTAACCAGTGGTTTGACCTTCTTACCATCTGTGGTCTGAGAACTCTGGAAGCAGCTGCTACCCCTACTAATTCAAATATTCCCAAGGGCTACACCTGGTTTGCTGGGACTTGGTCTAAGCTAACTCAATCTACACTGAACTGTGCTCCACTATAACCCTGGTGCAATAGAACTTTCCTAGCAACCTTTTAAGGTGTTTGGGCTGAAAATTTGTTTCACTCCATCCTTCTGTGGGTTCTGCCACTCCAGAATTTGTTTTGAGGGCATTATTTAAAGTTGTTTAGAGGGGTTTGGAGGAGAGCTCAGGTCAGTCCCTGCCTTTTCTCCACCATTTTGGCTCAACACTTTAATAAATGTTTATTGAATTGAAAACTGAATTGGATCCTATTCCCATTGCCTCACTGACATATCAGAAACAAAAAGAAGGCTAGGCTGTTACTTTCTTCTAAAAAGAAAGTCAACTTGCCCAGCCAGAAGACTCTAAAAAAACTGTTTAGGATAAATGTAGTCCAATTTGAAGGTAATTGGGTCTTAAAGTAACATTCTGATAGCCAGTTGGCCAGTTGACTATCTGATCCCCTTCATCATAGCTATTACAAAACAGATATTCTGAATCGATGCTGATTCTTCTAATATAACTAATTCTCACCTTAGAGAGTACTCTTTCTATTCTTTGATCAATTCCATAAATATTATCATGCAAAAGCTAAAGCTTGACATGAAGGAGATTCTCATTCAGGGTAACCCTGAAGGCTCGGCTTAAGGGAGTAGGGGATAAAGAAAATCAGTCTGGTCACTCTAGCAAAATAAAGTTAAATAAGGTAGTATACTTGGAAACCACTACAAGTAACTTTTCACCTAAACTTCTGGTTACTTTTATCTTGTATTTTGCTTTTTGGGACCAATCTATTATTTTAACTGTGTTAAAAGCTCCCAAAGAGGGACTTCTTCTACAAATGCAAATTACTCCCTCCTTTGCAACTTTTAATATTAGAGTGGCCTAGGGACCTGAATGGTTACTCATTTAGGGTCACACAACCAGTACATTTCCAAAAGAGGATTTGAACCCACATCTTCTTGACTCGGACGCCAGTTCTCTACCTAGTACTCCCTACGTTTCTCTAATCTTGTATATTATTTCTGTATTTATATTCTCTTTTCCTGTGAGACTATCCCCTAGAATTAGAATTGCTGGCTTTCTTTAATACTGATCTCAAGCACTTCCTCCTTCTTGGAGGCCTTTTCCATTCTCCCCAGCTGCTATTGCCACGTCTTTTTAAGACTATCTTCCATCAAAATTTATATGAACTAAAACAAAGTACAGTAAGCAGAACCAGAATACCGTACATAATAACGGTAATACCATTATAATACTCTACCATGAAAGGTTTAGCTACTCTGATCAAAATAGTGATGTACAACAATTCCAGTGCTGAAAAGCCCCATCTACTTCCAGAGAAAGAATTGATAAACCCTGAAGATTGAAGCACATTTTTAAATTTCTTTACTTTTCTGGATTGTGTATGTGTTTTCTTTTACTACATGGTTAATATAAAAATATGTTTTGTATGACTTCATATGTATAATCAATATCATACTGCTTGCCTTCTCAAGGGGTGGAGAAGAGGTGGGAGAGAGGAAGAAAATTTAGAACTCAAAATTTGAAAAAAAAAGAGTATTAAAAATTTTACATGTAATTGGGAAATGATGAAATCAATAAAAATAAATTTTAAAAGATTTCTTTCCATCTGCTCTGTATTTGTCTTATTTGTTGTGATCTAAATATGTTGTCTCATCAGTTAGAATATAAGCTTCTTAATAGCATTGATTGTTTTTGGTTTTTCTTTACATTTCTATAGTTGAATGATGCTTGTTGATACACATGCTTGTTGATTGATGGTAGATAAGTAGAAATGTAATAAGAAAAGAAGCCACTGAAGGGTAGTACCAACTATAGAAGAAGGTAGATGGATAATTAAGGTCAAGTTGCAGATCTCTGAATCCTAAAAGTCTAGCCAACTCAATGACCAAAAAATCAACCGACTCAATACCTTGAGAATCAGCATTTCAAGATCAATGAAGCTTAGGAATAATAAAGTAAACCCTGGGCCAAGGACTGTGTTCCCCTGGGTCAAATTCATGAAAAATTTGCTTCCCCAGAAAGCTAACATCTACTAAAAAAGGCCCAGCTTGGTACAGTTCTGTAGAGATGCTAAAAGTAGATTATTGCTTTTCATCAAAAACCGACGGAGGATGCTGGGCTCTTTATTTGCTTCAACCTCCTCTACCAGGGAACAAAACGGGGATTACCACGGCTTTTTGTCTTCCTTCTCCCTCCCCACAACAAGGAACGTCAAGAGTATTCTTCTAACTGGAATTCCATCAAACAAAATAGTAAGTCAGCCTGAGACGCCTACAAAGCTCTTCCCTGGACCTTTTTGAAGATGAGTAATGATTTTAAAAGGGTCAGGGTCACATCCTACCTCCTGGGCACCCACCCACCCACCACGGTAAGATGCTCTTCGCCCTTCTGCCTCTCCGCCACCACCATTACCTGTTATTTAAATTCTTTAAGACATTCCAAAGAAGCCCATCTTATTGTACATCACCTGTGTACCTTAATGTGAGGTTCAAGGCACTGCAGCGAAGGCAGTTGTCAGTTGCAGCCATGCAGATAAGTTGTGTCATGTCAACTTCCGGCTACAGAAATGTAGAGTCATTACTGTAACTACTCAAGGAGGGGTTACAGCATTGCAGTGTACAGGGCAATGTACAGCACATCTCAGGGGGAGGGGCGGGTGTATCTTATAACTCTCCTTAAAGTCAAGCTCATTCATTATAATTTTGTAGTTGTTCTTTACGTTGACTTTATTGTAGTCATGGTACATATTGTTTTCTTGGCTCTGCTTATTTTACTCTTTATCTCTTCATCTTCCTATGCTTTTCTGTATTCGCTACTTTTGTCTTTTCTTACAGCACAGCTAAGTGCCCCAGTGGATGGAGTGCCAGGCTCATCTTCCTGAGTTCAAACATAGCCTAAACATCTACTAGCTGTGTGACCCTGGGCAAGTCACTTAACCCTTTTTATCTCAGTTTCCTCATCTGTAAAATGAACTGGAAAGGGAAATCCCCTTTTCTTTGCCAAGAAAACCCCAAATGGGGTCACATAGAATTGGACACAAATGAAACGACTCAACAACAACAGTATTCCATTGCATTCATGTATCATGATTGTTTTAGCCACCTATCCCAAATGATGAATATTTACTTTGTTTCCAATTCTTTGCTGTCACAAAAAGTGCTGCTATAAATATTTTGGTGTATTATAAGGATTTTAGGTTCATCAATAATCTTTTGGGGATATAAGCCTAATAATGGAATCTCTGTCAAAATTGTTTGCATAATTTAAAATTGCTTTCCAAAATGACTGTACTGATTCATAGCTCTACCAATGGTACACTAGCATATCTATCTTCCCACAGCCCCTCCAACACTGACTGTTCCCATATTTTGTCATCTTTGACAATTTACAAGGTATGCCCTTTTACACTTTTAAAAGTTATTGAAGACCCCAAAGAGATCTTGTTGATATAGTTCAAATCCATTGATATTTATAGTATTAGAAATTAACATTGATAAATTTTAAAATGTTATTTATTAATTCACTTAAAATAATAAACCTATTACCTAACATAAAAAATATTTTCCAAAACAAAAAAAAAATTGTACGGAATGGAATATTTCTACAAATTTCTTTGATGTTCAGCTTAATAATAAAAGAGAGCTAGCTTCTATCTGCTTTTGTATTTATTCTGTTATAATATGTAAACATTCTTGGACCATGGTTATTCTTGGACATAATGAAAATGGAAGGAAAAAATTCACGTTCACAGAGTCATGACCTGCTTCTAGCCATCTCTCCAAACTTACTGCTCCGTGCCCTCCTAGTTCCTCAATGTGGTTGGGGCAATTTTCTAAACACCTGTGCCTCTATGGTAATCAGGAAGTCCAAGAAACCTGCTAATACTTAAAAGCAGCCAAAAGGGGAAGGGAGGCGAAATAGGCGGATGATTTGAGAAACCAGCATAAAAATATCATGTACCCTGATTCTATCTCATGTACTCCTTTCCCAGATCACAACCAGGACAGTACAGCTTTCCTGCCTCGCAAAATTGCTTCATTCAGTGAAACTTTTGGGTCCCGTGTGTCCTAATAAAGATAAAAAGATACTTCAGAAACAATAGATACATTTAGATAACTTTTTGAAGTCTGTAAAGATTTTCAACTTCCTCCTCTCTCTCTTACCTCCCTGCCCCTAATTAATAGTTGCCAAGTCCTGTCCATTTAACCTCTGAAAATCTTTTGATTATACCTCCTTCTCTACTCTGATGCTGCTACCACCCCAGTGGCCATCCTTTATCACCCCACACTGGGACTACCTAAATGACTTCTGGTTTGTCTTCCAACCAAAAGAATCTCTTCACCACAGTTCATCCACTACTCAGCTATCAAAGTGATCTTCCCAAAGCACACATGTGTGCTGTCACCCCAACCCCATTCAGTAAATTAACTTCCTGGTTACCTATTATTTGCAGGATTAAATATAAAATCCTGTTTGGCTTTTAAAGATTTTTCAGAAATTGGTCCTTTCCTTCCCAGTCTTCTTACACTTTATTGCCCTCCACATATTCTATGATCCAGTGACATTGGATCCTTGCTGTTTTACAATGCTCTCCCTCCTCATCTTTGTTGCCTGGATTCCCTGACTTCCTTCAGGTCAGAGTTAAACTCCCACATTTTGTAAAAACGTCTTTTCCTATCCCCATTAATGTTAGTGCCCTCCCTCTGAGATTAGCTCCAGTTTATCTTGCACATGTCTTGCTTGTACATGGCTGTTGGAATGTTGTCACCACCACCCCCCCTTAGACTATAAGCCCCTTGAAGACAGGGACCGTTTTTGCCTTTATTTGTATCTCCAGCTTCATACAATAAAATCTATGGATTTGACTTTCCTCACAACCCTGTAAAGTAGGTAGAATATTATTTTTCCATTTTACAGATAAAAAAACTGGGGTTCAGAAAAGATAAATGGAATGGATGATGCCCATATTTCCTGTCATCCTCTCCATAACATCTACTTTCTAAAACTTCCCATCTCTTACATCCTATTCCCTGAGCTTCATCCAGCTGACCCAAGACATGGTGAGCCCCTATACCATCCTGTGTTGTTTTTTTTTTTAACAGATGATCTTAGAATGGAATTAAATGGAACAGAGAAAGGTGGGAGGATAGACTATGAAAACCTTGTATCTTGGAAAATTGAGCCCAGCCCTACCTGTCCCTGGTCCAAAGATAGATTCACTTAGACTCTACTACTTAATATTTGACCTCTAACAACTATGAAGTGGATGAGGATGAGCAGATGGCTTTAGCCTACCAAAGTTACTCTCCACCAATCCTAACTCTGCCCTCCACTGATATCCCCAGTTCTCAGCTCTATTATCCCCTCCCCAGAAGTACTCGCCTCTCATTACTCAGTAAGGTCAACAGTTACCCTCCCCCACCAAGTCCAGTGAATTCCAACCCAAGAAAGTCTTTGAAACCAGAATGAGACCCAGGGCGCCTCCTATGCCCCTACCACAGACCTTCTGATAAAAATCAAGTAATTAAGTACATGCTTCTCCTCCCTCCCACCTCCATTAGAAGCAAAGACCTTGACCCTACTTCCAACAGAAATCAGGTTTCCCTTACTCTCCCACCTCTTCTCAGCGGAATCACTTCCCAGTCTAAAACCTTCAGCTGTGGGAATTCCCTTTGAGGTTCAGGCTCATTGAGGACATATTACTCACACTGGTTCACCCCAAATAGTGTTCATGCCACCAGTGGCCTGGTGTCAGTTCTGGTGGCTTGTATTGCCTGATAAAATTTCTCAGAACTCCCTTATCTCCATAGATCTTCTTTAGAAAATACCTCAGACAGCCAGTAATATTGCAGAAACCCTTATTACTCACATATCTTTCAAATATATCCTCTTCTCTGCTTGGACTCTGCCACCCCTCTGGTGCAAGCCTACATCAACTCACGCCTGAACTATTGTAGTAGCCTGCTGGTGGGTCTGCCTGCCTCAAGTCTCTCCCTGTTCCAATCCATCTTCCATTCAGCCACCAAAATGATTTTCCTAAAGCACAGGTCTGACCATATTTCTTCCCTACTCAATAAACTCCAGTGTCTCCCTATTATCTCCTGGATCAAACATAAAATCCACTTTTTGGCTTTCAAAGCCCTTCATAACATAACTCCCTCTTACCCTTCCAGTCTCCTTACATCTTATTCCCTGAAAGGTGCTCCTCGATACAGTTACCTTGAGTTCCTGACTGTTTCACGAACAAGACACTCCTTTCTGCTCCAGGCACTCCATGGCAGTCCCCAGAACCTAGATTTCTCTTGCTCCTCATTGCTTCCTCCTGACTTTTCTGGCTTCCTTTAAGCCCCAGTTAAAAACCTCATCTTTCATAGGAAGTTTTCCTTAACTCCCTTAATTCTAGTGCCTTTAGTCTCTTAATTATTTCCTATCTATCCAATGTCTAGCTTATTTTTACGGATTTGTTTGTTGTCTCGCCCATTAGATTGTAAACTCCTTGAGGACAGAGTTGGTCTTTTGCCTCTTTTAATATCCTCAGCCTTTAGCACAGTGCCTGGCACATAGTAGGCATTTAATGTTTTCTTAACTGACAGACTGACACATAATCCATCAGAACTGATCCAATTACACTTGAAGCATTGCTTACCTGCAAGGTTAAGAAAAGAATGCTGTAATAGAGAATAGTGGCTGTCCCATCCAATCCTGCTGAAGCAACCCATCTAGGGAAGTCCTCCCAAGGAGTAGATGAAGTGGCCCCCGAAAAACCTCTACCCCACTGTAACCACTTCTTTTCTGAGAGGTAGCAATTAAGTATGCTTCTAAACCAATAGAACCAAACCACAGCACCTCAACATTATTCCCAACACAAAGATTCTCTCCTTCCTTCCTTCCTTCCTTCCTTCCTTTGTGAAGTGTTGGAATATGAATGACTCTTGGAAAACAGTGTTTGTTTCCATGTGAAAAAAAGGACTCTTCATACTCACAGGTACTGCGGTTCAGCAAACTTCGCAGTGTTGCCAGAGGATACAAAGAAGCCTTTGTCATTATCCCATAATCAACCCTGTACCCCTCACTCCTCCTTTCACCCTCACAAAATATAGTTCTCATAAACACACATATACATACACACTTGGCATCTGGACATTAACCATCTTCTTTCTCCAAATTAGGGTACTCCAGAGAAAAGGCGGTAGAGGCACTTAGGCAATGGGAACCTCTCTTTCTAGGATACTGGACCATCTCTTCAGGTTCCCTCTTTCTAAAGAGTCCCAGAGATCTGGTTCCACAATCCCTATCTTTCCCTGAGGGGCAGCTAGATGGTGCAGTGGATAGAGCACTAGGGCAGGAGTCAGGAGGACCTAAGTTCAAATCTCACCTCAGACACGTAACACATTAGCTGTATGACCTTGGGCAAGTCACTTAACCCCAATTGTCTCATGTTGGGTCATCTCTAATCATCCTGTTGAATATCTGGTCACTGGATTCAGATGGCTCTGGAGGAGAAGTGAGGCTGGTAACCTGAACAGTCGTCCCTCACTCAAAACAAAGTCAAGGGCAAGTCATGTCGTCACTTCTCGGATGGCATGATCTTCTTCAGCAACAAAGGACAAACACACACCCATCTTTCCCTGTTCAATAATTCTTCAAAGTGTCTATATCTGGGGTAAAAATGGAGTATGAAAGGATAGAGATTCTAATGGGCTATTTAAGAGTTTTACGTTTGTGCATTTGTTCATCTTCACACATGTTCTGTGGTGGTTGAAATAAAGACTGTCTCATACCCACTATCCATATATGATCCCGTGTAGTGAGAATGTTTGTTTCCTTGACATAACTGACTACATTTTAAGTCTCCATTTTGTGACTGAGTAGTTACATAATTTCCCCTCCTGTAATAAGATAAAGACTTCAGTGTTATAAGTTGATGTAAACTTATGTCCCCCAAATTTAGAAAACAGCTACTAATAGTGTGTCCCCAAATTTGATGAACTACTTACTAATATATCCCCCAAATATGATAGGGGGTGGTAGAAACAACTGACAAATATTTGTTAATGATACTAGCTTTGAAAGTTTCCTTTCATATTAAAATTAGATAATTAATCACAAATCCTAACTTGGGTAACACTAAAACTAGAAATACAAGAAAACCACCAAAGACTCTTGGTCTTTAGTCTGACCTTAAGCTGCTACTGAGGCTGGTTCCTATTTTCTCCCCACTCCCACTTCAAATTCAAGCATCCTCATGCTGGCTTGAGGGCAACACTCATTAACTGACAGAGATTTGCTGACTTGTCAGGCAATCATCTTGGAGGAAGATACACAGCCTCTGGTTGGCAGAGAGGGAACTTTGTCATTGAGTAACAGTATGATATATACTTATTGGAAAGCCCTAGCATATCAGATTGGTAGTTTGTTCCCACTGGGGTTAATATTTATATTGTCTGATAGATAATATAATCTCTTTGCATAAATTTGATTAATAAAGTTTGATTGCTAGCACTGAAAAGTCTAACTAGCGTTTCCATTGTCCTAGGTAGCACAAATAATGGTAAACCAGTTTTGCACATGTATGACATGTTATATCCTGTTACCTATATTTAGTAAAACTACACACAATTTATATCTAAGTTTTATTGTAGATATATCTTCAGAGCAAAATTGTGAGGGTATGTTACCATGAACCAAAGAGAGAGAAAATTATCCCTTTGAGGGATCAGCTCTATAATCAGAGCTCGATCCATGTGAGCCCTGAGTCTTTGGGGGAACTCAGGGTCTTAGGGAAATGCCAATCAAAAAATTTGTGTCCAGAAAGATTAAATGACTTGCCCATGACCACACAATCATTCAACAAACTTTTATTAAGTGTCTACCATGTGTCAGACACTGTGCTAGGTACAAAAGATAAATGAAATTAAAAAATGAAATCATCTCTGTTCTCAGGGAGTTTACATTCAGCTGCAAAGACAATAACTACATACGTATGAAATGAAGATAAAATAAGCAGTAAGGGCTGCTGGGTGGCTCAGGGGATTGATCAGTAGACCTGGAATCAGGAATCAGGAAGTTTAAATTTGGCTTCAAATACTCTCTAGCTATGTGACCCTGGGCAAATTACAATCTCTGCCTCAGTTTCCCCAACTGTAAAATTGGAATAATAGCACCTACCTCTCAGAGTTGATGTGAGGACCAAATGAGAGAATATTTGTAAAGGACCTTAGCCCAGTGCCTGACACGTAGTAGGTGTTTTGTAAATGCTCGTTTCCCTTGTTCCTAGTGAAGAGGAAAGGAAACCAGTGATGAGGGAAGGATGGCAATCAAGAAAACCTTCATGTAAAAGGAAAGATTAAAGGTAGTAAAGGATTCTATAAATAGCAGAAATTTGAACTCTCATTCCAGTGCTCTTTCTACATGGAAAGCAGTCTCCTGCTGATGAGTGGTGGGAGAGGAATCTCTCCCCTTGCTCATAGCCCACAGCTCTATTCCCAGGGCCAAATAAAATGTGAAAACCTTCTGGAAAAAGGTCACATCTTAACATACCCCACTCCAACCTCTTGACATGTACCTTATCTGAAGTCTCAAGATACACTCTCCCTTCCTAAAGTACATGAGCATTCTTTGTTCTCTGGGGTAATAGCTCCACAGTATCTCATCTTCTGCCTCATCCATTCCCACTCATGGAGACCAAACTGGTATAGAGGAATATGCTGGTAGGAAATTTCTATAATTAGCGTTCTTGCTATATCTTTTAAACAAAATTCCCTTTGTAAAAGCTAATTAATGTTAATAGATTAAACGGAACTTGGGCAATAATCTCTGATAGTAATCAGTGAGAATCTACTTGAATGGCCCCTGAGCAAATAGTGTTAGAGAGAGTCACCTACCAACTCTTTAGTGGTTTTTGCTAGAACCTGGAGATGTAGCTGGCCTTGCTCAAGGAAGAATGAGTCCAGAGTCATTACTATATGTGTATGGCTATGACATGGTGTCTCCCCTATTAAAATGGGAACTCCTTGAGACCAGGGACAATACTTTTGTCTCTCTTTCTCTAAGTTTCTATAAGTTCCTAGCACAGTGTCTGGCATTGTGCTTGATTAATGCTTATTGACTGACCAGTAGTACAATTTGGTTGGAATATAGAGTGTAAAAAGGGACATTATGTGAAATGAGGAATTTTGCTGGAAGGGTAAGTTGTGCTCAGATTGTGAGGGAGCTTAAATGCTAGCTCAAGAGTTGGCATCTTATCCCAAAGGTCAGGTAGCCAATGAAGGTTACTGGGCATGAAAACTATATGGTCACACCCACACACTATAAAGCTTATTTTGACAGCTGTGAGAAAGAAATATGATTTAGAAAGGGGAGAGACTGGAGGTAGAAAGATAACTTAGGAGGCTATTACAACAGTTTGGATCTAAAATACTGGGAATCTAAATTTGAGTGGAAGGAGTGGGAATGGATGAAAGAGAAAATGAGATATTGTGGAGGTATCATTCCAGAGCAACAGGAATGCTAATTATGTCTACACAATATGTTGATTACTCCTCTATTCTAGTAGAGCACATGTAAAATAATCCATATCTTGGGCATGGAAGGAGAGAAGAGGTCCTATTGTAGAAGGGCATGTTAAAAATTATTAAAAACTGGAGGTATAAAAACATAAAAGGGTTAAACCAAGCTTGATGGCAAAATAAACAGGTATTTCCAGTTAATCATTCTTGCTGGTTCATGACTTTCACTAATTCTCTAGATATTTATCTCCATTTGATCCCAGTCTTTTAACAGGAATGGTCACATATTGTCCCTCACTGGTAGTCAAAACTGTTCTACTTCAAAAGAATTTAAAAATTCCTTTCTCTCTCAAAAAAAAAACGAGGGTGGCAGTTAGGTAGCATAGTGGATAGAGCACCATGAACAAAATGGAATATTATTGTATGGTAAAAAATGAATATGAAGACAAGTAGGCAAAGGAAAACTGATAATGCCAGATACAAAGTGAAGTAAGCAGATCCAAGAAAATAATATGTCTAGTAGCTCAAAAGCGTAAATTTTAAAAAATCAAAATAATGCTTTTGATCAGTTGTTTTCAGTCATTTCCAATTGTTTGTGACCCCTTTTGGCGTTTTCTTGGCAAAGACTGGAATAGTTTGCCATTTCCAGTTCATTTTACAGTTGAAGAAACTCAGACAAAGTTAAGTGACTTGCCCAGGGTCACACAGCTAGTAAATGTCTGAGGCCAGATTTGAAGTTAGGAAGACTCCAGTGCCAGCATTCTATTCAATGTACCACCTAGCTGCCCCCAAATTTGCCTATCTCCATTCATGTGGCAATTCTCTAATACACCATGATTCCTCAAAAATTTCCTACCTACTATGTGCCATGCATGTACTAAGTGCTGGGAATACAAAAAGAGGCAAGGGACACTCCTTGCCCTTGAGGAGTATATAATCTAAAGGGAGAGATACCATGTACATAAATATGTGCAAAGCAAGCTAAATACAAGAGAAATAGGAAATAATTAACAGAGGGAAGTCACTAGAATTAAGAAGATTGGGTTTCATATTTTATTCTAGTAAAAAGGGGGATTTTAGTTGGGACTTAAAGAAAATCAGGGAGCTCAAAAGTCGGAGAGAAGACAGAAGTGGTCAACACAAGAAAACCAAGAAAATAAGAGCCAAGAAATTGAGTGTCTAGTTCATGAAACAGCCAGGAAGCCAGTGTCACTGCCTCAAAGAGGATGGTCTGGGGAGAAAGGAGCAAGAAGAAAAATAGGAGGGGCTAGCTTATGAAGAGCTTTGAATACCAAACAGAGCATTTTGTATTTGCTCCTAGAAGAAACAAGAAGCCACTGGAGTTTATTGAGTAGGGGCCAGGGAGAGTGACATGGTTAGACCTGCACTTTAGGAAAATCACTTGACTGAATAGAGGTTGAATTGAAGTAGGAAGAATCTTGAAGCCAACAGACCCACCAGCAGGCTACTATGATAGTCCAGATGTGAGGTGATAAGGACTTGTACTAGAGTAGTGGTAGTATCAGAGAAGAGAGGGAGGTATATTCAAGAGATGTTGTAAAGGTGAAATCTACAGACCTTGGCAACACCTTAAATAAAGGCATGAGAGATAGTAAGGAGTCCAGAATGACTGGTAGATTGTGAGCCTAAGGGACTGGGAAGATAGTTTTGCCCTCTATAATAATAGTTGACCATTAAGCACTTCTCCCACCATTTTTACCTCAGGTTCACAGATTTCCAAATAGGTGTATACCTTCCTGATGTGTAATATTACTATATATCTATATATAATATGTATAATATTAGTATATGTCTTCTATCTGACCTGCTTCTTTTGAATAAGATATAGCCTTTCTATCTTCCACTCAAAAGTGTTAGCCCACCAAATCTCAGTCATATAATTAGCTTTGGTCAATCTTATAAGTCACAAACTAGGGAACTGTCCAACAAATAAATCTCAGTCATATTGATTTTGGAATAAACAAGTTGTCATAAATTGATACAATGGAATGTTACTGTACAGTAAGAAAAATTAATATGATGAATATAGAGAAGTATGGGAATACATGAATTGATGGAAAGTGAAATAAAATGCAGGAAAACAATAATATACACACCGATTACCAAAATGTAAACAGAAGGAGGAACCTTTACACTTGATCAAAGCCCCAGGCCAAAAATACCAAAATATTCAGTTCTTTTTCCTTCCTGGCATCAGCAACAATTTTTTTTTATCCCTGATGATATTTTTCTGGGTACCCAGTGGCACAGATAACACCTGAGAACGAAACCTGGCTAGAGTGCTACCAACATAAAAGGCTAGTGTCGTCTCTGCAGACACTCTGTGAGACAAACTCATACACCAATGTCTTCCTACTTAGTCCATTCTGGCCTCCTCCACTCAGGTCTGGATCACCTCTTTAAACTCCATGTAACATGCTCTACCTGATCCTCTGGATTTGTTCATTCTCTGCTTGATTCTCATGTAACATTCTGATTATTTTTTGAGTTTATGGTTTAGGCCATATCCTTTCCCCCAAATGTGCTATTTCTTTTCTAAGCCTGTGAATGGGACCAGATTGTGAATGACTTTGAAAGTTAAAAAGAGGAATTTATATTTTATTCTAGAAGCAATAGGGAGCAATTGGAGTTGATTAAATAGGGGGACTGTGATCATATATGCTACTGAGAGCACTTGCTTCAGTAGTAATGTTCGAAGGCAGCCATTTGGTTTTTTCCTCTGTCATGGCTACAGTTCATGCTGACTCCTCAGCCCTCATGGTTCTCTGCAGAGGCCACATGGATACACAGGCCTCTATCTGGTTCCTTTATGCAGCTCAGAATGTCCATCTCTTCTTACTAGAGCCATATGTTTTCTCTTACATGTGGCAAAGTGGTTAGAGAGCTGGGGCTGGGGGCAGAAGGATCTGAGTTCAAAACTAGTCTCAGATGTGAACTTAGGATCACTTCAAGTCTGTCTCAGTTTCTTCACCTGATAAAGATAATTATGCATTTACCTCTCAGGGTCAGTGTGAGGATCAAATGAAATACTATCTGTAAATACTATTTTGTAAACCTAGTACCATATGCAAATGCTAGTTATTACTATTATTGGGAGGGGTACTAGCCCCTCTGGTGCTTTTCAGGGCTGCCCAACCACCTTGGATGTTTACCTGCCACCCAACTCTCACCTGTGGCTCCAAAAAGCTGCTACATGTGCTGCACCCCAGTAAAACCATCTCAGCAGAGAGGCTACACCAGGTTGAATGTAAGCAAAAGGCCTCAAAGCCATAGGCAAATTGGGTGGGGGGGGAGAAGCAGGAATAGGGAGATGAGAACCATTTGTTCCAATGGGTCATGGAGGCATGGAGGCATGTGCTGTGGTTTGCCTACAGCTTGGGAAGACACAGAAGACACAGTGGTTATCCACTATAACCAAAAGCACCAAAAGTTGTCGACTTTATTCCTGCCACCAGACTCCAATGGTTCTGGGAGAAAGAGTGAAGTTAATGACTTCACATAACTCTGACTTACTTAAATCCAATCTACATACAATTCAAAAAACATCACCCACACCATTTTACTATTCTATTTCATTATTTTATTATTCACCTAAGTTACGATTTTACCTACCTTGGAGTCCTGTATCAACAGGCAAATGAAATAGTGGCAAGTGTGGATACAATGGGGAGGCTGTAGTCACAAGCTTCACACAAGAGGCCCAGGCCATAGGGTCATCTTCTCACTGCACTGAAACAGCAGTGGCATTAGGCAGCCCCCGGAAAACTGAGTAACTTTATTTAAAGACAACTCTGCTCATTTCCTAGCAAGAGGAAGGGGCTAGAAAAGGTGCTTTAAAAATTATCTGCTTCACCCAGCACTGGCCTGCTTACCAAAGCAGGCAGAGATCTCATTCTGGGGTCAAAACATACAAAAAAAATGTACAAAAAATTTTGCAAAGATGACTCCACTCACCACTGATAAATGGAATATGTGCACACTTGTGGACAAGATGAAATCCAGTAGGCCTGAAAGACAAACACCTCATTTTAATAACACTCATAGACAACATGAAAATCAACAGGCCTGAAAGAAAACCACCTTTTGTTTTAATACAATTGAGCAAGTATCACATCTAAATAGCAGCCTTGAGTGAAATAAGACTGGCACATGAACGCCAGCTTACTTAGTGAAGTTGGAGCCGGATATACGTTTTTCTGGAGTGGTACTGTGATGAGGGATGCCATGAAACTATCTTAGGTTTCAAAATCAGATCTTATCTAGTCAGCCAGTTTACATGCCTTCCCAAAGGAGTGAATGACAATTTCATGACAATGAGACTGCCACTTGTAGGAAGTATCATGCTCTTACCATGATGAACTCTGATGAGGTCAAAGAAAAATGTTATGAAGAGCTGGAGATCCTCATCATCAATGTGCCAAAAGAGGACAAGTTTGTCATTCTGGATCACTTTAACACCAGGGTATGTATAGACTATCAGACATGCCAGGGAGTCCTTTGGAGGAATGGAGTCAGAAACAACAAGTCATTTATTACTGAAGACATGTATCTCATGATCTTCTCATCATGAACATTATCACTGGTTTACCTAAACACAACAAAATGTCATAGATGCACCGTCACTGAAGACATTAGCATTTAACAGATTATGTCATTATAAAGAAATGAGTCAAATAGTATGTGAAAGTGATGAAGACAATATGTGATACAGAGTGCTGAACCAGATTGCATAGGCTTAATTAAGTTAGTTAAGTAGTTAGTCAGTTAAGTATAGGCTTATCCTCTCCAAGCCAAACTTTCTCATTCAATGAAAACAGAGGTCCCAAGGCATGATGACTATCAGAAGAGTCAACATCAACCAATTAGAGCACTTCTTTCTGGATGAACTATTCCTTGCTGACTTGAAGGGGAAATTGAGCCAACACACATTTGGCAACAGTGAAGTAGAAAAGAAGTAGGTAGCTTTTGGAGATTTGGTGTACCACACCATATTTGCTTATCTGGGCTAGAACACTCACAAACATCAGGATTAGTTTCATAAAAATGATGGGAAATTTCAGAATCTACTAAATAAAAAATGAGATTTCCACAGGGTTTGCCAGAAGGAGAGTTTGTCTATCTCTAAGAAGGCAGCATTTTACACTCCATCAAAAGAAAAGTGCAAGCAAAGTTTAGAAAAATGCAAGATTCTTGGCTCAGTAAAAAGTCAGATAAGATTCAGCTTTGTTCTGAAATAACAATCTAAAGTGCATCTACAATACCATAAAACCTGTTTATGGGCCAAAGACCTTTGATGTATCTCAGCTCCTGAGAGTGATGGAGCCACACTAATCAGAGATAAAGATACAGTCCTGGAGAGATGGGCTGAACACTTACATGGTGTTCTCAACAGACTGTCATAAAGCAATGCTGAAACCATGGACCATTTACCTCAGGTTGAAGTCAATCGCTCTGTAGCTGAAATTCCAACTGAAGAGGTTTTGAATGTACCTCTCATGTAGTTTTGATCCCCTTCCAGCTGAGATTTATGATGTGGGGGTTCCATGCTCAAAAACTGACTGAAATCTTCTAGTTTATATGACAAGAAGAGTTCATCCCCCAGGAGATCAAGGCTGCCTCCATTGTCCATCTCTATAAATGAAAGGGAAATAAGTTGTCCTGTGACAATCATGGGGGACGGGGATCTTTCAGTCATTGCCAGCAGGATTCTTGCCAGAGTCCTCCTTCATCAATTGATCCTTCACCTGGAGGATGGTTATCTGCCTAAGAGCCAGTGTGGCGTCAGAAAGGACTGAAAAATGGTCAATATGGTATTTGCTGTCCAACAACTCCAAGTGAAACACCAGGAACAGAACAGAGTTCTGTACACAATGTTCATCGATGTTATCAAGGTCTTCGATACTATCAGTCATGAGGGCTTGCAGAAATTCTTGGCAAAATTCGGTTGCCTGAGTTCATCAGTATTATACATTAGTTTCATGATGGCATGTTTGCATAGGTTCTGGATAATGGATATACTCTCACACTTTCCCAGTCACCACTGAAGTAAAGCAGGACTGTGTGTTTATTCCCATGCTTTTTAGCTTAATATTTTCAGCAATGTTGTCAGATGCCTTTAACAAGGACAAAAATATATTAAGGTCAGCTAACAAACAGATGATAAATTATTTAACTTGAAAAAGCTACAAATCAAGACTGAAGTAGACGGAGAGTTGATAGACAACTTTCTGTTTGTGGATGATTTTACCCTCAGTTCAGCCACTGTGGCTGACATGCAACAAAGTATGTATTGATTCCTTGCTGCTTGTGTTAATTTTGGCCAGGCAATTAACACCAAGAAAACACATGTTCTCTACCAGCTAACACTATACCATCCCTATGTGGAACCATCAGTTAAAGTAAATGGAGAAATTTTGAACACCATGAATAAGTTCACTTACCTTGGCAGCATCCTTCGCAGGGATGCACATATAGATGACAAGGTTGATGTACACATTGCCAGAGCTAACTCAATGTTTGGGAGACTTCAAAGGAAAGTGTGGGAGAGAAGAGATATTAGGATGCCTCACTCTGCAGAGCCATTCTGCTGACCTCAATGTTGTTTGCCTGTGAAACCTGGACAATCTACTAATGCCATGCCATAAAACTGAACCACTTCTACATGAATTAGGAAGATTCTGAAAATCACCTGAAAAGATTAGGTACCAGAAACTGAGGTTCTTTCTCGAGTTGGATTGCCAGTCATTCAAACTCTACTGCAGACAGTAAAACTCTAATGAGCTGGTCACATTGTTCAAATGCCAAATATACCTTTACCTAAAAGATTATTTTACAAGGAACTTACACAAGGCAAATGCTCACATGGAGGTCTGAAGAAGCAATACAAGGACAGTCTCAAGGTCTCTTTGAAGAACTTTGATATTGATTGCAAGACAGGGGAGGCAGGAACAACCAGCAATGTATGCCTGTATCAAAGAAGGCCCTATGCTCCATGAGCAAAGCAGAATTGTAGTAGCTCAAAAGAAATGTGAGAAACTCAAATCTAAAGACATATCCATCCCAAATGCTCATAAAGACTATTTATGCGCAACCTGTGGTAGAGCCTTCCTAGCTTGACCATAGCCAGACACACTATACATCAACCCCATCACTGTGGTATCATTTTGGTCCTCTTCAAATAGGAAGGACAGCAATGATATTATTATTTTTATTATTAAATTGCCTTAGGCATGCACTGTAACTGTTGTTTGTCCTTTCTCTCAAAGAGGATCAATGACATCAGGAAGGTGATGTTTTGATTTGCAAATGAATTGAATTTGAATATGGTAGAGCTTTGCAAAATCATCAGCCCCACTCTCTCCTCCAGTCATTGAAGTCCCCTGAAAAGACACAGGTCAGGGTGACTACTGATAGTCACAGATGCAGTAGGGGACCTTGGCCTTTTAAGCTAAGAGGTCTTTCCCAGATCTCAGTTTGTCTGAGGCAACACCCATTCAGTGATTGAAGGTTGTTAGTGGAAGTAAGAATGGCAAAGGTAATTTACCTGCATATTTACTACACTATTATATCTACCAACCATTTGATACTGGTTCTAATTCTTGGAATCACAAATCATATAATTCCAATGCAGGAAAAAAAGTCAGAAGTCATCTATTCAGATGCTAACACAATGGTGAACCCTGATTAGAGCATCCTTGATGACTGGCTAACGGCTTTCACTTAAGGACTTCTAGTGACAAAGAACTCACTGCCTCACCAATCAGCCCAATCTTCTTTGGTTATATTTAATAGTTATACTGTTTTTCTCTACTTGAACTGAAATCCGTCTCCTCTTTAACTTCTACTCATTGCTTCTATTTCTACCCTCTAGAGCCAAGATGAAAAAAAAAACTAATCCTTATTTCACATAACAACCTTCAAATATTTAAAGATAGATATCAAACCTTTTTCATCTTCTCTTTCTCTAAGATTAATCATCCCTAGTTCTTTCATCCAAGCCTCATTTGAGGGAATTTTTTAGTCCTTTCATCTTTGTAGTTGCAAAGATTTGAAGTCAGTCATCTTGTCAATATTTTTCATACAAAATAACTCCCAGAACTGAACAAAGTTTTCCAGGTGTTGCTTGACTAGGTATAACAGAAAGCACTCCTACAGACACAGGGGGGCCTGCTATTACTGGTTCTTAAATCTGCATTCATAAAAGGAAAGGCAACTTTTGAGGGGTTAACAATCTCCTTTAATCAAGCACATATATAATTCACCTAGTTTAGGGGAGAAAGTCAGCACTCTGAATTTCAGAAAAAATACAGAGAAATCAAAGATCAACAGATATAGCTTCCAACTATCTGACCATAATCAATACATATATCACAAATCAACAGACAAGTCCAACTGTCTGACCATAGTTACTAGAGAGGGAAGCACCAACACCTGGGTTTTCAAAGCCAGGGGACTCCTTAGCAGCTTCCCAGAGTCTCCTCTGGCCAAATAAAACATTTCCCATCAGTAAGGCACAAAGTAAAACCTCACCCTCAGAGTATTTATACATTTTTTAGAGCCAGAGGGCTTGAGAACCAGTGCCTCATTAACAAAAGGTATGGGCCTTCCTACAAATCTTCCCTAATCAAACTCCCCTTAATGGGCAGACCCATTCACAGGTGGTAAAGAATTTTAATCACATAAAAACAACATAAACTGTTCCTAGTTAAAGAAACTCTGTACCTTACTCCTAGTAAAGACTCTTCCTTGATAAAGGCAAGATTCAATCTTATTAACTTCTCCAACCATTTTATCCATCTAGTTACAAAGTTGTTCATCTTTCTAATAAGCTAGAGCAAAAGGGAAGCCATCCTTGAATCCCTGCCAACTTTTCCTAGGTAAAGAGGGGCTAAGTTTTGCTTATCACACCCATAGTTTTTAATGGTCTGAAACAGTAACACAAACATGGTATATTCCTTCCAGGTCACTGGAACCGTTCAACCTTCTCCATACTTCTTAGATGTTTAGATGTGAGATCTTCATGACTATTCAGTTATACTCTTATGACAGATTGGTTTTTTTATTTTTGTTCTATTTATTCACAACCACTGAATTCTGCTTGTCCAAGGGCTCTGAGAGCCCAGTAAAGGTGACTAGACTTTCTTACCTTTCCTAGTACTAATTCGATCCCTTTTCACTTTTGCCTCTGCTACTACTGCCAAACTGCCTCTTTGCCATAGTTCAAAACTCCCTGATGTCACATATATTTACCGCTCCAATGCTCCATGGAGCCCACAAAGGTCATTTTGTTTTGGTGACTTCTATGTGGAACATAGTAATACATTCCTAAACTTAAATTGGCTGTCACTCTCAGCTGAAGTACATAAAGTTGGAGCCCAGGGAGCATGGAATAAAGACTGCTGCTCTAGCCATATCATCTGCTCAGCTCTCCCTGGATTCTCTGCTCCCTGTAAGAGGATGAGCAAGTTCATCTTTTCTATCCTCTTCCTGCTTTGCCTAATAGCTGGTGAGTCCTCTGCATGATCTCCAAAGGGAGAGTGAAGGGGCTGAAGTCAGGAATCTCAAGAGGTTCCTAGGGCCTAAAAAGAGTTTTTAGGACTCTTTAGAATGGACCCCATCATCCTCAGTCAAGTCTGTTATGGAGATCATAGTTACCTTATCATTTTCCTTTTTATCTCTCTCTTCTCTGCAAAGATATATGAAACCATATGCTTCCTCTCCATACATTCTCATCTTTCCCTTCCTCTCTCCCTGCCCATTAAATTCAATCTTTTTTCTCCCATTCATTCTGTTGCTGTGCCTTCTATAATTTGAGACGGGTTTGGGTGACAGAATTCGGAGATAGTGATGGAGCTGTACCCTAAGCTCTGCATTTTGGGAAGGGAGACTGGTATAGTGACTAGAGCTGCACTATAAGGTGGTGCAATGGATAGAGTGCTGGGCCTGGAAAAAGAATGATCCTGTACTCAAATCTAGCCTCAGTCACTTCCTAGCTGTGTGACCTTGGGCAAGTTATTTAACTTCTGTTTGCCTCATTTTCCTCAGTTATATAATGTGGGTAACCATAATACCTACCTTGCACAGCTGTTGTAAGAATCAAAAAAGATATTATTTGTAAAAAGCATTTGGTAAGGTCTAATACACTACAAACACTATATAAATACTAGCTTTTCCAGTCTATAATTATTAAAGGATCAAGAAGTTAAATTTTATAGCAATTTTACCTATAAGTCTTCTGTCTCCACCTCTTCATGACTACTTTCAACCATCACCCCAACACACACAAAAATGTGAAAAAGGAATTCCTCCTTTCCCTCTGGGCAAAAGGAAATAAAAGTATGGAAAAGGCAGCATATGCAGTATGATATGCCCTGGGCTATCATTGACAATAGGAATGTCTCTGAGGCAGCTAAGTCATTCAAAATCCATTTCAGTGGACCTCACAACAGACCTCAAAGTTCATGAATAGGAAAGATTTCTCTCCAGGGACTAATTCTTCTGGAATGATTTCTTTCAGGTCAGGAAACAGCTTTAAACATAACTGAGCGCTAGAAGTCACCTTCAACTCTAAATCTATGGTCATACTGTCTCCCCTCAATAGGCTGTAAGCTCCTTGAGAGCAGGGACTTGGTTTTTTGTCTTTGGACCTCCAGAATTGAGCACAGTGCCTGGAATATAATAATGTCTTAATAAGTGAGAATTAATTACAGCTGAGTGATAAGTAGAGTACAGCTACTTTGTTCTTTTTCTGTTTCCTAATTTGCCCAACACACTAATGATGTCTTTTGGCTAAAGATTCATTTACTTTCTTGTCTTCTAGAAGATGTCCGAGGACAAAACATTCCTAATGAATTATGGGGAAATCATTTCCTAAGTAAAGTCAACCCTGTACCAGGAGGTAAGCAGAACTAAAATCCTCTCATCTCTACCATTCTCCCACACTAAGAGAGTGATATGAACCCCACTTATTCTTTATTATGGCAATTACCATCCTTACCCCTCTCCTATCAAAAAATAAATTAAAATCGTAGCATCATAGATTTAAAACTGTAAGGGACTTTGGGTGTCACAGAGTCCAGTCCATTTGTTTTAAATTTTTAAACTGAGACTCAGAGAGGCTAAATGACTCTCCCAAAGACACACATCTATTAAGTTTCAGATTTATGACGCTGTTAGAGAGGATGAAGCCAGTGTCTGAGGGTCTTAAAGCTTGCTTCAATGAATGGATAAATTTAGGGTAGAATTTCAAAGCAATAAGGTTGTGAAATGAATTGACCCTCTGTGATTCTTTAATCTCCTTTGAACAAAGCACCACAGAATGATAAATACCAGTAGAATATACAGGAAGTGCAGATTAGGAAACATTTTGAGAACCATCATCTCTGAAGTCACATTTGAACAACACTTAGATCAAAGTTCTTTTGTCTTTCAGTGTTGAATTTCTTGGCATTATTGTGACATAAACCATTATTCCTGGGTTTGTTTCTTTTTACCACAAAACATTACCATCCACATAAAACACTGAGGTGGAACCCTAAGTTGACTAGAATGGGGGGGTCCATGACTCACTCCTTTGAGGTTAGTTTCAATAATCAAGAAAGGAAGAAAAGGGGAGAGAAAAGGGAAGCAGATATTAGAAAAAGTAGCCAGGATAGTGGGATTTAAGGTAGGGGGTGCCACAGAGAAATCTTAAGGAATATTGATAGAAATTGGGACTGTGACACCAGCTAAGGAGCCAAGAGAAGTATCAGACAAATTCAAAGATGGTGATAAAAAAGATGAACTACAGGGCTTTGAATGTTTGGTGCTGACAATAAAGAATAATTAACACAATCTCCTTTTATCACAGTGTCATAGTTTTAGAGGTGGGAGGAGATTTAAAAGTCATCTAATTCAACCTCCTCATTTTACAGATAAGGAAACTAAGCCCAGAGAATTTAAGTGATTCACCACAAAAAATTAACAAAACCAAGATTCAAACCGGTGGTCTTCAACACTGGGTTAAGCCTTCTTTCTTCTACACTTTGTTGCCTCTCTCGAAGAATAACCCTATCCTAAGACTCACTTTCAATGAAGCATAATAGAGATAATCCCACACAACACCCTACCTATACTGATTACTATATCCACACTGATTAACTATAATCTATGAATCTCTGAGACATTCTCCTTCCTTCCTCAATTATGTCAGTGCCTGGATCACAGTCTTTCTACCTCAATTTCTGCCCTCATATCAGAGGACGTCAGTTTCCATATTGTTATTCCCTCAAATATTCTAACTTCCTAGTTCCTCATTCTACTTAGTTCTCAAGACCCACTCCTCCTCTCCAACTCCCAGTACACAAAAAGATAAAGATACCCTGGTCTTTTCACCACCTACAACTATTCCACTTTCATGTTTGTGAATTCCAAAATCTCTTTATCTAACCATAACATTTTATCATTTCATTTTGCCTTCTGTCTTAAAACCCCTAACCCTGTTCTTTGTCTTAACTGTGACCTCCTATCCCTATATCCCTCTGTTCTTTCCCAAACCATCATTTCTGCCCTAGTGACACATTCCTGTCTCAACAACTTGGTGAATCAGTTCAACTCTACATTATCCCATACTCTCAAATCCGTGTATTATTTGTTGCCAATCATGCCTTGAAGCTCCAACTTTAAATTGTTCCCTTTGTTGCTCCTGTTTGGTTGTTTCAGTCATGCCTCATGTCTTCTCGACCCCATTTGGGGTTTTCTTGGCCAAGATATTGGAATGGTTTTCCATTTCCTTCTCCATTTCATTTTACAGAAGAGGAAACTGAGACAAACAGGATTAAATGATTTGCCCAGAGTCACATAGCTAGTAAGTGTCTGAAGTCAGATTTGAATTCAGGAAGATGAGTCTTCCTAACTCCAGGCCCACCACCCAACTGCCCCAAGGTTGTTCCCACAATCCTCTGACTTCACTCCTATTCTCCTATTCATGTGCTCCTCAATAGAGATGAAGAATGAAACTGTGTTGACAGAGTCTACTCCGATTTAATATTACATAATCTCAACCAAGCCTTTACTGCAACAAGGAAATCCTTCTATGTCTCCCTAATGAATTCGCTATTCCACTAAGCACAGTGACTAATGCTTTCATCCCTCCTCAAGCTTCTCATGGCACTTACCATAAAAGCTTACTTCATTCCGATCTTAGACTTCATTCTCTTAAACATACTCAAAGATTTACCATGTACTTTCACATCAAGTCACTGTAATATTAGTTTTACTTAATTATTCTTTTTTGTTACAGGACACCTCTCACTAAATAACTTTGTTATAAACAACCCCTCACTAAGAAGAAGTAAATATTTTTAATGTAAAAACAAAACACAGCAATATAACTATAAAAAGAATAAATGAACGGGACAGTTTCTTAGACACCTTTTAATGCAAAACAAAGTGAGGAGAACCAAGATAACAATTTATACAGAAACAGTAATCTTATAAAAACAAATAACTTTGCAAGACTCTGATCAGCTATAATTCTTGAGGACTCATGATAACGTATTTTACATACCTTCTGACAAAAAGATCATAGATTCAGACTACAGAATGAAATTTCTTTTAACACAGCCAATGTTTTATGACTTTGTTTTCCACAACTGCACTAGCTTGAAACAAAAATTTTGTTTTTCTTTCTCAATGGAGCAAGGGAGAATTAGTAGGGAAAGAAAGTAGATTTTCATTTATTTTAAAAAGTAAAATTTAATTTAAAAGAAAAGAATGATAATTTCAGCATTGGTTACAGTTTGAAGTGATAGCAGGACATTCAAGTGAAAATGTCCAATAGGTAACTGAAGACTGACAAATGAGTTTGTATGAGAGGTCAGGATGAGACATATAGATTTGGGAATCATCCAAATAGAAAGAGCAAGACTGAATGAACTCTGTCAGGAAAACCAGAAGAAATCTTAGGATTCTACATGAAAGCCCAGAAGAAAGGGATATATTGGGTCATAGGCCACCTCTCAACCTCTCATCTTGCAAAGTCAGTGGAAAGTTCATTGAGTTTGGAGTCAAATGGCATAAGTTTAATTCCTGGTTCTCTTAATGACTATTTGTATGACCTTAAGCAAGTCCCTTAACTCTCTTGACCTCAGTTTTCCTCATCTAGGAAAGGAAAAGGTTGGCCTAAATGATCTCTATGATCTGTTTTTGCTCTAAATCTATGATTATATCATTTCACAAGTCATTTTAAAAACTTCATTTAAACCATAAGCACTTCATTGCCTACCCTACAACCATTTCCCCTTTCTATCCCACCAAATATGTCATACATGCTCTCAGGCTACACAGCTTGTCCAATAGGGAATCTCACCACTCTTGCCTTAACTTTCAGCTGCACAAATGAAATGTCGCAAATGTGATCGTATGAACAAGGAAGGGAAATGCCTGAAAGGTGAGGGTGTCTGCTTCCCCAAGTTCTCAGAAGAGTGTATGACAAAGAAAGTCTATGAAGGTATGTGGGTCTGAGCCTAGAGCTGAGAATTTCCAAAAGGTACTTTTTGTCTGAGCAATAGATTGAGTAAAAGTGTGTTTAGTTCTGGAGGGTAAGTGGTAGAAGGATGGGGGTATTGAATCAGCCATGATGATGCTTCCATGAAAGCTGGGATCCAATGAAAATCCATATAGCTACTACATATGTGAAAGGATATGTTTCCTAGTGGAGTGATGAATAGGTTTGGAGAGGTATATTGGTCTTCAGTAAAATGAGGGCAGAGTTCCCACACTTGTACAAGAGCAAAGATCATTATCCAAGCCCATGACTTAGCAGTCATTCAGTCAATAAACATTTATCAAGAACCTAATATGTGTAGACACTATGCTAAGCATTGAAAATGCAAAGAAAAGCAAAAGACAGGCCCTACTCTCAAGAAACTCAAAGTCTAATGGAGAGCACAACATGCAAACAACCATCAACAAACAAGCTATGTGATAAACAAAATAATCAATCAAAAGAAGGTTTTAGAATTAAGTTAGGTCTGGAGAGGCTTCCCATAGAAAGTGGAATTTTAAATGGGACACGAAAGGAGCCACAGAAGCCAAGAGGCAGAGATGAGAAATGAAGTATCTTGGGGAAGGGAGTAGCCAATAAAATGCCTAGAGTCAGGAGATGGAGTATCTTGTTCAAAGAATAGGAAGGAGACCAGTATTGCTGGATCAAGATTCAAAAAGACTAGAAAGGTAGAGTCATGCTATGAAAGTCTTTTAAATCCATCAGAACAAGAAAGCACCTGCTAAGAAGAAACAATTCTATTGCTTTTGTTCAATCATTTTCAGTTGTGTCTGAGTCTTTGTGATTCCATTTGGGGTTTTTTTGGCAAAGGTATTGAAGTGATTTGCTATTTCCTTATCTAGCTCATTTTACAGATGAGGAAACTGAGGCAAGCAGAGCTAAATGACTTGCTCAGGATCATGCAGCTAATAAGTGTCTGAGGTCAGATTTTAATTCAGCATTCAATCCCCTGTGCCACCTAGCTACCCAAGAAGCATCAGTGGGGGTCAAAAAATGTAATGTCAATTACTCGGCTCCTCGTTGTCCTCAGAGGCTTTTCTCAACCATGGAGTTCGCAGCATTCCAGATAAATTGCAGAACACTAAGTAACATGACAAAATATAAAGGGATACTAAGTAACTTCAGACACTGCATCACAAGAGACAAGCAAAGAGAACACCAAGTGACAGGACATTGAATAGCAGGACACCTGGTGATGGAACACTGGGTTATAGGATGCTAGATTAATTTTCTGGGAACAATGGGACATGTCAGTGTGACTACATAACATCACTATAGTGAAAATATGCTCAATAGGAAAATATATGTCGAACCTATACAGAATTGTATGCTGTCATGGGGAGGGAGGGGGGTAGAAGGGGAAGGCGTGGGGGTATAAAATCTTAATTTTAAGGAAGTGATTGTAGAACATTTATTAAATAAATAAAATTTTAAAAAAAAGTAAAAAAGAAACAATGGGACTTCAAAGGATTGGGACTTTGAGGAATAAAGAAAGGTTAGAGGTAAGGCAGAAGAAATCTTGGGAGCCTTGGATCTTCCCCATCCTCCCAACTTCATAACAATGGCTAGCATTTATATAACACTTATAGGTTTTCAAAGTGCTGTACATATATTATCTCATCTTGATCCTCACATTAACCTGTGAAATATATGCTACTATTATCCATACCCATTTTACAGAAAAGAAAACTGAGGCTGAGAAAGGTTATGTGACTTGCCCAAGGTCACAAAGTTGGTAAACGTTGGAGACAGAATTTGAGTTCAAATATTCCTGATTTCAACATTTTATTGTGCCACTGTAGCAACCCTATAGAAAAGTGTGAATGTCATATCCTCTTGTTTTCTCTAAGTAACTGCCACCAGGTCTGCTAAGACTACCAACCTTGTCTGGCAGGCCACATATTTTCCTCCATGAGGGAAGTCACAATCAGTCATCTGACTGCCATATGCCGAACAACCTAACTGGCCTCTCAATGAAATGTGTCATTTTCCTCTCTTTTTACTGCTGTGAGACATGGTGGTGGCCTGCACAGGGAACCTCACTGTGATTTTTCTTGCTCCATCTGCAGGTGGAAAGCTCCAGCACATAGTGCTGGGATGCGAGGTTTTCTGCTGGCCCACATCATTCAGTTTTCGTAATAATGAGGTAGAATTTCAATGCTGTCAGGACAAACCACTTTGCAACGTGCCTTAGCTCTCCAGATTCTTCCTTCAGCTGTGCTCTGATGCCACAAGTAATCTTCAAAGTCTCTGGATCCACCACAAATTTTATTCATAGTCACTTGACCTCAGGCCTGGCCAGCACTAGGCATCCAGCTCACAAAAGAACAAATTTCTGCATCAACAACTCCTCCCTACCAACATTCTCCTGTCTTTGTCTCACTTCCTGCATCTCTTTTCTCTAGCTGATTTCCTATTATGGCTGATCCCTCTGCCTCAAAACCTGCAATATACTTCTGATTCTCCCTTCCACACTCCCCTGGAAACAGCTCCAATTTCCCTTGTTCCTTTACTTGCACTTTTTTTCCCACAATAAATTTATCATCATTTAAATAGCAGTGATTCTGGATTTTTTTTTTGCATTTATATAGCTAGCCTGAATTTACTATGGCATTGAATAATTTCATAGGTGTTTACTTTAATATAAAGACACTATTGACAGAAGTGAGAGCGCCTGGGGATGGGGGGACACCATGATCTCAGCCAACAGAACCAGCCTTGTAAGTAGGAAGAGAAGGTCCTACATAATGCAAACACACATACACACACACATCAAAAAAATTCATCCCCCACATCTTGAAATGATATCTAAAATTCTACCCTAAGTTAAGTTTTTCAGTCTTTAAGTGACACCTACTTATTAACTGGGGACTGTGAACTTTTTAAAAAATATATATATTTTTGATAACTATATTTCAACAAAAAGTATTTTATTTTATTCATTAAAAAGTATTATTCTGAGAAGAGGTCCATTAGTAAGTTAGCAAAAGTGGCATTGGCATGAATCAATAAATACCTTAGTGAGGCTGAGAATGGAAGAGAAGCAGAATCGGAGGGAGTTTGGAGGTCAAATGCAAACAGAGGTGGGGAAAATCAGTCAACAAGTAATTATTAAGTATTTACTATATACTTATAGCGTATACTTATATATAGTGCTAGGCCTTGATGGACAAAAAAAAAAGTGAAATGGTCTTTGTTTTCAAGGAATTTACATTCTAATACAGAAGACAGTATGCACTGTTGGGCAAAACTCTTTTGTTATTCTTGATCTCACCAGCCTCTGAGGCCAGAGCACTATTAGTCAGGGAAGTTATGGAAGAGATTCCTGTTCAGGTATGGTTTGAACTAGATGAACTCTGAGATCCTTTCCCTCTCTGTCTCTCTACTCAATGAATCCAATCTACCCAAGGCACTGTCTCAGTACTCAATGTACTTTGTCAGGGAGTGTCTGTGGCACTTAAGATGAAGTAAGAAAGAATGACTGGCACTAAAAAGAGAAGAAATCCCAGACAGGTAGTATAGTTTTAAAGCCACTCAGTGATCAATTTTATTCCTTAGTGTGTATTATAACCTTCATCAATACAGGAAGTCTTCATATTAATGATTTCGTAGGAGCATAGTGCAACCATTATTTTTTCCTTGCCCAAGCTCTTGCCAGACTTAGCGTGGATATTAGATTGACTTCAGCCCTACTAAAGCTTAGAACTTCTGACCTCAAGCAATCACTAGCCTCAACTTCCTCAGCAGCAGGAATTGTAAATTTGCACCACCACACCTGCTCAGCAGTACAGGAATTATACTTTTGTTACACCATGTAACTGCTGTTGGACTCAAGGAAGGTTAGGCACCATCACATGGTCCAGAAGTCCAGAAGAAGCCTAAGCTCTAATGAGAAAGATTAGAATTCTTTTCTCACTCTTTGTTCCTTCTACCTCTCACAATACAGCCTGAGGAAAGTTATTTCATTGCTGACATTTGGGCTCAGATCTAAGGAATCCTCAAAATGAGAAGTAAAAAGGTAACCAAGATAAAAGATAAATCAGGAATCAGGTAGATACTCATTTCTCCCAAACAAAAGAAATGCTTAATACACCTAGTCAACTCTGACCCAAGGGATCCAGGATCTGACAATCTCCCTCATTCAAAAGAGAGTCTACCTTTGCATCCACCAAAGCTACAGAGAAGGAGAAGATTCTGGGAAAATAGAATAGGTCAGAAAAGTCCAAAGTCTCCAGATTTCCTATACAAATAAGACAAAATGCACCTCAGGGGGAACTTAGAGCAATGAAAATAAACAAGAGTTGGGGTTGAACAGTGGTCCTCCTGGGACACCTGGAGAAGATACCCCTGTGAAGTGTAAACACCTCCAAGCTAATTCTGTGGAAACAGCAAGCCCTAGGGCTACCTGGGTTGGGAGTTTACCTTGGCCCCAGCTACAGGAATTTTCACTTTGTGAGATGTGAGGAGTCAGGCAAGCATCAGAATGTGTATGTCCATATATGAATATGCTTATAGATGTTTAAGTATATGTATGTGTATATAAGTGTATGTGTGTATGCCTATATGTATGAATATATGTTTGTATGTAAGCATATTTACTTGTATGTGTATATATGCATATATACATATATATCTACCCATAACTGTAGCCTTCTTGGGGGAGGGGGAAAGAAGGGGATGGAATAACAAAGTAAAAAGTGCAGAAAAGAGAATAAAATAAAACCCACAAACAAGCAAAGAAAAAATGGATAGTTCAGAATACAACATGCATTATTTATTATCTAGGCTTCCCTGAAATGGAAATTTATCGCTCTACATTTTGAATTATCTTTTGTGTTCTGCTATGCACATGACAATGCTTGTTTTTCTTTTCTTATTTTGTATTTAAGTTTTAGTATTTAAGTTTATAATGTTTCTTTTCTCATTGCATATTTGTTTAAAATAAATTAATAAGAATTTTTTGAAGCTACAAAGGAAATGTTATGATCTAGAATGGTTTCTAATCATATAAAATCTATCATCTTTCCCAACCTTCACATAGGCCCCTGGTAGTCCTTCCCAAAGTCATCTATCCTCAGCTCTGGCCCCTGTGTTTAGGACTTCTTTCTCAGCCAGGCAACATAACGCCTGGAGCTGGTCAAGGTATCCTGTCTTCCCAATAACCACATCTCAGGAAAAGGTTAAGACTGAGCCTCTTCAATACTAAGAAAGAAGTAGTGCCCTAGGGAGGGGATGATGAAGACTATAGGTTCCCCCTTCACAAGACTTCCACTTTACCCCTGGACTAAAGTTTTTCAGTGATATATACCTTCCTTACTAAGAAAAAGTCTGGGAAAAACAAAAAGGGATGAGAAGGAAAAGGGTTTTATAAACTTATTAGCAAGAGCCTGGGAGAGGTAAGTCTACAAAATGTCTTCATTGTCCCCAGCCACCTCAACTCTCCATTCCCTACCACTCCTCCCTAGCTTCTCTGGTTGTTCTGTAATGCCACCCATCTCGTGAACCAGGATTGACAAAATGCTCTTGACTAGACCCTCTCTGGTCTTCTGTGTGAAGGATACGTCAAAGGACAGATTGCAAGGGTCATAGGATTTGGAGGTGGAAGGGATCTTTGAGGTGCCCTCATTTTGCAAGTAAAGAAACAGAACCATAAGAAGTAACTTGCCCAAGTTTCCACAGATAGCAGTTAGGTGGCACTGCTAACCACTACACTGATCCAGTCAACAGGAACCATCAGAGGTGAGTGGTCCCACGTTCACTTGGTGTTTATACACATCTACCTCACTGAGGGAAGTTGCTGAGGAAGTACCTTCTATGGTTTTCAGAAAATGCAAAACCTCCTGTCCCTCAGCTCTCTCTACAAGTCAGTGTCAACTCATTTTCTAAGGGTTTGGTGATTTGTGAATTTACCTAATCAGAAATAAGTTCTGATCCTCTATGTATTGGCCAAACTCTACCTCCTTTTTGGACAGGTTATTTTTCCAGAAGCCTAACTGTGTAACCTTAACAAAATGTAGTCAACTCTCGACAGAAGCAAAGAATATGCTTATATACTACATTCCACTGGAACAATAAACAATATATAATATATAATAATACAATAACAATATATAATAATAAGAAAACAGTGCACATTAAAGCATTTACCTAGTAACTGTGAACTTGGAACTGTCTTTGACCATTTAAGTGCTCACTCATTCAATCAATCTGAACCCAGGAATTTAAGGAAATACACAGTCAGAATTTTCCATGCCCCCTGCCTGGAGAGCAAAGAAATATACACTTCATGCTTAACTCATTCTTCCAATAGGACTACTCTTCAAATGAAGATTCAAACCCTGGACTTGGAATCTCTGCCTCAAATTAGGGCATGAAATTCCAGATCTGGCACAAACTCAAACTCATAATGAATGGTGCCCACACTTGGCTTGAACTGGCCTGTTTCAGAGCAGAGTGAGTGGATTTAGAAGCCAGCCCTAGCAAGAAGTATAGGACACTCGGACATTCCTCTCCCTGGCCTTGAGTTCCAGATAAACTAAATCCTACAACCACTAGGACACACTGCCACCACTCCTTGAAGACATGTTGTTGTTCACTCACTTCAGTTGTGTCCAGCTCTTCATGACTCCAATTGGAGTTTTCCTGGCAAAAATATTGGAGTGGTTTGCCATTTCCTTCGCCTGCTCATTTTACAGATGAGAAAACTGAAGTAAACAAGGGTTATGTGACTGCCCAGGATCAAACAGCTACTAAGTATCTGAGGTTAGATTTGAACTCAGGAAAATAAATCTTCCTGACTTGCAGAGATGGGTAGGAGCTAAAAATGGGAAAGGTCAGACAAAGTAAGACCAGCATTATAGTAAAGTAGCAGAATTAGGATTTGAACTCAGATCCTGACTACAAAACTAGAGTTATTTCCTTCATATAATCCTGCCTCATTCAGGTCTTAAAGATTGTCATGGCACTAAATATAGTCATAAACACAATGGGAGTCATGAAGGCCTGGAGATTTCTGTACCCAAGAGGCTTTGCATTACTGTAACTACTTTCCCACCCTACCTCTTCAGGCTCTTTCTGTTAAAAAGGAGTCTAGGGCTCATATCCCAAAGAATAAAAGGGAAAAGGATGTATTTGTACAAAAATATTGCAATTTTTTTTCAATGCTAGTCAAAAATTAGAAACTAAGAGGGTGTCTCATAGGGAATGGCTAAATAAATTATGATACATGAATGTAATAGAATATTATTGTGCCATAAAAAATGATAAAATGCACAATTTCAGAGGAAAATGGAAAAATCTTTTTGAGCTGATGCACAATGGAGTGAGAATTAGAATTATTTACAGGAAGATAACATACACAACTTTCAAAGATTTTAGAACTCTGATAACACAATATGCCAGGAGTCCCAAAGAATGAAAATGAAACACACCACTCACCTCCAGAGAGGTGAAAAACAAGGTTTCTTATAAGCAAAATTGTAACAAATAATTCATTTACATATTGCAATCTTGTACATTCCTCTTAGGTCATATTGTTAGTCTTTCATTTTCAAAGAGGACCATGGGTGATGTCTTTACTTGCTCATGAATTAGATTTAAGTGAGGCAGAGGGACACAAAGTCATCAGCCTCACTCTCTCTACTAGAGTTATCTAAGTCTAAAGGTGGAACAGAAGTCAAGATAACTGGCGATGGGCTAGGGTGTCATGGATGACCTTGGTGTCTCCAGTGTCTGACCAAGCTCTAATCACTCCACTTCTTCATCTGCTTTCATGACCACTGGAACAAACTGTTCTCATCTGCCCATTCTTTCCCACATGGAATGAGAAAATGAGAACATGTAGGATATGCACACAGCAAAAGGATAACACAATTTCTGGTTATTGTTTCCCCCCCTCACAAAGTTTTCTTTAGGTGTAGTTCCTATTAGGATCTGAAGGTCAGTGCCTTTGTGGAATTCTAAAGCATTCTTTCCTCTGGGTGAGTGTGTATGTGTATGTGTATGTTTATCCTGTGTGTCCTTCAACCTCTGATACAGGGATCTACTGATGTTTCTCAGACACTTCTTCCAGCTCTAGTAAATTCTCCTTCTGATATCCATGGGATCTCTCCATTTTCCAGCCTTTTGAAGTTCACGTGGTTGTAATCTGACCAGTTCCGACTGAATAATTGGTGGGAGTTTCAAGAGGGACTTTCTATTTACCCTCAGCAAGTCTCTCACTATTCCCATATGGTTCATTTATCCTACTAGTCCGGTCTCTCTGGTAAAATGGTCGATGGGATGAGGAGAAGAACAGGGGAGAAATTCTTACCCTACTCTCCTAAGAATGACTGACAGGCTTCAAGCTAGCAGGCTGTTTTTTGTACATAGCCCAAGTGTGTCACCTCATAGTCTCCCCAGAAATCATCCCATATGATATTTAGTATTTTCTTAAAGGAAAAAATAATCTGCACAACTGATTAATACATTGAAAAAGTCTGAGAACATGTGAAATATGTAACATCTGTGGACCTCCAACATCCACAAAAGGGTAGAGAAATGCCTCCTCTCCAATTTCATATGGTAGGAAACCACTTCCAAACATGTATTTACCACATTGAAGAAATTATGAAGTTAAAAACCTAGATTTTATTATTATGGTCAAGCATAGGTTCAGGCCTCAGAAAATCTCAGCCATTATAGGATTCGAACAAGGCTGTTCTTTATATATAGTCCAAGTGCGTCACCTCATACCTCCAGTCCCAGGGACATTATGTATACAATATTATCTTTCTAATGATCAGTGTACTTTTCCCCATCTCAAATTGATGAAGGAATTGTTTGGACTACAGCAGGGGTGGGGAACCTGATGTGGCCTTCTAGGTCCTTGGGTACAGCCTTTTGACTGAGTCAAAACAAATCCTATTATCAAGGGGATTTGTTCTGTGAAGTTTATCTTCAGTCAAAGGGCTGCACTTAAGGACCTAGAGGGCCACATATGGCCTCAAGGTCACAGATACCTCATCCCTGGACTAAATATTTTTGGTTGATTGATTCATTCGAGCCATTTGAGTCTTCTGTAATTAATTGGGGTGAGGTTGGGCCCCCACCTTTCACATCTGTAAAGTGTTCTACAAAATTATTTTTAAAAAAAGAATTTTAGAAAGACCTGGAATCTCATTACTATTAGGAATTCTCAAGTGAGGAAAGTAGCTTTCCCAATGTGAATGAGCAGCTGTTTTGCATCTTAAGTTGTGGGGAGTTATCCAGGCAACTAAGAGGTTAAGTGACTTGCCCATGTTCATACAACTAGGATGTGTCAGAGGTGGGATTCAACTCAGGCCTTATAAAATCCATGCCAAACCCTCAATCCACTCTCCCAAACTTCCTCTGTTCTATATAATATAACTAGCATTATTCACAACAGTCACATGACATTGTACAAGTATTAGTGTCTCAGTTTACAGAAGAAACTGAGGTCCAGAGTGTGACTCCTTGGGAGTGTAACCATCATTAAGCCCAGATCTCTTTTCATTACTTCAGTTTATGTTCCTTAAACAAATATGGCAATGTCTCTCTTCCCTCTGCTCCCCCCACCCAAGGTCCATAACAGCAATTCACAAGTAATTTGGCAGTGTAAGTTCTGCAAAATGTTTTCCAGATATCATCTCATTTGATCCTTATGAGAACTTCAAGAGGTAGCTTCTGTTTGTACCCCTGTTTTGTAAATGGAGGCTCAGAGTGATGGATAACAAGCACAGGAATCCAGAGCTGATGAGTTCTGGAGCTGAGACACTCAGGTTCCTCCAATTTCAGATTGCCTTTCTTTGTAAAAGGAGAGACTAGACTTTGACTTCCTAAGGCAAAATGATGAAGGCAAAATCTTCTCAATCAAGGCACTGAAGTATGGAAGAAAGAGCCCTGGGTCTGAGAATCAGGGAATATAATTGAAAATCTTGTGTTATTTATGACCATTGTGACTTTGGGTGAGTCATTTAATCTTCCTGGAACTCAGTTGCCTCCTCTGCAAACTGAGTATGATGAACTAGTTGGCTCCTAAGGTTCCTTAGAATTCTCCATCTATGATCTTATCAATTTATAATGTATCACCTCTAATTCCATGCTGGACAATTCAACAAGCATTTATGGAACTCCATCTGGGCACAAAGTACTATGCTAAATGTTACAGATGCAAAACTCGACCCAGTCTTTTTCCTCAAGAAATTACCTTCTACTGGAAGGGACATACATACCCCCAGATGAGTAAATTCAAGATTCTCAACCAGCCTCCACTCATACTGCCTTTCCAAGAACTCAGACAATGGCTCCTCTGTCTCCCCCTCAAGGTTCTTGCCCCAAATGGACAAGGGTGGATTTCATTACCCTAATAGTGGATTATTATTTTATATTTTTATATAATATAAATATAACATGTTTGTATTATATATACATATAAATAAAGTATATATAATATAAAATATATTTTATATTAATTAATCAGTCATATTTAATTAGCTTTTATTACAGGGGCATAGCTGGTACACATCTCTCCAAAAGTCTGTAAGAAACTTTCTCCCCACCATTACATACAAAATTCAGGGACAAGAAGGCTCAAGTAAGAGTGAAGATGGTCAGAAGACAAGTCACAATTTTGCTTGCTGGAAGTCCTTTTCTCCCCTTTGTATGGTACTCATGAAGTTCCCTTCAGTAATGATTCAGTTTTTCCTTTTGGCTCCCTATAAAGCCTCAAAGTATCTTTTTTTATCACTGTGTTCATTTTATCATGCCAGGCCAAACTCTTCTGGACCCAGAAAATTTACAACATCCTGAGGAGTGTAGCAAAGATGTCAAAGAAAAGAACTCACAATTTGACAAAAGCTGCTAGGAAAATTGGAAAATTATATGGCAGAAACTAGGCATTGACCAACATCTCACACCACATACCAAGATAAGTTCAAAACGAGTACATGATTTAAACATAAATGGTGTTACCATAAGCAAATTAGGAGAGCAAGAACAGTTTACCTGTCAGTTCTATGGAGAAGGAAAGATTTTATAACCAAACAAGAAATAGAGAACATTATGAAATGCAAAATGGATAATTTTGGTTGCATTAAATTAAAAAGGTTCATCACAAGCAAACCTCATGCAACCAAGATTAGAAGAAAAGCAGAAAGCTGGGGGAAAAGTTTTGTAGTCAGTGTTTTTGATAAACGTAGAGAGAACTGAATCAAATTTATAAGAATACAAGCCATTCTCCCAATTGACAAATAGTCCAACAACACAAATAGGTAGTTTTCAGATGAAGAAATTAGAGCTATCTTTAGTCATCTGAAAAAAATGCTCTAAATAATTATTCATCAGAGAGATGCAAATCAAAACAACTCTGAGGTACCACATCACACCTATCACATTGACTAACATGACAAAACAGGGAAGATGATAAATGTTGGAGAAGATGTGGGAGACTTAGAACACTAATTCATTGTTGGTGGAGCTGTGAGTTGATCCAACCATTCTGGAAAGCAATTTGGAACTATGCCCAAAGGGCTACAAAAATGCACATAGCCTTTGACCCAGCAATATCACTTCTAGGTTGTATCCCAAAGAGATCATAAAAACGGGAAAAGGTCCCATACGTTCTAAAATATTTATAGCATCTCTTTTTCTGATAGCCAAGAACTAGAAATCAAAGGAATGCCCATCAATTGGGGAATAGCTGAACAAGTTGTGGCATATGAATTTAATGGAATACTATTGTGCTATAAGAAATGATGAACAGTTGAACTTCAGAAAAACCTGGAAAAACTTATATGAACTGATACTGAGTGAAATGATCAGAACAAGGAGAACATTATACACAATAACAACCACAGTGTGCAAGGAATGTTTCTGATAAACTAAGCACTTCACAACAATGCAAGGACTTAAAACATTCCCAAAGGACTCTTGGGGCAAAATGTCATCCATATCCAGAGAAAGGAGTATGGAATAAGAACAGAAAATGAAGCAGACTATTTTCTCTTCTGTTATGTTTTGGTTTGGTTTGGTTTTTCTCATGGTTTCTCCTATTCATTTTAATTCTTCTATTCAACATGACTATTGTAAAAATGTGTTTAATAAGAATATAGGTGTAGAACCCATATAAGACTGCAAGTCATCTCAGGGAGGAAGAGGAGAGGAAGAGGGAGAAAAATTAAATCTTATGAAAGTGATTGTTGAAAACCAATTAATTAATTACATTTTAAAAATAAGTACAAAGGGAGAAGGACCCCATGTATAAAAATATTTGTAGCAGCAATTTTTGTGGTGGCAAATAATTGGAAATTAAGGGTATGTCCATCAACTGGAGAATGGTTGAACAAGTTGTGGTATATGAATGTAATGGAATACTATTGTTCCATAAGAAATAATGGATTTCAGAAAAACCTGGAAAGATTTACATGAACTGATGCTGAACAATGTGAGCAAAACCAGGAGAATGTTGTACTCAATAACAGTAACATTGTGCAATGATCAACTATGATTGACTTAGCTCTTATATGCAGTACAATGATCCATGACTTGTGATGGAAAATGCTCTCCACATCTAGAGAAAGAACTGTGAAGTCTGAATGCAGATCAAAGCATTCTGTTTTCACTTTTTTGTTTTTTCTTTCTTGTAGTCTTTCCCTTTTGTTCTGATTCCTCTTTTACAACATGACTAATGTGGAAATATGATTGACATGATTATACATGTATAAACTATATAAGATTGCTTGCTATCTTGGGGAGGGTGTAGGGAAGAGAGGGAAAGAGAAAAATTCAGAACTCAAAATCTTACAAAAATGAATGTTGAAAATTATCTTTACATATGATTGGAAAAATATCATTAAGTGCAAAAAAAAAAGTACAAAAAAAAATGACTAGGCCAAAAGAGACACAAAATTCCAGTGAAGAGAAGAATGCCTTGTAAAGCAGAATTGGCTGACTAGAAAAAAAGGTACAAAAATTCACTGAGGAACTCCTTAAAGAGCAGGATTGGTCAAATGGAAAAGGAGGTACAAAAGCTCAATGAAGAAAATTATTCCTTAAAAATTAAAACTGGGGATTGTTGATGCCAAAATGGCAGAGCAAGGAAAGAACCCTCTGAAACTCTCCCAAATTCTCCTCCAAACAACTAGAAAACCACCTCAGAATTGGTCTAGGAGCAGGGAAGCAGCTTACCAGCATGACAGAAAAAGTCTGTCTCACTTAAGTGGGAGGGGAACAAGGTCCAAAAGCAGCAGCAACAGCAGCCAGCCTCACATCAGGGAGCTTGCAGCGGTTCCAACCCTGAGGCAATCCACCAGCAAGGCCCCACCCTCTTTCAAATGAGCAGACCAGTAGGCAAGTGATCAGTCTGTGCAGGGCAGCAAGGTTCCACCCCAGTGATCCACCCCCACCACAAGCCACCAGTGAGGCCTTGACTCCATTGATGACCAGAAGTTAGGCCCCATCCCATGGCTGGCCAACAACAGTGAGTGAGATCCCCTGCCTGGAGTCTACCCACAGAGAGACTGTGATTCCATAGCAACCCAGCAGCCCAACACCCTGGGGCAGACGAGCATCTAAACCCTATACCCAGGGGAGGCCAACAGGGAGACCCTATCCCACAGTACAAGCCAGAAGGGAAGCTTACCCCTCCAGAGAAAATAAGCAGCTAAGCCTTGAAGCCCAGTGAAAGCCAGAAATAAGATCCAGAGCCTCAGGACAAAAAGCCTGGGACAGTGCACGACCAGAGCACAACTCTCACATAAAAACATCAAGTCACACACACACACAAAAAACCTGAAGGAAAAATGAGGGAAAAAAAGATAAGAAAATTCTCCAAAAAGCACTTGACTATAGAAAGTTATTATGGTGATAGGGAGGATCAAGGCATAAAGAGGATAACAGTGTCAACATAGCTACGTGTGAAGCCTCAAAGAAAGATGCTATTTGGTCTCAGACCCAAAAAGAATTCCTGAAAGAACTTTAAAAGTATTTATTTAAAAGCAAAGTAGAAGAAAAATTAGGAAAAGAAATGAGATTAATACAAGAGAATCATGAAAAAAGAATCAATAACATGGGAAAAGATATACAAAAATCCCTAAAAAGTAGAATTGGCCAAATGGAAAAAGAAGTACAAAAATCAACTAAAGAAAATAATTCCTTAAAAATTAGAATTGAACAAGTAGAAAATAATGACTCTGAGACATCAAGATACAATAAAACAAAATCAAAAAAAGAATAAAATGTGAAATTTCTCACTGGAAAAACAATTGACCTAGAAAATAGATCCAGGAAAGATAATGTAAAAAGTTATGGAACTACTTAAAAGTCATTATTTTTTGAAAAAGCCTGGATAACATCTTTTAATAAATTATCAATGAAAACTTCTCTGATATATTAGAACCAGAGGGCAAAGTTGAAATTGAAAGAAATTGAAAGAATCACTGCTTGAAAAAGATCCCAAAATGAAAACTTCCTGAACAGCATAGCCAGCTTCCAGAGCTCACAGATCAAGGAGAAAATATTGCAAGCAGCCAAAAGGAAACAACTCAAATATTGTACAGCTACAGTCAGGATTACATGGGATTTGACAGTTTCCACATTAAAGAACTAGGGAACTTTAAATATGATATACAAGAAGGCAAAGGAGTTAGAGTTCCAACCAAGAACCAGAAAAATGTAATGCAATCTTTCAGAGCAAAAATGGACATTTAATAAAATAAAGAAATTTTAAGCATTTCTAATAAAAATAGTACAGCTGAATAAAAAAATTTGATCTCCAAATATAAGACTTAAAGGAAACATAAAAAAGTAAAAAAGAAACAAGAGAAATCATAAGAAATTCAGTAAGGTTTAAACTGTTTATATCTCTATGTGGCAAGATAATATTTGTAACTCAAGTTTATTACTATAAGGTCAATCAGAAGGAGTATATGTAGACAGTGGATATGGATATAAGGTGGAATGATACCCAAAAAAATTTTTAAAAAGGGTGAGAAAGAAAAATTCATTGGAAAAAGAAAGAAGTGGAGAGATTAAATGGGGTAAATTATCCCACATAAAGGAGGCATGATAAAGCTATTATAATGGAGGGGAAGATGGGGGGGTGGGGCAAAGCTTAAACCTTATTCTCATCAAAATTGGCTCAAAGAGGAAGTAACTTACACATTCAGTTGAATATAGAAAAAAGAAAAGCAGAAAACTAGGGAAAGCTTTTTGCAACAAACATCTCTGATAAAGACTTCATTTCTCAAATATATAGAGAACTGAGTCAAATTTGTAAAAATACAAATCATTCTCCAATTAATAAATGGTCAAAGGATATGAACATGTAGTTTTCAGACAAAGAAATCAAAGCTATCTATATAGTCATATAAAAATGCTCTAAATCACTATTGATTAGAAAAATGCAAATTAAAATAACTCTAAGATACTATCTCACATCTAACAGAATGTCTAATATGACAATAAAGAAAAATATTGCATATTGGAGGAGATATGGGAAAACTGGGACAATGATGCACTGTTGTTGGAGTTGTGAACTGATCCAACCATTCTGGAGAGTAATTTTTAACTATGTCCAAAGGGCTATAAAACAATGTATACCCTTTGATCCAGCAATACCACTACTAGGTCTATATCGCAAAGACATCCGGAAAAGGGAAAAAGATCTATTTGCTTTGTAGCAGCTCTGTTTGTGGTGACTAAGAATTGGAAATCAAAGGGATGCCCATCGATGGAGAAATGGCTAAATAAGCTGTGGAATATTATGTAATAGAACATTATTGTGCTATAAGAAATGAGAAGCAGAATGATTTCAGAAAAACCTGGAAAGACTAATATGAACTGATGCATAGTGAAGCGAACAGAACCAGGAGAACATTGTACACAGTAACAGCAACATTGTTCAATGAAGAACTGAGAATGGCTTAGCTATTCTTGGCAATACAATGATCCAAGACAATTCCAAAGGGCTAATAATGAAGCATACTATCCACCTCCAGCCAAAGCACTGATATGGATTAAATGCAGACTGAAGCATGCTATTTTTCACTTTCATTTTTTTCTTTTAATCGACTAATGACTAATATGGAAATGTTTTACATAATTGCATATGTATAACCTATATCTAATTGCTTACTATCTCAGGGAAGGGGTAGGGGAGGGAGGGATAGAATTTGGACAAAACTTTAAATAAAAAATTTTTTTTAAATTTTGAATTGGTCAAGTAAAAGTTAATGACTTTGAGACATCAAAAAAAATCAAAAGATTAAATCAAAAGAAATATGAAATATCTTACTGGCAAAACAACTAACCTGGAAAATAGATCCAGGAGAAATCATTTTAAAATTATTCAACTACTTGAAAATAATGATCCAAAAAAGAACCTTTCATCTTTCAAGAAATGATCAAGGAAAACTGCCCTCATATTCTCGAACCAGAGGGCAAAATGAAAATTGAAAGAATCATCAATCACCTCTTGAAAGAAATACCAAAATAAAAACTCCCAGGAATATTACAGCCAAATTCCTAAGTTCCCAACTCAAGGAGAAAATATTGCAAGCAACCAGAAAGAAATAATTCAAATATTGTGGAACCACAGTCAGGGTAACACAAGATTTATCAGTTTCTACCCAAAAGCATGGGAAGACTTGTAATATGATATTCCAGAGGGTAAAAGAATTAGGATTACAACCAGGAATCACCTACTCATCAAAACTGAGCATAATTCTTCAGGAAGGGAAATGGATATTTAAAGAAATAGAGGACTTTTAGATATTGTTGTGTTTGTTCATATCCTTTAGGAAGCAAAACATAACAGAAGTGTTTTGTTCTGTGCCAGTAGGAGTAAGGAATAGGCAGAGGAGAGGAAGGGACATGAAGAGGAAGAGAAGATGTGGTGGTCAATGGCAACATATCCTAGACAGAGGGGCAGCTAGGTGGTGCAGTGGGTAGAACACCAGTGGAGGAGTCAGGAGGAGCTGAGTTCAAATCTCACCTCAGACACTTGACATTCACTGGCTATGTGACCAAGTCACTTAACCCCAATTGCCTCATCCTGGGTCATCTCCAGTCATCCTGATGAATATCTGGTCACTGGATTCAGATGACTCTGGAGGAGAAGTGAGGCTGGTGACCTGCATAGCCCTCACTCACTCAAAACAAAGTCAAGTGCAAGTCATGTCATCATTTCTCTGATGGCATGGTCTTCTTCGGCAATGAAGGATGAACACACACACATCCTAAATAGATGAATGGATGGATGGATGAGAGGTGAAATCTGATGTTTCAGGCCAGATTGGAGATTAACTGGGTTGAACTCTAGGATGGGAGCTTCAAAGATAAATTGATAACTTTCCCTCTATTGTTATTTTTCTGAGTTCTATTGTTGCTAGTTTTCAGTCTTATTTTAGAATCTAAAATAAAAAATGAATAAAAATAAAATAAATCTAAAATTTAAATGTTTTTCTTTTTGATAAAATCAAAAGCTCTTTATGAGTCTCAATTATGAACATAAATACTTATAATATTTAATGACTGATGAAATACAAATTGACTAATAAGACTTCTAGAGCACATGCTAAAATTTCTTTTGTGAAATTGTTTGGAACAAAGTTGATCGAATTGCCAAATCTACTGATTTTTCATTAATCTTCCTGGACTTCTATTCTGCATTTCACACCTCCTCCTAATGAAAATTCTCTTTTCCACTAGTATCCATAACACTGTACTCTAGCGGTTCACTCAAACTGCTTTTTTCTCCAACTCTATTACTAGTATGTGTTCTTCCTCCTACCTCTAAACATTGGCATTGTCTAGGGTTTTTCCTCTTCTTTCTTTCAATTCTGGTGATCTCAACCACTGTCATAGCTTCTATTATGACCTCAAAGGGAATTATTCTAAAATATCTATCTCCAGTACTCATCTCTCTCCTCAACTCCAGAAATGCATTTCCAGAACTTTACCGGCACTTCCACCTGAATGTCTTACTGGCAATTTAAATTCATTATGTAGAAAAGTAAACTAATTGTGAAGCAAGCAAGACCAGAACAATTTCCACAATAACACATGATAAAGACAACTTTGAAAGGCCTAAGAAGACTTATCAATGCAGTGGCCAACAATAATTCCCGAGAACCGATGAACTATCTAGCGCACATCCTGACAGAAAGATGATAACTCAAAATGAAGAATGAGGCATACATTTGGGGACACTGATAAGGTGGTAATTTGTTTCATTTGACTATGCATCCTTGTTACAAAGGTTTTGTTTGTTCATGGAATGACTAGGATGGAAATATTGAGGTTTGGTATAACACTAAATCTACAAATGAATTCAGGTAATGCCATTTTTATTATATTAATACAACCCAGCTACAAAAACTGACTATTTTGCTAGTTATTTAAGCTATTCTTCCTTTCTTTAAATATTGTTTTGTAGTTTTATCTATATAGGTCTTTAGTATGCCATGGTAGATAGGCTCCTGAATAGATTATGTGCTTCATAATTATTTAAATGAACTTCTTTTCTGTCATTTCTTCTGGATGTGCTACAAAGCAGTGCTTTGGTAGTGCTATAAACAAATGTTTTTCATTTCTATGGATTTTTTTGCAGGCTGTTACTTTACTAAAAACCATTGTTTGAATTAATTTCTTTGCCATTTCCCTGGAGCTTTCAATGTAAAACTATCACAACATCAACAAATAGGAAGAGTTGTGTCTTCTCTTTGGCTGTGTAAGGTATGTATGTGTCATCTATGTAGGTTATATATGTCTACATGGGTTTTTCTAGAGGTGACTCACAGGAAGGCACAAATAGATACCTCTAGATCTTCTATCCACCCTTCACTAAGGGAGACCTAGGAACTCTGGCCAGGAGATGAATAGGAAATTGGAGCCTTAAAAATGGTTGCTCTGCCCTCCTTAGAAAGGAGGTTACAGGCTAGAATTATATCTATCTACCCTCCAAAATATTGCTAGTCTAGGGAGATTCTAGAAAATTTTTAGATTCAGGCTATGATGCAATCCCTTTAAAAGTAAAAGTGTTTCAAGCTCTGTATCCAAAGAGCTGACTTTCTACCAAATGCTAGTTACACAAAGATTCCATCAACATAATAAATAATTCATTTATGCAAGATAATAGCAAACAGAAATGAAAGAAGTTACATAGATTAGAAAATATCAAGCAATATACAGAGTAAATGAGATCTTCCACTGGGATCAAGTTAGTTGAGTTAAACCATAGAAAGGGAGGAAAGGGAGGAGAAAGTAGGGGGAGAGAGGGGGAGAGGGGGAGAGGGGGAGAGAGAGAGAGAGAGCAATCACTGGGACCTTCATAGCTGAGGCCTGGGATAAACAAACCAGATTTTATTGTTTCATATTTTATATCTTTCTAAAAGCAGACAGAGAACACGACTCTAAACCAATTCCTAGGCGCATGTTAGCCCTACAGTTTGGGGAGGGTTGTAGGATGAACTTTTTTCTAAGATAAAGTCCAGGGAAGGTTGTCTGTAAGGTGGCACAACCGGTATTTTTTCCTTTCACATTGTTCCTATGAAAGGAAATATTTCCCAAGAGGCAGATTAGAAAGTCATAACTCAAGGGTTTGCAAAGCAGAAAAATTCTGTCAGATAGAGGTTTTTATTAACCCCATTTTATAGTTAAAGAAACTGAGGTAAACAGAGTTTAAGTAACTTGCTCAGGGTCATACAGCTAATAATTGTCTAAAGATGAAGTCTTCCTGACCCTAGGCCCAGCACTCTATCCACTGTGCCAACAGCTGCCTCTGAAATCCATGATACAAATTAAGAACCCCTGGACTAAATGTTCTCAGAAGTAATTTCCAATGCTTGACCCATAATCCTATTATCCCTTAGGGCAATAATAAAACTCCTATCACTTTCTGCATCCTTGGCTAGTTTGATTCTTCTCCATGTAACTCTAAATCTTAAAAAAAAAAGTTCTCCTAGTTTAAGACTACAACCCCCTAAGGGCAATAGCTGGTGCTGAGAGCTTGTGTGGGAGGGGAGAGGTTGAGAAAGGGGAGACACACTCTTCAGCAGTCCAAAGGCTCCGAAGATCAGATGTACAAAGCCATGGGCTTTTAGAAGCACCACAGTACTCTTTCCTTAGCTTCCATTCAAAGGTCCCTCCTTCCTGGGGGATCTTATGGTGACATGATGGGGTAAGGAAGTTTTATCCCTTCAAAACACCTGCCCTTTCTCATTTCAAAGGGCAGGCTCTTCTTATGCCTGTGGTTTACCCCAAATTATCCTGTTAAAGAAAACATTTCATCCTCACTGAATTTTTGTGTGTGTCTGATGTCCGGGTCACAGGATCAAACTCTCAGAAAAAAGGGAATTCAGAGGCCATTTAGTCTAGCCTATTCCTGAACATGAATGTCCTCTACAACACAACCAAGCTGTCAGCTTTTCTCTAAAAACTTACAGTGATGAGAAACCCATTATCTCTTAAGGCAGCCCAATCTACTTTTGGATAATTCTAATCACTTGAACACTTTCCCTACTTCAAGCCCAAATCTTGCTCTCTTCAGTTTCCACCCTTTGGCCTTGGTTCTTGGCTCTTTGAGGGCTAATCACACAAATCTAATTTCTCTTCCATTTGACAGCCTTTCAAATGCCTAAATACAAATATCATCCTTTCCTCAGGCTAAATGTTCCTACTTCCTTCAACCAGTCTTCATATATAAAATGTAAAATATTTTATGATCTTGATATTCCATCACCCTGTTCACCCTTTTCCTTGTCCTCCATAAAAATGTGATGACCAGATCTGCACATAATACTCTACATATAGTATGATATGAACAGAATACCCTCAAATAATCATCTCCTCTCTCATTCAGCTAGCATTCCGGAAATAATGTTTTTCTTAATGTAGACTAATATTTTATTAGGGGGTTTTTTGGTTGCCATATCATTCTCATATTGATCTTACAATCTGATAAAACCCTCAGATCTTTTTTTCAGAGAAATTGCTAACCATCTATTTCCTTTGTTGTGCTTGGAAAGTTGATTTTTTTAACCCGTGTCAAATTTTATACCTATCCTTATTAAAGTTCATCTTATTAGAGTTTTAGACTATCAAAAAAATTTTTTGGATTCTGATTGTCATACAAAATGCAATCTGTATTATTTGAAAACTCATATTACTAAGAGAAAAAAATGTTAAGCACCAGAGTCAGGTCAAGTCTACAAGTGTTCATTAAACATCTACTATTTTTTAGGCACTGTGCTTAGCACTGGGGATACAAACTCGTAAAAAAGAAAGATAGTTCCTGCCCTCAAGGAACTTACATTCTGATAGGGAAAAGAAAACACAAAAGGAAGCTGAAAAAAGAAGGGTAAAACTTGGGGAAGGAGAATTTACTCCATATGGGGCATGGTGAAGTCACTCAAAGAAGTTTCCAAGTAATACATCCAGTTTCAAAATGAATAGCTATCTAAGCTAAGCTCCTCCCCTTAAATGGATGTTGGAGTTCATAATCTCACCCTCCAATCAGAGAGGCAGAGACGAGTGATGAGTTGGAGTATCTAGATTGAAGGGATCTTACTGAAGTTATTCCAATAATGAGATTTGATAGAGAAGTCAGTCAGACAAATTCCAAAGTAGTACAGCCATGTGAGAAAAATGAAAGTTTCTTAAGTCTAGGCAGTCAACAAAACAATAAAGTAAATGTTGATTTGTAGTTTTGCTGATTTCTAAGGTATAAATGCTCATATGGAAAATTTAACAATCAGGCCACCCAAGATGGTTAGATTTGGCCCCAGAATATCCCTAAAAACAATTATATGAAGATAAGATAAATACAGAATAAATTGGAGATAATCAACAGAGGAAAGATTCTAGCATCAACAAGGATTGGGAAAGGCTTATTGCAGAAGGTAGGATTTTAACTAGGACCCGAAGGGCATCAGAGAAGTCAGGTGACAGAGATGAGGAAGGAAAGAATTCCAGGCAGTTACCTTGTTTGAGGAACAACAAGGAAATTGGTAGTTGTTGTCCTTCATTCTCAAAGAGGACCAAAATGACATCACTGTTAGAGCCAAGTTACACTGAGTCTAACTGTGAGTGATCAAACCAATATGAACTCAGAGTGTCCCATAACAGGTTGGGCATGAATAGTCCATGTGTATTTGGGGGGTGGATTCTCTAAATTTGCACATCTCACATTTATTTTTAGCTATTTCAGTTCTGCTTTGCTTTTACAGCATAATGCCTTCTTTGATGTGGGTACAACATGCGGGGCAGTCCTTTGACAGCATCTCCCGTATCATGCAATCAATTCCAAAGTTCTTCAGAGAGACCTTGAGAGTGTCTTTGTATTACTTCTTCTTACCAGGTTTCAAAGCCACATAAGTGTGAATTGTCTGTTAAATATTCTTTTAGGCAAGCATACATTTAGCATTCAAACAACTGGCAGCCTATCATAGTTGTACTCTCTGCAGTAGAGTTTTAATGCTTGTCAGTTTAGTTAGAGAATAGACCTCAGTTTCTAGTACCTTATCCAGCCAGGTGAGCTTCAGAATCTTCTTAAGACAATTCAAACAGAAGTGATTCAGTTTCCTGGCATGGTGCTGATATAACTATGCAGGTTTCACAAGTATGCAACAATGAGGTCAGTACAATGGTTCTGTAGACGTTCAGTTTGGTAGTCAGTCTAATACCTCTTCTCTCTCACACTTTTCTTTGGAGCCTCCAAAACACTGAGTTAGCTCTGGCAATGTGTACATCAATCTCACTATCAATGTGTACATCCCTGGAAAGTATACTACTAAGTTAAATGAATTAATTCACAGTATTAAAAATTCCATTTTCTGGAACTGATGGTTCCATATGGATGGTTGGTGGAGCACTTTTGTTTTCTTGTTATTAATTGTTAAGACTAAATTAGCACAAGCAGTAGAAAATCAATCCATACTTTGTTGCATCTCAGCTTCAGTGGCTTCACTGAATGCAAAATCATCTGTGAATAAAAAGTCACATAACACCTCTCCCACCATTTTAGTCTTGGTTTGTAACCTTTTCAAGTTAAATAATTTACCATCTGTGTAATAGCTGATCTTGATGCCAATGTTTCTCCTCATGGAAGGCATCTGTCAACACTACTGGAAACATCATACTAAAAAGCTAGTAATAAGCACACAGCCTAGCTTCACTCCATTGGTGATTGGGAAAACATGACAGTATTTTCCATTATGCAAAACTAGGGCAAGAAAGCCATCATGAAATTCATGTACAATACTAATGAAATTCTCTGGGCAAGCAAATTTTGACATAATTTTCCATAAGTCATCATGACTAACAGTATCAAAGGCCTAGATCACATAATGAACACTATATACAGACCTCTGTTCTGCTCTTCGCATTTCTCCTGGATTTGTCAGGCAGCAAACCCCATATAGACTGTTCTTTGATCCTTTCTGAAATCACACTGGCTCTCAGGTAGATGACTATCTTCCAGGTAAAGGACCAGCCTATTAAGGAGGGCTCTGGCAAGAATCTTGCCAGAAATGACCAAGAGAGGGGAGCCCCCTTTCCATGATTGTCACAGAATAATCTATTTCCTTTACCTTTATAGAGATGGACAATAGAGGCATCCTTGAACTCCCAGGGTTCATATAACCCAGAAAATTTCAGTCAGATTTTGTGTGAGCAATGGACCCCTCACCTTATAAATCTCAGCTGGAAAAGGATCAATACCAGCTGCTTTGCCACATGAGAGGATCTTAATAGCATTCAAAACCTCTTCTTTAGTTGGACATTTGGCTGCAGAAGGATTGACTTCAACCTGAGGTAAATGATCAATGGCTTTGGCATTGACTGATGACAGTCTATTGAGTATACTGTGAAAGTGTTCAGAACATCTCTCTAGGATCATATTCTTATCATTAATCAAAGTGGCACTGAGGAGTTGAGAAGCACTATATGTCTTTTTCCCATAAATAGCCATCAAGGCAACATAAAAACACTTTGGATTGTTACTATCAGTGTGAAACTGAATTTCATCTACCTTTTTACTGAACCAAGAATCCTATATCTCTCTAAGCTTCACCTATACTTTATTTTTGATGGAGTTAAATGCTGCCTTCTTACAGATGGATGAACTATCCTGCTGGTAAACCCTGTAGAGTTTTCATTTTTCATTTAGCAGCTTCTGAATATCCCCATCATTTCCATCAAGTCAGTTTAATGTTTGTGAGAGTCCAGATGAGTAAATGCAATGACTGAAAGTTGTCCAATCCTTTTCTGCTCCATTGTTGCCAACTATGTGTTGGCTCAATTCTCCTTTCAATTAGCAATGAACTGTTTCCACTTAGGGTAGCACTCTTATCTGTTGACATTAAATCTTCTTGGAGTCATCTTGCCTTGGGGCAACCACTTTTGTTGAATGTAAATAGTCAGCTTGGAGAAGCTAAGTCTATGATCAGTCCAGCACTCTGCACCACTCATTGCCTTAGTCATTCTCATATACTGTCTGTCTCTTCTCCTTACAATGACATAGTCTATTAAATGCCAATGTTTGCTGTGAGGGTGTATCCACAAAGTTTCATTGCCTTTAGGTAAATGGAAGACAGTGTTGGTGATGAGAGGGTTATGAGATGTGCCAGTCTTCAGTAGTAAGTGACTATTGCTGTTGCTATTTTTCAACTCCACTGTCCCAAGGACTCCTTGCCATGTCTGGTAGTCTATGCCTACTCTAGCATTGCCACCCAGAATTATAAGCTTGGTCTCTTTTGGCATTTTGATGATAAGGGTCTCCAGGTCTTCATGATGTTTTTTTTTTACCTCATAAGGGTTCATCATGGTAGGAGCTTAGTCACTGATGATGGTGACATGGCTCTTTCCTACAAGTGCCATCACATTGTCATGAGTCTGTCATTCACTCTTTTTGGTAGGCATATAAGCTTATTGACTAGATTAATTTTGATTGCAAAACCTCCACGAGCTTCATGATGATCCACTTCACTCCAGAAAAACATATATACAGCTCCAACTTCTGTAAGCTGGCCTTCATTTGCCCGCCTTACTTCACTTAGGGCTGGAATTTGGATGTGATACCTACTGAGTTCTCTCACAAGAGCTGTTCATCTTTCAATTCTATTGGATTTCATGTTGTCCATAAGTGAAAGCATATTCCATGTACAAATGGTGAGTGGAATCCTCTTTGCAGACATTTTGGTACATTTTTTTGTGTGTGTTTCACCTGCAGGGTAGGTTCCTTGCCTGCCATGGTAAACAGGCCAGGGTTGGGTAAAACAGAAAAATTTTAGGGCACCTTTTCTAGCCCATCCTCCCACTTGGAGGTGAGCAATACAGTCCTTAAAAGGCTTCTCAGATATCCACAGGGCTACTGAATCTCAATGCTACTTCAAGTGAGAAGACAACCTATGGCCTGGGCTATCTGTATGCAGGGTTGTGGCTACAGCTCCAAGTGTAACTGCACCTGCTGCTTCATCACTTGCCTATCACCACAGAAATTTGAGATAGGTAAAAATGGTAAAATGGTACAGGTAATGTCTTTAGATTTGTGCATAAACTGGATTTAAGTGAGGCAAAGTTGCACAAAGTCATCAGCCTCACTCTCTTCCAGAGCCATCACAGCCCAATGGCAGGACAATGTCAAGATGACCGGGGATAGCTTGGGAATGCAGTGGATGACCTTGGTGTCTTCAAAGTCTAACCAAGTTCTAATCACTCCACAGTACCTACTTCAACCACCTTCACGGCCACTAGAACAAACTGCTCTCTTCTTCCTACTCCACCAGGGGAAGTCTTCACATTTGGAGTAGACACTACTCCTGATTCATCAAAAGGTTTGAGAGTCCTCAATTATCCTCAATCTGATCTAGCCCATCTGCTAAAACAGTTTACCACGGCATAGCTGCTTCACATGTTACAGCTTCTTAGAGTTGGATGGATCAAAGGTGGAAAATAGGCCTGAAAAGGGTTCAGCAACTCTCACACCAGAGGTATACACCCAACACCCCAACAGCAAGGAAACCAGTAGCACTGAGTCACAGAGTAAGTTGAAAGTGTAAGAAGACTGGAAAGGTAGGAAAGTGCCAAGTTATGAATCACTTAAAAAGCCAAACAGGATTTTGTATTTGATTCTGAAGGTAATAGAGTGCCCCCAGAATTTACTGAATGTGAAGTGGAGGGAGGTGACATTGTTAAACCTACCTACACATGAGGAAGATGAATTTGACAGTTGCAGTGAAAGATGGATTGGACTGGGGAGAGATTTGAGGCAGGGAGACTAATGAACAGGCTATTGAAACCGTCCAGGTGGGAGTTAATAAGGACCTGCACCACAGTAGTGGCAGTGACAGAGGAGAGAAAGAATATATGAAAAATGTTACAAAAGTAGAATTGACAGGACTTGGTAACAGATTAGATATGAAAGGTGGAAGTGAGGTGTCAAGGATACCTATCTTGACAGCCTGAATGACTGGGAGGATGATGATACCCTTGAAAGTAATAGGGAAGTTAGGAAGAGGGGAGGATTGGAAATTAAAGATAATGAGTTCAGTTTTAAACAAGTTGGGTTTAAAATGCCTACAGGACATTAAAGATGCAAGATTGTAGATAAGAGAGGTTAGGTCTGAAAATCATCAGCATAGAGATAATTGAGTCTATGGGAGCTGATGAGCCTACCAAACTCAATGGAATAAAAGGAGAAGAGAGTCCAGGACAGAACCTTGGGGCATACCCACCATAAGCAGGGACTCAAAAAGATCCAGTGGAGACTTTCTCCCAAGTAGGCATCAACCCCAAAATTATATTTTGGTCTCTCATTAAACCAGCCCTAAATCAACCTAATTATATACTCTTGTCTAACCCACATCTTTCCATCTTCCAAAAGAACAGAATGAGACACTATGTCATATGTTTCACTAAAATCTAGCTAATGTCTACAGCAGTGATGTCAAATTCAAAAAGAAATGGGGGTCACTAAATTATTCAGAAAGATCCCTGTGATTTAAACATTGACTTGAAAAAGCACATATTAACATTACCTATATTTTATTGTATTTTTATTTATCTTGTTAAATAGCTGACAATTACATTTTTAAACTCATTTGAGCAGCACTCACGAATGTTGTGAACTGAATGCAGCTAGGCACAACAGTGGTGTCATAGTAATCCCTTCAAAAAACAAACAGTTTCACGTGAATTGTTCATGATGAAGTCCTTCATGATTGCTATTTTCTTCTCTAGATGTTCACTAGTCATCCCTTTAATAAAAACATTCTACTATTTCATGGTTAGGCTACTTGATGCTGTTTGACAGAATGTCTAATAGTTCCTAAAAATCAGAACATTCTGATAGGAAGTATCCCCCCCCCCAAATGGAGACACTCACTCTCAGAGAAAGGAGAGGGAGGAGAGCATAATTTGAATACCCTAGGATTTTTCCTCTACTCTAAAGCACCTAATGGGACAAATTTCATACAAGCACTATTTCTTACTAGAGAGATATTTCATGGACATATTAGGATATGGAGCTAGAAAGGCATTCCAAGATAGTTGGAAGTTAGACAATCTAGTCCAAGTCCAATTTACAAATGGGAAGACTGAGGCCTAGAGAAGTAATCTGAGTTTCCATGCAGGCCCTGTGGCAATGGCATTTGCCAGGAACACAGAGGGGAAGGATGAACTTTGAGAGGACTTGACAATTGCCCTAGTAGAGTATGAGGAAGACCTAGCATAGAGGATGTTCTAGGGTTTTTGACCAAGGACTGAGAGTTCCACAACGGAAGGGCCTCAGAACTGGGGGCAGCCACAGTGACTAGAAGAAAGGTCTAAGTGATATTTTATCATCCACAAGTTTACTACCTCTGGTTGAAGGTCAGTTGCAATGTTTTCTGTGACTACCATTAGTAAGATACTCTGGATGGTTAAGAAGCCTCCTACTCCTATTTTCATCTGAGAGAGACAGTGGGAATAGACATCAGACCTGGAGACCCTTATCATCAAAGTGCCAAAGGAGATCAAGCTTATAATTCTGGGTGACTTAATGCTAGAGTAGGCACAGACTGCCCAGACATGGCAAGGAGTCCTGGGGACAATGGAGTTGGAAATAGCAACAGCAACAGTCACTTACTACTGAAGACTGGCACATCTCATAACCCTCTCATCACCAACACTGTCTTCCATTTACCTAAAGGCAATGAAACTTTGTGGATACACCCTCACAGCAAACATTGGCATTTAATAGACTATGTCATTGTAAGGAGAAGAGACAGATAGTATATGAGAATGACTAAGGCAATGAGTGGTGCAAAGTACTGGAATGATCATAGACTTAGCTTCTCCAAGCTGACTATTCACATTCAACAAAAGTGGTTGTCCCAAGGCAAGATGACTCCAAGAAGATTTAATGTCAACAGACAAGAGTGCTACCCTAAGTGGGAACAGTTCATTGCTAATTTGAAGGGAGAGCAACACATGGTTGGCAACAATGGAGCAGAAAAGGATTGGACAACTTTCAGACATTGCATTTACTCATTTTTTGAATAAAAAGCTGTGAGAACAATAACCTGTTACACTATTCACTGTGGACCAAAGTAATTTACCTCTTATTTAACAAGACAATGACAGAATAAAAGTACCAATTTGGGAGTCAAGATCCAAGATAAGTAAGGAACTCCTACCTTGCTGTCCTGGATGAATTCAGATCACCTCACTGAAATTTCCCTCATGCTTTTGCCTCCCACAGAGAAGGCAAGCCAATCAGGAATCCAAGCAGAGAGGCAAGAGGCCAGCAACAGGTGCAGGGTAGGGCAGACCAGCACCACTACCCTAGCCACCATCTCCCCTCAGATACTGATGAGAACATCACAGGATCCTGAACCCAAGAGTCTTCAGTGCTTCCAACCCAGTTCACCCAGACATCATCCTGGGAAGCAGCCCCTGTGAGTATGAATAGTTCCTGCAAGTGTTGCAACCACAGCTTTTGAGGACCCACAAAAGAAAGTTCTTACCATCGAAGTCCTTGGCAATGTCAGATGGCTAAACATCAGAAACTAAAATTATTTTATCAGTGAAAATGATGTTAAAGAAGAGACAGTAAGACCAATATTTTATGCCATTTATCAAGATAAGATCAAAATGGATACATGACCTAGATATAAAGAGATATAGGAAATTTTAAAGAACATAGAATATATTACCTATCAGACTTATAGATATGCAAACAAAAGAGAGTAATGTGAGATGTAAAATGGCTAATTTCAATTATATCAAACTAAAAAGTTTTTGGACAAATGAAAGAAATGTTGTGAAGATCAGAAGAAAAGCAGAAAATGGGGAGGGGGAGATTTTATAGACAGATGCTCAGATAAAGGTCTCATATCTCAAATATATAAAGAACTTTGTCAAATCTATAAGAACATGTCATTCCCCAATTGATAAATACTCAAAGGATATGAACAGAGAGTTTTCCAATGAAGAAATCAAAACAATTTATAGTCATATAAAAATGCTCTAATCGTTATAAGTTAGAGAAATGCAAATTAAAACAACCTTGAGATATCACTTTACACTTACAAGATTGGCTAAAATGATTGAAGGAGAAAGTGACAAATATTGGAGAGAATGTGGAAAAACTGGTACATTGATTCATTGTTGGTGGGATTATAAAAATGATCCAGCCATTTTAGAGAGCAATCTGGAATTATGCCCAAAGAGTTATAAAATTGTGTATATACCCTTTGACCTAGCAATACCACCACTTGATCTGTTTCCCAAGGTGATTAGGGAAAAAAGAAACAAAGTTCTATGTTCTAAAATATTTATAGCAGCTCTGTTTGTGGTGGCAAAGAACTGGAAATTGTGGGGATGCCCATCAATAGGTGAATGGCTAAACAAGTTGGGGTATATGATCATGATGGAATACTACTGTGCTATAAGAAATTATGAACTTGATTATCTTAGGAAAACATGAAAAGACTTGCACAAAATAATGAAGCAGAAATGAACAGAACCTAGAGAATGCTGTACAGTATACAGTAACAGCAATATTGTTTTAAGGACATCTTTGAGTGATTAAGTCATTTGACTATTATAAATACCCAAACTAATACATGAACAAAGGACATATGAAGGAAGATGCTATCTACATGCAGAGAAAGGACTGATAAATAGACATACATATAGGATGGTTTTACATATTTGTCTCTAATGGTAGCCACCTCTAGGGTGAAGGGGATGACAGAAAAAAAAGAAAAAGGTTACATGATTACTTTACTATATATTTAAAAGGAATAGCAACTTACACATAATAGATCTGCAATTTCATGTGCAGCTATCTTTTTTTCTGTTCTACTGCGTAAGGAAATGCTTGTTTTATTCCTTAAGTTCAGAATAAAATTAAAAAAAAAGAGGAGACATTATCATTTGCTTTGCTGCTGTATTCTAAGGATCATGAGACCTTTCTATCTACCTTGTAGGTGAAACCTTTCATTTATTGTTGTCTCCTCCATTAGAATGTCAGCTCCTTGAGAGCAGAGACTGTCCTGTATCCTTGTATCTTCAGTGCTTTGTACATAGCAAGGATTTAGTAAGCACTTCATTCATTCAGATGAGAGAGAGAGAGAGAGGGGGGCAGAGAAAGAGACAGAGATAGAGAGGAAAAGAGAGACAGACAGACAGGGACAGAGAGAGTAATTTGCCTGAGGTTTCATAGATAGTAAGTAGCAGATCTGAGTCACCTGGAAGCCTTCAAGACCTGTCCCAAAGATCTTTGAAAGGACAAAAATATTTCCCTGCTGCCTCTAAAGCATAGACATTCCTACTCTTAGTGGGATACCCCAGTACATTTCTTTTCCAGGTCTTCAGTAATTAGGTCTGCTGAAGAGGTAAGTTCTATAGCACTTGCAGAGGCAGTAGCCAGCTCACATCTCCTGAAAGCCTGCTTACCTAGATGATAGCTGCAGAAGTAGGCTAGCTGCTGTGATATGGGGGAAAAGAAGGAGGTACATTGCTCTTCCAGGGCCTTTTAGGTTTACCTGCCCATTCACAGCACTTGATGGTTATTGATGGTGGCAGGACTGCAGATCCTTTCTCTATAGAAATTGCTTCACTGGATGATGGATGGTGTGATACGTAGTAGTTATTTAATAAATGATTGTTTGTTGATTCACCTGACTCATAATTTTACTGGTGCCCTGTCTCTACCTGGAACTGCTGCTGGTTTCCTCCCAGTCCTTGACTTAGGCTACATTCCAGCAGATAGCTCCTCAGATGACTACAACAGGAAGTATACAAAATGAAAACCTCCCACACACTAGTGCTCTGGTCATTGAGACCCAGGATGGACAAGTTACTCCTACTCAACCTATTTACCTTTGTTTGCCTGGCTGAGGGTAAGTCCCCAGGAAAAAGAAAGATTTGAGGGCTCTGATCTTAGTACTTGTGGCATCAAGGAAGGTTTCAAGAGCAGGATATTCCAGAGGGATTCTTTTCTCTTTTTCTACAGGAGGACTTGTATCTAGAGAAGGTAATTCCAGCATCCTCATCTGCAATGTCTTAGGGGGAAAGGGTCATTTAATTATAGCTATGAGGTAACAAAGAAACCCATTTTCTCATTTATCCATTCTTAATGTTCAACAAGGGCAGGTAGGTGGGCAGTGAATAGAGCCTTAAGCCAGGAAGACTCATCTTCATGAGTTCAAATCCATCCAGCCTCAGACATTTACTAACTGTGTGACCTTGGGCAAATCACTTAACCCTGTTTGCCTCAGTTCCTCATCTGTCAAATGAGCTGGAGAAGGAAATGGCAAACCACTTCAGTCTCTTTGCCAAGAAAACCCCAAATGGGGTCATGAAGAATCAGACACGACTGAAAAGACTGAACTATATGTTCAAAAAATATTTAAGTGCCTATTTTATGAAAGGCACTGAGCAATGCTCACAAATAGCCCCTTCTTACTCCTTTTGCCATTATACCTTCCTCCTCAAACCTACAAAGCCCTGGGTGAACTCTCTTGTAGAAGTTTCCCTCACTTTTGGAGAAAAAGACCCCCTTGGACAGAGACCCAGGCAAAAGCTAAAAAAGTGTCCTATGCTTTCCTCTTTGGCCTCCTTCACTATTACCTGAAATCCACAGCCTCTTTCTGGGCACAAGGCATCCAGAATATAGTGTGTGTTTTGAAGGAAGGGAGGAATTAAAATCAGCCTTCCGTGGAAGCACAGTCTCAAAGCCCTGCTCTCTGTGACTGACAGACTCAGAAAAGAATTGCAACCTATGTGCACTTTTCCACTTTGGGTTTTGCTACTCCGGCATGAAGAGCTGCACAGCGGCGATTGGACAGCACTGCGTTACAAAGAACTTCTTTGTAATCCAAAATTCAGGTATATGGGGGATGGGGAGGGGAGGAGAAATAATCATGCATTTCCCCCAAGGCTGATCCCATTCTCCATCCATCAGATGCACTGGCAAGTGTCCTGCAGAATTACACAGAGGGAATTACAAACGTGTATTTCTGTGTAACCTAGGTTCCCTGAAGGGCAAGCACTCATGGAGTCACCCCTAACGATCAGGCAGAGCTCACCTCTGGGTTACAAAGACAGAGGTTCTGGGTGAGATGCTGTTCTAAGGGAGGTACTGGGAGAAGGCTGCATCCCTGAATCTTTTTCTCTCACTCCTCAGGCTTGTCTCTGTACCATTATTCAAAACTGACATGCAAGACAGACTGTATGAATGAGGACACAACCTTGAAGAGACAGAGGCTTGAAGTCCTCTGCTGCCGTGACAGAAATTACTGCAACATGCCTTTTGGGACCAAGATCCCTCCTTCCTAGGAGCCTGGACCCTAGAAAGGACCTCTTTCAGAGCCTTTTATCTTGCTCTCTTCTCCTCCAAACTCAGGAATTCTCTAACTTGATCCTGTTTTTAACAGATATGGGAGCTGATACTGTTGACGCCTCCTCTCCCCTCAGGTCATTCTGAAGCTAAATAGCTTATCAGCATTAAAATCATTGTTGTCTCTAACACATTCTTGTCCTAAATCCTGATTCCCGTCTTGGGACTTTTCTTGCCAGGTGGGACACATGACACCCTCTACTGATCATCTGTAGAGGCTAACCTCACAGTCCTCTGAAAATAGAAGGGAAATCCTCCTGTAAAGGGTGCAATGGAACCAAGATTAGAAACAAACAAAAGATTATTTAAGTTAGAACAGGATATTACAGAATTCACAGAATTTGAGTCAGAGGAGAACTCAGATGTCATCTAAACTAATATATCTTCCACCACATCCCTAGTAAGTGGTTATGCAGATTTTTCATGGAGATCTCCAGTGAAGGGAACTGATTCTCTGCTGAACCAACCCATCCTACTTTTGTACATAAGGAAAATTTTCCTCATAGAATCTAAACCTACATGTCTTCAATCTATATCCATTGTTCCTTGTTTGGGGGGGAGCAGTAACTGTTTGTGATGATTGAAGAGGAGAAGGTGGGGAGAGGGTGTATAGCACCTGATGTCTGTAAAGAGAAGCTATTTAAGGTTGAAAATGGTTCTGATAGAGGGAATTAGAAAATCTGACCTGAGTAAAGCAAAGGAAACATTGATAAAAACCAAATGAAAACAGAAAAGAATGAACAAGATCCATGTTATTTCAGATTATAAAGTCTTGCTCTTTTCACAGTAGACTTTTTCCCTGCAGTTTTGGAAGAATAAAACATAAAAATTTCTTTTACCACCAAAATTTTCCAATTTCTACCTGAAGAGGTCACTGTTGAAGCAAACATTCACTTGTCTTGTCTTGTGGACTGCTTGCTTTTTCACGAAAATGGAGGAATTCTAGTCGTCACATAGGATGATACAAATAGTACTGAAGTCCCTTAAAGTTACCTAAAGTCTGGATGAGAAACTCAGATTCCTCCTACTCCTCAACTTTTCATGAAGATAGGGGTAATTACCAGAATCCTCTGTCTCATTGGTTCTTCCCCTCTGCCTATCACTTTAGCCAGACTCATTGTCCACTAATGACCCCTTTCTTTCTCCTTCTTCTCTACAATCATGCTCAAGAGTAATGCATTACCCACAAGCTCTGATTTGGAGGATAGTGAGGGTTAGCAAAGGTTTCTCCCACATCACAAATCCTTATCCCCTTTCCTACAACAAATCTTTCCTGAATACTGCTTACTTCTGTTTTGTTCTAGCAGCACATGGTTGGAAAATTTGATATTCTTTAAAGAAAAAAATTTTGCAGTCTAGACCTGACTACCTCCTTAGCTCAACAAAAACTTAACCTCCATGAACCAGCTCAAATCCAAGAGGGTCAACAATACTTTATTTATCAGCAGCCCACACCAATTCAGTCTATCTGCAAGGTCAGGAGAGAGAAAAAGTCAATACTCTGCTTGTAGGTTTGCCTGCCTTATGTCTCTTCCCACTCCAGATCATCCTCCATTTAGCCCCCAAAATGATTTTCTTAAAGTATAGTTCCAACCATCTCACCTCCCCTACTCAGTAAACTTCAGTGGTTCTCTATCATCTCCAGGATCAAAGATAAAACCCTGTTCAGCAATCAAAACCTTTCATTGCCTGTCCTCCTACCTTTTCACTCTTCTTACATCTTACACTCTGCAATATACTTCAGTTCAGTGACCCTGGTTACCTTCATTGTTCCATGAACAAGACATTCCATCTCTCAGTTCTGGGCACTTTTCTCTTGCTGTTCTCCATCCATAAAATATTCTCCCTCTTCATCTCTGCCTACTGATTTCCCTGGTTTCCTTGAAGTCTCAATCAAAATTCCATCTTCTACAGGAAGACTTCTCCAATCCTTCTTAATCCTAGTGCCTTCTCTCTCTTAAAGATAATTTCCTATTTATCCTGTATCTAAGATGTTTGTACATATTTGTTTGCTTGTTTCTTCTCCATTAGGTTGGGAGCTCTGAGAAGGCAGGGATCATCTTTTGCTTCTTTTTGTATCTTCAGTGCTTAGCAGAGTGTCTAAAACATAATAAGTGCTTAATAAATGTTTATTGGTTATCTGACTGACAGGTAATAATGGAGTGGGCTGAGAAGGTCACAGACTAGGAATTTCAGTTGAATCACAGAGTGTAAGAGACTCAAAGGCCACATGCTACACATCCCATAACTGAACAAGAATCTTATCTGCAATATAAAGTTGTCTTTATCTTTATAAAGCCATCTAGTCTTTGTTTGAAGACCTCCTGTCAGAAGAAAACCATCACTTCCAAACAATTCATTTTTATATTGTTCAAGTTAACTTTTAGGAAGGTTTTTCTTTATATATCAAACCTAAATGTCTCTGCAATGTTTACTCAGTGCTTTCTCTGTTATACAGACTGCTGAATGCAGCCATCAGAGGAGCTACCTTACCCCATGGTTGAAGCAGGTTTGAACCAGCTGGAGCTAATCTTGTGATTTCTCTGGAAATTCCTCATTCCTGCGACTGGAGCCTTCTGTTTTCACAAGATATCACCCCTCCCTGAGCCTCACCATCCTTCTCTATGAACTTGGTTATCTTGTAAACCAACTTAAATAACAGCTTCTCAAGGCTGTGCTTTCCGTAGGATTGCCTCCTTGTTGAAGTATATTTAAACCTTACCCTTTCTATCCCTCTCAGGCACTCTAGTACTTTGGTGTTGCATGGTATCCTGAATTGCAATTCCCTTGCCTTGATTAAAGACCCTTGTTGTTGATGCTTTGTTATTCCTCTTTATTTCAGGTTGAAAAATAAAGATAACTATCATGCCCTCTCCCAAGTTTTCTCTTCTGCAGGCTAACAATTCTCATATGGCATGATGCTTGCAATTTCAAGTGCTCTTTTGCTCATCAATAACATTCTTAAAATACAATACCCAGAACTGAATATAGTATTCCAGATGTGGTCTGATCAGGACAGAGTACATACAAAACAGAACTAGATCCCTAGGCTTCGACAATATTTCTCTTTTGGGGTGGAGCCAAGATGGCAGGAGTAGGATGGACTTGCTCTAACTCTACCCCCATAGCCCATAAAATATCTATAAAAATGACTCTAAACAAATTCTAGAGCAGCAAAAGCCACAAAACAAAAGAGTAAAAGAGATTTCCAGCCCAAGATAACCTGGAAGGCTCACAGGAAAGGTCGATTGCACCGCAGTTAGAGCAGAGCACAATGCAGCCTGGGCCCCAGGGCAGTGGTAGCCACTGCAGCAGCAGTATCCATTTTGGGGGCCCTCCACCTAAAGATGCTGGGGGAATCAAGCTGCCAATTTGAATCACAGTTCTGATTGGCAGTTCTGGGGTGAGGAGAAGTGCTGGCTTGGTGGAGCTGGTTACCTTCATTGTTCCATGAACAAGACACTCCATCTCTCAGTTCTGGGCACTTTCTCTGACTATTCTCCATCTATGGAATATTCTCCCTCCTCATCTCTGCCTACTGGCTGGTGGTGACTGTGGAGAGGGAATCCTACTCCCAGATCCTGGGCAGAAAAGCTTGTGGTTGCTGTCAGACCAGAGCAGAGGTCAGGAGAAGGGTAAACTCATCTTCCATGATTGTGTCACTTTGGAGGAACTGAGAACTTACAGGTCTGTAGAGTATACCCTCCACTTGACAAAAGATTCAAAAGTCAAGCATCTGGCTGGGAAAATACCCAAAAAAGGGGAAAAAATAAGACTATAGAAGGGTACTTTCTTGACAAAAAGATATTTTCCTCCAGCCTTTCAGATGAGGAAGAACAAAGCATACCATCTGAGAAAGACATAAAAGTCAAGGCTTCTACATCTAAAACCTCCAAAAAAGAAAATGCAGTGGTCTCAGGCCATGAAAGTGCTCAAAAAGGATTTTGAAAATCAAGTAACAGAAGTGGAGAAAAAATTTGGAAGAGAAATGAGAGCAATACAAGAAAATCATGAAAAGTAGGTCAATAGCTTGCTAAAGGAGACCCAAAAAAATGCTGAAGAAAATAACATTTTTAAAAATAGACTATTTCTCTCTTGATGTAGTCCAAGACCACACTAGCCTTTGAGCTCTCATACTACACTCTTGATTCACTGGACTTGTGGTACCTAAAAACTTCCTAAATATGTCTTACATAAACTGCTGCCTAGCCATACCTCTCCTACTTTGTATTTTAAATTCAGTTTTTTTAATTTAACTATAATCAGAGAGATAAAGAGCCTCATGTTCATGTCATATGAAAATAATTGGAATAAACTGAGTATGTGTGTGTGTGTGTTGGTCCTTTGTTGCCAAAGAAGACCATGCCATCAGAGAAATGATGACATGACTTGCACTTGACTTTGTTTTGAGTGAGGGAGAGCTGTGCAGGTCACCAGCCTCACTTCTCCTCCAGAGCCATCTGAATCCAGTGACCAGATATTCATTAGGATGACTGGAGATGACCCAGGATGAGGCAATTGGGTTTAAGTGACTTGCCCAAGGTCACAGAGCTAGTGAGTGTTGTGTCTGAAGTGAGATTTGAACTCAGGTTCTCCTGATTCCTGCTCTGGTGATCTATCCACTGCACCACATAGCTGCCCCAAATTGAGTATTTAAAAGCTAAAGGAAAGAAGACTCAGGTGGAACAGGTTATCTGTTTTCAAAGTATTTGAAGGACTGTCCCATGGAAGAGACATTAGAATCATGGTGTTTGACCCCAAAAGACAGAACTAGAAGCAACAGGAAAGAGTTGCTAAGGAAATTTAGGCTTGATATATAAGGAAAAATTTTCCTAATAATTAGAGCTATCTTAAAGTGGAATGGGTTGCACTGGAGGTCATGAATGGCCTCTCAAAAGAGGTTTTCAAGCAAAGGCCAGATGAGAACTTTAGGATATATCGTACAAAGGATTCTATTTCTGTTACAAATTGGACTAGAGGGTCCCTGAGGTCCCTTCTTGCTCCTAAATACTGTGACTTGATATTTTTTTTTTGCCTTTTCTCCAGACCTGTAATTTCAAGTAATAGATAAATCTTTTTTATTTTATTTTTAATTTATGGAATAAAACCATCATTTCCATAGCATAGCATGATAAAAATATGATTGTACATGAAACTACAAAATTATCATATAAATTTCTTTCTTTTCTTTATCATTTTCTTCCCTCCTCCTCCACCCACTTTAGAAAGGGCTACCCATTAGATACAAATGTATGTGTGTATGTGCATACACATATATCCTTATATACGTATGCATACACATACATATATACATATATAAATATGCAAAATTATTCTATACATACTTCTAGTTACCAGTTCTTTCTCTGGATTCTGACAGTGTTTTTCTTCATATGTCCTTTGTAGGTAATTTGGGTATTTATAATGGACTAAGTAACTTATTCACTCAAAGTCATTCTTTCAAATATTTTTGCAGTTACTGTATACAATGTTCTCTTCATTCTGCTCATTTCACTCTTCATTATTTTGTGCAGATCTTTTCATGTTTTTCTAAAAATCATTGCGCTCCTCACTTCTTATAGCACAGTAGTATTCCATCGCAATCATATACCACAACTTGTTTAGTCATTCCCAATAGGTTGCCCCTATTTGAGCAACTCCACAATTTCCAGTTCTTTGCCACCATAAACAGAGCTGCTATAAATATTATAGAACATAGAGGTTTTTTCCTTTTTCCCTAATTATCTTGGGAAACAGACCAAGTAGTGGTATTGCTGGGTCAAAGGGTATATACAGTTTTATAACTCTTTGGGCATAATTCCAGATTACTCTCAAAAATGATTGGATCATTTTACAATTCTACCAACAATGAAGCAACGTCCCAATTTTTCCACATTCTCTCCAACATTTATCACTTTGCCCTTCTATCATTTTAGCCAATCTGGTAAGTGTAAAGTGATATTTCAACGTTGTTTTAATTTTCACTTCTCTAATTTATAATAATTAGATCATTTTTTATACAAATTGGTTTTTATTTCTTTATTGGAAAACTGCCTGTTCATATCCTTTGACCATTTATCAATTGGAGAATCATTCATATTCTTATAGATGTGCTGAATTTCTTTATATATTTGAGATATGACCACATTTTGTAGAAGATATGATGGTTTACTTAAACTATTGTGTGATCAAATGAAAGAAACGGGATCATAGAAGGTAAGATGGATAATTGTGATTACATAAAATTTAAAGTTTTGTACAAACAAATAGCAGCTAAAATTATTAAAGAATTAGGTAAATGGGAGAAGGGAATTTTTGCAGCATGTTTCTCTGTTAAAGGCATCATTTCCAAGATATGTAAGGAAATGATTCAGATTTACAAGAGTCATTCTCCAATTGATAATCAGTCAAAAGATAGTGTAAGCATAAGTGAAGTGGGATTTTTTTTTTTCTGGAGTTCAGTTTCCTAGGCTCAGGTTAAACTGTAAATATCTGAAGGATTAATTTCCTTTGAACCCTGATAATTCACAGCTGTGTTGAGTCATGTAGGTTTCATGCCTTCTTACTCTAAGCCAGTCAGAGGCAGAGTCTTTCTTATATAATCTGGGAGGTTGACATTTTGCTTTGGGGCTCACTCATGAGAAGGACCTTTTGATTCCCTAGATAGGACGCTGAGTAGCCATTTGTTAGAATTCCCTCAACTACTCAGAAGTTACTGTTCTCCCAGTCTGATGGTGTATGTAGGTGGTTGTATTTTTCTGTTTAGACATCTAGAGCCCTAAACAGATTCTTTTCTGGACTACTTAGTATACTTACCTGTGTGTTAATTAAAGTAAGATTGTTAGCCACTTTAAAGCTGTCTTTCCTTTAGAAAAACTGATCAAGGAATCTATGCCAGCAGCCCACCCTGTATGCTAGTATAGTTGCTACTCCAGATAGGAACAGTCCTTTTTCAAAGGGAGAAATCAAAGTTATCAATAGTCACATTAAAATGTTCTAAATCAATTTTTACAGCTAATGTTGGTGATAAAGAACTCATTTCTAGAATATATAGAGAACTGAGTCAAATGTACAAAAATACAAGTCATTCCCCAATTGATAAATGGCCAAAGGACATGAACAGGGAATTTTCAGAGGAAAAAATTAAAGATTTCTATAGTCATATGAAAAAATGCTCTAAATCTCTTTTGATTAGAGAGATGCAAATCAAAACAACTCTGAGGTACCACATTACATCTATCAGATTGGCAAATAAGACAAAACAGGAAGATGATAAATGTTGGAGAGGATGTAGGAGAGTTGGAACACTAATACATTATTGGTGGAGCTGTGAGCTGATCAAATCATTCTGGAGAGCAATTTGGAACTATGCCCAAAGGGCTACAAAAATATGCATACCCTTTGACCCAGCAATTTCACTTCTAGGATTGTATCCCCAAGAGATCATAAAAATGGGAAAGGGTCCCACATGTACAAAAATATTTATAGCAGCACTCTTTGTGGTGGCCAAAAACTGGAAATCAAGGGGATGCCCATCAACTGGGGAATGACTGAATAAATTATGGTATATGAATGTAATAGAATACTATTGCGCTATAAGAAATGATGAATAGGAAGACTTCAGAGAGGCCTGGAAAGAATTATATGATCTGATGATGAGTAAAAGGAGCAGAACCAGGAGAACTTTGTGCACAGCAAAGACCACAGCATGTGAGAGTTTTTTCTGGTAGACTTGGAACTTCGTAGCAATGCAAGGACTTAAAAAAATTCCCAGTGGTTTTCTAAGGCAAAATGCCTTCCACATCCAGAGAAAGAACTATGGAATTCAATCGCAGAATGTAGCAGATGATTTTTTCTTTGCGTATTACATTTTGGTTTGTTATATGCTTTCTCCCATTCATTTTAATTTTTCTACACAGTATGACTATAGTGAAAGTGTATTTAATAGGAATGCATGTGTCGAACCTATATAAAATTGTATGCCATCTCAGGGAGGGAGTGGGAAGGGAGGGAAAAATAATAATCTAAGTTTATATAGTAGTGATTGTAGAACACTGAAAATAAATAAAATTAATTTTAAAAAAATAAAATGTTCTAAATCACTACTGATTAAAGAAATGCAAATTAAAACACTGAGGTACTACCTCACAGCTATCAGATTGGCTAACATGACAGAGAAGGAAAATGACAATTGCTGGAAACTGTGGAAAAATAGGAACACTAATGTGTTGTTTGTGGAGTTGTGAACTGATTCAAACATTCTGGAGAACAATTTGGAACTATATACAAAGGCCTATAAAACTGTGTCACACCCCCACTAGGTCTGTATCCCAAAGAAACTAAAGAAAAGAGGAAAGGACTTATATGTACAAAAATATTTATGTCACCACTTTTTGCAGTTGCAAGGAATTGGAAATTTAAGAGATGCTCATCAATTGAGGAATGACTAAATAAGCTGTGATATATGACTGTGATGGAATACTATTGTGCTATAAAAAATGACATATAGTCTGATGTCAGATAAACCTGGAAAGACTTATATGAATTGATGCAAAATGAAGTGAGCAGAGCCAAGACAACACTATACAGAGTAACAGCAATATTACAATAACTTAGCTACTCTGAGTAAAACAATGATCCAAGCCAATTCCAAAGGACCCATGATGAAAAAAGCTATCTATCTCCAGAGAGAGATCTGATCAACTCAGTGCAGACTGAAGCATACTTTTTTTATGTTCATTATGTTTCTTACTTTTTATTGTTTTTTTTAATATATCTAATATGGAAATATGGTTTGCATGACTTCAAAGGTATTATTGATATCATATTGCTTGCCTTCTTAAAAGGTAGGGAAAGAACAGTAGGGATGGAGACATTTTGGAATTTAAAATATTTTTAAATAAATGTTAAAAAAGAAGAAAAAAGAAAAATTCTTATCTAACTAACAGAAATGCAAATGAAAACAACTCTGAAATTTCACCTTATATACATCAGATTAGCAAAGTTAACAGAAAAGAAAAATGACAATTATTAGCAGGGCTGTGGGAAAACAGGTACGTTAACACACTGTTCCCCAAAGAGATAAAAGACAGAGGGAAAGAACTCATATATACAAAAATTTTTATACAAAGATTTGTTTGTATGTATATATATATATATATATATATATATATATACAAAAAAATCTCTTTTTGTGGTGGCAAAAAAATAGAAACTGAAGGGGTGCCTATCAGTTGGGCACCAGATAAAAAATACTTTATTGTATATGAAAGAAATAGGATACTATGGTGCCTTATGAAAAAAGGAAAGAGATGGTTTCAGAGAAATCTAGGAGGACCTGTATGAACTGATACAACAGGAAATGAGAAGAACCAGGAGAATAATGTATATAATAGCAACAACATTGTAAAGATAACTTTGGAAGACTTAAGCACTTTGATCAATACAATTATCAGTCATGATTCCAGAGAACCAGTGATTAAGATATTCACCTTTCGCAAGGAAGGAGATGGTCTCAGAGTACAGATTAAGACTCTTTCTTTTGCATCACCAATAAGATAATTAGTTTTGCTTAACTAACTTAATCTATACATATTTGTAACACAGGCTTTGTTTTTTCTTTCATTGAAATTAGGGCAAAGGTGGAAGGGAGAGAAAATAGATTTTCATTGATTGAAGAAATTAAATTTTGATTTTTTTTTTAAAATTAATGAATATTGCAAAATTATAAAGAACAATTTTAACCCCAATGAACAGATATGAGAAGGTACCTTCCTTGACTCCTTTACAAACATTCCACAAGAGTGAAATGCTTTATATAATATTATATTTTTTTCAATGTATTGATGATTTTTCCTTTCTCTTTTTTCTTTTTCTTTTTCAATTCTTTCTGAGAAGATGGAAGAGTAGGTCAGAAAATTCCAAGCTCTCAAGATTTTCCTCCACAAAAGAGATAAAATAGCGCTTCTGAGCAAACACAGAACTGTGAAAACAAATGAGAGTTAGGGGCAGAATTTAGGGGCAGATTGTCCCTTTGGGACAATCGAAGGAAACCTGAAGAAAAATCCCAGGACTAGATTCATCTATACACTGTCCTTGACTCTAAAATTCCTTGATCCCTTCTTACATTGCTACCTATATCTTGGCCAAACCCTGTGACTCTATAAACAGGTAATCTATGGATACACTATCTCTATCACACTCTTCACAATAGCTATTCCAAACCTTCTCTCTTCAAGCCTCCCACATCATCTCCTTTCTTCTCCTTAGCCTAGGACTCTTCCTGTAACAGGAGTATCACCTGTTTTCTTTTTTGTAACCCAGGCTGGTTCTCCTTTAATGGGCAGGGAGGCAGTTCTTGAGATCATCATTTGTTTGGCTGCTTTGCTGCAGGAAGCCTAAAAGACTCGGCCTATAGGGAGTTGGTGTCAGAGGTTTTAGTGAAATTTCCATTGCCCTTCAAGGAATGACTTCCTGATGTTAGCACGGTCAGTTGCAACAGTGAACTTGGAGGCAGACTGGAGTAGCCATTTTTTAACATTTCAATTTATTTACTTAGTTTTCAACATTCACTTCCACAAGATTTTGAATTCCAAATTTTCTCTCCATCTCTCCCCTCCCCCCCACTCCATGATGGCATGCATTCTGATTACCACTTCCTTCTCTTATCCCCTTACCCTTCTATTTTCCTGTAGGGTAAGCTAGATTTCTATGCCCCATTGCCTGTGTATCTTATTTCTCAATTACATGCAAAAACAATTTTTCACATTTGTCTTTTAAAACTTTGAGTTCCAAATGGAGTAGCCATTTTAAATGAATTGCTTTCTTTTTAATCTAAGAGTTTTATTCTTTTTATCTACTGTTATTAGTAAAGCAATTGTTATTGCATTTTATGGTCAGTACTTTGCTGCATTCTAACAGTGAGCCTTAATCACTGAACTGACCTGAATAGACTGCATTAGAATATTTTTGGCACGACTGGCAGAGATTACTTTGCAATGGCTCTTTGGTTAAATTCATTGTTGAAGTAGGGAAAAGGGGCTGCGAGGGGAAAAGCGACCTTGGAAGATTGGATGGCTAGATATGGAACTTTCGTATCCTATGGCCCAAGAACTGTTTGGATCACATGGGAAGATTTTTCAGGGTAATAAAGAAGAAGCTCCTGTTCATCTCAGTTAGCTTTATGAATACTTAAGGAGTTTGAAAGGAAAAGTACAAAAATAACAAAAGTGAGTATTCTTTGGCTCATATTTGTGGTTTTAGAAAAAATGGAGTTAAAAAAATAGAAAAATGAAGATAAATTATCCTTACACATGACTTTTGATGTTAAAGGATCATCTGCCTTTAAGGCAGAAGAGTGACATATATTTAGTGTTGGACAGGTGAAAAGGGCAATGCTAATATGGTTGAAGATTAATATGCTATATATGGGAAGTATAATCTCTGATCCAGAGGTATCACTGGTGAATGTGTTAAACCCTGCTGAGATTAAATCTATAAGAGAAGAGAAGGAATGAGGAGGAAGATTAGGAAACGGAACTTGTGTTGAATGCTTTTTTATTCCATTACTACTTCCTAGGATACTACTTCCCAGGGAATGATTTCCTCCAAACCAAATCTGAAGATGGGAATACTTTTATAACCAAGGAACTTGACAGTTTCAAGAGAAATTTAAACAGCAAGTTAATGTGTCATTTGAATCTAGCTAATGAGGGTCTGGGCTAATAGGGATAACTTAAAATTTTTCTTAGTTGCAGAGTTTCAACAGCTTGAAGACATTACAAAAGGATTTGCTCTTGTAAAGTTAGCTGAACTATTTAGAGACCCAAGATGGCCATTGCTGTCTGTCTATTTTTAGGTGGCTAAAATGTGTAGTTCTATATATCAGACTCCACATAAATGAAGAGGAGATAAAATTTTTTAAAAGATGGGTTTAGTGAACTGAATTTATGACTCTTCTCTATGATTCCACACTTTTCAAGACCAGCCTGCTTTCTTTTACATGAAATACCTGTATGGCATCAGATATTTAGCTGTGGACCTTCCCTGTCAGATTATCATTAAGAAGACTAGACAATTAACTGATGAAATTTGAAGATGAAATTGGGGATGCCTAGACACTGAGCATGTAGGGCTATCCACACAATGGTGACTCTATGAATAATGGCAGGAAGCAGGTTCTTGTCACCATGTTAATTAAATAGGAGGAGAGTAATGATGCTTTTTCCTGAAAGGAGCATTAGTATGACTCTTGGAACATTGGGTAAGCAAGAAGGTGACTGGTGATCAGCCTGTGGGAGTATTAGTAAAATTATATTGGTGTATATATAATCAACATACTCAGGGTCCTACCCCAACAAAATTTAGGACATCCTTGAAATTCTCCCAGTGGTTGATCAGAGCCACCCCTTTTTGTATCCAAATTGAGGAGATTACTGAGATGAATAAAGGCCAAGATTCTTTTAAGGCTTGTACTTTTCTAACTTTAGGGCAGAAGAGGGACTGGAGGTCATATACCAGAACGACTGTGGCCTAGAAAGTAGTGGGGAGGAGCGGGGGTGCGGAGCCAAGATGGTGGAGTAGAAAGACATATATACTTTAGCTCTTCCCCCAGAACCAATAAAATACCTGTAAAGAAAGACTCTCAAGAAATTCTAGAGCATCAGAAGCCACAGGAAGACAGAATGGAGGAGATTTCCAGCCTAATATGACCTGGAAGGCAGAAGGGAAAGATCTGTCGCACCAGACGTGGAACAGAAACCAGCCCAGCCTCAGTCTCGTGACTCTGGGAGGAGCAGGACTAGAGCAGGCTTTGGGGACAAAATCCCTGGAAGCAGCAGCAGTTTGCAGATTCCTCAACCCACAGGTGCCAAAGGTCAGTGAGAGGGCTTTTTCAACCTCAGCAAGAAGGGAACAGAGTCCACTCCTGGACCCGGCCCAAGGTAGCAGCGGGGTGCTGGGCAGCAGAGGCTTCTGGAGGCTGTAGCAAGAAGGCAGCAGCCAATGTCCATTGTTCCATTGTTGGAGCACTGAGCATAAAACCTCTGGGGGAAGTGAGCAGCTGATCTGAATCTCAGCCCTGAGTGGAGGCTCCACTCCCACCTAAAGCCCCTAGGGGAATTGAGCACCTGCCTTTAAGAGCACAGTCCTGGGGTAAGCAGGAGCACTAGGACCCTCCTCTTGACAAAGAATTCAGAAGTCAAGTAACTGGCTGGGGAAATGCCCAAAAAAGGGGGAAAAAATAAGACCATAGAAGGTTACTTTCTTGGTGAACAGGTATTTCCTTACATCCTCTTGGATGAGGAAGAACAAAGCATTCTGTCAGAGGAAGTCAAGGCTTCTGCATCCAGTACCTCCAAAATAAATATACAGTGGGGCCAGGCTATGGAAGAGCTTGAAAAGTGAGTCAGCAGCTTGCTAAATGAGACTAAAAAAAATGCTGAGGAAAATAACACCTTTAAAAATAGGCTAACTCAATTGGAAAAAGAGGTCCAAAAAGTCAATGAGGAGAAGACTTTAGAAAGCAGAATTAGCCTAATGGAAAAGGAGGTTCAAAAGCTCACTGAAGAAAATAGTTCTTTAAAAATGAAAGTGGAGTTTAGGGAAGCTAATAATTATATGATAAACCAAGAAGTTGCAAAACAAAACCAAAGGAATGAAAAGAATAGAAGATAATGTGAAATATCTTATTGAAAAAACAACTGACCTGGAAAATAGATCCAGGAGAGACAATTTAAAAATTATGGGACTACCTGAAAGCCATAATCAAAAAAAGAACCTAGACATTATCTTTTATGAAATTATCAAGGGAAACTGCCCTGATATTCTAGAACCGAGGGCAAAATAAATATTGAAAGAATCCATCCATCACCTCCTGAAAGAGACCCGAAAAGAGAAACTCCTAAGAATATTGTGGCCAGATTTCAGAGTTCCCAGGTCAAGAAGAAAATATTGCAGGCAGCTAGAAAGAAACAATGCGAGTATTGTGGAAAATACAATCAAGATAACACAGGATCTGGCAGCTTCTACATTAAGGCATGGAAGGTCTTGGAACAAGATATTCCAGAAGTCAAAAGAACTTGGATTAAAACCAAGAATCACCTACCCAGCAAAACTGAGTATAATAACTTCAGGGTAAAAAATGGTCATTCAATGATTCAAGCATTCTTGATGAAAAGACCAGAATTGAAGAGAAAATTTGACTTTCAAACACAATAATCAAGAGAAGTATGAAAAGGTAAACAGGAAAGAGAAATCAGAAGGGACTTTCTAAAGCTGAAATGTTTACATTCCTACATGGAAAGATAATATGTGTAACTCTTGAGACTTTTCTCAGTATTTGGGTAGGTGGAGGGATTATACACACAAACACAAACACACACACACACACACACACACATATAGACAGACTGAACAGTTTGAGTTGAACAAGAAGGAATGATATCTATAAAAAATAAAATTAAGGGGTGGGAGGAATATATTGGAAGGAGAAAGGGAGAAATGGAATGGGGCAAATTATCACTCATAAAAGAGATAAGAAAAATCTTTTTCAATGTAGAGAGAAGGGAGGAGGTGAGACGGGAAAAGTGAAGCTTACTCTCATCACATATGGCTTAAGGAGGGAATAACACGCTCACTCAATTTGGTATGAAAATCTAGCTTAAACTACAGGAAAGGAGGGGGAAAGAGACAAGTGGGGTGAGGGGGATGGGAGATGGGAGTAATTAGAAGTAAACACTTTGGGGAAGGGACAAGGTCAAATGAGAGAATAGAATAAATGGGGGACAGGGTAGGAGAGAGGGAAATATAGTTAGTCTTATACATCATGGCTATTATGGAAGTCTTGTGCAAAATGACACATATATAGCCTGTGAATTGCTTGCCTTCTCAGTGGGGATGGGTGGGGAGGGAGGAAGGGAGAGAAGTTGGAATTCAAAGTATTAGAAATGAATGTTGAGAATTGTTATTGCATATAACTGGGAAATAAGAATTCAGGTAACGGGGTATAGAAATCTATCTTGCCCTTCAAGAAAAGAGAGAAGATGGGGATAAGGGAAGGGTGGGGTGTGATAGATGGAAGGGCACACTGAGGGAAGGGGTAATCAGAATGCAAAGTGTTATGGGGTGGGGGAGGGGAGAGATGGGGGGAAAATTGGAACTCAAAATTTTGTGGAAATGAGTGTCGAAATCTAAAGACTAATAAATAAAACTATAAAAAAAAAGCCGTAAGAGGGCATCAAAAACTAAGGGTCTACTTGATACTGGCAGCCAAGTTACTGTTATACCAGTATATTCATTTCTATCAGGAGTTAAAAAATGACAACCAAGAGAAGCAATGCCATTACTCAAGTGGATATGGGTGATGTCTCCCTGTTTGGGTCTCAATTATGGTAGCTAATCAAAGAGAATCTATCATGGTATAGATACTAGAGTTCTGGGGAATCAATATTTGTATGGAAACTTACCATAGTTTTTATGCTAGGTTTTGTGGGTAGGACTAAATGGAAGTCCTTGGAGTTGCCTAAAGGATCCTATGTAGTTGATATTAAAGTGTCAGACCCCTGAGGGTGAGAGGTGGAGTGCTAAACATATTTCCTCCCTAATGAAACAGATAGAGAAGACTACAGTACTTAAATATACAAATTATTCCAGAGAAAGAACTGATGGAGTCTGAATGTAGATCAAAGAATATTTTGGAGGTATGGGGGGTTAATCTGTATTTTCCTTTCACAACTTGATTAATATAGAAATATGCTTTGCATTACTGTACATGTATAATCTATATCAAATTACTTACTGTCTCAAATTGGAACTCAAAATTTAAAAAAAATACAAAAATTGTTTTTACATGTAATTGGAAAAATACTTTTAAAAAGCCAACTAATCAAACTCCCCCCCCAAAATCATAAATATCAGAGGACCTACAGAGAAGCATGCCTCTTGCCTCTCATCAGAGAAGTGACAGGACATAGGTACAAAGCGAAGCATACATTACTAATGTATTGATTTGTTTGTCATGTATGTGTAGGAGGTAGAATCATCAAAAAGTGACCATGAGATTAAAAGAGAGAATCAATAAAATACTAAGAAACAAAGAGAAAGAAAAAAGGTTTCCAGGAGAAAAGTGACAGCAGGCCAAAGCTGCTTCAAGGAAACTCTAGGAACTCCTAAGCTGGACTGAGAGCCGCAGGAACTGGACTGGAATTATGGTAGTAGCAACGACAGACAGGAAAGAATTGAAGGCCTATACCTGTCATAGAACTAGTGATTACAGTTCTTTCAAGCTCCTGGAAATTCAGACAGATCCCAATTATTTTGAAAGGAAAAGATAAGAACTCACTCAACTAGCAAGCCCCTAGAGCTGAAGTTTATTTCTTATTAGTTTACTGAAGGCTTTGACTTACTAACGCCTGTTATGTTCATTACTAAAATCCAAATACACATTCTATGATAAAATGCCATTTGGAAGTCTCAAGTTGTTTGTAAGAATGCAATCTAACACCTTTGTTGTTTGTTCTTCATTTTCAGAGGACCAGTAGCATCACAGAGTGATGTCTTGACTAATGGGTGAGTTGAATTTAAGTGAGACAGAGTTACACAAAGTTGTCAGCCTGACTCTCTCTACCAGTGTCATCAAAGTCCAGTAGTAAAATAAAAGTCAGGACAACTGATGATGGGGATGACACACAAGTCGCAGTGACAGAAACTTGGCATCTTGTCTTCAATGTCTGACCAAGCTCTAAGCATAGTCTTCATGGTCATTGAAACATATTGCCCATTCCCACTGGGAAAGTCTTCATGTGCTTGGGGTAGACCCTCCTAGCTCACTGACAGGTGTGATGTTTTTCAGTTGCCCTTAACCTGGTTTAGCCTGTCTGACAGTTTACCAGGGTATGGCCGCTGGACATGCTACAAATATTTGGAGCCACAAGTGAGAGCTGAATGCAAGGTAGACAATACAGGTGAATAAGCAGCCCTGAAAAGGGCTCAGCAAGTCTTCACACCAGGGGTGCTAGTCCTTGAACATCCCGTATATACCAATGCCCCTAGAGGATACCTAAAAACCAATAAGATTATTATTTTTTCTAAGAGAATCTGACTGAAGGCAAAAGTCACGATATTAGTATTATTACGATATCTCCAAAACTAAAACACCTCTTCTCAATTCACAAATGAGTTAGAACAAATCAATCAGCAGATTTTAGGTAGATTCCAAGTTTGATTATACCTGTGGAGAGATCAGGAGTTTTGGGTACATCAGGAAGCTGAGTTGCTCCCATTCCATCTCAAATAATGTTCCTCAAATGGTTCAGCAAGATGAATGGAAGAATAGAAACAGAAAGAAGCCCAAGTCCAATAAAGAAAACTATAAAATCCAAGGTACCTGTAAAAGGTGATTACTGTGTACTAGACAGCGCATAAGATACAAGAGCAAAGAATCATATGTTTGGTAGGAATTTTCAAAAGTTTTTACTCTACCCCCTCATCTTCTGGCAAGATTATATCTAATAGAAGAAAAAGAAAAAGGGCCCATGTACACAAAAATATTTGTAGCAGCTCATTTTGTAATAAAAAGAACTGGAAACTAAAAGTGTAAGACAATCTAACTGGACAAATGAAGATATACGGATGTAATGGAATATTATTGCACTGTTGTTGTGTTGTTATTGTTCATCCTTTATTTTTGTCTTGACCTGTGACTGAATTAGATTTGAGGGAGGCAGAGTTGCACACTTCATTCATCACTTCATTCTCTCTTCCAGAGTCATAGAAGTCCCGTGGCAAGACGAAAGTCAAGATGACCAGTGATGGCTTGGGATGCAGTGGTTGACTTGGTGTCTTTGATGTCTGACCAAGCTCAAAGTACTCCACAGCATCTGCTTCAGCCACCTTCATGACTTCATTCTCATCCATCCATTCCACTGGAGAAGTCTTCATATATACTCGGGGAAGACATCTCCCTAACTCACTAATGGGTTTGAGGCCTTTCAGTTACCCTCATGCATTGTAGAAATGACAAAAGGAACAATTTCAGTGAAGTCTGGGAAGACTTCCATGGACAAATGCAGAATGATGTGACATAATATGAAGATCAATTTATACAATAACATCAGTGTAAAGAAAATCACCTTGGAAAGACTTAAGAGCTCTGATGAATGTAATTATCACCCAAGATTCCAGAGTATTGATGATGAAGCATTCTACTCACTTCCTGACATAGCAAAGATTGACTTACGATGACAAATAAAACACATTTTTGACCATGGCTAATGTGAGAATTTGTTGATTATGCTTATTTGATGACAGGTGGGTTTTGTTTGTTTTCTTTTGTTTCATTTTAGATTAGAGATAGAGGGAGCTAGGAAGAAGTGGGGGAGGCCAGGGATAGATTGGGGAAAAAGAACAAAAGAAAGAGAAAAGAGTCATAAAGCAGGTTTTAATACACAAAGGAAAAATAAGAAATGTCAGGAGGAATCACAAGCAGGATAGCTTTGAAAATTTTAGGTTGAATTTATTATATACTTTAAAAAAGAAAAGCATAAAGCCACACAAATCATTAGCATTTTGGTACAATGATAAAACCCAAGAGGCAATGGCAGAAAGGTAAAGCATGTATAGATTCAATCACAAAATACTTTTTATTTTTTTTTAAATTTTTATTTTATTTATTTATAAATGTTCTACAATCACTTCCTTAAAATTAAGATTTTATCCCCCTACACCTTCCCTCCCTACCCCCCTCCCTCCCCATGACAGCATACAATTCTGTATA
>CM053771.1:138974030-139006507 GCA_028658325.1 Potorous gilbertii | reverse complement strand
TCTGGTAGGAAAGGAAATCCTCCTGCAGTTGCAGGTCAACTAGAAAACCTCTGTGCCTTCAAAGCTATCACTTGCTACTTCCATATACAACTGCTGGTGTCATTTTCTGTATTGCTTCCTCTACTGTGCTGCCATTTGCTGGTTCTCTGCTAAGAAACTATGTAAACTATAGATTTTCTGACGGACTGTATGTAGCTGCTATGAAAACTTTTTTTGAGACAACCCAAAGTTTCAGTGTTATTTCAGCCATTTTGTGAGTCATATTCCCAACTGCACCCATAGCACAGTCACTCAGGCCAATTCAATACTTTCTTCATCGTTTGAACTCCCTTGCTGCTCCTTCAGAAACAATTTTTTTGTGCTGGAGTAAATTCCTTTCAACTTTCATCATGGCACTGACAGCTAGCATTAGTCATGCTAATGAGCTAATAATAATATGTTTCCAGGCCCACAAGTAAAGGGAGATTGTTGGGTGACTAAAAGCAAGGCAGAATAGACATCTCTAGCCTCTTCTCCCGGACCCTTCCTCCAAGGGAGTTTAATTCCTGCTAAGAGAGGCAGCAGGAGGTGGGAGTCATAGACTACTCTGTTCTCCTCAGAGAGAAGGGGTATCAGGCTAGATTTATATCTATTTGTTCCTTTAAATATTGTTTGCCTCGGGGATGTAAGTTTCAGATTCAATCTATTCTGATCACTGTTCACGGTTGGGGGAGGGGAGGATCCCAAGCACTACATCTGAGGCTTGAACCCTTTCCCTCTAAATCCTGGTTCCACAATAAACATACACGTCAGTTATCAATGAAAACCATTTATCCAAAGGCAGCAAAACAGAAATCAGAGGAAGTATCCGTAGAATACATACCAGACTATGCAGAGTAAAGGAGCTCTGCCTTCTGGAGTGAGGGACCAGCTCAACAAGCCCTAGGTCTCCTGCACGGTAGCGTTCCTAGTCTCTAGTATGGCAACCCGGGCATGGGGCATGACGAAGACTGCCAGCTCCTCTCATGCCTTCCCAGCACCCTGAAGTGGGGGTGGCTTCTGCCCGTTCCCCACGGAAGCTGGCAGCCGGAAACAACTGGAGATGAAGCTTGAAGAGAACTGAAGAGCTCTGCCCCCCCACTCACACCAGCGGCGCCCCCCCCCGATGCAGGCTGAGTACGCTCCCCCACAGCGAGGACAGACCCCCCACCAGCGGGCTTGACGACCGGGAGTTCTTTAATACCCGTTATCACACTGGGGCCTGCGAGGGGGAGGCCGGTGCTACTACTGCCCCCGTCTACAGGTGAGGAAACTGAGGCACAGAGTGAACGGCCCCTACAAATGAGGCCCGTCCTTCTGCCAACACTGAACACTCCTCCGCTGAGACCACACGGGGAACGTCCGTATTAACACTTAGGCTTTCCCCGCTCCCGCCGCAGCCACGAGCCGAGCCCCACATTCCCGCCTCCTTTCTGGGATCACAGACCCACGGGCGCCCCGCCTCCCAGTCCTGCCCGCGACGTGCGCATGCCCAGCCGGGAGCACGCGCGGGGGGAGGGGGCGGGGCGGACGTTTCCTAACCCGGCTCTCGGCCCCGCCCCCGAGGTCGGCTTTCCCGGGTCCGCCGAGTGTCGGGCCCCGCCCTCTAAAAGGCCGCGCGGGGAGCGGGGAGCGGGGGCAGGGAAGCCGCAGAATGGGCTCGAGGCCTCAGTTCCACCGCCATGGAGGCGACCCCTTTGCCGTTTCCAGTCACCTCCTCCTCTAACAATGGAAGAACGACCCCTTCTCCTTCCTCCACAGGACGGATCGAGGGTCAGAGGAGAGGAAGAGAATGTCCTCGCCCTCCATTTACCAGAGAGCTCGAGACAGGCCCCCCGGGGGGAGGAGGGGGTCTGTTTGTGTCAGAGTGTGGGGATGCGCATGGACGCCCCTCTCCGAGGGTCCCCCAGAACTGAATCCGCGGGTGCTCGGTGTGAAATAGAATCCCGGCAGCCGCGCAGACTCGTAACACCGGGGTGCGGCGACGGGCACTTCCACCTCCCAGGGTGGAAGCGGCTTGGGCAGTCTCCATGGAAGCGAAGAAAAGGGGCCAATCACCCCTTAGGCCCGGGGGCCCGCCCACTCTCAGACAAACTAACCAATGATTCCGAGCAGGTTACCAAAGAGAAGGTGTCATTGGCTGAGACGAGGGAACCCGGGTCCGCCGCTGTCCAATCGATTTTGAGACTGGGCCCGGGACGCTTTCCAGCACTAACCAATAGTAAGGCACGGTGAAACAACCGCCCACCGCCATTGGAGGACGGAACGAGGGAGGAATGAGTTTTTGGGCGGCAGCCTCCGATTGGTGGGCAGGGAAGGTAGCGCCTGAAAGGCCACTTGTGATTCGCTGTGTCCAGAACTAGGCAGCTACTGGGATGGTCTACTCCAGAGTTGGAGGTTGTGTGGAAAGAAGGCGGCCTCGGGCTCAGCTCTGGGGAGAGGGCCGCCAGGTGAGGGAATGGGGAGGGAGGCGAGGGTGGACCCTGGACTCAGGGAGAGCGGGCCTGGGGGAAGAGGGTGATGGGGAAGGGAGCAGGAAGTGGGCCCGGATCCCGCGGCTTTTCCTCGCAGCCCCCCTCCCCTCCCCCGTGCCTGGTGCCGCCCCCCGGTGCCTGGTGCCGCCCCCCGGGCAGTAACAGAACCGGGCCGGGCCTTGTCCACGGGGCTGGTCTGGGAAGCACAAAGACCGGATTCCAGTCTTTGACCCGGCTGTGACCCCGAGCCCGTCTCTGAACCCCTGTCAGAGCCTGTCCCGCGGGCGGTGTGGCCTTCCTGGGTGGAGGGCGGTGGTGTCTATGCGGTCACGGCTCCAGCCCCGCATCCTCAGGGAGTTGTGGCATCTCCTAGCCTCGTTCCCCGCCGCCCGGATCCCCTCCGCAGGGGTGCCGGGGAGGAATGGAGGCGGTGCGGATTCGGTCCCAGAATAGCAGCTAAGCTCCTGGGCGCTAGTGGGTGTAGGCGGTGGAGACGGACCGCCCCGCTGCGGATCGAAATCGGGCTCGGACCTCTGGTCCAGGAGGAGCCAGGAAAGATGCCTGACCACCGGTCTGAGTCCACAGACCAGAGGCGATCTCCCAGGCCTCCCTCCTCGGAGCGGATGCTGTCACTGGCGGCACTTGGGCAGCCTTACGAAGTTATTTTGTAAGGAAGTTGGGGGGAGCCGGAGCCCCCAGAGTGGTCCCCATTAATGGCATGTACGTCTTCCTCCTCCGAGGCATGCACATCCTGCCAGTAAACATTTACAAAGTGCCCACTGTATGCCAGGTACCGGAAATACAAGTACGAGGGCAAAAAGTTCTGCTGTCAGGACCCTTTCCTTGTATTGGGGGAGTGGGGAGGGGACGCGCAAAAAAGTGAAATGGAAAATATATTTTTTTAGCTATCACTGTGATTTCATTAATGGGAAGAGTTTCAGGGGAGAGAACGCCCTTTAACCATGCAGATTTGCTACTGCTCCGCAATTTATAACAGTAAAATTACTTAGAAAAATTACAAGTTAAATGACTTGCCGGGATTACAGCCAGTGTGTATCGGGCTTGTCTGCCTGACTCCAAAGACTTCTGTCTGTGCGCAACACTGTTCTGTGTAGTTACAAATACAATTTGGGTAGGTAAGGGAGGAAAGACACTAGTAACTGAAGAGACAGGCTTATAAAAGTAAACACATGAACTTTGACGAAATTAGACAGAAAGTAGAGAAGCACTCAGTGTATATGAATAAGAGACAACACATCACAAAGGAAACTTAATTTAAAATTGCCACCAGAGTAATATATGAAGAAAAAGATTGACTGCAAGGGGAAATAATAATTGATGGTCTAGCCCACACATTCCATCATGATATTACAGAAAAATGAGGATGGTCTCCAATATGCTCGGTGGCAAACTTATCAACAGAAGATAGAGGGTAATGGATGGATTAGGATCTGTATTGTTGGAAGGAATCCCATCAATAGGGTTGACAGATCTACTGGAGTATCAATTTGTAATGTATTGTTGTATAAATTGCTTAGATCAAGTATCATGTTCTCTGAACCTTTTCTGATTACCCCTAATTGCGAATGTCTTTCTTTTAGATATAATTTTATCTATGTATGATTTTTTTCCCTGTAATAGGATGTTGTCTCCTTGAAGACTGTTGTAGTTCTATGTTTGTACCTTCAGAGCCTGGTACTTAGCAGGTACTTAATAAATGCTTGTTCTGTTAGATTTACTTAAGGGAGTATATTCTAAGCATGAGACAGCCTGTGAAAAAGCATAGAGGATATGAACTGCCATGTTTAAGGAACAGTATATAGGACAGTTTGCCTGGTATATACAGTGGCCATAGGCAATTAATGTGTAATTAACCTGGAAAGATAAGCTAAAGCCAGATTTTGAAGTGTTTTAAATACCTACAGACAAAGGAACCACTGAAGTTTCTTGAGCAGGAGAATGACCCAATTGGGAACTATGTGGAGGATGAGATAGGGAAAGCCTGAGGCACATGTGCCTATAAGTAACATAGTCCTACCGCTGATCAGTGCTTCTTCTAGAAATGTAGTTCAGTTTGGAGAATAGTGGGAAAATAGTCCTAAAATCTTGACTTTAAAGTTGGAAGGGATCCCAGAGGTTATTTAATCTAGGCCCCTCATTTTATAGATGAGGAAATTGAGACTCAGAGAAAGGTTGTCCAAGGTCACACAGGTGGTATCAGAACCGGGAATTAAATCCAGGTCGACTCCAAATCCAGGGTTCTATCATTGTACCACCTTATCCTCCAATATTCTAGTATTTCTTACCCACTGTGGGATCAGCACAGTTCTACCTACCTCACAGGTTTGTGATGAGAAAGGTATTATGTAGATAATTTTTTTATGCCCTCGTGTAGTTTGCCCCATAAATTTAGTTCATCCAATAAGATGGTGACATAGCATCAGTATAAGACTTATTCATATCACTTCACAAAATGCTTTCACCACTTTGTGTTGCTATGAAGAAATTACTTTATGCTTTCCCATTTAGTCAGGTGAGACTTGGACAAGTCAAGAGACTTGCCCGTGGTTGCACAGCTAGTAACATTCAAAGCCAGAGTTTGATCTTGTGCCCAAGTATACCACACTAGAGTCCAGCTGTTACAAACTGGTGATGACAACAAGCTGGTACACATGTGCCAGACTCTAAGCAATAAACACAGAACAGAAAAATTCCCCATGTTAAAAAATCCACGGACAAGACATTTTCTGGAAATTCATAACCTGCCCTAATTTTCCACACATACTAATCAGAAAATCCCCTCAATCCACCACCACCACACCACACACACACACACACACACACACACACACACACACACACACACACACACACACACACACACACACACACTGTGGTGCTCAAGAGTGATCTTTCTGTACACAAATGAATGGTTTAATAAAAACTAGAAATATGAGGAAGGAAGAAGACAAATGGAGCACATAGGACACTTAATGCTGTTCTTGTGGCAGAGCAGTGATGCTGAGCCAAACCAGCAATGCTGATGTTTCCTTTTTTCTCTAGAATGACTGGCACTGTACTTGGAGTGGGTGCAGGAGTATTCATCTTAGCGCTTCTGTGGGTATTGGTATTGCTGCTGTGTGTGCTGTTATCCAGAGCCTCCGGTCTAGCTAGGTAAGATGTTCTTGCCAGCTGGGAGTCCTAGGTAAAAGAAATTAGAGGTGAAATCACTGACACTCATTAAACATTTAGAATTCAGGAGATCATTTTCATAATTACTGGCAGTTTGAATGAGTTGCATTTTAGCCTACCATAAACACTATGTTATTTATGGTCTAAAGGGGAAGATTTATTTTTCAGTTTTCTCTGTGAGGTGGAAAACCATGTCAGAAATACAGGGAAATCTACTTTCTCTGCCTTTACCAAAGGAAAAAAAAATTTAATCATTTAGATTTCTAGAGTTTGGTTAGTTTTTTTCTCTGGAGCTAGGTATGGATGCAGAGAAACTGAATAAGCAGTGAATACCCCAAGCCAGCAATGATTGTGAAGCAGACCCCACAGTAACCTCTGAAAATGTGCTAGCCTATGGATCTTCTGCCTATGCTGCCAGAGTGAAGAGGAGGTTTGTAGGAGTACCTGAGTATTTAAGCAAAAAGAAGAAAGCCTGCCTTGACTTGAATTGTTATGGTTATTACAGTGTACATATACAGTCATGGGCTTGCAAAACCAGAATTGGGATCCTGTTACTTTGAGCTAGTTCCTATCTAAAACAGAACCAAGAGGATGACTTCAGAAAAATCTCTTCAATTTACTGGTCTGTATGGACAACAGGCCCTCTGAGCATTAATTGTTGTGGGACCAGAATACAGGCTGCTGGAAACAGTCTAGGCCCAGCACATCGGTGGACAATGTGAACTGTGCTTTTAATGCTCGTGTGTTTGTCTTTCAGATTCTCTGGTATTTTTGTTTTCCTTGCTGCTCTGATCGTCACATTAGTTTTGTTGTTCTTTCCCCGGGCCACTGAGGTCCCAACCCCAGAGGTAGAATTTAAGGTAAAATTCTGTTTCTTTTGCCTGTCTAACTGTGATTCTTATGTCTTTCCCAAAACTAATGGGACCTTCCCTGATGTAGGGTTGATTTGTTATGTGATATTAGAATAGCTGAGGCAGAGCAGTGAAGGGGAAAGCACAGAGGGAGTTTTTAATTCTCTTTCTGCCCGTTCTCTAAGAAAAATAACCCACTTTTGAGTCTTTACTGGTGCACCATCAGATATATATGGGTCTATTATATTTTCTTGAACGTCCATCACATCAGACAAGCAGTACAGCCTTCAAAGCCAGTGCAGACTTTGTAGTGACTCACACTTACTGAATGACATACCTTTCCTCCTCAGTGTACATTTTCCATCTATGAAGTGGGGAAAATAGTTCCACATTGAGAAAAGTTGTCAGCAAAGAGGAACATTTTCTGTTGGAAGCTAAAGTATAGAGAAACTCTTTGGAGAGGCAGCAGGGTACAATAAAAAAGAGGACTCAACTTGAAGTCAGAAGTCTTGACTCCAGAACCTCCTTAGCTATGTGTACAGTCCTTAACCTGTCTAAGCCTCACTTTATCATCAGTAAAAAGTGAACAATACTTGTTGTGCCTACCTCATAGATTTGTGGTGAGGAAGGTACTATGTAACATGTAATGTAAGTTATAAAAAGATTCCATAAATGTAATCTTATTGTGATCCCTTTTTTACCTCATTCTCAGCTAATCTGCCAATAGTTTATTGTCACTGCCCCAAGATCAATTTCATGATCCAACAAGATTATAGCTGTACCATAGAATGACATCTGATATCAGATCCTTGGGCTGTGTTTGTGTGGTTTGGCTTCCTGTCTCCTACCTTCCTTTGGTGCTCAGATACCTGTTCAAAGCTGTTAGGCTTTTAATTTCATCACAAAATAGCTACTTCTATCAGAGAGTGGTTCAGCTTCCTGAAAAACCCCCTAGAAATTGTTCTTTACTCTGGTCTTTACTCCTTACTAGCCCTCCCATAGCGCCCGGTCCTTCCAAAGTAACAATTAGTTTCATTATTCCATGCCAGGCCAAGAAGAAGAAATTTTGTCTTTTTCCCTTAAGAGCCAAGAGTTCTTACTTCTTAGTCATATCCTAAGTTATGATTTCCTTTTTCTTTTTAAATGTTTTATTGATGGTTTTTGTTTTTTCTTCACTGTTACTTCCCATTGACTTTCCTACCCTCCCCCAATAAAATAACCTCCCTTCCCTGCCTACCCTCCCACCCCTCTTCTAGCAACAAATGAGTACAGTAAAGCAAATCACTCATTGGACATGTCTGAAAATATAGTTTTCATTTTGAAGCCCTTCACCTTTCTGACAAGAGATGGGAGGCAAGCTAAGCTTAGATTTTTCTCTTTTGCCTGAAGCCCAGTAGAAACAAGAGGAACTATCACTGTTGCCCCAAGATCCCTATAGAGAATTGTCCATGGGCTGAAATGGAGCCTCTGTAGTCTTTACAACTCATAGTTCTACCTAAAATGGCCAAGAATAAACACATTAGTTATGAAAACTTATGAGAATGTTTTCTATTAAGATCTGGGGAATTATATTTTTAAATGCTAGGATCTCCACTAATGTTTCAGAAAATCATTTTGTCATTATAGATGCCATCTATCTATATGTGAACTGGGGCAAATTTCTGCCTCAATTTCTCCGTCTCTGAAATGGAGAGAATGTTAGCTGCCTTCCTTCTTGACGACTGCAGATATGAATTCTAGAGGAAAAGCCTCATGGAAAAAGAAGATACTATGAAATCAGTCACCCTGTCACACAAGTCTCAGACTGGAGAGAAAAGTAGTTTGGTCAAAATCTACTTGTCAGCATGGCTAGCAAAATTGGAGTTCTCATTTGCAGGATTTTCAGAACTGGCCCCTGCAGCAGCCTGACTCAATACCATATCAATAATACATGACCTGGGCCTTCTGCCACCAAGGCTTGCTAATTGGCTAATTAAAAAGTGAAACGTGTCTAATGAGCAAACATGTAGCCTGCAAGAGACTTGTTTCTGTACTAGAGCCAAGGTCAAACTTATGTTAAAGCTGTTTCACCAAACTGACCTTTGTTGTAAGCAGAGCATGGGGCAATCCCTTGAGCAGCTGGGGTGGTTGCAACCCTCTTCTTGGGGTCTTTGGATCTCAGGAGTCACGCTATTGCTTGGACTTGACAGGTGCTCTGTGTCCAGATCTCCACCCGGATAATCTAGATGTTGTGTTCAAAGACTTTGGAAGCTGTGACATTAACCATTTGTTCTTATTTGCATTGCTGCCTAGCGAGGTTGGTCGATTATCAGTGTGTGAATTTAGGGAGAGTAGAAGTCTGAGACCAGTTAACGTGATAGTGGAGCCAAGAGGCTAAAACCATTACTACATTTAGGTTTCAATCAGTGTCAAAACCAGAAGCCTCCAATATGACTAGTTGATGGTTATTGATTTCTTTCAGTGATCAGCATATGACTTTGGGATGTTGCTGGAACAAATATTTCAGTCAGGTGTTGCAATTGTTATAGTCACATTTGTCCTAGGAATGTTGGGTGGGATTTTATAAAATGGCCAGATATCTTCAGATGAATGCTAGATTATTTTAAAGTTTGTTCTATCAAGGACTTATCTGACTTCAAATTATCTCAGGCAGTCTTAGATTAGCAAATGGAAATATAGGGTTAATGTTCCTTCTAGAGCCCTTGAAGATGTTTTCTAAACCCTTAGCCTTTTAGTTCATTAAAATTCTAATTCACCTCAGCTCCAAAAGAGAAATCCCTTTTCTATGTATAGAGGAAAACCAGGGTGGGGTAGTGTCTGGACGTTAAAAACATCTAGGAAGTGGAGATCTTGTTTAACCAGAGAGCTCACTCTGTGTAACAAAGATATTAAAGTGAAAAACAGCCCCATCGCCGTCACTTTTGACAGTGTTTTTCTCTATTCTCTAGATCATGGACAAGTTCTTCATTGGCCGTTATGTTCTGCTGGCTTTCCTCAGTATTTTCTTCCTTGGAAGCCTCTTCCTGGTTCTAATTCACCACATCCTGGAACCAATCTATGCCAAACCACTTCGATCGGACTAAGGATTGTTCAAAGAAATACTATGAACTTGAACTACTCATTCAGCAAAGCTGCTGCTCAGTTTTGCATGGGCAGCTTCCATATCATGGATCTGGCATGAATTCCATGAGTACTGGGATTCAGTGAAGGAGCTATGGAATTATGCCTGTGGGGATGGATTCTCATTGACTTAAGAAAAATGGTGATAATTTCACAATCATCCTGAATGATTGCACACCATTTCTCCTTTTTATACTTCAGTTTTTCACCTATTTAGAATCAGAAATAGTTATTTTGAAGTGGGACTTAAATTCGGATAAAATGGAATGATTTCTATGATGAAAATGTTTACCTATAGCTGGCAGAGGCCAAAAATCAGGTACCTTAAAATGATCTGTGAAACTACATTGCTTTCAAAGTCTAGTTTATTTGGAAAGGAAGTACACTTAGATCTAAAGTGTAACTTTCATATTTGGAAAATTTTGTATAATGGTTAGTTATTCGCCACTTTATGCTAGAGAACTCTAAAGAAAATACAGGTCTCATATCCTGTCTAATAAAACAGTTTATATGGTCTTTTATGTACTCCAAGTTTGATTAGAGATGAGAGAAGAGGTAAGAAAGCAATAGTAGTCCTCATTTTGGAAGTTAATAAGTTGAATATACATTGCATCCTGTGCCCTCATTTTCTCCCCCTTCTTGGACTCTTTAGTTTCTCTTTTTCTCATTTACTATTATACGAATCCAATATGAGACACTTGTATCTTTATAGTACTATAATCCTTTCACCAGAGCTATTGATGGCTGTACATCTTTGGTGTCTGGCACATGCTTTTACCTGTTTGAAGTCCCAGATTGAGTGATGTTAGTCATAAAATGGACAAAGGCTCTAAATTTCTTCTGTTTTCAAAATCACATCATACATCCCTCCAGGACTTATATTTTAAAATTTATTTTTAGTTTTCAACATTCACTTTTGTAAGATTTTTGAGTTCTAAATTTTCTCCCTCTCCCCCCTCTCCAAGAAGGCATGCAATCTGATATAGGCTCTACGTATACATTCATATTAAACATATTTTCACATTAGTCATGTTGCAAAGAAGAACTAGAACTATTGCCCTCAGTACTATTTAAGGCTTAGTCTTCTGGCTTAAATTCAGAAACCTGAAAATGAGGGCTACGAGTCAAACAAGCTGAAGTTGTTGAAACTTTAAGACTGGGGAAGATTGTCATTTTGGAGCTGTGGAGTCTGATTGTGAACATAGAGAAGCCGCAGTTCTGTCTTAGAAGGTATAGGAACTAAATTTTGACAGGGACACAGCTTAGGGTATCCTCAGGCATGGGGTTGAATTTTCCCTGATTTGTCGTGGGTCCTACCTACATCATCATCTTCAGCTAAAATGGCCCCCATGGAATAGTATAGTTAGGGCTGAAGCTTCACTACAGAAATAGAGAAGGTTCAGGGGCAACTATTTGTGAAGAATCTGTTTTGGCACAGACTATATGTAAGGGAATAAAGGGGATGACTGGGAGATATCTAAGCAGATTAGAAGGCAAGAGCAGGCTAACAGATTGCATATTATGGTACTGTACTCTGGTTCAGAGCAGTTGCATCTGCTGCTCCTGAGGACCCCAGGTGCCTATGAGTTGCAGCACAAAGATGCTGGGCCAACCCAAGCAGAACACTGATTCCTAACAAGCACAGGCTTTTGCTTGTCACCTCCTGGGAGAGTCCCTGCTGAAAGAGCAAGTCTAGGAAGACTCCTATGGGGAGGTGGTTGGTCATATATCTCTCTCCCTTCCACTTTCTCAGTAGGTGTTTAGCTGTCAGATCACTATGTTAAAGCAGTGAGGCTGTCAGTGATTATTAAAATACAATACAATGGTAAACCAGGTTGGGAACTTTTCATTCTCCTTGATACCACCATTCATAAATAGCTATTTCAAAAACAGTACTTAGAGGCTTGTGGATGGCAAGGATGGCCTTAAACAAAACTGTACTTTGTGAAAAGTATAGTTTTACTATCTTCTAAACTTCTGCTTGCTGGGCTTGAAGTCCAAACTACAGGGGTGGAGTCAAAAAAAATTTCTCTTCCTGTAGCTTTCAGTCTTAAGCTCTTAGAACCTAGGAGAGACAGATCCAAATTTTTCCTACAGATTTAGTAGGAGAAACTTAAAACAGATTTATGTTGTCAGCTATTACTTATTTGGGGGCTTTTAAGCCTTCAAAATGCATTGGATGATGTCTTGATGTTGAAAACATGTATGTTTTATGTGTGTATATATATATGTATATGTATATATATATACATATATATATGTATATACATATACATATACATATATATATGTATATGTATATGTATATACATATATATATATATGTATATATATATATATATATATAGTATGGAGTCTGCCTGCAGAAAACTGACAAGGTAAACAGGGCATGCATCATATATTATGTAACACAGGTAGCATAGACATCCCTACCACTTTTGACATTTTGATTTGTTTTACCATGTTCCTATTCAGTTGGCCTCCTGTCCTGGTTATTACTCATGATTATGACATAATGGTTGTTTCTCCCCTTTTCTTCCCTTCTTTCCGTCTTCTAGGACCACCACCCATCTCTCAAAGCCAACGTCAGCAGCTTTAGCAAGACCATCATGTCCTAGGACTGAACCTGTCGCCTTGCCAACTTTTCTGTCTCAGGGTCTACCGTGTCTGTCTCAACAATGCTGAGTTACCAACCACTGCTTCTTCCCTTATTGCTATCTTCTTCCCCCCTACTCTGTAAGCCTCTCAATGGGTCTTTAAAAAGGAGAAATGCAAAGAGTTACTTACTGCTTTTTAATTACAAGTGCTATTGTAGCATCTATAAGGAGAAACACCTTAGGTTTAATTGAGACCAAAAGTGAAGTTAAATTAAATGAATGACTAATTAACCTAATGCTCCTGCATTAACCCTGTGTGTGTGCTGAGGCCCAGAGAGAAGGCTTAACTCCAGGCCTCTGGTGATCATACAGTGCCCAAGGCAGAAGTGCGGCAGGAATTTTGAGGACTGGAGGAAAAAATCACTGAGGAAAAGCTAATCCCAGTGCTGGGCTTCCCAAGACCGTTAGAAATACATAAACATAACTTCTCTCAATTGTACCCTTCTATGGTGGGATGAAAAAGTACCAGGGTTAAGAATTACCAGACTTCACACATGGAAAAGTATCCCTGGTTCCTTGTTCAGCCCACATATACCAATTTCCTAGGTATGCCCAATTTATGGGGTAGCAGAGCCTCAGCCTGGTAAGACTCCACCTGAATCTGGAATATGGAAAAAGATATGAACAAAACTTCTTAGCAAGTCAGGATGCACAAGATGGCAAGACCAGAGGCAAAAAGACTTAGACTAGTCCAGATAAAGTGATGAGGGCATGATAGTAGAATTTGTTGAGTCATTTTTCAGTTGTGTCCAACTCTTCATGATCCCATTTGGGGTTTTCTTGCCAAAGATACTGGAGGTTTGTCATTTCTTTCTCTGGCTCATTTTGCAGATGTGGAAACTGAAGTGAACAGGATTAACTAACTTGTTCAGGGTCACATAGCTAGTAAATATCTGAGACCAGATTTGAACTCAGAAAAATGAGTCTTCCTGACTCCAGGCCCAGCATTCTATCCACTGTGCCACCTAGATGCCCCTGATAGTAGGTAGGACTGGGTTTGTGGAAATCAAAGGAAAGAACAGAAATATTTCAAAGAAATTAACCCATATGACTTAAAAACAGACAATATGAGATACCCTGTTTCTTTTAACTCTGATCACTCATAAATTCTTTAAAACTAATTTTCCTATTCCTCAAATGTAGAAAGATAAGATTTAGTTCTTATCTCTCTGCTTGTCTAACTTTTTATTCTTTTCCTGGTAAATTTCACTTATTCTCAACTATCATCTCTATACTAGTGATTCACAAATCTGTACTTTGTAGCTTTGACTTCTCCTAAACTCGAGACACACCTCCAGCTTCTTAGTAAACAGTCTACTTGGATGTTCCATTGTCTTCTCTATCTCAACTTGCCTAAAGCAAATTCAAAATTTTCCCCTCCTTCCTCAACCCTAACCAAAACTAAATTTCTACAAACTGTATGATTTTTTCCCATAATCAAAATCAGTATCACCAAGTCATGTAAATTTTTGTTTATTGTATCCTAGATTATCTCTTTTCCATTGCCCCCATGCTTCTACACACTACCACCACCAGATTAATGTCATCTCCCTTATTCAATAGTGTTTGATGACCTCCCAATGCCTATAGAATAAAGTTCACATTTACCTGACATTCACAATCTGATCCCATACTTTCCAGATCTAATCACCACTTCCCTAAACAATGTAATCTATTCCATAGCCCTTAAGTACACCATACTAGGCAGCTAGGTTGCACAGTGGATATAGTACTGGGCCTGGAGTCAAGAAGATCCATCTTCCTGAGTTTGAATCAGGCCTCAGACACTTCGTAGCTTTGTGACACTGGACAAATCATTTAACGCTGTTGGCATTGGTTCTATGTCTTTAAAACGAGGCAAAGAAAGAAATAGCAAACCATTCTAGCGTAACTGCCAAGCAAACTTCAAATGGGGTCACAAAGAATCCAACACAACTGAACAACAACAAAACACAACATGGGGTTTTCCTTAAAAATATTTTTTTTTTTGCTTTTCCTAAAACACAAGTGCTTTTCAACCTTTTAATTATACCATCTTCCTGCCTATCAAAATATTACATATCCTTCAAGACCTTTTTGAAGTCCCACTGCTTCCGTGAAGCCCTCCCTAACCATTTTAGCTATGTTTATTTCATTCTCCAAATGTGAATGTTTGTTTATACCATTCATTAGGAAATAACTGCATTGTAAGAGCTGTGGTATATTGTTATTTAGCATTCCATACACATCTGGTCTCCTGGATCTTATTGTGAAGTCAGTAAGAGCAAGGAACACACCCTAATACTTTTTCTTATTCTCCAGTTCCTAATATGCATCAAGCAATACATTATTTGTCATGATAGCCTAGATACTTAGGAAATAGCTCAGTTTAGGGCAATTTTGTTTTCTGGTGGTGGGAATCCATCTTAGAATAGCTCTCAGATCTCTAAATAAGTGCCACCTACAACCATGGGAGCCAGTACATTCTCCACAAACTTAAGTAAAGAGAAAATAACTGAATTATTGCATTAGGGGCCAATGCAAATTAATAAATGAAATGAATAAACGAATCATAAAACAAGTAAAAAAGGAACCATGAATAGCAGGAGATCCACACAGCATTCCTGAATTCCCAAGTCTCCTCTGCAGTTTGAGATAAGTCTGTTCCTCTTAGAGTTGACAAGTTCCAGGGAAGCTTCTATTTAGTCTCTGGGCACCATGGTGTTCTACCATGGGATGGTATCACCATCTAGTGGCCAAAGAGGATATTGGAACTGCTAAAATGAACCCCATATCAAAGGGCTCTGGGTATAGGGATCAGGGTGTAAAGTCTACTGTGGGTAGAAAGCACTAAATTTAACTGAACAGATTTTTCCTAAGTCCTTTCTGATGACCCTTATTTGCTTCTCTTTTATCCTTGTGACTAGAGTAAGGTTGAATAAATAGCCATCTTTTTAGCCACTTTCTGAAATGTATTGTTTGGGGAAGACTGGGTGGAATGAAAGACATGAGGTATTAACTCACTTTCCAAACAATTTATGCCCAGCCTGACTATGATAATGAGGCATCAAGCTCAGCTAATACTTGGCTATGAAACCGACCTTCCACAGATGGCAAAAGACAGAGGTTTCTTACAAGTGATGTCAATGTTTTATGAATCCCTACTGAAAATTAATGGCAAGACAGCCCTAACCTCACCAACTACACAGTCTTAGAATACAACCTGAATGGAAGGTGATAAAAACAATTGGACTTGATGCAGAATGGATAATATAACAGCAGTAAGCCAATCCTAGATGTTCCTATAGAGGACCAAAGCAGGGTGACCATAAAAAGAATTATTGCATTAGGTTATGCAATAGAAGGTTATAAGGATGATGAAGCATGGTTTTAAGTAACATAGTACTGCTACAAACATGCAGGAGACCACAGCAGTCAGCAGCCCAGGCTGGCAAACAGTAAGCCGAGTGTAATTATTTACAGAAGAACTGAGTTCTGTAAATAAAATCAGGTATATTAAGGCAAGGAGGCAGTTACAAAAGCCCTTAACATGTCTACAAGCAAGAGCCACAGTGGAATCAATGAGTCTTCATTTGTACCCGTGGTTATTGGCATTGCCATATAAATCAATGTCATCTTCCCAACTATGTTCTAAATTTTGAGGAAAGATTAACTATTATACCTCTGTGTCTTGAACATTACCCACCTCAGTACTAAACATGTGGTAGGTCCCTGGAATATAACCAAATTAGAATAAGAGACCTGTCACACACACATTCACATATATACATACACATAAACAGCTCTTTTTGATCACACAACAGCTGACAAAACCCATCATCTACCAAGACAAAGGTTTATGTTAAAGTTTTAATAAAGAATGGAGAAATTGAAGTGTCATTTATAAACCGAGGCAGAGTTGGCAGAGGAAGGTAGGGAAGGGGGGTAGTACAGAGATATGATGGTCATAGAGCAGGGAAGCAGAGTAGACCCCAAACTCTGCATGTGTGTACCTGAAAACATGGTAAGGCACCTCTGTTATAGAAGAGAACAACTGACTGTAAAGTCAGTTGAAATACAATGGTAATGGGCAGAGGAGAGAAATAGTATGGCCTATTGTTGCGTTTTGTCCCCACAGAATTCTTACTTTCTATCTTGGCACCTAAAATTTGAGTCATCCAATTCAGCAAAGAAACTAGACCTAGGACAGACAAAAGGTCATGCCCTTCTTTCCTTGTGATTGGGATGCCCCCTTAGCTCCAGACCTACTATTGTATGTACTACTTGCAACACAAGTTTAAAAAATGTGTTGTTTTCTTTAACCTATGATTCCCTGAGGCTGTTTAGCCTCTTTTCCCCTGGAAATTCTATCAGGACCTGTAGTAGGTCCCTGGGCTGGCCTGGGGCTAGGCAGCTCAATCTGCCCCAAATGTCTTTTTATGTCTGTGGGTGTCTCCATTGGGGAATTTTCCCGGGATCCAGCAGAAATCCTTGGCACCTATACTTCAGATGGGGGCCTCATATCTTTTTATACCTAGAAGGAAGAGAGAAACTCAGGTTAAAGACCTACAATAGAAATGAGAGGATCAGGCAGAGTCTTAGACCTCCCTAGAAGAAAACTAGATCTCAGTACTCACCCTTCATATGCTGATTATAAATAGAGGGTGTCTCCCTTCTACTCCAAAGAAAGAAAATCAGAGCTGGAAATAAGTTTCTACAGGGAACCAGTTAGAGGAGAGCCACTTCATTCCCCTTCTTTCTTTTTTTCAGCACTTCTCAATGTCCTTCTCCTCACCTCTACCCCTCCTTGTGTCCAATGAGTGAGGAGACTCATTCATAAATAAACTGCTCCAGTATTAAATGTTGCCTGGCTCCCTCTTTAGAGAGAGCAGCATGGCTCCCTATCCAGTCTCCAAGCTTCCCACCTTTCATATCCACATGAGTGACCAGTCCCTGAAGTAAAAGAGCTCTCCTAATTACCTGTCCCCAGAGAAACAGCACTAGAATAGAGCTGCTCCCCAGGCTTTGTATGAAAGGCAAAAACAAACTTCCTATTCTTTACCCATCTAGCCTGGGTTCAAAGCATCAGTCAGATGCCTAAAACCAAGAGAGAAATTCAGGGGGCCACAGAAAGGGTTATCCCTACCACCAACACCACCACCATCAACACCAACACCATCAACACCAACACCATCAACACCAACGCCACCACCACAGCCCCAACCTCTGACCACTCCTTTTGCTATCCCCATCTCCTGTCCATGCCATCCCATTTCCTCCCTCCCTTTCTTCTCCCTGCAAACCCTACTGCCCATCCACAAAAAGCAGAGGGAGAACTAGGCCAGGTATCTCCATTGGACTTGATCAAAATTCAGTTTCAGTTTTCTTCACCCCATAAGCCAAAGTATCAGATAACCTTGGATTGTGAACTTCATGACAGTAGCATTATGACTGCAAAGAGGGGAGCCTTTACTCCAAATGTTAGCCCCACCCCTTAAGGCTCCAGGAAAATGATCCTCCCCAAAGAAGGCAGAAGCCCATGTCCAGGTTCTGTACTTCCTAAGAAATTCCCATGCACATTACATTGTGTTTAAATCACAAGTCCTTGGAGCAGACCCCTTTAGAAGCAAGCAAGAGAAATCACACTGGTGAGGAGACTTGGCATGCATTGTAATGCATTGTAAATCATTCATGAGACTAAGGGAACATACTCACAATACAAACCACAGCACACCGGACACTACCTCGGGTGAGTTAAGGCCAGACAAGAGCTATGAAGACATATGGAAGACAAGGATGTTAGTAATAGTTAGCAAGGTGTTGGGAGGGAGGGTAAGAAGCAAGAAGACTGGAGGTTTCAGCCTAGGCTACCTGGAGTCCAGGTGAAGACTTTTGAGGGAGTCAGGGCTCAAGCAAGCCTCATGGTAGTTTTTAAAAGTCAGAGATTAGTCTCTGGTTCTCTAGCAGCACCCAGGGGTAGATTATAATTGCTGCAAAATGTGGGATTTGGGAGAGCCCCTAAAATTGAGTGCCCAGTTCAAGGACCTTAGATCTCAGGAGAACTCACCCTCTGTTTCTGTTCACACTTCCCCTCCAGGCCTGGATCTCTTTGTACACCAAACGAGAGAGGAACTGTAAGGGAGAAGAAAACAGATGGGGAAATATGGAGCAAGGCAGATACCAGCCATTATAGAAGTCTGGGGTAAAGAGCTAGGATCAGGTGTAGCAATGCCTTCCACATAGTATACATTCCATAAATATTTGCTGATTAATTATAGGGTGGAAAGATAGTAACCTTGGGTGGTGGATTATATAGCTCTGAACTATTCAGAAAAGAAAGTACTGGCACTTCTATATAGTCCCAGATTTTCTTGTGCCAATTCCTTCCCTGGAGAGGCCCTGCTAAACAGCCAGGCAGGGGTGCCATAACATTAGGTTAGGACCACATGTCCCTTCTCCACACCAACTCTTGACCCAAAAGGTCATTTACCAGGCAAGCCAAGACATCTGCAGAGATAAGCATATAGAAGACATTGTTCCAGCCTGTAGGGGAGATGAGTCCAGCTAGCAGAGGCCCTAAAGCAGCACCTGGAGGAAGAACACAGACAGTGTGAGGGGCAAAGCAAGATGGTCCTGACCTCAGATGAGTCTAGTCTCCTCTGCTGTAACATTCTCTCCACAACTCAGTTGTTCCTCTAGCCCCCCCCCCCCATCCTCAGGGTGCTTATCTGTGTAATGGAAGAGATCAGGGCCGGAGTAGAAAGGACAAGGACCAAGCCAAAGTACACTGACCTATGGAGCCAGTCCCATCAATAATGGCTGACACAGTGGAAAGCGCCTTTGCATTGCCCTTCAGACTTCTGTGTGTGCCCTGGGGAGACAAGGGACAGTTGAATCAGGTGTCCATCAGAAGCAATTTGCATCTCTGCTATTCAGCCAGGCACACAGTGCAATCAAATTCACCAAGAAGATTATCAACCTCTGACTTGGGATAGATTCAATACTGGCAAAAGTTCACAGCTCATAGCAAGTTTGATGCTGGTACTGAGGAGATGGCTGACTTGAGAGAGAGAGAGAAGGAACACAATTTATTCAGAAGGGAGAATGTTCCCCAAACAACATGCTGACCTGTCCAGCACTGAGTAAAGGGAGAAGGAATGGACATGAGACCAGAAGAGAGACACCTCTAATCTTGCAAACAATTCCCTCCCCTAATCAGGCAGACCTTGTGGGGAGCTGGAACTCCCCATGACATAGGACACCATGAATTATGCTAAGTCAGGAAATACAATGCCACTTCCCAGGTGCCCTGGGCTTACCAGATCAGCCGAGACAGCAGTGGTGATGAGAGCATAGGGTCCATTGACCAAAGCCCCACAGATAATCAACATCACTAGAAGGTAAAAACAAAGATAGTGGTCATCCCCACTAAAGGCTAAAGCTGGAAATTGCTCCCAGTCTTAAAAAACGTTCCCCACAGAAAATAGATTCCTAGTTCTTCCTTCTCCACCCCCAGTAAATTTCAGTGCACTGAATTGGTTTCCTAGTCCTTCCTTCCATGCCCCCATCCCCAACCTACTCCTAGACACTTCAAATACTCAGAGAACCAAACCTCTCCCTCCCTGGTCCCTTTCCATGAATGCCCATGGAAATCCAAAAGAACCCAAGTTGCAGCCTCACCTACAGAACTGGCAATCCCATTCTGGCCAAAAGAGTTGTACAGGAATAGCTGGTAGAAGAAGAAGGAAGAAGAAAGCATATGGAATAAAAAGGTCATTATCTTCATTAGGTTTTCATAGGGACTGTGGTCCATAGATCTTGGTATTATCCTTTTCTATCCTGGAATTCTTGTTCATTTTGTCTACCCTTCCTAAGACTGGTAGAAATCTTTGTCCCCAAGAACAGATTCCAAGACCTCCTTTAGGAATCTGATGTAGCTAAGAATTCTTAACTCTTTCTATCTGAAAATTCTTACCGAATCTAAATTTACCAATATAACATAAGCCAAAATTGCCTCTTTATCTGAGTTAAGTGGCAAAGTATAACAGCTGGCCTTCCTCTTTTCCACAATAACCTATTCCGATTTCCTACCCCCACCACACACAAAAACAACACTCAATTTTCCCTAAGCTAGATAGTTCTCCAAGTTCTCCACATTTCTCTTTCGATACCAGCCCTCTTGCTGATAAGACAATGATTTATTCCCTACAAACATCCCCCAAGCAGTCATCCAACCATCCCCTCCCAAATGATAAAGACTAACCAGAGGGGCAGCTACAATCAGCATGACACAGCAGGTAGTGGCCCTGCCATTGGTATAGTCAGAGATGATCCCTGCAAGGATGCCACCTGTAACACATACCCCCACCTTACCACCCACTGCATTTGATCTCCTTACATTACCACACCCTAGAGAATAGGATGTGGAAAAAGGATTCTTTCCACTCCACCCTTCCCCACATACCCTCTTATAAATGAAAAAACAAGTATGAGGAGGAACAGGTTTTCCCAAAAGCTGCCTGGCCAGGCAGAAATCTCTGGAAATATATGTCCTCTCCTCTAATTCTCCTTGACTAAGCTAAGCCTTATTGACCATGTACTTCCCTCCCCTACTCTATACTACTCTACTCAATTCCAGGGAAAAGATTCAGCCCTCCAGGAAAAACAAGCACAGAGAGCCTGACCTATTATGCCACCAACATCAAAGAGGGTAGACAGATCCCCAGCTTCCTTGGGTCCAAAATGAGCTGTGGAGAAATCAAAAGGGTAAGAACTGAGAAAAAATCTGGCCTTATGCTTAAGAGTAACACAACTAGCTGACTAAAATGGATAACTTGGAAGATTCACAGAGCAACTGAGGAACAGTACCCATGGAACTCTGCACCTCTCTTTAAAGACAAGTCTAAACTCAAGGTTTATCATGACTAATTCCCATAATGCATTGCTTAAGCTGCTAGAACACATAGAAAAAGGCAGCTTTGTAGGCGTCAGAGAAGTCAAAACAGGGATGGTTGCTGATGATAAAAGAGGCAGGTAAGGAGGAGCTTGGGGGCTCAGGTGGGAATAGAGAAGGACTTAGGGGGACCTCAGAGGATTTGGAGTCCTCATTGCTGGAGTGGCTAGAAAGGGAGGAGAGGAATGTGGTGGAAGGTGTTGGGAGCCCAAAGGCGCTTGGGAGCTATAGATGAAGGATGGAGAAGGGTTTGCCTTGCTGCAGTTTTTATTGTAAGACACACCCAAGAAAGACTGACAGCATATTCTTTGTTAATTAGGGGAAGTGATATCTTGTTCTATGCATGTTGAGGGGTGGAAATGAGGTACAGCTCCTAGCTGTAAACAGTCACTGAACACCACATCTTGTCCAGCCAACAGACAGCAGTGTCTACTGTATGTCCAGGCTGAGGACAATGTGCCAGAGCAGCCCTGGAACAGAACACAGTGATCCTCACAATGTTGATGAATTCTCCCTTTGGCAGAGAAAACTATGAACTGCACTGTGTTTGGTTTTAAGGTGACTGTGGGCCTTGCCCCAAAAGCCTCCATTTCACCACCCAACTTAGAGTCAGGTAGCCTTAAGTGGGTTCTTGCTGGGCTATGAAAACAGAAGGTAAGAAGTCCGAACAGGGAACCAAACGAAAGGGGAAATGAAGTATGTGGTACATTGTGTTATCTTCAATTTTTGTCTCAAAAGATGGAATATGATATGATGGAAGATGACTGCATTCTATGGACCTGGGGATATTGGGAGTAGAGGCGCCTAAAAGCCCCAGCATCCAATTTCTAAGCCTCTTGCTTTTTCTCAAAAGACAGACTATGCAAAAATGTGTTCCCAGACCTGAACCACATGCAAAGTGCTTCAGCAATCCTTTACCCTGCTGAGCCATCCACCCCCATTAACATCTCAGGCTTCCAAAATAGTCTTTATTTATTATTATGATTTTTATATTATATATATTTACATATTATAATAATTATATATTATTATTATTAAACTATATATATAAATAGTCTCTCTTTATTTCTCCCCTCCAACCATCTTCCCACTTTCTCCACCTAGGCCATGCACTTACCCACATTAACGATGTAGAGGGGCAACCAAAATAAGAAGGTATAACTGACCAACTTTGCAAACAGCAGGCACAAAGAGAACTCCACTACACCCTGGAGGAAAGTAAAGGGAGATAGTGCCAAGGGACTCTTCATCACTGATCTCAGGGCACTCTGTTCTGGTCAACCCCTTATAGAAAGACATCTCAGGAATAACCACTCAAGCACTACACTCCTTCACCCACTCCACCCCTGACAATCCTCCCTTACTCACCGGGATCCTGAGTGCCCCTAGGAAACTGATGGCCTCAAGTTTTTCATTTGACTCCTTGGAACATCCAGCACCTTCAGTTCCACTCTCCCTCTCAGGGCAATGCCCAGCCACTGAATCCACAGATATACCCAGATCTTCAACAGGTCCATTCTGAACACAGTGGGGAAAATTTTCTTAATGTCAAGCATGAGGTTCAGGCACTCTTTCTCCCACAAAATGGAAATCCAGGCTTACTCACCATTACCTGAGGGGTAGGGGGGACATTCCTGACTGAAAGGAATAGGCCTTAGAGTCAGAGGCTTAAATTCATGGTTATACATAGACCCTCCTATAGAATTCACTGATCAGCTATGGCTGGCTCTGGCTCTGATGGAGATTTAGGTGGTAAAATGTGAAGTAGGAAGTGAGAGGTAGGGATCAGTCAGGTCTGTTTAGTACCTGGCTGGTTTCCCAATGTCTCCTTCCTACTAGCCTGCTGCTTCTAGCAACTAAATCTCTGGAAACCAAAATTAGAAAGGAATGAGAAAAGTAGGGGCACTTTCAGCCTCTTCTTGGAAGGTGCATACTCACATGATGCTGAGGTGGGGTACAATTCACATCTTCAGGGTCTGAAAGAAAACGTAGGGATCAGTCACAGAAGGCCAGGCTCTATCATTCCTGAACATCCTCATCCCTTCATTCCTTATTAGAGAGCTCAAACCACTTCAGAATGTGGGGACTCTACACCTTAATTATAATAAGGAGGAGGAGGAAAAGAAAAACAGTGGAACTAAAAGAAAAGGAATAGTGTATTGGGAGGCAGGAGCTGTTCAGCCTTTTCAGTCCTGTCCAACTCTTTGTCATTCCATTTAGCAAAGATTCTAGAGTGGTTTGCCATTTCCTTCTCCAGCTCATTTTACAGATGAGGAAACTGAGGCAAACAGGATTGTCCAGAGTCCCATAGCTAGTAAGTGTCTAAGGCTGGATCTGAATTCAGGTCTTCTTGATTCCAGGCCCCATACTTTATCCACTGTACCACCTAGCTGCCCAAGAGGTAGGAGGCCTGGATTCTAATCCCAATTGTCTGTAAATGGTTGTATGATGTTAAGTAAACCATTTCAGCTTTTGGTATCAATTTCTTACCTGTAAAATGAAGATATTACTAACTTGCCTACCTACCTCGTTATAAGACTGTTTATAAGAATCAGATGAAATACTGAATGTGAAAGTGTTTTAAAAAACAAAAAGCCCCATAAAACAAAACATTGCCAACCGCTACATCTTAAAATAATAATAGTTCTCATTTCTCTAGCACTTAAACATTTGCACAGTGATTTATATAGTCATTGTCTCATCTGATTCTCACAATGATGATGAATTTAAAGCAGAGACCTCAATTTCAAATCTTGTCTCCGTACTGATCTGTTATGTGACTGACGACAAATGACTTTTTAAAGTCTGGTTTTATCATCTACAAAACTGAGATAATGCGAGCATATTATGCACCTCACAGGATGGCTATGAGGAAAACACTGTAAACTAAAAAACGTTCACAAATGTGAGTTAAAAGTAGTCTCAGCCCCTTGGGTACAGAAAAACCTTCAGGCTAGAACAACAAAAATGTAGTGTGGTGCTCATTAGAGAATCCTGGAAAAGGAGAAGGCCCAGGAGTTAGTTCTCCACTCACACTCAACAAGGAAGAAGAAGCTGATGATGCCCATGACAGCGATAACAACACCAGGCACGATGAAGGACAGGCCCCAAGCTGAATCCACCCAGATACCTGCAATCAGGGAGCCCAGTATGTTGCCCACAGAGGTGTGGGAGTTCCAGATACCCATGATAAATCCACGCCTAGAGACAGAAGGAAGAAGATGGAGGAGGAGAAAGGAGGTAGAAAGGTTAGCAGCCTAACCCTGGGTCAAGTAGCTAATCAAGAATTTCATGAGGTATATCTCATCTGATGAGCTCAAAGCACCAAAGGTGTAACTGAGGCCGTAAGCAAGGAAGGGAACTGACCTGCTGGTCGGATAGGAAGAGAACTGAGATCTCTTAGCACCTTCCAGATGAGTTCTCTCTCTATTCAGTCCCCTATCCTGGAGTCCCAAATACAATTACACCACCATCCTTCACAAGTGAAATCTTCCACCCGTGAAATCCATACCCAGTTTTGGGTATTCTCTATCTCTTCTTCTAAGCACCCTCCAATTCCCAGTCCCATTTCCCATCTCCCCTCCCCCATGCCTATACTCACTTTCCCTTCCCAAACCAGTTACCAACACAGGTCACCACCGATGGCCAGCCTGTGGTCTGTGCCAGTCCATTAAAGATCTGCAGGAAGAGAACAGTTAAGGGAACACGTATGATGAGCACAGAGTAACTTCAAGGACCTGGAGCTGAAAAGCAGGGAGGGAAACAAAAAGTTGGGAAAGGAATTCTGCCCATACTGCTCACAGAGCTTTCACAGAGCTAAAAAAAAAAACAAAGAAAACGAAACATAAGGCCCTTCTGTTCCCATATCCTTCCAACTAGTGATGAAAGAGCAGAGAAGACAGGTTGGGTTTAGAGGAAAGGCAACAGGGATGGAGGAAGAATTGGGGCAGGAAAATAAATCTGAAAAAGGGAACCTGTCTGTACCTGGACAAGCACATAGTACCACAGTTGGTGGATGTTCCAATAATAACCCAGGCCAAAGAGCACAGTAAAAATCCCACTCAGCAGCATCCCAGCAAACAGGTAATAGCGGAGGGGAAGTCTCTCCCCAAAAATTCCACTGAAGAAAATGAAACATTTAATCTCAAAAAATATTCCAGTCAGAGCCCATACCTGACACCCAGCCCACACCTCATACCTGGTCTCCTCCCCAGCTCCACCTACCATTAAGGTAAGGATTTTGGAAGTCTAGGTTGTAACAAAAGGGCTCCGCTCAACATTTTTATCCAGGTGAAAAATGATCAAGGGCACTCCATAAAGGAGAAGTCAGAAAGGGGACAGTCTCGGGTGGCAAAGGGGCACCTCCACCTGCTTGCCTAGAGGTTAAAAATCATTGATCAAAGGCAGCCTTGGAAGGGAAAACAAGTTATAAATAGGCAGCCAGTGGTGAGAAAGTAAGGAAGAGCCTTTTGTCTGTGGGGCATGTTAAAGGGTTGATTTGTATGTATTTGGTCTCTGCATTAGCTGAGTCACCTCCTTTCCCATCTTTCTGGTGCATCCTTAAATAAATGCACTAGAACTGACAAAGATATTTAACTCAAGAAAAATTATTCTGATTTATTCTATGCTAGGGATGGCTCTGTCTCTCCCTTAATACCTGATGAACATGCCAACAGCATAGGCAATCAGAAAAGCATCGTCTACACCCCCCAGCAGTTCCTTGTAGTTGTCCTGATCTGCAAACAAATGAAAAAGATGCCTTCTCAATCAGACTGCCACAGCATGGGCAACTTCTCAACTCTCCCAGTTACCACCAGATAGTTATTAATCAAACACTTATTAAGTGTATATGCCAGATATATATATATAGGTCTAGGCAAAGACTTAAATCCCTGCCTTCAAGGAATTTACATTCTATACTGAAAGACAAAGATGCACAGAGAGAGAGAGAGAGAGAGAGAGAGAGAGAGAGAATGGATACAAGGTGATTTTGAAAAGAAAGTATTAACGGCTAGATGAAGAAAGGGGCAGAAAAAATCTCCTGTACAAAGTGGCACTTCAGCTGGGCCTTGAAGAAAACTAGCAATTCTGAGAAATGATGGTGAGGAGGGTATGCACTTCAGTCATGGGTATAGGTGCAGAGATGGAAGATGAAGTACTTTGAAGGAGGAACAACTAGGAAGTTAATTTAGCTGCACTGCAGTGTTCACAGAGCAAGGAATACATCATAAAGGTAAGTCAGGACAAGGTTGTGAAGGGCTTTAAATGCCAATCAGAGGAATTTATATTTGATCCTGGAGCAAATAGGGAATCACTGGAGTTTATTGAGTAGGGAAGTAACATCATCATGCCTGCCTTTTACAAAAACAATTGTGTGAAGGATGGATTGGACAGAGATGGTACCTGAGGCCAGCAGAACAACTAAAAGACTACTGTGGTAGTTCAGGTAAGAGGTGATGAGAGCTTAAACAACTGGGGTGGCTTTGGTTTTTTTGTCTGTTTGTTTGTTTTATTAATTTTATTTATTTTCAGTGTACTACAATCACTACCATGGAACTTAGATTTTTTTTTCCCCTCCCTTCCCTCACCTTCCTCCTTCCTCACTGACACAGCATACAATTTTTTATGGGTTCTACACATACATTCCTATTAAATACATTTTCACCATAGTCATGCTGTATAGGAGAATTAAAATGAATGGGAGAAATCATATAACAAACCAAAACGTAATACAAAAGAAAATGATCTGCTACATTCTGCAATTGAATTCCATAGTTCTTTCTCTGGATGTTGAAGGCATTTTACCTTAAAAGACCATTGGGAATTTTTTTAAGTCCTTGCATTGAAATGAAGTTCCAAGTCTACCAGAAAAAACTCTCACACACTGTGGTCTTTGCTGTGCACAAAGTTCTCCTGGTTCTGCTCCTTTCCTCAGATCATACAAGTCTTTCCAGGTCTCTCTGAAGTCTTCCTGTTCATCATTTCTTATAGCACAATACTACTCCATTACATTCATATACCATAATTTATTCAGCCATTCCCAAATTGATGGGCATCCCCTTGATTTCCAGTTTTTGGCCACCACAAAGAGAGCTTCTATAAATATTTTTGTACATGTGGGACCCTTTCCCATTTTTATGATCTCTTGGGGATACAGTCCTACAAGTGATATTGCTGGGTCAAAGGGTATGCATATTTTGTAGCCCTTTGGGCATAGATCCAAATTGCTCTCCAGAATGGTTGGATCAGCTCACAGTTCCACCAACAATGAATTAGTGTTCCAACTCTCCTACATCCTCTCCAACATTTATCATCTTCCTCTTCTGTCATGTTTGCCAATCTGATATGTGTAATGTGGTACCTCAGAGTTGTTTTGACTTGCATCTCTCTAATCAGTAGTGATTTAGAGCATTTTTTCGTATGACTATAGATACCTTTAATTTCTTCCTCTGAAAACTGCTTCTTCATATCCTTTGACCATTTATCAATTCGTGAATGACTTGTAATTTTGTACATTTGACTCAGTTCTCTGTATAGTCTAGAAATGAGGTCTTTATCAGAGACACTAGCTGCAAAAATTCTTTCCCAGCTTTTTGCATCCCTCCGAATCTTGGTTGCATTGGCTTTCGTTGTGCAAAAACTTTTCTGTTTAATGAAATCAAAATTATCCTCTTGCATTTCATAATGCTTGCTATCTCTTCTTTAGTCAAAAATTCTTCCCTGCTCCATAAATCTGATAAATACATTATTTCTTCCTCCACCAATCTGTCCATAGTATTGATCTTTATAGCTAGATCATGTACCCATTTGGACTTTATTCTTGTGTACAGTGTCAGGCATTGGTCCATGCCCAGTTTCCACCACACTGTTATCCAGTTTTCCTAGCAATTTTTGTTGAACAATGAGTTCTTATCCCAGAAACTGGGGTCCTTGGGTTTATCAAACAGTAGATTACTATATTCATTGCCTACTATGTCTTGAGAAACCTAGCCTATTTCACTTGTTTACCCTTATGTTTCTTAGTCATTACCAACAGGTTTTGATAATTGCTGCTTTATAATACAATTTGAGATCTGGTAGAGCTAGGCCACCTTCCCTAGCATTTCTTTTCATTAGTCCCCTTGATATTCTGGACCTCCTGTTCTTCCAGATGAATTCTGATATTATCTTTTCGAGCTCTAGAAAACAATTATCTGATAGTTTAAGTGGTATGGCAATAAATAAGTAAATTATTTTAGGTAGAATTGTCATTTGCATTACATTGGCTCAGCCTACCCACAAGCAACTGATGTTTTTCCACTGGGGTGGCTTTGTGAACAAGGAGGTGATATGTCAAAAATTTGGTAAATGAGTGGCTATGTAAAAGTGAAGTGTATGGATGACACTGAGGGGCAAATTTAGAACATGAGAAGGATGGTAGTGATTTTGATAGAAATGGCAGGGGATGGGGGTTATTAAGGGAAAGAGAATGAGTAATGTTTTAAATAATTTGATTTTGAGATTCCTGCAAGACATCCAATCAGAAATGTCCAGTAATGCAAGACTAGAGATCAGGAGAGAGACTAGATCTGGATATGGGTCTTAAGAGTCAAGAGCATAGGAGATAATAAGTAAATCTACGTAAGCTGGTGAAGTTGCCAAGAGAACATAGTAAGAGATGAAAAGAGGGCATATTGTGGGTGATAAGCTAGCAAAGGAAATTGAGTAGTCATACAGGCAGGAAGAAAACAAAGAAAGAGGAATATCATAATCCAAAGAAGAGAGAGCAATAGTATCATGCTGCAGAAAGGTCAAAAAGGATGAGGATTGGGAAAACATGATAAGATATGGCAAGCAATCATTGGAGACTTGAATAATCCATACTACACGCATATATAAAAGACACACACACTGGGAAGTACACAAAATTAAGACATATCCCTGTCCTCTTAACACTTAATAGAGGGATAAGACACAAAGACAGATATATAATAACATATTACTTGACAAGTATATTGGATAGGTACCAGACAAAGCACTAAATCTCACCCCTTTCTCTTCCCAGTGGTCAGCTTTTCATGAGTCATCACAACCCCCATCCACCCCTCTTACTCACAGCAGAGTTGGGGAAGTACAGAGCGGAAAAATTCAGCCAGACTCTTACCAAATGGAGCCCAGCTACACCATGTGGTGCTGTTGGAGTTGTTGGGATTTTCTAGTTCTGAACAGTTTCGATGCAGCTGACTCTGAGGAAGCAAAGGGTTAATCTGAGAATCATCCTCACTGATTGAGAGGCCCAGTAACTAAACACTGAGTGAGACTCTTTCATCTCCAAGAACTAATCCCACCCAGTCAGATTCTCTAGCCTAACTCCCACTGAAAACACACTGCCCAATGGGCTAATGTGCTTAAATATGCACAAAAGTCTGAAATAACCCCACCCCCTTGCCTCAAATCCCTGATTACCTCATCTCCCCATCTGTGGCAGGTTTTGCTCTATAAGAATCCCTAGCTTCTCCTGTCTAGTGGACTTCCCCCTTAACAGAGTATCCCCCTTAAGTAGGCATCTCCCTTGAGGGGGTTGTTGCTCTTAAGGAGCTGCCCCGCTTAAGCTACATCTCTCTTAAGGGGTAGAGGAGACTGCTTGGGATATGTGTATTATCCCAATAAATGCCTTTACTTGATTTGGAGACCAAAAAACAAAACAAACCTCTCCCCCCCCCAAAAAAAACCACACTGCCCCTTCCTGCTCCCAAAGCCTCACAAAGCTTCCTGGTCTCTTGGGCCTACACCTCTGGCTGACACCTCATGCAAAGTATATGCCCGTGAAAAGTGAAGCAAGGGGAGCTGTGCAAAAGGGAACCTAGGGTGAAATGGGGGGAGCCACTTCCCTTCTCAAGCAGCCTGGGAGGACAAAAAATGTGCCAGATGCCTAAGAATGTCTAAGAACTTGTCTTTCAGGGCTCTGGGAGTACATCCTGCCAGCCAAGGATATTCCCAGCATAGGACTGCTTCCTCTCTTAAGTCACTCTACTCCTTACCCTGGCTTTTCCATGACCTCACCTTGACAACACTGATCGGCTTCCTAGACATGTGGTAACACGTATAAATGAGAAAGGTGAGTAGCAGAATAAGACCCCGGTACCTGTCAAAAAGGGAATAGGTACTGTAGTCAATAGGAAGCAGTTGTAGTTGACAACACCAATCCACCAGAATCCACAGGGCCAGGAATCATGATATACACAACTCTATCCCCAGCCATATCCTAGGGTTTGCAACATGGTTCCTCAGAAAGAGCTCAGTAAAGAACAACTTGGTCTAGAAATTCACAGAAGCAAATCAAAAGATCTAGGAATACTGAGCTGGAACTCAAAAAGATAAGAGGGGAGACAGTGTTTATTCCTATCCCCAGAAGTGGGACTCAAGAGTTAGGCAAGAAGAGGAGGATGGTAGTAGCCAATAAAGGCTCCCACCTACTGCTCCAACCCCAAATTAGACAATACCTCTCAGCTGGGCTGACTCATTATCACCACAGACCAAGAATCCTTCCTGCCCATCCCTTACTCTACCTCCCTTCTATTGTCTCTTTTCTTTCTTTAAAAAGAGAGGAAAGAACTTGGGTTCGCCTTTATGGGAGCAGTTTAGAAAAGTAGATTTGGGGCCATCTTGTAGCCTAGTCCTGGGGATAAAGGAGGAAGACTCCCAGAATATCAAGGGAAGACTCCCCTCCAGACATGGAGATAGAGTAAATTTCTCCTAGCTATAAGATGTACTATAACAGAACTTGGGCTGTTATTACCAACACTAATACTCACCTTTTTCCCCTTATACCCTTTGGTTGAGATTATTTTCTGGGCCAGACTATTTCCTGAACCGATGTACCAAATTTCCCTGCATCCTAACTCTCTATCCCAACCAAAAATGTACACTATACTCTCCAGCTGTGCTTTTCTATAACAACAGAGGCATCCACTTTTTTTGGTTTAAGGCTCTATAGCTAGAAGGGACCTCAGAAGTTAACTTTTTAACCTAGTCATTTGGTTAAGTGACTTACCCAAGGTCACATAGGTAATAAGTGGTGGAGCTGGGATTTAACTCAAAGCCTCAGAAATTTAGCACTCTTTCTACTATATTATGCTGTCTGCTTACTCTTTTCCTCTATTCAAAAGTTCTCAGGAAACTGAGGCTCAAAGCGGGGAGGGTCCTGGAATGGGTAAAATACAGGAAAGTACTAGAGTCCTGCCTAATCCCAACCCAGCCTACCTTTGCCTTATCTTCAAAAACTTTTCCTCTTTCCATCTGTGGTTCATGAACCTCACATAGCCCTCTATTCCCCTAACTGGGGTTAATGGCTGGGAATAGTAAGAAATCTGCTCAGAGTTTCCACAGTTACTCTCCTGCCCTATGGTGGCATCTGGAGGAGTGGAATTCAGCTCCCTGGGTCTGAGTCATTGATTGCTTTCCTGGCAGGGAGATATCCATAGGAGGGCAGAGGAGAAGCAGTAGACAAGCTGCTCCCAAAAAGGAACACTGTCCCCACAGGAAGGAACATTCTGAAGAACATGAACCATACCTGGGAGGGAAGAAGTAACAACAAGCTTTATAAAAAGCCTTCTCTCAAGTGAGTAAAGTATGAGAGGAAAGAGATGTCCCCTTGGGATCCCTTTTTTTCATTATATGAAAACAGGAGAGAACCCCTAAGTTTTCACCCTAAGGGGTGAACCCAACCATAGGGGGACTCTTGCAACAGGGCTCATTTCCCGCAGTGGCATCAGAAGTAACACACTCCCACCTTGAAGGAAGGAAAAAGGTATCTCAAAAATGTCTGCATTACTGCTTGGGGTGCCAGACCTTCATTATTTCAAGTTTATACTACATAGACAGACAAAGCATTTATTCAGTACTTATCTGTGTCAGTCACTAATCTAAACTAATCTCCTGAAAGAGTCTCCTAGCTGGTGTTCCAGGCTCCAGTCTTACCCCTTTCAAACCATCTGGTACACCATGGTCAAAGTATTTATAACATACTACTGTGTACAAATAACCATCCCCAAAGCAAAACAATTTTCAATGGTTCTTCACTAAGCAATCAATCATGCAAGGCACTTAACGTCGCTAGACTTCAGTTTCCTCATCTGGAAAATGGGATCTTGTACTCCCTACCTCAAACTTAGGAGGGAAGTACTTTTACTTTAAAGCAATTGCAATAATATTAGAGATGTTATCATCACCATTATTAGTTATTATTTTTATT
>CM053771.1:138940120-138973530 GCA_028658325.1 Potorous gilbertii | reverse complement strand
CGATCAGAGGACCACGAAAGGCTAGATCTCCAGAGATCCCGGAGCCAGGGCGGGTCACGCCTGGGAAGAGCCGGGAGAGGCCCGCCGCTTGCAGACTCCAGATGGTGGGACCCGCGGACTCGCCCCCATCTTCCTCCCCAGGAGCCCCACTCACCAGCTGTCCCTGGAGAAGGCGCGGAGGAGCCAGATGCCGGGAGCTAGGGAGCTCCGCATGGTGCTCGGATGAGAGGTCCGGCCACTACCCAGAGTGGAAGAAGAAGTAGGTGCCGGAAAGCCGGGAAAGTTTACAGAACTGAGACTGCAGAGCTGGATTTAAATGCACCGCCGGCTCGGCCCGCCCCGGACCCCCAGCCAAAGTTAGCCGACCCGGCCCCTAGCTTTGTCCCGCCCCTTGACTGTTCCCCTAAGGGTTGGGTTAAGGCCCAACTGCCCCGCCTCAACCCCAGCCCTCTCTGCTCCCATAACCCTCCCCCACATCCCTACCTCCTTTCCCAACTCTGGTTAATTCTACCTATATTTTCACTTCCCTGGCTTTGGCGCCTAAGAACCTCTGATACCTGCCCGGGTTCAGCCTAACATACGCTAACCTCTCCCATTTCACACCAGAGCCCCTACACTCCTCAGGCCTGGCTTTTGAGGAGCCTAATGAAGTAAACCCATTAGCGTGCACATTATCACTTTCCCATAAATTGCTTGCCCTGCATCCAGATCCATGGTCCTATCCCTTTCCAAACTCTCCCCAGAAAATCAAGACACAGGATGTTGCTGGCATGGGACAGAGGAAACTAAGGCACAGAAATCCGAGTTTGGAAAAGCTGAGTTATGCCATGACCAAAGTGGGATCAGAATGCCCAGCTTTGCCCTAGTAAAATCATAGAACTAGAACTGAAGGGACTTACAGAGGCCATCTAGCACCACACCCCCACCCATTTTACAGATGAGGAAACTGTTAGAAATGGGCTTGACGCTAATAAGGTATCAAGGAAAATTTATTGCAGCAGAGTTCAGAGGAATTGAACACTTTTTGGCCAAAGCAAGCCCCCACCCTCTTTTCAGGAGGAGGGAGCCCAGTTTGGCCAAAGTGTTGCTTTGGCCAAGAACTGTTCAATTCCCCTGAACTCTGTTGCAATAAATTTTCCTTGATACCTTATTAGTGTCAAGCGTGTCTCTAACAAAACTGAGGCCCAAGAAAGTTAGTGTATGTACCTTCTCATGGCTGGTAAAAGAATGATTCCTCTTGACAGCTATGACACTGAAGGGGTTCAGGGACACCAAAAGAGATAAAAGAGGAACCTCTAAGGAACCTATGGGTTCCCGGTGAGAAATGTGTAAAATGGATTATAGACTGTTGGAAGGGGATGTGAAGCATTTAGGCCAGAGGCTGAGTCCCCCACAGAGGAGAAGTAATGGAGACTATCACACACATATGGGGTGAAGAGGAGAGAAATAATTTGCTACTTTGCTCTTGTATTCTCTATCTTCCGTCCTCCCCACCCTGGAAATGGCCAAAGAAAGTACATTGTTAAAAGAAATAAACCCATTTGCAAGAACTCCAGCCATCAAGCTTAAAGACCCTGGCACTAGTTCCATAGGGTACAGCGGAAAAAGAATATTAAGAGTTATAAAACCCAGTGGGTAAACACCAGGCAGGTAGGACCATGAGTACACATATTAAAACAAAGGAGGCAGTCCAGGAAAAGGAGCTAGTGGGATAGATAGGAAAGGAAAGAGTGGACAGAACTGGAACAGGGGCCGTCGAAGAAGGGAGGAATCACTTGTAAAATTGGGAGGGTTGAAGCAGAAAGGGAGAAAAAGGAAGTTAAAAAAGAGTTCTCTTTTGGGAGAGGGAAGATTGCTTAGCTTTGGGTCAGTAGCACCTAATATAACAAAAAAGTCTAGAAGAAAGTGAATAGGGAAAGGGGTAAGGAGGACATGAAAGGGAGCGGGACACAAATCATTTAAAAGAATAATGGGCACAGATATAGCATGAAACAGTTCAGTGTCGATACGAAGAATTCCTGGAAGTGCTGGAGGGCACTCCGGCCCCGCAATGCCAGCGGCGCCCTGACGGTCAACGCCACGCCGGTAGTGGATTTCGAGAACTAGTTGGTTCCGCCTGCCCCGCGCTGGTTCCAGACAGTGTCGCCCTCCGAAGCCGCAGAGAGCCAGCCCTGGGAATCCAGCCCAGTGTCTTCGTCCTCGCCGTCCCCCCCGCACTGCGCCGCCGCCACATCCCTGGAGGAAGATGAGTCCCCTTCCTGTCCCCTGCTCCACCCAAAGGCCAGCATGGGCCCCGACCCAAATCCTGTGCCCCCGGCGGCGTCCACCTTCACCCTAGTCGCGCCCGAGCATAGAGGATCCTCGGGCTCTGCTGTTGCTGACTTCATTGGCGAGCCATTAAGAAGACAAATGGTATTTGGTGCCAGCTGGTGCCTGCTACTTGCGTCGACAGTATTCCGTATTGTGAGTGTGACAGCATTTATACGTTGCCTTGGCAGTGCTCTCTGTGACTATCAGCTTCAAGGTATACAAGAGAGTGATCCAGGCAATCCAGAAATCTGATGAAGGTCACCATTTAGGGGCCTCCTTGGATTCTGAAGGTGCAGTATCTGAGGCGTTGGTTCAGAATTCTGTGCTTGGTCATGTCAACTACACAATCAAAGAACTCAGGCACCTCTTCTTAATTGATGATTTAGTTAATTCTTTGAAGTTTGCAGTATTTATGTGCATCTTTACCTGTGCTGGTGCCTTGTTCAATGGCTCCACGCTACTATACAGATTCTGATTTCACTCCTCAGTGTTCCTGTTATTTATGACAGGCATCAGACCCAGATTGATCATTACCTAGGACTTGTGAATAAGAACGTTAAAGATGCTATGGCTAACAGGGTTCAAGGACGATTTCTGATAGACTTAGCCCTTCACAGCAATGCAAGGACTTAAAACATTCCCAAAGGACTCAATGCAAAATGCCATCCACATCCAGAGAAAGAACTATGGAATCAGAATGAATGAAGAAGCAGACTATTTTCTCATGTGTTATGTTTTGATATGGTTTTTCTCATGGTTTCTCCCATTCATTTTAATTTTTCTATGTGACATGACTAATGTGAAGATGTGTTTAATAAGAATGTATGTGTAGAACCCATATAAAATTGCATGCCATGTTGGGAAGAGGAGGGAGAAAATTTAAAACTTATGGAAATGATTGTTGAAAACTGAAAACAAATTAGATAAATAAATTTTAAAAAAAGAACAAGAAGAAGCTATGGCTAAAATCCATGCAAAAATCCCTAGATTGTAACTCAAAGCTGAGTAAAATCAGCAATAAATGCTGCTAGGAATTCAGGGGGAATTTTTTGGATTCCACAGGGAGAGGCAGGGGAGAATGGAACCCTGACATTGCAAAGCAGTCTCACAGATGTTTCTTTTTTAGCAATGCAGTGTTTAAGGAAAAATAACTGTTGCGACTGCCATATGTTTCATCATCGTAAGTATCATAAGCTGCTATGTCTGGACTTCAGCAGTATTCATTTTTTGTTTATCCCTTGTGAGGCACTGACACAATGGTCTGACAAAGCTGTACATTGGAGGTAGTCTTGCTGTATTTCAGGAAGTTGTATAGTAGGAAGAACTGTCAGGAGAACCTTTTCACAGTTTGTGCGCTGTATATGGTGTGTATAGAATGATGGAGATTTTCTTAAATGAAATGTTTGGAAGAGATCATACCACTAAAGCAAGAAAGAAAAAGCTTGACTTCTTGTTATGGGCCAAGCTGTATTGTGATTTTATTTGTTTTATTATTTGCCCATATATGTAAATATATAATATACATACATACATATAGAGAGAGTGTGTGAGAGAGAATGGCTCACAAAGCTTAGATCTTTCAGCTGCCCCACAGTATTTGATATTTAAGAGTTGATAGTTCTATAAGTGGTTGTAAATCACACACGTTAGAAAAAGAAACTCTATTTCTAGGAATGCTACCGTTCATTTTCAATATAAAACACACCCCCATGCCCATAAAAAGTTCACAACAAATACTTCATTGCTCAGATCTACTGTAGTTAATTTCATCACACTCTTGGGATCTATGGACTGAATCTAATACTGAAAATAATTATTGTTTGCAATTATCAAATACTGTTATTCAAGGAATTACAAATTAAGATTTATTCAATTGCTGTTTAAGCTGTACCTAAACTAAATCAGTGGAATGCATTGTGAAATGTAAAACCAACCAAATACCATTAAAACTTAAAGACTTAAAATTAAAAAGGAGGTAGGGGTGGGCAGGTAGGTGGTGAAGTGAATAGTGCACTGACCCTGGAGGCAGGAGGACCTTCAAATGGTCTCAGACATTTGACAATTACTAACTGTGTGAACATGGGCAAGTCACTTATCCCCAATTGCAGGAGGGGGTTGGAGGGGGAAGGGAAAGGAAGTCTTCAAAGGAAGACTGAAGATAGAATACAATTGGTCCAAAGAGGTTGGAAGCTAAAGCTGTTCAATAACTTGACCCTTGGAAAAGGAGGATTATGAAAGAATAACATAGCTTGGACAATGGAACATAGAAATAAAATTCAGAGGAACTATTCAGACATAAGGTGAAATTCTGAATATTTTAAACTAGAAAAAGTTTCAATTTACCCTTCTTATTCTAAGGAAACCTCTAACCCCTCTGAGTTTGTTTTTTTATCTATAAAGTGGGGGAATTGGGTTTCCCGCTTCTGCCTTTTTCTTTTACTAAAGAAGGGAGCAACAACATATCTGCCCCAGACACACAGAGTAAAGACCCAGATTATCAGCCCATACAAATAAAACCAGAAATTATATAAGCCTTTTAAGTCTTTAATTATTTTAGACCCTTTGACTAATTTCTTTAACTGCTGAGCCAAGTGGGTAAACACTTATTTCTATTTTTGTCCTCAGTACAGTAAAAGGTTCACTTAAAGTGGATTGAGAAGGGAAGGAAGAACATTTATTAAGTGCCTACTATAGGCTAGGCACATTGCTAAGCACTTTACAAAAAGCATGTCATTTGAGCCTCATAACACCCCTAAGAAATGTAAGTACTTATGATCCCCATTTTACAGTTGAGGAAACTCAGAAAGACTGAAGCTAAGTGACTTGCCCAGAGTCACACATATTTGAACTCAGGTCCTCCTGACTACACGCAGCATTCTATCCACTGTCACCTTCTTGTCACCTTGTTGTGTTTGTCCTTCATTGCTGAAGAAGACCATGCCATCAGAGAAATGATGACATGACTTTCACTTGACTTTGTTTTGAGTGAGTGAGGATTGTGCAAGATCACCTCACTTTGTCCTCCTCAGCCATCTGGGTCCAGTGACCAGATATTCATCAGGATGACAGACAGGATGCAATGGGAGACCTTAGCCTTTTCAGGTACTCACTTAAAGTGAGGTAATGCCCATTCAGTGAATAGGCCTCTTTAAAAAGTAGTCAGGGAATGGCCCCTTTAAATAGAAAAGAAAAAGTAAGTAAATAAAGAAAGCTGGGAGGAGCCTCATAACCAAAATGACATGACTTCAAGTCCCATCTCTGACACTGCTGGCTGTGTGACCTTAGACAAATCATTTAACTTCTCTGCCAACTAGGCAATTCACTAAACCTATAAATTGCAAAGAAGTTGTTGCCCTACTTACACAGAGGGAGTTTTCTCACCAGACAGTTTCCCGTTCCAGTGAAATCACAAGACCAGTGCTCAACTCCATAATGGCTACAAATAAAATAATTCAGTGACCATCACTAATGGATCTAAGATGATAGTATAGAAAGGAATAAGGACCCTAAAAAGAGCCATGGGGTGGTTTTATTATTCAGGATTCTTAAGCAAGTCAGTTCTGGAGGGCAGGAACTATATTTATTTCACCTTGATATTTCCAGTGCACATTATACATAGTAGGCACTTTAGTCTTGCATCTGGCCATGGCACTGAAGTGACACTGGATTCTCAAAGGCAATACTGGATACCACAAACTCCAGTAGCAGAAGGTGGAAAAATATAGACAAGACAATGGCCCATATGTGAGCAAATTTGTCATCCAAGTTCCAGCCTAAGTTTGGAGAAATCCTCAAGAGCTGAGTGTAAAGCTCTTCTTGACCAGCTTCATTAAATTTGGGGTTTTCCTTATAGAGTCTTCCTAGCCGTAGTCTGTCAAGGGGCAATGGAGTGTTTTGTTTTCGTTTTTTGTTGTTGTTGCTTTGCTTTGTTTTGGCTATAAAACTCATTAAGGCATGGAAGGGGCTGCTGTCTGTATTTGTAGGAATACCCACATAGATGAAATTATAGATCCTTTAAGTCATGATATGAAAATGTGTTCATTCAGATTAAATTTCATCTCTTTCTTGCCACAGAATTTGACCCACCCAGTGCTCTTGACAGCTGAATGGGCAAGGTAATCAAGCATCCAAAAACTAGGTTTGATTTAAATGAGTTCTAAACCCTGGACAGAAAGGTTTTATAAAGAAAACCCCAGATGACGATCCTGGTAAAGAGGAGTAGGTGACACAGTGGATAGAATGCTGTCCCAGCAGTCAGGAGGACCTGAGTTCAAATCCAGCTTCAGACCCTTACAAGCTGTCACCTTGGGCAAGTCACTTAGCCCTGTTTGCCTCAGTTTCCTCATCTGTAAAATGAATTAGAGAAGGAAACGTCAAACCATTACAGTTTCTTTGCTAAGAGATGGATATGACTAATCAACTACATCAATAACTACATATATATATATATATATATATATACACATACACACATATTTTCTCTCAGAGAGACAGCATTGATAGCAAATATCTGTGAAAGCACACTAAAGTGAGGTAATGCTCTCGAAAAGGAATGGAATAAGTTACTTTATTTCAGGGTACTGAAGACAGGGTCTGTTTACCCATCTACAAAAATGAGAGGCCTGTTCTAGCTCATCTCTAGGGTCTCTTTTAGCTATAGATATTTCTCTCCTGAATTCTAGTATTACATGGTCAATTGCCTGTGAGACATCACTATCTCAGTTAGCATCTCAAACTCTGCATACTCAAAACAGAACTCAACATGTTCTTATGGCTGTCTTCTCCCAAAATAATCTCTCTCTCCTCTAAACTTCCTTTTCTCTGAGGATGAAACCATCATCATCCCAGTCACTCAGGTTCTCAAAATCACTCATCCTTTAACTCTTCTCATTCTTTCAACTCCCTCCTTCCCTCATATTCTTGGGTGAAATTGCAAGGGAGGAAAAAAAGATTAAAATATAATAGTGAAAGAAATGAAGAACTCAGGTAGGTTTTGATTTCTCTATCTAGAGTATAACAGGAAAATGGCAATTTAGAATCTTTTTGAAGGATGGAAAATTGGGCATCTCAAGTCACTAATTTAACAAATTTCCATAACTGATTTTGAGAAAGGGATAGAACCCTACAGATTATCTATCCCAACACCCTGATTTTACTGAATCCAAGAGAGGCTGTAACCTGCCCAAGGCAACATAACTAGTTATTTGAGTCATGAAGAATCCTGGTATCTTTATGCTTAGTACAGCAATCCTTCTGACCATGTCCCCTGTTCTACCCCCTATTCAATCCCAGCAGTTGCCTATTGCCTACAAGCTTGAATATAAAATAAATATTGGCCTTTTCTTACCTTTCCAATCTTCTTGAGCCCTGTTTTCTCTTTGCACCCACCTTCTGTTCCTATACCCTGCAATCTTGTGACAATGATTTCCTTGCTGTTCATTAAACATGACACTACATCTCCCAGCTCTAAGCATTTTTAACATTTTAAACAAGTTTATTTAAATAACAAGATGTTTGACTTGAAGAGAAAACTGTCTAGGATCAATTTCTTTATAGTAATCTATTCCTACTTAGGGACAGAGATTACCCTACCCTACTTAGGGACAGAGATTACCCTACATCAATTTCTTTATAGTAATCTATTCCTACTTAGGGACAGAGATTACCCTACATTACCTAGGGACAGCTATACACAAAAAAGTTATAAAATTCTCCTTGGTTTTACAATGACAAAAGAAAAACACTGAAATTATCCAATCAAACAAGGTGTGCAAGGTGTTTTTTGTTGTTGTTAAACAGTAAGAGTAAAATAACTTACTGGAATATAAAGACAAAAGTTGAATGAGCATGCCTGTAATAAAGAAAAGGAATATTTTTCGCAGAATCAGTTTGGTATTTCCCCTCCTTATCTACATTTGATGTTGATCAAAACATACCATTGGCCATTTAGTTAAAAAACATATACATTATGCTTGTGCATACACATCAATTACTTTATCTACAATAAAGGAATGGGGGAAGGGAATCAAAGAAGAGAAAACTATACTGCAGTAGTCAAGATTGGTTTTCAAATTGTGAATGTATTGTTTTCCTTGGGAGGACCGTTCTGGAGAAGAGTTGCAGGTTCTCTTTTTAGTAAATGCCTCATTAGCTGCTGGAATGCAACAATTGTATCTTTATCCTCCATTTCCAACTGCACAGGTGTGTCTGTTTCATTGATTGGTTGCTCATCAAATCAGTATCTGATCTGATTTATTGACAAACCCTGTGCTTCACAATAGGCTTTCATTAGTTAACTAAGTGGTTGTGTGCCTCTTAATGCCTGCCACCTTCAAACTAATGTGGTGGTTATTTTCAGTTTTGATTCCTTCCTTCAGTATTTGTCAAGACATGGAGAATCCATGCTCACACAAAATAGGCACCAGGATGGTCTGCTCCAAGGGAAGGGGCTGGATAAGTGCTCAGAGGGAGAGAGATTGAAGCAGCAGAGCCAGGAGCGGGAGGAGGAGGAAGATGATGATGGTGATGATGAAGAAAAGGAGGAGGAGGAGGAGGAAGACAAGGAGCTAAGCATTTTCAATGGCTATCTTCCTGTCTGGAATTCTCTCCCTCATTTCTAGTTCCTAACTTCCAACTTCCTAGATTCTTCCTAGTTTCCTTCAAATATCAGTTAAACTCCCATCTTCTAGGAGAAGTCTTTCCCCCACACTAACTCATCTTAATGACTTTCCTCTCAGAATATCTCCAATTTGCCTTGTGTGTATATTCTGTTTATACATAGTCGCTTGAATGTTGTCTCCTACATTAGACTGTGAGTTCCCTGGTTTTTTGCCTTTCTTTGTATACTTAGTATTTAGCCCAGTACCTGGCACATAGAAAGTCCTTAAGTGCTTATTGACTTGATTCTTTCCACTGAGGAAGTGCTTGGTAGTTTTATAAACCCACAAAAGTGGAAATCCCACTGAAATATAGATGAATATTCTCTTCTGAGAATGTCTTCTCCTTTGGTGAGACCTCCTTTGTTAATAATAATTAAACATGTGCTTCACGTTTCTTTTCCCGTACCTTCAGCTGAAACGAACACCTTCCCATCTCCAGAAGGTGATAAGAAAATATACTTCTCCTTAGGGAGATTCTATAGACAAGAAAATCACGGCATTAAGGTACCTTAAACTCTAACCAGAACTCATTATTCGCTGCAAACCCACTCTCTTTGAATTTCTCCATTACTGTCTAGGGTACCACCATCCTTCCAGTCATCTGGGCTCACCACTTCAGTGTCAGCCTTAACTTCTCATTCTCACTCACCCCACATATCCAATCTCATCAAACAAATCTTGTCATTTCTCTCTCCTTCACATCTCTTGAATTTTTTCCTTCTTTCTATTCACAGAGCCACCACCAGTTTAGGTTTTCATTGTCTATCACCTGGAGTAAAGCAACAGTCTTAACTAACCTCTCTCGATGTTTGCAATCCATCCTCCACAGAACTGCCAAAGTGATTTTCCTAAAGTACAGGTCTGTCCATGTCACCACCACCTCCTATTTAAGCTACAGTAGCTCTCTATTACTCTTAGAATCAAATAGAAACTCCTCTGATGGGCATCTCAACCTGGCCCCTTCCTACATTTACTATGTTCCAACACCTCACTCTCCTCCTTGTGCTCTATAGTTCAGACACACAGGCCTACTTGTGTTTCTCAAACATGACACTCTCCATGTCTACAATATTCTCCCTCCTCACTTCCACCTCTCAGTTTTCTGACTTCTTTTACCATTCTGCTCCAATTCATCCGTCTATGGCAGGCCCTCCAGTTGTAGGTGCCTTCCCATCGTACGTTATCTTCCATCTGTGGGGCAGCTAGGTTGTGCAGTGGAAAGAACACTAGTGCAGGAGTCAGGAAGACCTGAGTTCAAATCTCACTTCAGACACTTGACACGCACAAGCTGTGTGACCTTGAGCAAGTCACTTAACCCCAATTGCCTCATCCTGGGTCATCTCCAGTTACCCTGATGAATATATGGTCACTGGATTCAGATGGCTATGGAGGAGAAGTGAGGCTGGTGACCTGCACAGCCCTCCCTCACTCACTCAAAACAAAGTCAAGTGCAAGTCATGTCATCATTTCTCTGATGGCATGGTCTTCGGCAATGAAGGACCAATACACACAATGTTCCATCTACTCTGTATTTTGTATATAACTATTTATGTACCTGTTAGAATACCCTCCTAGAGGGCAGCAAATTTCTTATTCTTCGTTTTCCTAAGGCATAATGCCTGGCACATAATAAGCACTTAATCAATTCTTGTGGAATCATTGATTAAGCAGGTCAGTGGCCTCCTCAGAAACATGTTAGCAATCGTATAAGGCTTGACCTGCCACCTCCTCCTAGATAGTTCCCCCTTTCAATGAGTGTATTTCATTCAAAGTGAGAATGCTATAATGCTACAAGAACTAGGCCTGAAAGGTCTCATGCTGCATCCTGGGCCATCTCCAGGTGTCCTGATGAATTATCAGGCCACTGGACCCAGATGGCTCTGGAGCAGAAAGTCCTTGCACAGTCCTCCCTCACTCAAATCAAAGTCAACTTCAACTCACGTCATCATCTTGATGTCATGGTCCTCTTCGAGGCCAGACACAACAACAAATAGCTCCCCCATCCATAAAACCAGAACTCTCCTCAGCACCCTAGCCCACATGGAAACTGTCTCTTGAGGACCTCTAGTATTTTGCATCAACCTTTGAACACCTAAGATATGCTAAGAGGAACCTGTCATATTCAGACCCTGACATAGTGTCAGGAAAGAAAAAAAATTCTTAGTGTAGTAAGCATGGAGTCAGAGGAGGGGGACAGGGAAAACCTGTTGGGTGGCCAAAGTCAGAAACTGGAGTTCAGAAATCAGAGGCCTATATCTTCAGGAGAATCATGATGCTTCTCATAGGAAGCAAGCAAGGCTGACTAGTGAAGGGAAATCAAATGATGGTATATGAATGTGATAGAATATTATTTGTTGTAAGCAATGAAGAAGCAATTTCAGAGAAACCTGGGAAGACATGTTTGAACTGGTGTGGAGTGAATTGAGCAGAGCCACGTGAACCATTTATACTATAACATCAATACTCTAAAACCAAATAATTCTGGAAGCCTGAGAACTCTGTGCATAATTACCATGATCGATTGCAAGTTCAGAGACCAATGATGAAGAATGCTACCCGTATCCTGACAGAAGCGATGGACGACTATGAACAATGAAATATAGATTTTTGGATGTAGTTTGGGAACTTGTATTCTTTGATTATACTTACCCCCTTATAAGAGTTTTCCTTTCCTTTTCTTTCCTGTCCCCAATGGGGAAAGGATGGTGGGAGGAGATGAAGGAGAAAAAAATTAAATGCTTGATAAATGAAAAAAAATTTTTTGATATAAAAAAGATAAATGAAATCTGAAGAAACAAAATCCAGAGGAAACTCCAGACACACATATTAATAAGGAGTAAAGGAATTCCTGCTGCCTATATATGTTTAAAGCTCCAAATGCTGATGACAGTAATGGGGAAGACAAGGGAAAGTACCTCCCAATTCCTATGTCTCCCTAAGGTGGACAGGCATCCTTATTCTTGGACTTTTCTCTCAAATTTTCTCATTAACAATGTTCTTTAATACATAGCACTCACTAATGTGAAAAGTAAAGAATAAACTGACAAAATGTATCAAATTGTTTACTTATGATGCCCATATCTCTAAATAATAAACAAATTTGTTTTATTTCTCTTAGTGAGAAATTGAGTATCTTCCTCTGGGTCCCTATCAGCACCTCAAACTCAAAATATTCTAATCTAAAATTATCTTCCCCTCCAACCATCTACTCATATCTCTATTTCTGTCAAGTACCACCATTTCCCTGGTTATCCAATAGAAGTTATCTTTGGTGCTTCCCTTTCTCTTGGGCCTCATATATTACCAGTCACTAAGTCCTTGCAATTCTAATTATAATATATCTTAAATACAATCTCTCCCCTCCATTTTCATTTCTGACATCATACTCAGGTTATCATTATTTCTTGCCAGGGATCATTAAATTTCCGATTGCTTTTTCTGCCTCTAGTTCCTCCCTTCCACCCCACCTATTGTTGTTAGATTACTATTACAATCTATAGTTCTCTTCATGGGTGGCATAGTGGATGGAATGCTGGGCCTGTAGATAGGAAGACTAATCTTCCTGAGTTCAAATTTGGCCTCAGATACTTACTGTGTGACTTAAACCTGTATGCCTCAGTTTCCTCATCTGTAAAATGAACTAGAGAAGGAAAATGCAAACCACTCCAATATATTTGCCAAGAAAGCCCCAAAAGAGGTCACAGAGTCAAACCAGACTGAAATGACTGAACAAGATCTATTCATTTCACTTCTTTGCTCAAAATCCTGTAGTCATCATCTCCCCAACCTGTCTCCCCCTGCATTGCCTATGGAATGAATTAACAGAATCAAGAGACCTTAGAGATTATGGAACTCAACCCTTCATTTTACAAATAAGGAAATGGAGGCCCTGAGAAGTTAAGTGACTTGCTCAGAGTTTAGTGCCTAGAGACTAGTCAGTATCTAGGTCATTCAAACGGAGGCCCTCTTGGCTCTAAGTTCAGTCCTCTATCTACTATGCCATGTTGTCTCTCAAGTCAAATTCCTTAGTCTGGCATTCAAGGCCCTTCATGTCCTGGCTCCAGACTTACTTTCCTGATATACCAACACTACTGGACTATTTGCCCTTGCCCCAACATATTGTGCATTTCCTACTTCTGAGCTTCTGCTCACACCATTTCCTATATATTCTTGGGAGGTTACAAGGTATCATGTAGAAAGTCCTGAAGAGACCAAGTTCAAGCTCTATCTCTGCCACTTAGTAGTTATGTAACTGTGAGCACATCTCCTCATTCATTTAATTGCGATAATGATGGCTGCCTTAAGTTAGTAGGTAAATTTGAATATATTCAACTAATAGATAAAGGAATAGAGACTAAGCCTATGATTTTAGTGATATTGGAACCCTGTAGATGAGGAAACTACCTCTGTGAATGCAAGACAGCACCTTCTCTGCCTTACCTAGCTTTACCTGGGACACTGAGGGATTTAAGCAACTTCTCCAGAGACTGACAGTATATCTCAGAGATGGAACTTGAACCCAAGTCTTCTTGGTACCAAGACAGTTCTCTATCCACAATGCTTGGCTGTCTCTCTCAAATTTATCATTTTTTTTAGGGCATCATCATCATCCTAAGTGTTGAAATCCTACCCATCTTTCAAACCCCTGCTAAAATACCATCAACTCTCTGACCCTTTACCCTTATTGCCTCTTTCCAGGAGTAATCTCATCTTTTAAAAAAACATATATATATATATATATATATATATATATATATATATATATATGCACACACATATATGTGTGTGTGTGTGTGTGTGTATAATCTTTATTTAATTTTTAATTTATGGAATAAAACAAGTATTTCCATGATATAGTACAATGAAAAAGATGATTGCACATAAAATTGAAAATCTATTATGTGCAACTTGCTACTCCTTTTTACTTTATCTTTCCCCAGTTACATGTCAAGAAAAATTTTAGCATCTATTTTTACAAGATTTTGAATTCCAAATTTTTCTCCCTCTCTCTCCTCCTCTTTTGAAAATGGTAGGCAATGTCAAATAGGATATAATGTGCTATCATGTAAAAATATTTCCATATTAGTCACAGTTGTGAAAGAAGAAACAAAAGGAAAAAAACACAAGAAAATATGTACTATAAAATATATATTATTACTAAAACATTAATGAAGTTTCATATTGACTGCCTGGAGTTATTGACTACTCAGGCCACATATTCTAAGACACATGGAATTCCCAGCCCAGGAAACTGAATAGTACTATACATTTTTCAGCAAAAAACAAAAACAAAACCTTTCCCCTTCCTAGTCTCCAACATCTACTTCTCATCCTTAGTTCCTTTCCCGGGCCATACTTTTGGTATCATCTCTTGGTTTTATTCCTGACCCTGTTATCTCCTTCAACTGCATTCTTCTGATCCTCTTTCCTTGCTTCAAGTACCAGCCCTAACTCTCCCTCAACTTTCTTTATCCTTCTACCCATGCCAAACTATATAAAAGGTAAGAGTTTGAAATTGGATCATTATATGGCAATGGGCATCTCAAATCTGGCTAAGCTTTAATAGACAGGTTATGCTGAGATACTGCCTACCTGCAATAATCCTCAGAGTGCCTAAGAATAATAGATAAATTGATCAGAGGTATAGAAATGCTCTGAACTCACTGGAGAAATAAGGAATAACGTATCACTATTCTTGCCTGGAAAAACAGGGTAGGGCAGCATCACATCAGTCTGTTTTGGCAACCTAGTTAATGTTATTTGTGAGAACAGACCCCCAAATCTGAAAGCTTTAGAAAGAAGTTTATTAAGTCATTTGGTAGAGAAGAGAGAAATGGAAAGGATGTATGGCCCACTTTTGTCCAGGTTCTGGACAAAAATTTATAGAATTTTGACAAAGGTTTCCTGCTCAGGCAAGTTGAGCAATGGCATCACTCTCTGGGTATCATTTTTCAAGTTAACAGCATGTCTTATACAATGCGTTTCTCCCAAATTACAGTAACTGTTCACGCATTGGTGTGGTAATAAAATACTTTTGCCTTTCTCTCCCTTGATTTTGCCTCATTGACCAGGGTAAGACCTGAACCAAGATTTCTTTCAGCAACAGGATTTTGATAAAGGCTTTCTACATACCAAACAGAAGTTTGAAGTGGACATTCTCAAGAATTCTGGCCTGGGGGAATTGGTAATACCTTGTAACCTTCTCTGGCATTTCTAGGGAGTTACTGGGGTCTAGTGACATTCTGGGTGTGGACAGTTGTTAATCACATACCTAACTGGAACTGGCCAGTTGGGCACTCTATCTCTGTCTTTCTCAGTCTCACTGTCTCTCTCACTATCTTTCTTTCTTTTTTCCCTTCCCTTTGTCCACATTGGGACAAATGCCCTTACCTGCTGGTGCTCTGCCCAAAGGAATGTAAATTTTGATCACTGAAACCTCACAAGATATCTTGGGGTTTACAGGATAGATTTCTTTTTTTGAACACTGGGCCTTAAACGCAAATCTCTCCAGCTCTCATTGAATGGATCGTTATATGGAAATGGACATCTCAGATCTGACTAAGCTTCAATAGACATGGCATGCTAATTTACTCCTTAGCTGCAATAATCCTCAGAGTGCCTAAGAATAACAGGTATATTGATCAGAGGTATAGAAATGCACTGAACTCACTGGAGAAATAAAGAATAATGTAGCACTGTACTTGCCTGGAAAAACAGGGTAGGGCAATATCTCTGTTTGGGCAGCCTAGTCAATGTTATTTGTGAGAACAGACCCCAAAATATGAAACAGTTTTAGAAATAAATATATTAATTCATTTGGTAGAGGAGAAAGAGATGGAAAGGATGTGTGACCCCGTGTTGTCCAGGTTCTGGAAAGTTTACTTTTTATTTACAGAAATTTGAAAAAAAATTCCCACACAGGAAAGTTAACCAATGGCAACACTCTTGGGATATCATTTTTCAAGTTGATAGCATGTTTTATACAATGAATTCCCCAAACTCACAATAACTGTTTACAGGATTGGTGTGGTAATCAAAAAACTTTTGCTTCCTCCCCCCACCTTGATATTGCCTTATCGAACAAGATTTACAATAGGATTTTACCAAAGGTTTTCCACACAGTTAAGCAATTTTGCCAAAAGGGCAGCTTGAAAGCAAGGTAGATTGAGATCGATATGAATAACTCTGACCAAAAACAGAAGGTTGGGGTGGACTTCTCAGGAATTCTGGCCTGGGGGAAGTGGAAAAACCTGGTAGCCTTCTCTGGCATTCCTAGAGACTTACTGGGGCTAGTGACATTCTGGGTGTGGACAACCTTTAATCACCTAAGGATAAAGAACCAGACAGTTGGGCAACATCAGCTCTCTCTCTCTTTTTCCTTTCTTTCTTTCTCTTCCCTTCACTCCCCTCTGTCCACAAAGGGTATCATAACCTTGCCTGAGGGTGCTCTGCCCAAAGGAATGAATATTTTGATATCTAAAACCTCTCAAGATATCTTGGGTTTACAAGCTAGATTTCTTTCTTAAGGACCATGCCTTAAACTCAAATTACTCTGGCTCTCATTGATTGGCCAACAACAGGTCCCAGGCCTATCTCCATTATTCATTGTTTGGGCCCTGATTGGCTCAGAATGACTGTAAAAAGCAATTGTTTCTATTTTGGCCATAAACCTTGAAGGTCTTCCCCTTTCCTAACCCAGACTAGGTAAAAGAGACCATTTTCTGTCTCGTTTCTTACCTAGCCTTAATCCCTGAATGATTGTTGCCTCGGTCAACCTGAGACCTGTTAAAGACCATACTTAAAAAGGCCACGGTCTCTCACTGCATTCAGGGCCATCTTCAGTCATCCTTGCTACTGCATCCAGATGCCTCCAGAGAAGAAAATGAAGTTGATGACTGTTCATCTGATGCCCACTCCCCTTCACCTTTTCCTTCATATTTCTATGCTTCTTCCTTTGTATACTAGAATAGTCTTCCTTCTACCTTCCTTTCTCATTCTCTCTTAAAACCTCATAATAAGCAAGATCTATGTTTTTCTTATGTAACTCCCTTAGCCGGGACATCTCCAGTCGTCCTGATCTGTATCACACCACTGGACCCACATGACTCTGGAGGAGAAAGTGAGGGTGGTGACTTTGCACAGCCCTCCCTCACTGAAATCCAATTCACTTGCAAGACATGGCATCATCTTCCTGATGTCACAGTCCTCTTTGAAAATGAAGGACAAACAATAACAAGAGGACTTCTCTCTCTTGGGCAGAATTTTAACCTAATTTATTCAATCCTAATTTGTTGCCAAATATATCAGTGTGTTTTTGTTTTGGTTTGTTTTTGTTGGAGTTCGTACTCTCACAGCTTGCCTGAATTATGATATCAAGCCCTATTAAAACAGTTCAAAAGCTGTCACTGGGAAAGCACTACATCTCCTGCCAGAAATCTAGGGCTCTTTTCTCAGGACTCTCCAGCAGGAGACTTTGGACCATGCTTGCTTAATCACAAGACTAAAATGGTATAGGCCCTTATTCCAAGATGTATACAAGCTCCTCAGGCAGCAAAACCCCCAATAATCTTTACACTCCCAAAACTCAAACTCAAATAGGACTTTTTAAAATCCTGTTCCCATAGCCTGTATCAAGAGGACTGAATGTTAATGACAGTAAAAATGAGAAAGTTCCAGCATTTAAAACAGATACAGTCAGATCACAGCCAGAGTCCTAAGAGAGACCTCTCCTTGTGGAGAATTCTCCACATAGGGTCAACAGAGGGGAGCTCCTTGTTAAGAATCTAGAGTGAAAGGCTCTGATCTCTTCGTGGTTAGCCATAACTGTGAAAAATTAAATTAAAAAGGTTCCAGAAACATGGTTTCTGGGTAATTTAATCATTTTATTAAAAAGGGCAACAGGTTATTAATAAAAGGATGGTCATTTGGCTGTCTCTCAGACCAAAGACAATCACAGTAATAAGCTCATAGTTTATATACCTCTCCAATGAGGGGCTGATGTCAACCATCATCATGTCATCTTTGGGCATAGAAAATATCTCTACACCAGACCATTACCATCTATACCAGAACACTCCCAGACTTGGGCTATCTAGACAAAAATATCAGTCTCCAACCAAGCTTGAGTAGAACACAAGGGGATTCCCCACCTTAGATTAAATTTTTTGTAAGGATGGATGGGGTCTGACCAAGATGAAATGCAATTTCATTATCACTAATTTCCTTCAAGACACATTAAAATCAAGACTTCAAAAGAATCTCCCCAAGATATTGGTTATTAATAATCATTTTTCTCATAACAGATTAGATAGTGCTATAAGAAACAACATGATAAATACAAAGAAGCATAGGACTTATAGGGTCTGATGCAAAATGAAGTAAGCAGAGCCAGGAAAACAACATACATAACCATAATAACAATGTAAAAAAGAACAATCACCACAAAACAAGTGAAACTGAATGTTACAAAATTATAAAAAACACAAGCATGGTTCCAAAAAAATATAGAGGTCAAGTTCCATGGGTGTGGGGTGTTACATATAGCTTCAGATGTTTTCAATAGGCTGATCAGTTTTGCTGAATTTTTTCTGTTCTTCTTTAAAAAATTTCTTTGTAATAAGAAATGACTCTTTAAGAGTAAGGGGATGGCTCTGTAGATGCTATAAAAACAAAACATATCAATAAAAATTTACCTTAATAGAAGATGTGGAAAAAGTGGAACACTAATGCATTACTGAAGGAGTTGTGAACTGATCCAACCATTCTGGAGAGCAATTTGGAACTATGCCCAAAGGGCTTATAAAACTATTCTATGATTCACCAATACCATTACAGGTCTGTATCCCAAAGATATCATAAAAAAGGGAAAAGTACCCAAATGCACAAAAATATTAATAGCAGCTCTTTTTGAAGTGGCAAAGAATTGGAAATTGAAGACATGCTCATTAATTCAGGAATAGCTGAACAAGATGTGGTATATGAATATAATGGAATACCTTTGTTCCATAACAAATGATGAGCAGGCAGATTTTAGAAAAATCTGGACTTACATGAACCGATGCTGAGTAAAATGAGAACCAGAACATTGTACACAGTAACAGTAACATTTGGGAAATGACTTTCATGGACTTAGCTCTTTGCAGCGATGCCATGATCTAAGATAATTAATTCCAAGACTCATGATAGAAAATGCTATACATATCCAGAGAAAGAACTATGAAGTCTGAATACAGATGGAAGCATACTATTTTATCTTGTTTTTCCCCTTTCTCATGGTTTTTCTCTTTTGTTCTGATTCTTCTTTCACAACATGACTAATTTGAAAATATTTAATATGGTTGTACATGTATAGCCTATATCAGATTGCATGCTGCCCCAGGGAAGTGGGGGGAAAAAGAGGGAGAAAAATTTAGAACTCAAAATCTTATTAAAGTGAATGTTGAAAACTAGAAATAAATTTGAAAATAAAAAAGTGAATGTTGAAATCTAACAATTAATAAAAAAAGAAATACTTATTGACTAGCAAAAAAGAAAAATACCTTTTAAAAAAAAAAAACAAAAAGTGCCATTGAAGCTTTTTTTTTTAAATGCCCAGAAGAAAACGGAAGGAAGTTCTGTGTGAGATACAGATAAACAAGACACCTTTGAAACTCACATGCTACTCTTTTGCCTCATTTGTTCTCAGGGGATCCCTGAGACTTTTTTCCACTCACAGCATTCAATGAGGAACCATGTTGTAAGGGGAGAGACCTTAGGGTTTCCCATGACCCGGAGAAACAGGCCTCAGGTCTTATCATTTTTATTTGTTCTTTTCCATATTAGGTAAACAGGGAAGAATCTCCAGTCTTGGGAAACTCAAAAGGTCTGGAGAGCAAAACACAGGAGTCTAGGAATGCAAGTGAAGACAAATAGCATATATTAAAGTTTTGTAAATGTAAGAACTGGCAATAGGAAAGATGATCTATGCCTTAAGCTTTCATTTTAATGAGGGAAGATGACATAAAATGAAGCTAAAGAGCTGAAGTACAGTGTACCCACGATGGGGTGGTAGAGAAAGAAATCCAGTCAGGAGCAGAGAAATAGAGAGAGCAAAATATGACTCTTCCCTAAAATCCAGGCTGGGTTTTGAAGCCAGCTCAGCATCAAGGTCCCAAGGAGCAAAAAACAACATTTGGAAGTGACCTTTAGGACCCCAAGCCAGTGAAGCTGAGTTAAGGCCTCTTTTGGAAGCCATGCTAGATCTGGACATGAAGTTGGTGGGATTTAGGAACTGAGGTAAATTTTGAGCCTGCTCCTCCAGACACCAAGGTGGTATAGAGGCAACAGTATATATTCCTTTGTGAAAAAAAGAGTGTGTATACATACATAAATATATATATATATATGTATATATATACATATATATATACTGAATTAATTCTATACTTAAAAATATATAAGCTATGTACAGTAAAGACCTGCAATTTCATGTGCAATCCCTTGTTCTTATATACTGTTGGTGTTTGGCAAATTCAGAATAATAAAAATTTTTGATTTCAAAAAATAAAAATAATTTTGCTCTCATTAAGTTGTTTCCTTTGATGTAGTTTCATACAATGTATTTTGTGTAGTATATACATTTATATGTGTATATATATATATATATATATATATATATATATATATATATATATGTATATATGTATGTATATGTATACTCAGACTACCAGACTTGGCAGGGAGTCCTAGAGAGGAATGGAGTTGGAAATAGCAATGGTCATTTACTACTGAAGACTTGTGCATCGCATGACCTTCTCATCACCAACACTGTTTTCCATTTACCTAATGCAATAAACTTCATGAATATACCCTCGCAGAAAATATTGGCATCTAATAGACTATGTCATTATAAGGAAAAGAGACAGACAAGATGTGAGAGTGATGAAGGCAATATGTGGTATAGAGTGCTAGACTGATCATAGACTTATCCTTTCCAAGCTAAATATTTGCGTTCATCAAAAGCACCGCCCCCAAGGCAAAATGACTACCAGAAAAATTAATGTCAACAAATTAGAACACTTCTCTGAGCGTGAACAGTTTGTTGCCAACTTAAAGAAAGTTGAGCCAATACACAGTTGGCAACAGAGGAGCAGAAAAGGAGTGGGCACCTTTCAGATATTTGGTGTACAGCACTGCATTTGCTCATCTGAGTCAGAACAAACACCAGGACTGGTTTGATGAAAACTCAGGGGAAATTCAGAAGCTGCTAAATGAAAAATGAGAACTCCACAGGATTTACCAGCAGGATGGTTCATCCATCTCTAAGAAGGTAGCATTTAATTCCATCAAAAGTAAAGTACAAGCAAAGCTTAGAGAGATGCAGGAGCCCTGGCTCAGTAAGAAGGCAGATGAAATTCAGGTTTATGCTGATAGTAACAATCCAAAGCACTTTTATGATTCCCTGAAAGCTATTTATGGACCAAAAACCTATGGTGCATCACAACTACTCAGTGCTGATGGAGCCACATTGATTAGCGATAAGCACATGATTCTAGAGAGATGGGCTGAACACTTCCATAGTGTTCTCAACAGACCATCCTCAATCAATGCTGAGGCTACTGACTGTTTATCTCAGGTTGAAGTCAATCCCTCCTTAGATGAACTTCCAACTGAAGAAGAGGTTTTAAGGGCCACTAGGCTCCTTTCATGTAGCAAAACACCTGGTGCTGATTCTATTCCACCTGAGATTTACAAGGTAGGGGGACCATTGCTCATACAAAAAGCTGAATGAAATTTCCCAGGTTATATGGCAAAAGGAAGTTATCCCAGAGAAGTTCAAGGATGTCCCTCTCTACAAAGGTAAAGGAAACAGATTTTTCCTGCAGCAATCACGGGGGGTGGGGGGGTCTCTCTATTGGTCATTGCTGGCAAGATTCTTGCTACAGTCCTCCTTATTAGGTTGATCCTTTACCTGGAAGATGGTCATCTACCTGGGAGCCAGTTTTGCTTCAGAAAGCGCTAAGGAACAGTGGATACGGTGTTTGCCGCTGGACAACTTCAGGAGAAATGCCAGGAGCACAATGGTGTTTGTAAACGTTTGTGGATCTGACCAAAGCCTTTGACACTGTTAGTCATGAGGACTTATGGAAAATTATGCCACAGTTTGGTTGCCCAGAGTTCATCAGTATTGTACGCCAATTTCATGATGGCATGTTTGCCTGGGTTCTGGATAATAGACAATGCTCTTGTGCCTTCTCAGTTATCAATGGAGTGAAACAGGGCTGTGGACTTGCTCCCATGCTTTTTTAGAATATTTTCAGCCATGTTGTCAAATGCTTTTAATGACAATGAACACAAGCATCAAGGTCAGCTACCATGCTGATGGTAAATTCTTCAATTTGAAAAGGCTACAAGCCAAGACCAAAGTGTAGGGAATGTTAGTGCATGATTTTCAGTTTGCAGGTGATTGTGTACTCAATGCAGCCTCTGAAGCTGAGAGGCAGCCAAGTGTGGATCAATTCTCTGCTGCTTGTGCTAATTTTGGCCTAATAATTAATACCAAGAAAACACAGGTGCTCCATCAGCCACCACCACACCATCCATACATGGAACCATTGCTTACCACAAATGGGTAAGTTTTGAATGCTGGGGATAAATTCACTTACCTTGGTAGTGTACTTTCCAGGGATGTACACGTTAACAATGAAGTTGACCCATGTATTGCCAGAGCTAGTTCAGTGTTTGGGAGGCTCCGAAGGAAAGTATGAAAGAGGTAATAGACTGACTACCAAACTTAAGGTCTACAGAGCCGTGGTGCTGATCTCATTGTTGTATGCCTGTGAAACATGGATAGTCTACCAGCACCATGCCAGAGAACTGAATTGCTTCCATTTGAACTCTTAGGAAGATTCTGAAGATCACCTGGCAGGATGATAGCAGACACCGAGGTCCTTGCTCAAACTAAACTGCTAAGCATTCAAACTATGTTTCAGAGAGTACAACTCTGATGGGATGGTCATGTTGTTAAAAAGCAAAACAAATGTAAGCTTGTCAAAAAAACTATTTTATGGAGAACTTGCATGGGGCAAGTGATCACAGTGGTCAGAAGAAGCAATACAAGGACACTGCCAAGGTCTCTCTCAAGAAATTTAAATTTGATTGTGTGACATGGGAGACAAAGGCATAGGACCGCTCAGCATGGCGTGCCCACAAAGGAAAGGGTGCTGTGTTCTATGAGCAAAGCAGAATTGAGACAGCACAAAGGAAATGTAGAATGTGCAAATTTGGAGTATCCACACCAAATGTTCACATGGAATATGTATCCCCAATCTGTGGTAGAGCATGCCGAGCTCATATTGGTCTGATCAGCCATAGTCGGACACATTGAAATTTAACTTTATCATGGTGATGTCATTTTATTCCTCTTCGAGAACAAAGGACAACAGTCAGTATATACCTGACAACTTATGTCTAATACATCCACACTACATCTCCGTATTTTACCAGGAGGCATGATTAACCATGTGTATTAACTGTAGAATTTTAGAGGTGAGATTTCATTAAGCACCTGGTACAGGGGTTCTTAAAGGTTTTTTTTTGCGTGAAGCCTATAGACCCCTTCTCAGAATGTTTTTAAATGAACAAAATAAAGTATGTGATTACAAAGGGAAACCAACTAAACTGAAAGTTATGAAATTACTTTTTCCATCCCAGTTCACAGTCCCCATGAAATCTATCCATGGATCCCATGTGGAGTTAAAAATCCCTGATCAAATCTAATCATACCTAAAAAAGAACAACATACTTTTTCCTTCAAGACCTTCAATGACGGGGAGCTCTAAAGACAATCCATTTTACTTTTGGACAGTTCTAATTAAGATGTTTTTTTCACATGATTGCCTCAAGTTTTGCCCTTTGTGGTCCAGTACAAATCTAATACATCATTCACATGATAATCAACTCTCCAGTCCCTTTTCTTTTCCAACTAAACATTCCCACTTCTCTCAATAGCCTCAAAGCAGGAACTTGAGCTTCTTCATCATTCTGAGTGTCCTCTTCTGTACATTCCCTATCTAATCAATCTCCTTCCTAAAAATGTGATATCTAGAACTAGACAAAATACTCCAGATTTGATCTGATTAGGGAAAAGTACAGGGATAATCATGTACTTATTCCTAGAAAGTCTCTCTTAATTCAGTATAATATTGCATTAGATCCACTGACTGCACAATCAGACTGTCAATTCAATGAAGGTGTAGTCACCAATACTACCTATTCTTTTTCAGAGAAACTATAGTCTAGCCACACCCTTTCTACCTTGTCTTTTTGAGGTTAATTTTTTAATCTAAGCGTTACTTTACATTTATCCCCATTACCTTTCATTCATTTATTCACTGTTCTGCAATCCAAAAAATACATAATTTCATAGTTTAGAGTGGTATAAACAATTTAATCAAATCCCTAATTTGTTAATTTCAGCATTCATTCATCCCTTGGTACATGGAAAAAATTCATTCTGTTAAAACTGTCCACATCAGAGAAAGTTTTGTGCTTTATGAGTAAAGCAGAACCGAAATACCTCAAAAGAAACGCAGGATTAGCCGATTTAGAGTATGTAAATGTTCACATGGACTATTTGTGCCTGACCTGTGGTAGAACACTCCGAGCTCATACTGGTCTCATCAGTCACACTCCGACACACTGAAACTCAACTCTAGCTAGCATAGTGATGTTATTTTGGTCCTCTTTGAGAATGAAGGACAACAACCAACCAACCCCCAGCATCTAGCACAGTGTCTTGTACATATAGGCTCTTAATAAATGTTTGGAAGTAAACAGCAATCAAAATATCTAAAAGCAAATATCTGCATAACAAAGAATGAATGCATCAAATTGACTTAAAGGAAGGATACTTATAGATGGATGACATTACCAATATCACCATAAGGAAAGAATTCAATAAATAGTTCAAAGAACTTACATGAGTTAGACTTACTTTATTAAATTTATTTTATTCACAACTGGCTGGCTGGCGAGAAATAAACATTAATAACTGCAAATAGACTTTTTTTTTCAAATAGGGAGAAAGTAAATTTTCAAAAACTGTGTTATGGTAAGAAATCCATAAAAGTCAGAGTTATGGTAAAGGTTCATTTCTATCAAAGTTCCATCCTTAGCTCTCCTAGATTTTTTCCTTCCCACCCATAAGGCTTGGTCATGATTGTATTCTTCAGAGTACCTGAAAATTTGGCTTTCTGAATATATTTATAATTATGGTAATACATAAAAGTATGTTTTAAAGTAACCCAGAATATTTAAGACGTGCAAGAGTAAAATTGAAGGTGAAAACTACACTAGACTACAAGTTTATGCTCAACTTTTATCTGAAAAAAATCAACCATTTCCAAAATTATAAATTATATTGCTGAAAAACACAAATTCCATATTATTAAACTGTACCAGATAGTCCCAACCAGCACATTTTAATTGGCAGCATAAAGAAGTTAAAACAGACAAACAGGTTTACATATTCAAAGAGGCACTTTTGAAAATTTAAGTGTAAGAATGTGAATACTTTTCACAAAATAAGATTTGCCTTACTTTACATACTGGTAAATTTATTGCTCCAACCACAGGAATAGAGTTCTTATTAATACATTCAGGAATTGCAGCATTCAGAAAAATCTCAAATTTTCTGACTAAACCAAATACCAAGCACACTAGTATGACAAATGAACTTATTTATACCCAAAACTTGGTTTGTATATAGTGAGTCTCAAATTCAACAAAATGTTTTCCTGAAGAACTTCTATCCAATCCCTTCCCAAAGTTTTACTTACAAATTAAATATACATGCTCATTCTGTGATATTTTGAAAAAATATGTGTTTTGATATACTTCTATGAAAAAAAAGTTTTTGAACAAAAAGAATTAGAAAAACTTGGTTGGAAAAGGGAATAGACAACTCCTCAGGAATTGTTGCTTTATATTTGAGGTCTGTAAAGCAATGTAAGCTTCTCTAGGAAGAAGGGTGTCAACATAGCAGCACTGCATTCACTGGGCCCACCCAGCTATATGGATCATGTGGCAGGAAGCCATACCTTCTGGCTGCTCACCACATCACTCAGCTTCCCTTTAATCTTCAGAAAGTGCCTTTTGAACTCCAGTCCATCACCCTACAGAAAGAATATTTTAAAAAAACAATGTAAAAAAAACCCAGCAATAAGACTCTAACCTTTGGAAGCAAATATCCTCAAGACAAGGTAGATCTGTGGCAGTTTTTTAGCTTCCATTAGAAAGATAAAAAGTGCTGATAAAAGATAGAGGAGACCATATTATTAAATCTGATACGGTCTCCAAATTTCTCACTTAGAAATATTATGTCTTTTACACTATGAATATATTGTCAATTAACAAATGCTGTCAAGGTATAGATTTACTCCAAGGAGATTTAATTACTGGATATACCGGAAAGATCCCATGTTTAGTTTCATGGGTGATTTTGTCCCCCAAAATAGATTATAATGAGACCCTAAACTCCATAGAATGTCCAATCTGTTCCTTCCACCTTCTTTGAAACTGAATATACACATCTACTAGATCAAAAACTGCAGCTGTTGTTCCATGTACCTTAGATAGCCGGAAGTCCACTAAGATCTTCTCATCCATTTCTACCAAGTTCACTTTGAAAATCAGTTTATTGTTTCTTCTGTCAGTGGTTGATACTGTGACCTAAAATAATAAAGATGTCAACTCAGTTATAAGTGAAACAATTCAAACCAAAAATTATATTTTCAGGTAAAGTTTGATCAAAGTCTTTAAGATAAGGCCAAATTAACAAGGGAAGAAGTAATGTCAAGAATAGTCTAACTGAGATAACAAAACCCTTAATTTAACCACTTAATATTTCCTTCAGGATTAAATGCAAGAGGAACTGAAATTATACCTGATTCATACAACTCTTCTTCCAATGATAGCCTAATTTCTCACAAGTTTCCTTCAGACAATGATATGATTTGTCAGCATCCAATTTGGTAAAGAACCGTGTCATCCTCTTAACTAAACGCTGCCAAGGATTCTGCATATGAGATAAAAAACATCTGAACAAATACATGCATGTTGACACAAAATTCTTATCTCAAAATTATTAAGTCTCTTAGTTTAAAATCACTATTTGTCTTTAATGATGGTTATACAACCTATCTAAATCAACATTTCCTTCTTTTAACTCCCCTAAAACTTCTGCAAAATCCAGAGATGTCAAAGCTGAAACTTACAATAGTTCAACACAAACTATGAATCAGAAAACACAATTAGTTTTCAAGGCAATGAAAAGTAGAAAACTGCAAAAAGACCTGCAGAAAACTGACAAAATAGTTGAAAAAAATAAATCTCTTTACCTGTGAAGAACCTGGGGTGCCAAGTAACTGACTGTTCAGAAGCATGTGGTCAGGACATGCAGGTTGGGAGAAACTGATCCCTTGTACCAGTTTGTCAATATAAGAAGGACTAGTGTCCCACAAAGAAAGACCAGTTCGAGGCTCCGGTTGAGAGCTAGAGTACTTCACTTTTTCTTCACTGAGGTGTTAAAGGAGAAAAAATTACATTCATAAGCAAGAGGCATAAATTCTTTCTTATACCATACCACCACTATCCTGACACTCATTAATGATGGTACAAAAAAATATAAAAACTTTTCTGGACCAGAGTCATTTTCAAATGTCACATTCAACAGTGTTTGTAATTCTTACCTGTGAGCACAATTAACCGGTGAGAAGTCCAAATTGGATTGTATGTGCTTAGAAAATCCACCAGGGGAATCTGATACTCCTCCTGAAGAAGCCCGAGGTCTCTTTGCACCTATGAAAGAAATCAAGAAAAATTAAAAATTTCACAGGACAGGAAGGAATCATCAGTGCAGAAAAAATGTCAAAAACCTTCTTATCTTTTGATTTTTTTCACCTTCTGCATAACTGAATTTAAGACAGCAATAATAAAAATCTGAAGACCTGAGGCGACAGAGTGATTCTTATAAACTACTTTATTTAAAACTGCACACAAAGAAAATAAAAATTTGACAATAGTTCTTCCTGTATCATTTTACAAAGAAATATGTTGAAGTCTTCAAATTCCTTGAACTTTTAGGCTAGGCATCTCTGCTTCAAATACATACACACACACATACGTATATATATTATATTGACATGATATGTCTATAATATACTGTATAATGCTATATTCATATATAATATATATTAATATTAGCCTCATATAATATATTGTGTTTATATAATGTAAATTACATATCATGTAATAATAATAATATACACATAACCCAGTGTGCTACATACAAATACTAAGGATTTTAATTTCAAAATACAGCCATCTCTGACGACAGCAAAACAACGTTCTGTAAAGACAGCAACATATCAGGGACTTCTGAACTTAACACTGAGAAACTGGTTTATGCTATAAATATTTTGCAATAAAACCACAAATCTGCCTCATCCAACCTTCTTTGGAAGATATGACAATGGCCTTGGGAATGCTTAAGCAAGAATAACTTTAATTTCTAATACAATATTGAATAAAAGTGGTGAAAATGGACATCCTTACTTATTTCCTGGTCTTATTAGAAAGGCTTATCTTCATTATAAATAAGGGTTACTCTTGGTTTTCAATAGATACTACTTTATCATTTTAAGGAAAGCTCTGTTTATTTTTATGTGTTCTAGTATTTTTAACAAGAGTATAGTATCTTAAGAAAGCTTTTTTCTGCAGCTTGTGATATAACCATAATTTTTGGTTTTTGCCACTAATATGGTTAATAACAATTTCCTCAGTATTGAATTATCCTTGCGTTCCTAGTCTTTGTAATATGCTACTGTATTCTCCTTGACAATACTTTAATTTTTTTGCATCAATATTCCCTAGGGGGGAAAGTATGATGTTTCATAGAGAAAATGGGAAATCTAATTATCTACACTAAGGAATTTATTATTCACAAAAATAAACTGAGTAATAACCAGACGCAGACATTGTAAATGCCTGGTAAGCCAATAAGCCTTCTAATTCTACCCATCTAATTATCCAAAACATAGTAGAGGTTAATTTAAGAAATTTATCAGTATTTATATTCTCTCCAAAAACTAAATATATTTCAAAACAAGCAATTTACAACATAATAAAAATGAAAAAAGATTACATTGTTTTACAACTCTTTCAAGCACTTTACCTTTCTTAAGTACCTTAGTATACCATCTGTCTTTTTTAATATCTGGTATTGTAATTCTTGATCCTGGATTCTCAGTTAGAATTTTATGCAGCAAGGCTGAAAAAAAAAGTTAAGACACAAATCATGTAGATCAAAGAAATGCACTTACTTGCACTAACCACCTTCTCATTTAGCTTCCTTCTTTTGGAAGATCAGTTCTGGAAAAGGGCAAGAGCTACTTACTATATTACAGAAATTTTTTTGTGTGTATGCTACCTTCTACCTCTGGGTTACTGACTCTAGGTTCCCAACTTTCAGCAGATAAGAGCCAAACAGAAATCTTTTAAAAAATTACCTATGTGACATTAACAAAGCTATAAAACTCACAAATCTACTTCCTATTCAAAATTTAAACAGTATGTATTAATTTTATTTGGTAATAAGAGCAAATTAAGTCTTCAAATGACTTTATAGGACAACAATATGCCCAAATTTTAATCAAAAATTATCTTGGTAAGAATTCACAAAGCACAAGACTTTATTCCTCATTTAAAATGATAACTTGGTTACCTAATGGGGCAGAATCAATTTTCTTCCAAGGTGTGAGGTACGTTTTTTTTTCTTTCCAGTCACAATACTCCTGGCAACTGTCACTGGGCTGGTCCCATGGCAATTCTAAAACCGAAAGAAGTTACCTTTAAAAAGTGGTCATGTCAAGTAAATATTAAGGAAAGAGTCAATAATTCTTAAAGTATCAAAGATTTCCTCCTTAGTTTTTTTTTTACTAGTAATAGAAAATGTCAACTTCAAGAAACAATAACAAAGTATCACTTTCAGGGATCTATGTAACAGAGAATCCTGTCCTTATCTTTTTGGTGATATTACAATGATTCATCTAGACATGGTTGCCGAGACTTTCAAAAGAAAAGAGTATCACATTGTTGACAATTCTTTAGCATTACATTTTCCAGCTGTAGAAGCAGAGTAGGAACCAGAAAAGATCTAGCTAAATGTCTGACCTTGCAGAAGTTATATGTAGTTCTCCAAGACTCATATGTAAAACAAAAGGGATAGACAAGAACGCCTTGCTTTTTACTTTGTTCCCTTCTGGGGTTAATATTCTCTACCAAAACAATCAACAACTCAATATAAATACACTGGTGTACATAATTTCATTTAATTGATCTGATTCAACATACAGGAGTTTAATCACAAACTGAGTAGTACTTACCTCCAGCCAGCATTGCAGTAAGTACTATTCCACAGGACCAAACATCAACTGGTTCTGCATGGAATTCTTTTCTCTGAAGCAGTTCTGGGGCAACATAGGGCAGAGTGCCACACATCTTGTTCAATAAACGCTCACGATTATTATGCCGAAATACTGTTGCTAACCCAAAGTCTGAGATTTTGAGGTTATCTAAAAGAGAAGGCAGGAAGGAAGGTCGGTTCTGGGTAAGGACTTGTCAAATGAAAAGACTGGCATTTTTTATTATAAATTTAATGACTAGCAACTCAATCAAATAGGCATCAAAAACAAGTGCAAAAATCTTACCTAAAACCTTTACCATTTAATAAAGGAAAATCAAAATAAGTGGACAAAATACTTTGACCCTGCGTCTCCTAATTCCTGGTCTGCCAAAAGTTTCACCAAATTTGGCTATTTTGTTTTTTAAAATGTAATAGTAGTTAGCACCTGATTATACTTTGTTATCATTTCTTACAGATTTTTTCACATTTTCTCATTTCAAAAGAATGTTCCCTTGAGGAAAGAGATTATTTCATTTCTGTCTTTGTACTTACCAGCACCTAGCAGAGTCAAGTAAAAAGTAGATGTTTAACAATGGCTTGTTGTATGTTATAATTTGCTACATAATATTCCATTACATTCATATATGCTTATGTATCAAAATTACTTTGACCATTTTCCAGTTGTTATATCTAATTTTTTGTTATCACAAGGAGCAGTTATTAATATTTCTATACCGTGAGGTCCTTTTCTCCTTTTTTTAATAATGCTACTGTAACCTCAGAAAACTCAATTAAAACTGCCTTTCATTTTGCTGTCGTAAAACATCCTACATACGTTATTTTTCTTTGACAGACTTGTTAGTGACCACCTCACAATCAAATGCAGAAAAGCAGAAATATTAAATGCATTCTTTTTAGAGCAGGATGCAATAAAAATTACATTTAATAAAGAGCCATGGAAAGTGAGACAAAAAGTAATTGGAAACTTAATAATCTAATCGTAAAGAATGAAGTCAAAGAAAAAAAGTCACAAAAACAATAATTTCATTAAAGATTGACAATAATGATACAATATACCAAAACTTATGGGATGTAACCAAAGCAGTACTTAGGGGAAAATTTATATCTCTAACTATACATATATATCTATATATCTCTATATATATCTCAATGAAATAGAGAAAGAGATTAAGGAATTGGGCATGCAACTAAAAAAAGTCAGAAAAAGAACAAATTAAAAATCTCTAACTAAACACCAAATTAGAAATCCTGAAAAATCAAAGGAAATATTAATAAAATTAAAAGAAAACCAATGAATTAAAAAATAAAACTAAAAACTGATTTTATGGGAAAAAATAAAATAAACTTTTGATTAATTTGATTAAAAAAGAAAGGAGAAATTAAATTACAAGTATCAAAGATGAAAAGGGTGAATTCACCTCTAATGAAGGAGATATTGAAGCAATAATTAGGATCCTTTTACCCGGCTGTGTGCCAATGAATCTGACAATCTAAGTAAGATGGAAGAATATTTACAAAAATATAAATTCCTCAGATTAACAGAAGAGGAAATAGAATACTTAACCCCATTTTAACTTAGCTTTTCTCAGTAATGCAACGATCTAAGACAATTACAAGAGATGCATGATGGGAAATGCTATCCACATCCAGAGAAAGAACCAAGGAGTCTGAATACAAATCAAAGTATACTATTTTCTCTTTTTTTCCCCATGGTTTTTCTCTTTTGTTCTGATTCTTCCTTCGCAGTATGAGTAATGTGGAAATATATCTAATAGGATTGTACATTTATATGTATATTAGACTGCATGCTGTCTTGAAGGGGAAAGGGAGAAAAAAATTTGGAACTCAAAATCTTATAAAATGTTGACAACTATCTTTACTTGTTTTTGGAAATCCTTTTATGTGGGGAAAAAAATTATCAAATTTCAGAAAGACAAATTGAACAAGCCATCAACGAACATCCTAAGAAAAAATCCCCAGGACCAGATGAATTTACAAGTGAATTCCACCAAATTTTTAAAAAACAATTAATTCTAATATTATTTAAACTATTTGGAAAAATGGGTGAAGAGATCCTACCAAATTCCTTTTATGACACAAATATGGTGCTGATACCTAAAACAGGAAAAGCAAAACCAGAGAAAGAAAACTATTTCCATAAAGACTAATTTCCATAAGGAATACTGATACAAAAATTTTAAATAAAATATTAGCAAGGAGATTACAACAACATATTACAAAGATCATACACTATAACAAAGTGGTATTTATACCAAGAATGCAAAGCCGGTTCAATATTTGGAAAACTACCACAATTGACCACGTCAATAACAAAAAACGAGTCATGATTATCTCAATAGATGCAGAAAAAGCTTTCGATAAAATACAACACCCATTCCTATTAAAAACACTGGAGAACAGAGGAATAAAGCAAACTTTCCATAAAATAATAAGCAATATCTACCTAAAACCTTCAGCAAGCATTATATGCAATGGGGATAAGTTAGATGCATTTCCAATACCATTATCACCACTATTATTCAATATGGTACTTGAAATGTTAGCGGTAGCAATTAGACAAGATAAAGAATATGAAGGAATAAAAATAGCCAAAGATGAAACTAAGTTATCACTCTTTGCAGATGATATAATGATATACTTAGAGAATCCCAGAGATTCAAGTAAAAAACTACTTGAAATAATAAACAACTTTGGCAAAGTTGCAGGTTACAAAAACAAATCTTCTGCATTCCTATATATTAGCAACAAAGTCCAACAGCAAGAGATAGAAAGAGAAATTCCATTTAAAACTAGGGTAGACACTATAAAATACTTAGGAGTTTACCTGCCAAAACAAACCCAGGTATTATATGAACACAATTACAAGACACTTTTTGCACAAATAAAGTCAGATTTAAGTAAGTGGAAAAACATCAGTTGTTCATGGGTAGGCCGAGTTAATATAATAAAAATGACAA
>CM053771.1:138929195-138940020 GCA_028658325.1 Potorous gilbertii | reverse complement strand
CAAAAGCTCAATATCAAGGGAAACAAAAAAATTGTGAAGGAAGGTTACCTAGTAGAACTAAATCTCAAACTACATTATAAAGCAGTAATTATCAAAACTAGCTGGTAATAGCTAAGAAATAGAGTGGTGGATCTGTGGAAAAGATTACGTATACAATCCATGGTAGTAAATGACCACAGTAAGCTACTGTTTGAGAAACCCAAAGAATTCTGGAACAAGAATCTGACAAAAACTGTTGGGAAAACAGGAAAACAGTATGACAGAAAGCGTTATTTGTCCTTTGTTCTCAGAGAGGTCCAATGACAGCAGGAAGGTGACGTCTTGACTTGAAAGTGAACTGGATTTAAGTGAGACAGAGTAGTGCAAAATCATCAGTCTCACTCTCTTCTCCAGGGTGATCTGAGTCCTGTGGCAAGACATAGTTCAGGATGACTGGAGATGACCCAAGATGCAGTGGGAGACCTTGATCTTTTAAAGCTAGGGTCTTTCCCAGGTCTCAGTGTGTCTGCGGCAACACCCATTCAGTGATTTAAGGCTAAGTAAGAAAGATGGTTTAGTTGGTCTACTCAAAAAAAAAAAACAACCCAACAACAAAAAAACCCAAAACAAAACAAAAAAAACCAAACAAACTGGGAGGGAAAGACCCTTAGGATTTCTGGCCAGAAAATAAATAATTGTTTTTTGCATTCCCTCTGAGCCATCAAAACCCAAGTAACGACCAAGTGAAGCTTGGGATGGAGCCTATTATTGACCTATGAGTAAGAACCAGAGTGATTTGGGTTTAAGGCATGGTTAGACAGCTCCATTTGAATCCCAATGAGCTTTATCAAAGTCTGGTTTTCTAGTGCTCTATGTCAAAAAACAATAAATAAAACCACATGTGACAAAAGAGTTAATTGTTGATAGAGCCAAGATAGCAGAGTAAAAGTACAGACTTCCTAGAGGTCTCCCCCCAAACCCAGCCAAATACTTCTAAAAATATAACTCTAAAATTCTGGAGCAGCAGATCCCACAGAATGATGGAGTGAAGCAAATCTTCAGCCCAAGACAGCCTGGAAGGTCAATGGGAAGCATCTATTGTACTGCATTGGCACAGACGATACCTGAGCAGGCTCTTATGGCAATTTCCAGACTTCACAACCCCAAAACGCTGAGGACAAATTGGAAGGTCAGTGGAAAAAACCTGCGGGACCCGTGTGAAAGAATAGAGTAATCCAGCCCCAGTACTAGGGTGGCAGAGGAGCCCACAGAAGCTGCAGCAGTAGTAAGGCCAGCAGCAGCAGCTGTTTCTGGAGCACTAGGCCCACAGATTGTGAGGGAATCAAGCGGCTGACAGTATACTCCCCATACTCCCACTGGAAGTGGAAAACTATCTTGACAAAGAGCTCAAAAGTCAAGTAAATGGCTGGGGAAATGAGCAAAACTAGAAAAAGAATCATACTACAGAATCTTACTTTGGTGACAATATACAAACAGAAGAAAACAACAAAGTCACAGCTCCTTCATCCAAAGCCTCCAAGAAAACTATGAATTGGTCTCAGGCTATGGAAGAGCTCAGAAAGGATTTTGAAAATCAAGAGAAGTGGAGCAAAATTGTGAAGAGAAATGAGAGTGGTGCAAAAAAATCTTAATAACTGAGTCAACTGTTTGATAAAGGGAACACAAAAAATGCTAAAGAAAATAACATCTTAAAAAATAGATGAACCCAAATGGCAAAAGAGATACAAAAAACTAATGAGGAGAAGAACGCCCTAAAAAGTAGAAGTGGACAAATGGAAAGAGGCCCAAAAGCTCACTGAAGAAAATAATTCCTAAAGATTAGAATGGAGCAGATAGAAGCTAATGACTTCATGAAAAATCAAGAAATTATAAAAAAAAAAAAAAGGAATGAAAAAACAGCAGACAATGGGAAATATCTCTTTGGAAAAATAACCAATCTGAAAAACATATCCAGGACAACAATTTAAAAATTACTGGACTACCTGAAAGCCATGGTCAAAAAGAGCCTAGACATCATCTTTCAAGAAATTATCAAGGAAAATTGCCCTGATATTCTAGAACAAGAGGGTAAAATAGATATTGAAAAAAACCCACCAATTGTCTCTTGAAAGGGATCCTAAAAGGGAAACTCCTGGGAATATTGTAGCCAAATTCCAGAGTTCCCAGATCAAACAGAAAATATTGCAAGCAGCCAGAAAGAAACAATTCAAGTACTGTGGAAACACAATCAGGGTAACACAAGAGCTAGAAGCTTCTACATTAAGGAATCAAAGAGCTTGAAACACAATATTCCAGAGGTCAAAGCAGCTAGGATTAAAACCAAGAATCACCTACCCAGCAAACCTGAGTATAAAACTTCAAGGGAAAAAATGGTCATTCAGTGAAATAAAGGACTTTCAAACATTCTTGATGAAAAGACCAGAGCTGAATAAAAAATTTGATTTTCAAACACAATAATCAAGAGAAGCATGAAAAGGTAAAGAGGAAAGAGAAATCATAAGGGACTTACTCAAGATGAACTGTTTACATTCTTACAAGGAAAGATAGTATTTGTAACTCTTGAAACTTTTCAGTGTCTGGGTAGTTGGTGGGATTATATACATACAGACAGAGGGCACAGGGTGAGTTGAATGGAAAGGAATGATACTCCAAAAAAATAAAATTAAGGGATGAGAAAGGAATATATTGGGAGGAGAAAAGGAGAAACACAAGGGCAAATTATCTCTCACATAAAAGAGGCAAGAAAAAGATTTTTAAATGGAGGGGAAGAGAGGAGAGGTGAAAGAGAAAGAGTTAACAAAGAGTTAACCTTACTCTCATCGGATTTGGCTTAAGGAGGGAATAACATGCACACTCAATTTGGTATGAAAATCTATCTTAGTTTACAGGAAAGTAGGGGGGAAGGGAATATGCAGGGGATGGGGGAAGATGATAGAAAAGGATGGCAAATGGGGAATGGGGTAATTAGAAGTAAACACTTCTGAGGAGGGACAAGGTCAAAAGAAAGAACAGAATATTCTATATTGAATTGCTTGCCTTCTCAGTAGGGATGAGGAAGGGAGAGAAGCTGGAACTCAAAGTTTTAGGAACGAATGTTGAGAATTGTTTTTGCATGCAACTGGGAAATAAATACAGGTAATGGGGTATAACAATCTATCATGTCCTACAAGAAAAGAGAGAAGATGGGGAGAAAGGAAGGGAGGGGTGTGATGGAAGGGAGGGGTGTGATAGAGGGGAGGGCAGATTGGGGGAAAGGGTAATCAGAATGCATGCTGTCTTGGAGTGATCAGAGGGGAGAGATGGGGAGAAAATTTGGAATTCAAAATCTTGTGTAAGTAAATGTTGAAAACTAAAAATAAAAAAGAATTCAGTGTGCTGTTTTTAAAAAATTGTAGAATAAATAAGGAAGAGAAAAAATATATAGCCGAAAACCCCAAGATATATTGCAAGGTTTCGGCAATCAAAATTTATATTACTTTGGGCAGAGCATTCACATGTAATAGACCAATATTATATACCATATACCAAGATAAGGTCAAAAAGTGTACATGATTTCAACATAAAAGGTGATAACATACACAAATTAGGAGACTAAGGAATAGTTTACCTATCATAGCTATGGAGAAGGGAAGAATTTATGACCAAACATGAGACAGAGAGCATTACAAGATGTAAAATGGATAATTTTGATTACATTAAGTTAAAAAGTTTTTGCACACACAAAACCAAAAAAGCCAAGATTAGAAGGAAAGCAGAAAGCTGGAAAATAATTTTTACAGCAAGTTTCACTGATAAAGGCCTCTTTTTTCAAATATACAGAGAACTGAGTCAAATTTAATAGAATACAAGTCATTCCCTAATTGATGGTCAAATGATACGAACAGGCAGTTTTCAGACAAAGAAATCAAAGTTAACTATCGTCATATGAAAAAACTGTTCTAAATTACTGATTAGAGAAATGCAAATTAAAACAACTCTAAAGTACCACTTCACACCTATCAAAGTGGCTATTATGACAGAAAATCAAAATGATAAACGTTGGCAGATGTGGGAAAATTAGAACACTAATGCACTGTTGGTGGAGCTGTGAATTGATCCAACCATTTTGGAGAGCAATTCCAATTGGGAACTATGCCCAAAAGGATCCAGCAATACCACTTCTAGCTCTATATCCCAAAGAGATTTTTAAAAAGGGAGTGGGGGAAGAGAGAATGACATAGTTGTACAAAAAATATTTACAGCAGCTCTTTTTGTGGTGGTAAAGAATTGGAAATTAAAGGGATATGCCCATCAATCAGAGAATGGCTGAAGAAGCTATGGTACTATGAATGTAATGGAATACTATTGTGGTATAAGAAATAACAAGCAGGCAAATTTCAGAAAAACCTGGTAAGACTTATGTGAACTGGATGCAACATGAAGTAAGTAGAACTGGGAGAACACTGTGCATAGTAACAACAACACTGTGTGATAAACTATGGTTGACTTGGCTCTTCTCAGGAATACAATGATCCAAGACAATTCTAAAAGACACAGGATGCTATCCACATTCAGAGAAATAATTGTTTTTTTGTAGTATTTTTCCTTTTATTCCGTTTCTTCTTTTACAACATGATTAATATGATTGCACATATGTAACTTATGTCAAATTGCTCACTGTGTTAGAGAGGAAGGGAGAAAATTTGGAACTCAACATTTTACAAAAAGTGATTGTTAAAAATTTTCTTTACAAGTAATTGGAAAAAATAAAATACTATTTAATAGAAAAAAGTTTGATAGAATACTTATGAATCTGTCTCAGTTCAGCATCCTTTTGGACAAGATATATTTTTAAAAGTATTACATATTGTCGTGTCTCTATCATTATTAAATAAGTGATTTCTAATTCAACTTCAGGGTGGACTAAGAGGTCTTAACTGTAAGACAAGTATAGAGTTACGAGAATGGCTGAATTACAGTCGCTAAAGATATAGATTGCCATTTGTTAGATGAAAATATCAATATCTCAAAGAGCCACTTATTTAATCATGTTGTTTTCATGTTAATAAAAAATATCAAAATGAAGACACAAAATTTTGCGTAATGAGCTTACCTCTTTCATCTAGTAAAAGATTTTCTGGTTTAATATCCCTGTGGGTTATTCCAATACCATGAAGATACACCTGGAAGGAAAAAACCCAAGACATTAATTTGTTATTCTCCATTTGTAATAAAGAATGAATTAAAAGAAATGAAGTGAACTCTACCTACCACTCCTGCCATAAGCTGATGGAAGAACTTCTGAGCATCTTGTTCAGGCATACCTACATCAGGCTCTGAAAGGGTTAAATTTGAAAATGTATTGATCAATCATTAGTTACAAGAACAAGTCTCACATTTAAGATTGAATATTAGCTACTTCCTGCCACATGGCAAAGAAGTGGAGAAGTGCTAGGAAGGAACATGGGTATACATTTTCAGATATGCTCATTGTGTCACATATTTTTGCTTACTGTTTTGTTTTGTTTTGTTCTGTCTGCAAAAGAAAGAGTTTAATCCGAGGGGGCGGAAGATTGGAAATGACTGATATAAAGACAAAAAAGATAGCAATAAAACATACAAACACACATTCTTTAAAACAATGAAGGGTTAATCACTGTCTCTTAGTGGCTGATATCCTACATGAGGAACAAAAAGACTCAAGTCCAGTATAGACTGTCATTAACATATTATGAGACACTGAGGAAATCTTTACTAGTTTTACCATCTATAAAATGAGAAGGGGCCCAAAGCCATCACAGAGATGCTATGCAGAGTAATCAATTAAAACGGCCAAGACAGAAATTCAGGCCACTAGACTAATTTTCCTTCTTGGTATTTGAAAAGGCCCTCTGAGTCCCACGTATTATAATAATCTGTAAGCCATCTGTCCTCTGTTCATTTTAAATCCTTCCCCTCCTCTGTAACCCTTCTACTCAAACATCTCAAAATGTCCATTTAATTCATACCTTTCTTAGTCCTTCATTCCTGAGATATTCACATCAAGAAAGATTTAAGGCAAATTTCAATTAAAATTTAACAAACGACTTTAAATTTCATAAACATCCTCAAACTACATAGCCATACGCATCTTTGAAAGAATAATGCAACTTGTAGGAAATCAGGTTCTGATGAAAAAAATATTTGCCCTCTGCCAACTTTCTGCATTTTATCCATTTGTCAGTTATTAAATCCTGATCTGAACTGGGAATCAGTAAAGTAGAAATTCCTAATTCTTAATGTGGTAGCTTCAGATTTTAAATTTACATCGACAGACTAGATCTTATTAAGCAATACTTGATTACAGAATTAGAGAATTTTAAGAGTTAAAGTTCTGTTCTAACTTATGACATAAAGCAGGAATCTCCTCTATTACTGTTTTCAAGGAGAGTCATCCAGACTCTGTATACTTCTAGAAACAGAAAGTTCACAACTCCTAAAGGTAGATCATTTCATTTTTTAGACAGCTCCAATTCTTAATTTAATCCCACTTTCCCTCAGAGCTCTGCTAGGTTTAAAAGAACACTGGTGCCCTGCCCTGGATCAGCTGATGACCTCAAACTCTCACCATCATACTGACTGACTCAGGACCTTCTCAACCCCATCAAATGTTTCTTCCCTCAGGAGAGATGGAAGGTCCCAAAGCTTTCCTTTATGGAGATCTCTGCTTGCTTTTGACTCCACAAAATATCATTCCCCTTCCCTGGTATCCTGTGGTTCTCATCCCTTTTCTACTTCCTTGTGGGTTGTCTTCCCCTTTTAGACTGTAAGCTCCTTGAGGGCTGGAACTGTCTTTCATTTTCTTATCCGTAACCCTAGTGCTTAGCACAGTGCCTGATACTTAATAAATGTTTACTGAATTGAACGAAGTTCTTTGTCATACTGAACAAAAATATTTCTCCTTATTAAGTTCCATCTGCTGGTCTTAGTCCCATCCTTCAGAGCTAAGATGGATATTTAAGTCTAAAAAAAACCACAACTGACTAGAGTCCCCCAAAAATGTCTTTGGGAATTATAAATATTTTATATAAAAAGAAAAAGGACTACAAAATCAACCTAGCAATAATTATATATAGTTAGGATTATCTCTACAATACAAACAACCATCCATTTAGGCAATAAGGGCATCTGACTGGTTACTACAGTGATATTTATAGTGATTTCCCATAAAAACTACTTGTCATAAACTTTACAAACAATAGCAACTTTATCCTCAATTAAGGTGACATAATTTGTAATAGTACATTTTGGGGTATGACTTTCTAGTAAAATAATTTTTTAAGAAAACACAAAGCAAATACTAAGGCTTATTTTCATTTCATGGCTGGAGGCCATACTCAATGGATAAAGAATGATAAAAAAATAAATCAAATTAAACTCAAAGACCAAGAAAATAAACACTTCTTATTTAGTGGCTCCATTATCTTATTTAAAACATAAATTTGTCACCACTTTCCATACCTATTCGATCAAAGAGTTCTCCCCCACTGCAGTATTCCAGAAACAGATATTGAATATTGCCTTCTCGTCGATGACCATAGAATTTCACTATGTTCTCATGGTTTAACATTTTATTGATGCAAATCTCTTTCTTAATGTTTTCTGGACAATCTATAGCACGTTTCATGTCTACAATCTTCACTGCAACTGCTTCTTCTGTTCGCCTATTCACAGCAAGCTGAACTCTATAAAATAAGTGGAAAATAATTAACTCATCTTTCCATAATTCTTTAGACATTTAAATCATTTATTTATTTCACTTCTTTGGCACATTGCCTAGCATGTGGCAGGCATTTAATATGTGCAAATTAACTAACTGGTGATACTAATTCTTTAATTATCAGTAAATGAAGGTACTCTCTTCGATAGGCTTATTTTTTGGGTTTTTTTTTTTTTACAATTTCAAAATTAAACAGAAACCTAGCACAGTGACTAGCATATAGCAGACACTTGGTAAATGCTTGCTGATTGTTTGAAAAAAAAAATAGTTCAAATACTGCTTTACCCAGACTAATTTATTTCCCCCCAAAAATTCTTATCACCAGCAGTCTCTGATTATGTGGCACAGGATACCTAAAGGATCCAGAGATAGCTATGTTGGACACACAACAGGTACCAAAAGCTTGTTGAAACTGAGTGGCAGGATTCCTAGACCTTATTATAAATAGTCATACATTCTACAGGCTTAAAAGAAAGGAAGCTAAATGAAAGAAAAATCATGATGGTTGAAGTTCCCTTCCAGTCCTTTGAAAGTAGAACGTTAAAACAAGAAAGGGTAAGAAAAGGAAAAGACAAAAAAAAAGAAACCACCATTATGGTTTGCTTTGAGTTGTGAAAATTCCCTTTTTTTCAGGCCCATAATCCCCAAATTCTTTACTATGACTAAGTACCTGGCACAAGGTAGATGCTTGACTGACCGATTGACCTGGAACTCGTACCTGCTGATGGTTAGTCAGTAATGATACCACAATAACGGCTTTGACTCCCCTAACTAACAAAATAGTACCAAACTTAATGGTGGTGTTGTCATAAGGAAAATGTTTCATCACTACCATACTTTGCAGGCTACAGTGGATGGTATAAGAGATACAATATCCCTCTCAACCTTAGTACTCTACAGAAACCAGAGACAAAACAGAACAGTGCAAGACTAGCTGTACTGCTAAATAAAACATCACACTACATATAGGGAAACTTCTGAGAGTTTCTACAGTAGGCTATGTTTTTGTAATAACTGGAGAGGGGAAGAAGTAATAATTAAATTTATTCCAAATTAGTATTATGCACCTGGACTTCCTCCAAACCTTAAATTTAGTCATCTAAATCAGTGATACTAATATAAATGCATCCCTGCAGGCAACATATTTACTTAGAAACCACAAGTGACCATCATCCATGTTGTATTGTACTTTTGTTTATTTTGTTAAACATTTCCCTATTACATTTTAATGTGGTATGGGACACATTCAGGAGTTGCCTAGATGAGTTTGACACCTCCAATCTAAACTACTAGTCTAAAATCTACTGGTAGGTAGGAAACACCTAAGAAAGGCAAACAGGTGATGTAAAGAACACTAGTCTCAAGAGCCAGAAGACTTGAGATTATATTAGGTTCTGCTATTTCTAAAAAAAAATCACAACCTATTTAGTCTCAATTTTTACTACCTACCACATCAAGTAGTTGTAAAGATCAAAAATGAGTAAGTATATTTGTAAACCGGTTTGAAATTAGGTCAGCTCTCTTAATTTATGGAAATTCTATACAAGTCAATAGCATCCCAAATTTATATCCTGTACCTGTGTAAAAGACAGCAGAACAAGAGGGGAGCTCATACTCACTCTCCATAAGCACCTTCTCCCAGAGTTTGCACCAAATCCCAGTCTTCCACAAAGGGCACAGCCATGGCTCTACCAGTTAGGACCTCCCTGAAGCAGAAACAGGAGACCCCGAGGCGAAGTCATTACAAGCCGCCATCCCGTTAAGTGTCACTAAGCCACCGTCCTGAGTCACCCGTTTAACATCTCTGCTTCCCTCCCCAACCTTAAACTAACAAGGTCTTTATTCCTGTAAACTCCGACCCCAGCGGTAATTTACCCCATTACATGTATCCGTCCTACGACTGGTGTTCATTCATCATGCTGGGATGGCTTAGTGGGTGCAGTGCCAGCCTCCAGGGACACATTCTGTCTGACTTTGGGCAAGACCCTAACAACCTCCCGGGCGGCTCTGAAAACACTTGCAGACGTCTGGGACAAACCGCGGGACGCAGAAACAGATCCCGGCCCAGCCCCGCCCCTCTCAAAGCCCTTAAAGGGCAAAGCAGGGGGCGAAGGCGGGGAGCCAGGAGTGGGGCTGGATTCAGAGTCAAGGGATCCGGGTTCTAATCCCGAAGGGCTGGCTGACCTCAGGAAAGACCCTCCCCCTCTCGGAGCCTCGGTTTCGTCTCCGGCAGGAAGAGGAGTGAGCGTAGACAGCTCTAAGGCGCCTTCCGGCTCGGTCACACCGGGAGATCGCCGAGACGGCCCCCTCCCCTCCCCCGGGCGGCGGGGGCGGGGCCGGGGAGGGGCGGCTAGGGAAGAGGGGTTGCCCCTCCTTCTCCCCCTCCTCCCCGGGCGGCGCTCCCGCCGTCCGCTCCCCGCAGGCCCGCCGGACGGGGGTCGCGGGGGAGCCGAGGGTCCGGCCCTGACGAGTCCGGCCTCCTGACCCTGAGCTGGCTCGGAGCGCGGCTCTGCAGGCCCCCTCCCTCCCTGCCAGCCTCTGCTCGCGCCTCGCAGCCAGAGCCCGGGTCCGCCGCTCCCCCTCCTCACGGAACCAGGCCCGGCCGGGACCCCCGGGACCTGCTTACCGAGCCGCCGCCGCCGCCGCCGGAGGAACCTTTCCCGCCAAAATTCGCCAGTCGCCTCACGACCTGCAAACGTGCGCGCTCCGTGGCCGTAAAGCGAGGAAGCCGTGCGCGCTCCCGCGGCCGGGGGCGGGGGTGGCTGCGGGAGCAGACTGCGAGCAGCAGAGCCCGAGGAAAGGTAGAGTTGGAGAGCAGAAGTGGGCGGCTGGGGAAGGGGCCTCCGGAAGCGCCGGAGGAGCGTCAGCTGCAGGGGATACAATGTTTCCTCCGTCCTGTCGCTAGGCGAGGCAGACGCCCAGCGGAGCCCGAGCCGGCCCGGCGGAGCCCGAGCCGGCCCGGCGGAGCCCGAGCCGGCCCGGCGGAGCCCGAGCCGGCCCGGCGGAGCCCGAGCCGGCCCGGCGGAGCCCGAGCCGGCCCGGCGGAGCCCGAGCCGGCCCGGCGGAGCCCGAGCCGGCCCGGCGGAG
>CM053771.1:138887125-138929095 GCA_028658325.1 Potorous gilbertii | reverse complement strand
CGAACATCCCAAATCCAGGGCCGTGTCTGTACAGGCAAGGGAGCGAAGGTGTTACCATTTCTCCTGAATCTGATCAGTGTAGACAGAAAAGCAGGAGGTCAGCCGCTTAGTGTCTCAAAAGAAGTTTGGTCTAAAAGGATGAGTGCCTTTGGAGTTGGAGGAGACCTTAAAAGCCTCTAATTCACTCTCTCACCCTGAGAAGGATTATCCCCCATAATATAATCGTAGAATCTTTGTGATCCTATTTTACTAGTCTCAGTTCTGCTACTTACTAGCCAGGAGACCTTAATTTAGAAGGGCCGAGGTCACCCACTGCATGTTGGGCAACTGCCCTGCTTAAATCCAATTCACGAGCATGACATTGGACCTCCACAACAGCGGAGCCTAAGGGAGGTACCGAGTGAGCCCGAACTGGCTTCTAATATCCCAAGATATGTTGGTGGTGGGTTAGTTTCTCTTTGTGGCTTTCTTCCTCCCGAGTGAACCCTGCGTATTCTCCGTAACTGTTTTTTCTGACATCGAACCCAAATTTAACTGCAATTTCAACCCTTTGTCCAATGAGGAAGCAAGGGAGAGTGGAAAGGAAGAAAAAAGGAAGCAGGGAAAGAAGGGAAGAAGGGAGAGAAAGAAAAGAATGGAGGAAGAAAGAAGCAGAAAAGGGAGGGAAGCGGGGAGGAAGGAAAAGTGAACATTTAATTAATCACTTACAATGTGCCGTGTAAAGCTCTGGGGATACAAATAGAAAGGGGAGGCAGGCCCTGACACCGTGTAGTAGGAAGTTTCAGCTGCAAGTCAGATGAAAAGGTCTACTGGTCCCTAGAGGAACATAGGCAAGCACATGGCAAGGCCTTATCTTTTTAATTTCCACAGATAAAATCGTTATCATTTTCTATTGTTGAACCACTTGACAATGATAAAAATTTTGGTGGCTTCTTTTGGGTCTTTGGTAGTTATAGCTGTAACATCCATAGAAACATTTGCCAGGTTGCATCTCCAAGGAAGATCCAGCTTTCCAGGATCATGGCTGTTCCTATTTAACCAACCTTTTCTTCCCAACTTAGATGCCCTTTTCTCCTGAAACCTGAGCTCCTTTGTCATGCATGGATCAGTAACCACCTTCTGTAGTTATCTTGATAGCATTTTATTTTGTCACTTTCATGTAATACTGTGTAATGTAGTTATTCTTGTTTTGTGGTTGTTCAGTCAAATCCAACTCTTCATGACTGCATTTGGCATTTTCTTGGCAAAGATACTGGAGTGGTTTGCCATTTCCTTCTCCAGCTCATTTTACAGATGAGGAAACAGGCAAATAAAGTTAAGTGACTTGCCCAAGGTCACACAACTAATAAGTGTCAGAAGCTGTATTTGAACTCAGGTTTTCCTGATTCCAGGCCCAATACTCTATCCACTCTGCCCCCTCACTGCCCCTAGTTACTCTTATACTAGAACTGGACAAGGACTTTATGTATTTCCCAGGGCCTAGCAGAATGCCCTGCCCATCATCACTTATTCTAGTTCAATAAACATGCCTACCATTAAATATTAAGTGGTACCATAGTGGTAAGAATGAAGGATTTGGAGTCAGAGGAATAGTTGTTTTTAATCCTTATGTGACTTGGAGGGAACTCTTTACTTTTACTAGTCTCAAATTTCCACATCTCTAAAATGAAAGGGGTTGAACTAGATCCTTTCCAGTCCTAAATCCTATCTCTTGTCACAATCTGTAAGCACTATTTCTAGTTCTACTATCTAGCAGCCCTGGACTGCTTTGCCTGCAAGTTGGTGGCTAAAAACCAGAATCCAAGCTTTGAAAAGATATGTTGGTTAAGCTTGTATGTTACCAACCTATGGATAAATATAGTTTCTTGCCTAATAGATGTCCAAAGGATAGATTGTTAGAGATGTACAGGACCATAATAATTAATTAGCCCAACTGCCTCGTTTTATAGAGGAGGAAACTGAAATGGAGCAATGAAATGGCTTTTGAAAGGTCACACAAGGAGCAAGTGGCAAGATTGAATAAAAGAAAAAGCAATTATTAAATATTTATATGAATACTATGCTAAGCACTGGGAATACAAAAGTAAGACAACCCTTGTCCCCCACAGAACTGATATGTTAATCAGGGTGATTGTACACATAAAGAAGTGGTGGCCAGGGAAAACTTTCCTCTGGGTAGTTTCAGAACTGATAACTCATTAATTGCATTGAGTTACTGTTTTCAAGAGCAAACAGTAGAAAGTGTATGTGTTTGGGAGTTGGGTGAAGAGGTGATATGCCCTCTTTGGCAGCAGGGCAGGTGGCAAGATGATTTTGATGAGCTGTGGAATATGGTCTGGCTGGGGGGTTGCTACATATAGTGGGCTAGCTGAATTTGTCCTTGTACAGCAATCATTTCAACTCAGGCCCAGGATGCAATTTCAAAGCCCAGTAGATTAAAGTCTTTTGGACTCCAAAAGCAAGGACTTTTCCTACTACTTCACACTGTTTCCCCAGCACAAGTTCTCTGAGCCCATTTTCTCACCTATAAAGTGGGGACAAATAATATTTGCATTATCTTCCTAAAAACAAGTCTGCCTGATAATGATATCTCCTTATTCAATAAACTCCATTGGCTCCCTATTAGCTCCAGAATAAAATATGAAGTTTTCTGGCTTTTAAAGTCCTGTATAACCTGATCTCTTCCTAACTTTACAGTCTTCTTATACTTTACTCCCCTCCATATACTCTGTGATCCAGTGACACTGACCTTTTTACTGTCACACACACACACACACACACACACCCCCAACAATCACACTCCATCCTCCACTCTGTATTTTCACCGGCTTCTATTCCATGACTGGAATTTTCTCCCTCCTTGTCTCTTCCTTCTGGCTTCCCTGCCTTAATTTATATCTCAGCTAAAATCTGCTATAAGAAGCTTTTCTCAGCCCTCTTTAATTATTAGTGCCTTTCCTGTGTATTTCCAACTTAATCCTGTATAGATTTTGTTCGGACGTAATTGTTTGAATGTTGTCTCCCCAATTAGATCATGAACTCCTTAAAGGTATTTTATTTTGCCTTTCTTTGTATCCCCAGCATTTCACACATTGTCATGCATTAGATGCTTACTAATACTTGTTGATTAAATTTCTGTCTCAGTCAATAAGCATTTATGTAGCATCTATTATGTGCCAGTCACTGTACTAAATGCTTTACAAATATCTTATATGATCCTTAAATAACCCTGCTAAATGGAGGCAGAGATTAAGTGAATTGCAGAATCACAAAACTAACAAGTTATCTGAGGCCAGATAGGAACTCTTGGTCCCACAGTCTATCCATTGTGTCACCTAGCTGCCTAGAAGCACTACTGTGTGACGAATACTATGGTAATCACTGGGAATATAAAGAAAAGCAAAAGATAATCCCTGAGGAGCTTGAGTTTAAAGGGGGAGAAAGTGTGTAAACAATTAGGTACAAACAAGGCATATACAGAACAAATTAGAGATAATCGGTGGAGGAAAGACACTAGAATTCAGGGGAATCATGAGAGTCTTCCAATAAAAGACAGGATTTTGGATGAGATATGAAGGAAGCTAGAGAATAGGGAAGCTAGGAGGTAGAAAGGAGGAGAGAGAATCCTAGACATAGGAAACAACTAGTAGAAATGCAAGAAATTGAATGTGTTTTTTGAGGACCAATAAGGAGGCCGGTGCCACTGCACTGCAAAGTACATAGCAGATGTAAGATTGTTGGAAGACTGGAAAGTTGAGGTAGAGGAACAGGTGATAAGGGACTTTAAAAGGAATGAGGTGTGCTATTTGATCCCGGAAGTGATGTGAAGCTAGGTAATGGGGGTGGGGAACAGCAGGGCATGGTCAACCTGTACTGGCAGCTGAGTAGTAGAGTGGAGTGAGGAGAAATTTGTGGCAAGTAAAACAACATGGACTATTACAATAGGCAAGACTTGAATTGATGAGGACCATCACCAAAATGGTGCAGTGACATTGAGAAGGAGGTGAGTATGAGAGAGTTTGCAAAAGTAAAGTTGACAGGACTTGGCAACAGATTGGATAAGGGGCATTAGAGTGAGGGCATCAAAGATGACAGCATGATTGGAAGCCTTGGTAATGGGATGATGTTACTCTTGACAAAAATAAGGAAGTTAGGGAGAGGGGAAGGTTTGGAGGGGCAAAGAAGATGAGTTCAGATTTATGGGACATCCATTTAGAGATGCCAGTTTGGAATAAGCAAAGAGTTTAGGGTTAGATAAGTAGATTTGAGAATCATTAGCATAGAGATAATTGAATGTCACAAAAGCTGATAAGACCACCAAATGAAAGGGGAGAAAAGAAGAGGGCCAAGGACAGAATCCTATGGGACTCCTGCTATGAACAGCAGGCAGGATCTGGATGAAAATCTAAGGGAGACTGAAAATAGAAAGGAGAACCAGGAGAGAGTCAGGAAAACCTACAGAGAAAGAAATGTGAAGGAGAAGGGGATAATCAACAGTGTCAAAAGGCTGTCAAGAAGTCAAGGTTAAGAATTGAGACGATGTGGCATGAGTTCATTGGTAACTTTGGAGAAGACAGTTTAAATTGAATAATGAGGTCAGAAACCAGACCATAGAGAGTTAAGAATGGAAAGGAAGAGGAGGCACTTATTTTAGATGACTTTTTTAAGGAGTTTAGTCAAAAAAGGGAGGAGAGATTTGGTGTAGTAACTATGAAGGATGGATAGATCAAGTATTTTTTGAGAATGAAAGAGAAATGGGTATATTTGTAGGCATTATGGAAGTAGAGAAATTATAGATGTGAGAAAAGAGGAATGATACTGGAGAAGATCAGTTAGAATAGGGTCACATGTATGTTTATACGGGTTGCCTTGACAAGGAGAAGGTCCATCTTAGATGTGAGTTGAGGGGGGAAAGCAAGCTCTCAGGAAATGGCCACAATTTTTTTTCAGTGAAGTATGAGGCAAGGTTTTCATTTGAAAGGATAAGAGAAAGGGGAGTTATAGGAGTTTTGAGAAATGATCAAAAGGTTTGGAAAAGTCACTGTGTTGAGTGAGAAAATGAGCTAATTAGGGAGGTACAAAAAAGACTGTCTTGAAGCAGGGAGGGTCTAATTAGCATAACTTTGTAATGTACACACATATACATATAATATTGGTTAATTGGTTTTTGTCCTTTATTCTCAAAGACTAAAATGACATCGGTCTGTTGGAGTCAAGATACAAGTTATCCAACTGTGGTCAGTCAGATGAATATAAGCTTGAAAGGCTTCTAACACAGGTGTAGCACAAATGGTTCACATGAATGCACATTTGGAGTGGAGATGTCTCTAAATTTGCACATTTCACATTTCTTTTGAGCTATTGCAACTCTGCTTTACTCATAGAACACAGTGCGTTCTTTTATGTGGGCACCCCATGCTGGGAGGTCTTGTGCCAGCATCTCCCATGTCATGCAATAGATTCCAGAGTTCTTCAGAGATCTCTGTAAAATAGTCTTTCAGTCAACCATACGTTTGACATTTGGACAACATGGCCAGCCCATTGGAGTTGCACTCTTTGCAGTAGTTTGAATACTTGTAAATTTAGCTTGAGAAAGAACCTCAGTGTCCAGTATCTTATCTTGCCAAGTGATCTTCAGAATCCTCCTAAGGCAGTTCAAATCAAAGTGATTCAGTTTCCTGGTATGGCACTGGTATACTGCCCAGGTTTCACACACAGGCTTATAACAATGAGGTCAGCACAGTGGCTCTGTAGGCCTTCAGTCTAATACCTCTGCTCTCCCACATTTTCTTTCTGAGCCACTCACACACTGAGCTGCCTCTGGCAATGTGTGAATCAACCTCATCATTTGTGTATACATCCCTGGAAAGTACACTGCCAAGGTGAGTGAACTTATCCACAGCATTCAAAATCTCTCCATTTGCTGTAACTGATGGTTCCACATATGGATGGTGCAGTACTGGCTGGTAGAGAATCTGTTTTCTTGGTGTTAATTGTTAGGCATAGAACCACAAGCAGCAGAGAAACAATCCATGCTTTGTTGTGTCAATGAGGGCACAATCGCCTACAAACAAAATATCATGCACCATCTCTCCCTCCACAGGATCCTGTCACCATGGCTTTGTGGTTTCCAGTGCTTAAGCAACAGTGCCTGACACATAATAGATGCTTAATATTTATTGATCAATTGATTTTCTCCAGATTCATTTTGAAACACATGAATAAGAGTGAAGATAGCTTATGGTGGGAGCATTACAGGACTGAGATGGAGCAAGGCAAGATTGGTGATAGGAAAAAAGGGCCAGGGATTCAAGAGAAGACAACAGTGTAGACTTAAACTGGTTTACTAAGGGGTCAAGATGGAAAAGGGAGAAGAATATCTCCTGTCTTCATATAACCAATGAATGCTTACTGTATTTCAGACACCATGCTCCATATTGGAGATATTAAGTCTTATAAGACTGGCCTTCGCACTTAATGGGCTAAAAGTCTAATTGATAGGACTTTTAGAGCCTTTTTAGATTTTTAGTAGATTAGTAGTATTTTTAAAGTATCTAAAAAGTAGATTATTAAAGTATCTACAAAGGGTTGAATAATCTCTTCACTTACTCATCTTCAAAATGGGGGATTTAACTAGAGGGTCACCAGGTCAAATGCTATGGCAGGGGTGGGGAATCTGGCTACATGTGACCCTCTAGGTCCTTGGACTGAATCCAAACATTACAGAACAAATCCTTTTATTGTGAAACTTGGACTCAGTCAAAAGGCTTCCGGCAAGTACCTAAAAGACCACATGTGGCTTGGAGGTCACAGGTTCCCCACTCCTGCCCTAAGGTAACATATAGCTAAGTGTCAGGTGACTGGCATAAAATGCTACCAGGGTTCTGGGACTCCTAAAGAGAACTTTCCTCATGCCTCCAGTTATTAGTGCCCTTACCACTACCCTCAGTACCATATTACTTTATGTTTACTTTTTAAAAAAAACTTGGGATCTGTGGGGAAAAAAATTATCTGTGTTGCCAAGTAAAAGGCACAAAATACTACAAAGGTTGTGAAACTCCTAGAGGAGAACCTTCCTGATCCCTCCAGTTATTAGTGGACCACCACTACCACCACCATATTATTTTATATTTACTTTTTTTTTTAACTTTGGATTTTAAAAAATTTATCTGTGCATATGTTGTTTTTCCCCAACAGAATATAAGCTTTTTGAGGGCAAAAACTTTCATTTTGTGTTTTTATCCACAAAAGAATGGCTGGCATATAGTAGGTGCTTAATAAATGCTTAAGTAAATTGAATTGGGAAGGAACTATCAGTGAAAACTTGGGGGTCTCAGGTCTCAGACAGAGATGAAAGAGAAACACAGGACACTTCCAGATTTAGAGGCCCTGTGCTAAAAATTTCTTAATGAAGTTATATAAAAAACAGCACCAAAGAAGAAGTGAAAGATAATTTGAATCTAAAAAATGATTTTTAAATTTCTTCTCCGTAAATGTGCTAATTATTGGTGAACAATCTAATTTTTGAGCAAGGAAGCCCAATATAGGATAATAGTGTGCCTTCATCTTGCATTCATCTTCTGACTTACTATCTTACTTTGAGCCTTAGATGAAGATTTGGAAAGAGAGTAGTATTGTCCTTCCACCTTCATTAGAAGCCACTCATAATCAAGAAGAGATACAAGGTCTACATCCTAGCTCCTAAGATTAGCCAACTCTCTTTCCTACTGCTAGCCTTGAGATTTCAACTTCCCAGTCATAATGATAGCATCGAGGGTGTTAGGCAGCTCCATTATATTGGGAGGTTTCTATCAGGTTTCCACAAGGCAGCCCAGAATGGCCCAGATTGGGACTGTAGTGACCTGAGATTCTACTGGCTGGTGACTGCGACTAAGACTGCTAGAGACCAGCATTTTATGGGGAGATTCTGAGCCTGGGGCAGATATGTATGCGGGAGCCATCTCAATTAGTGATTATGATTAGTGATTATGAATATAGTTGGACTGCTCAGAGAGGAAAGGGAGATTCATTTCCAAAACTCTCCCTCTTTCTCTTTCTTTCCCTTCTATATTCTGAGCTCTTGAGACAAGTTCTGTATATCTACACCATTTCCTTACTACTTCCCATGAGTTGTGGGTGCAGGCAAGTAGGAAGTAGTGTATAAGTTTGCCAGAAGAGAATGGCTCCAAATAGGAATATTAGATACATTTTCTTTCGGTTTTCACTATGTTCAATAAATGTAAAAAAGTAGGAAAACTACTGACTCTAGAGTCAGAGGGCCTGGGTTTAAATCTTTCCTCTGGTGACTTACTACTTGTATGACCTTGAATAAGTCATTTGACCAGTCTAGGTCTCAGGTTTCTAGGTCTCTAATCTTTAAAATGAGGGACTTAAGACTTGATGGGTCTCTAAGGTTCTTTCTAACTCTGGGTCCTATGGTATCACAGTATGTTGGGTATCTGAGGCCTCTGGATGATGGGCAGTGAGTGCGGGGAGAGTCAGTGCTCAAAGAAAGGAGAGTATAGAACTGGGATGAGGGGAGTAGAGTTATGTACAGACCATAAACTCCATTATTTTATGATTTTAAGTAATACTCTCATCCCCTAACTGAATTCTATATTCAGCCTTTTGAAGTCCTGGATTCAGTAATGGGGGATGGGGGTGGAGGTGCAGAATGGAAGAGGAAGAGTGGGCAGTCTAGACACTGGCAGGCTAAGTTCCTATTGGCGGACAATAAAGGATGCTACAGCTTTCTAAGAAGGTTCTACCATTCATGCAGCAGAGATTCAGCTAAGGCTATAAGCCAACTCAAGTAGAGCTCTACCTGGTGGTCAATTCATATATTGCACTCCCTCAAATAATTGCATTTCAGTAGACTTAAAGAGGGCAGCACTCAAACCACATGAGTTTAAATTGCCACAAGTATCACAAATGTTAACATTAGATTTATAAACCTTCTCTTCACCCCTTCACCAAACTGTATCTGCTACGACCATAGAATTCCTTGAAATGAAGAACAGAGGAGGAATTACTCTCTGAAACCAGAATCCAACAATAAGTAGTTTTCAAGAAACACACTTGGAACAGAAAGATGCGCGCACGCACACACATACACACAGAGTAAAAGGTGAGAGTGGAGTCTGTTATGCTTGAGATGTAATAAAAAAAAAGCAAGGGTATCAATCATGATCTCAGACAAAGCAAAAGCAAAAATAAACCTAATTCAAAGAGATAAGCAGGGACACCACATTTGCTAAAAGGTACCATAGACAACAAAGTAAAGCAATACTAAATATATATGTACCAAATGATATAGCATGCAAATTCTTAAAGCAAAAGTTAAATAAGTTACAAGAGGAAATAGTAAAGCTGTAGTAGCAGGAGATCTCAACTTTGCCCCTCTAAGAACTAGATAAGTCTAACCACAAAATAAACAAGAAATTAGGGAGGTAAATAGAATTTTGAAAAAAGTTAGATATGATAGATGACTGGAAAAAATTGAATAGGAATAGAAAGGAGTACATGTTTTTCTCATCATTACATGGTAATATTGATAATGCATTTTGCTTACTGTTAATATAATATTGCTTCTTAATGAGAAGATCTTCCCTATGCATTAATGGGCCTGCCCATTAAGGAGAGTTTGATTAGGGAAGATTTTAGGAAAGCACACACCATTTGTTAATTTTCTAATGAGGCACTGGTTTTGAGGGGTTGTGATGCCCTCTGATTCTGAAAAATATATAAATATTGTGAGATGAGGTTTTACTTTGGGGCTTAGTTTTTGGAAGAAGATTTGTGGGTTTGTGTGCTAGATGAGACTCTGGGAAGCTGCTAAGCACCCCTCCCCCACTTTGAAAACTTCTCTCTCTGGTACCTATGTATGTATGGTCAGGCAGTTGCATACGTCTGTTGATCTGTGATGCATGTATTGCTTATGTCAGGCCGTTGGAAGCACTATCTGTTGATTTCGCTGACATTCAGGGTGCTGACTTGTTCCCCTGAACTAAGTGAATGATATATGTGCTTGATTAAAGTGGTTGTTGACCCCCCAAAAGTTGTCTTTCCTTTTAAAAAAGCAGATCAAAGAACTTGTGATAGCAAGCCCTCTTGTGTATATTGGGATCCTTGCATTTACACATGGTACCTTCATAAAAACTGACTATGTATTAGGGCATAAAATCCTCATAGTCAAATATAGAAAAGCAGAAATATTAAATGTATCCTTTTTAGACAATAATGTAACAAAAATTATATTCAGTAAAGGGCTGTAGAAAAAGAGATTAAAATTCATTGGAAACCAAATAATCACAAAGAATAAATGGATCTAAGAACAAATCATAGAAACAAAAACTTCATTAAAGAAAATTACAATGGGGCAACCTGCCAAAATTTATGGAATGTGGCCAAAGGAGTATTTAGAAGAAAATTTATATCTCTAAATCCTTATGTCAATAAAAAAGAGAAAGAGCAGATCAATAAATTTTGGGGTAGGCAACTAAAAAACTAGAAAAAGAACTAATTAAAAATCCCTAATTAAACACCAAATTGGAAATCCTGAAAATCAAAGGAGAGATTAATAAAATTGAAAGAAAATCATTGAACTAATAAATAAAACTAGAGGCTGGTTTATTAAAAAAAAAGTGAAAGAGATAAGCCATTGGTAAGTGGATTAAAAATAAGAAGAAAAAAATGAAATTATCAGTAGCAAAGATGAAAAGGGTGAATTCACAGCCAATAAAGAGGATGCTAAATCAATTATTAGGAACTATTTTGCCCAATTTTAATGCCAAAAAATCTGACAATTTGAGTGAAATGGATGAATAATTACAAAAATATAAATTGTCCACATTAACAAAAGAGGAAATAGAATACTTAAGTAACCCTACCTTAGAAAAAGAAATTGAACAAGTTATAAATGAGCTCCCCAAGAAAAAATCCCCAAGACAAGATGGATTCACAAGTGAATTCTATCAGATAGTTAAAGAACAATTAATTCCAATACTTTATTATCTATGTGGAGCAGGTATGTGGCCCAGTGGATAGAGCACTGAGCTTGGAATTAGGAAGAGTCATCATGAGCTCAAATCCAGCCTCAGACACTTATTAGCTGTGTGACCCTAGGCAAGTCACTTAACCCTGTTTGCCTCAGCTTTCCTTATCTGTAAAATGAGCTAGTGAAGGAAATGGCAAACTACTTCAGTATCTTTGTCAGGAAAATCTCAAAATGGGGTCACATAGAGTCAAACATGACTGGAATGACAACAACAATAAAATAATCTATTTGGAAAAATAGGCAAAAGAGACCTACCAAATTCTGTTTGAAACATAAATATGATTAGTAACTCATCAACTTGATTTGCCTGAATTTCCTTATTATCTAGGAGAGGCTGAAATAATCTGGGTATCAAAATCAGCCAAGCAGGGGGCAAATGAGTGCTGCTTGAGTTTGACATACCAAAGATCCTTTGTGGTGTCCATTGGGTTAATCTGGAACACCCCTGTTGTGCCAGCAACCACAAGGCCAGCTTAAACTGGTTCATACTGGCCCCAAATGAACAGAGCTTGCACAAACATTCTGATTCTAGGCACTTTGTATTTCTCCTATTTTCCCACTTTCCTTTGTTGTAAAATCATATAAACCACTCTCTAAACCCCTATTCTTTAGAGCAGCAAACTAGCTACTCCTGTTCTCCAAGTGAGCTTTTGCTGTTTTCTCCCAATAAATCCTTCCAGGTTTGCACTGGAACTGTGCCTTCATTCCCTTTGTTCAAGCAGATGCTGTGCCTCAATTAAATGACCAATTAATCAGTGCTAACACACCTAAACCAGGAAGAGTAAAAACAGAGAAAGAAAACTATAGACCAATATCCCTAATGGATATTGATGCAAAAAAATTAAAATACTAGCAAGGAGATTACAGTACAAAGATCAAACACTATAACCAGGTGGGATTTATACCAGGAATGCAAAGGCTGGTTCAATATTAGAAAAACTATCACTATAATTGACCATATCAATAACAAAAATAACATAATTATCTCAAAAGATGTAGAAAGAGCTTTTTGACAAAAATATAACACTCATTCTTTAAAAAACCACTAGAAGCATAGGAATAAATAGAGCTTTCCTTAAAATAATTAGTTTCTATCTAAAACCATTAGCAAACATCTTCTATAATGGGGATAAACTTTTCCAACATGATCAGGGATAAAGCAAGCAAGGATGCCCACCATCACCACTATTATTCAATATTGTTCTAGAAATGCTAGCTATAGTAATAAGGCAAGAAAAAGAAATTGAAGGAATTAGAATAGACAACAAGGAAACAAAACTATTACACTTTGCAGGTGATATGATGGTATATTTAGAGAATCAAGTAAAAATCTAGTTGAAAGGATTAATAACTTCAGCAAAGTTGCAGTATATAAAATAAATCCACCTAAATCAACAGCATTTAATATTACCACAAAATCCAGCAGCAAGGAATAGAAAAATTTCATTTAAAATAACTGCAGACAATATAAAATACTTGAGAGTCTACCTGTCAAGACAAACTCAGGAACTATGTAAACACAATTAAAAAACACTATTCACACAGAAGGGCTACAGCTGCAAAAGAGAGACCATATGTGAAATATAGAAGAGCAATTGTAAAAGGCAGAATGAAAAAAAAAAGCCAGCTTGGTGACTGACTTGCTATGAGGGGATAGGAAGATCAGGTTGACTTGTGGGCAAGGATGCTAAGGTCTTCCCCAGCCTATCCCTGCTCCTTAGAAAATAGTAAGAAACCTTATTTTCTCATCATATTTGTCTTAAGTCTTTGGGCTAATCTGAATGAGTAACTTCATTAACAGCCTTTACTATAAAGTCCAAAATACTATTATTTATTGAATTTTTTTTTTTACTTCATTCTTAACAAAGACCTAACCAGTTTCTAAAGGGAGAGGCCTTAACAGCTCAGGAAAAACTCCCAGAAATTAGAGAACTGAGCACATTAAGAGAAAGAATATCTTTAACTAATTCGATTAATAGCAATATCTCTTGTATTCACCTTTGACCAGATTGTATCCTTAGAAAGAGTGGTTAAAGAGGGATTAAATGGTTTTAGGGAAATTATTTTTTGGAGTACTCTGGAAGGTGTTCTTTTGGATTAATCAGAAACTAATTTTTTTTCCCCCATTTCATCTGGATTAGGTAATTCTGCCTCTATTTTTGATCTCTCTGAATTGCATGTGGAGAATAGCTTGGGCAGAAAGATTTCCAAAGGCAGTATGGATCTTTGTTAGGATTTCTAAATTAAGATAGGATAATTTAATTAATAAACTTGTCTGAGGCAGATTTGTCAAAAATGTGGATCAACACCTGCAAATTTATAGATTGGGAGAATGAGTGTTTTAAAATAGATACAAATAAGGGTTAAAAGGGAGTAGAAAGAGGAGTTCAGTTATAAGATGTTAGAATTTTGTAAGAATTATTACATACTATGCAACACTACGTAGTGCATAACAGACTTGTTAGGGGACTTGTTTTCTACTACTCCCACCCTGACCCGCTGTATTTGCAGCAAGGTGTTTGAGACCAAGTCCTAGGTGTTCTAGGTTTGTGAATGTACAACTTAAGAGACATTTCTGGGAATGGAACTTTTCAAGGTAAAGGACAGAGAAGTAACAGACACAAAAGGTCTCTTTCTCCATGCTCTTTGAACCCAGAAAATAAACCTCTCACTAGCAGAGAAGCCACTAGCCATGAACAACAAGATACAAGTGGAATCCTGTGCAGCCTGAGTGACTAGTTTGGGGAGAAAGGGGTCGAGTGGAGAGGGAGGTGGAATTGTACATACTGTAGCCTTTTAAGAAAAGTAACTAAAAAGTCTAGTTTCCAGTAGGTGTGTATGACTGACAACTTTTAATCAACTGAATACTTATTAAGCATACACTATATGCCAGGCAAGAGGCAATATGATGTCTGGCTTCAAATTCTGCCTCAGATGTTTACTAGTTATTTGACTCTTAACAAACCACTCAGTTTCTTCAAATGAGGGGAGTTTGATTCCATACGTATACATCAATTTTTCAGATGCTGTGGCCATTTGTTTTCTATGGATGCTCTATGAGTAATTCCTATGAAGATCAACTCTTCCTATAAAGTGTTTATTCATTGGTGAGCGAGATCACTATTTAAATGATATGAAATTGAACGAATTACCTTCTTTACAATCTCATTAAAATGTCTTTGTTTTGAACTTAGTGTGCCATTTAGATGTCTGGTAAAAGTACACATATTGGCAGGAGTGAGATGGAGTTTGGAAAAGATTTGGCCCCCTAATACCACAAATACCCAATACCTTGGATAGTTAACTGGATGCCCACAGGGAACACAGTTTCTGAGTTGCATTCTGTTACATTGATGTGGTCACTGTGTATATTGATCTTCAGGTTCTGCTTACTTGACTGTATCAGTTCATGCCAAGGCTTCCCATGTATCTCGGATTCTTTCAATTCCCAATTTCTGACTACATAATAATATTCCAATATTTGTATGCATATATGACAGTTTGTTTAGTCATTTCATTTCTAATATTTATAAGTTCCCAATTCATTTGTAGTTCGTTACCACAGATGCCCACATGTGCACACACACACACACAACACATACACAAGTGCTGCCCTAAACATTTTCAGATAATGTACTGTTGTTTCAGTCTTTGACTGCCCTGAGGTGTAGCCCAGGAGGGGAGACTTCTGGGTCAAAGAGTAAAACAATTTAGTCACTTTTCTTGCATAATTCCAAATTATCCAAAAAAGCGTAAACATTTCTCAGCTCTTGGAATTCTCTCAGCCTGAAAATCTTTAAAACTAAGAAAGGAATATTTCTCAGTGGGGCCATATAAATAAAGTCCTGCATTAAGGCAGTAAAATAAACTTAATAAATTAGAGTAATCCTATATAAAAAAGGAGTTATAGAATATTTAATAATAGTCCTTCTCATCTTCATTTCCATTTCCATCTATATCTTTGCTTAGACTCCAGGGAACATCATGTTTGACTCAGGATAAGCCAATCACCTAAAATCATGCCACAGTGCTGATAGTTTTTGGTACTAAACATCTTTTCTCAACTCCTTCAGTTGCCTCTCTGCTCCAATTGGAAGCTGGAGGGTGGAGCAGCAAATTCTTCCCAAAGTCTTCCTTTATAGAGGACTTTGTACATTCAGAACTTTCCAAGTAACTCTCCATTTTCCATCAGCAGCTCTAGTAGGTTTCAACTCCACAGAACATTTTTGCATGTACCCTTTTCAAGCCCCTCCCCACTTTCAAGTTCTTTAATGTGTTGTTTTCCCCCATTAGATTGTCAGATCCTTGAGGGCAAGGTCTTTCTTTTCCTTATTTGTATCCCCAGTGTTTAGCATGGTGCTTGGCATGTAGTAGGTGCCTAATAAATGAACTGAATTCACTAAACCAATACTTGAATCATTTCCAGCTTGGTAAGACCAACTAGAGTTGATACTCACTGACAAAATCTTAGAGAACACAAGGGCTGCCCCTATGCTATGATGAGGCATCAGAATAAAATTTTACTGGAGTAGCAGAATCCAAGGACTGGCCTAGCCAGGTTCAAGAGAATCAACACTAGAGTGATTAAAAAAAAACATTTAATGAGTTGTAGAAAGGTTGCAATCAGTCAATGGAAAGGAAACTCCCATGAAGGGAATAATAAATTCTTTAAGTATTTAAATAAATATTATTTCTACTTAATGTATCATTTCCTATTATTCACTGACATAGATGTAAAATTTTCTATTATCATGTCTCAGTCCTTTAGTGAGGAACACAATTTTAAGCATGTTGAAGTAATGAAAAGGGGAAAAAAAAGAAGAGACAGAACAATTCAAAATCTAAAAGAGAATACATCCCTCTCTTAATGAAAGTGTTTTCTTATGACTTGTATAAAACAGGAGTAAAAAACAACCAGTTCCAACCTACCTTCTATTAAGACAGATAAAGATATATGAATATAACTGAAAGATGCAAAGAACACTTCTCATTCAATTTATTATTTCCCTGGTGATATTAAGATATGATTCTTGGTTTCACATTCTTTAGAAACACTGTAAGAAATAACTATCTGCCTACACAATATTTGTTTATTCATGAAACATTTATTAGATATCTACTATGTGCAAGGCCCTGCTGCTGTTTACAATTCAGTAGGGGAGATGACAAGCACAAAAACAACCAAAGACAGTCAAGAACGCTGGTTTAAACAACTGTAGACCCAGAAGTCTAGAGTCTGTCCAATGCCCTATCTGTGTAATAATGGGCAAGCATGGTCATACCACCCTGAGTTGTAATTTCCTCATTTTTTGGATGAATTTAAGATCCATTTATAATCTGCAAGGACATAAGCTATCACAAATGAAACAAAGCAGTCCTTGGATAGTAATCCAAGTCATGTATCTTTCCCTAGAAATGCAGTGCTACTCTGAGTAACAGCTAAGGGAAGAACACATTAATACCATGTTTACATAACAACTTACGTTCTAGTAAGTTTATTCTGGGAGGAAGAAGCAGGATCAGGGTTCCTATGGAGAAAGTATATATCACCCTGGAGGTGGAATGGCTCCTGGGAGGCTTGTGCCAGCTCAGGTTCCCAACTGCTACTCTAAATAGTAAATCTTTGTCCAGGTAACAATATGTAAACATATTAAATGAAGAACTGAAGCTTGACATTCTCATTACAAATTAAATTAGGAGATAAAAGAAAGTTGCAATTAAATGGAAAGATGTTTCAGATCTTCCTCAGAGAGGCAAATAAAGGAGTTGGCACAGTTGATTTAACTATGTGTTGAAAAGACACAGGAAAGACCATTTCAAGTGGACCCTTATTTGGTCATCTCATACTACAGAGCTCAAAATAAGCATCTGCAAAAGGAGTGCCATGAAAATAGAGGTGACTCAGTACAGAATCAAAGACAAAGCTAGATTCTCTACAGACTGTAAGATCCATCGCATGCTCTTATAGGCTGATTCTAGGGCTGATCAAGCCAGTAAAACAAGAGCCACAATCCTTCAAAAGACTTTGGCCTGTCTACACAGTTAGAGCCAAGTAGATAAAGAATGCCCACTGTCCATACCATCATATGCAATTCAAGGAAAAGAACTGTTCTACCAGTACACATACTTTGGATAGCCACTGCAGATATGGATAATGAATGAGGCTCAGAATTGACTAGGAAGAGGAAAATTGGCTCAGTTGTGTTTGGGAAATTGTACTGTTTTTAATGCCACCAAGTTTCTCCCTAAAACAAAAGCTTTTCTTTTTAACATCAATATTCTTCTATACAGCCTTGAGATATGGAACTAACTATAGATCAAGACCACAGTCTTGAAATTAAAAATGAGTATCAATTCAGAGACCAATGGATAGTATGTGAGCAGGATATAACATACAAGAGACTAAAAGAAATAGAATTATAATAAAGGATATCGTCAAAGAAATGTATGATCTTTTTAAAAAGATGGATTGATCGCATGGAGAGTGGGACAACCAGAGGATGGTGGTATGATCCTTAAGTCCTTAACTTCATGATGTCGGGAAAAAACTGGAAGGTTCCATCATGTTGGGTAGATGCCCTGTGGTAAATTTATGGGAGGACATGAACAAGTATAGTACAGGATAGGCATGGATGGGTTACAATCTGCATTGTTGGAGGCAACAGCCACATCAATGAAATCACAGATCTGGTTGAGCATTCTTCCTAGGGCTTCTATGGCCACGTCCAGTGTTTTTAGGTTCACTGCTCTCCCTTCAGAAGCTTTGTATTACAATTGTGTATAAAGTAAAAATAAATAGATTCTAAGCTAGTGGTTTTCCTAAAACTCATGATAGTGTATGAGATTTTTAACATCTTAGAGAGACAGGGCCCCTTTTCAGAATATTTCCTGGTTCTTAGCTAGTTTCGGATTAGTAAAGATGCCATATAATCAAGTTCCAAATAGGTGAGGCATCACTGTACTGGCTTAAGGGTGGAGTCAAGAGTCTCCTCAAAATGTTTCAGAGAAATTCATCCTAAAAATTGTAAACTTACTGTCTTTATTGCATCATAAAAGTTAATGGTTCTAAACTACATAAGCTTAAAGTAGATTGCTCTCCATCCTTAAAAAGGGTCAAAGAGCCTCTGAGTATTCGGCTCAAGGCAAATTTAAGTGATGTCCTTCTTTCATTATAACCAGCTCCTATGGATAGAAGAGATGTTGTTGTATCTTCACTTCCTCTATTAATACCGGGGCTCTCCACATAGGCAACAGACACTAAATAAATGCTTGAGTTGTTTTAATGTAACTGACTACTTAGTAGATTCACAACACTGTCAGCAATTTGCAACAGCAGTTTGCCATGAGTTTGCTACAATTACCAACAAGAATAACAGAGAACTAACTATGGACTTTGTTTCCAAAAGTCAGGGTAGGGTGAATTTTACAGTAAGCTGTACAAGTATACAGTGTTTGTCTTTCTGCCACAGCCAAGTAACTACTATGACGGTACAAAATGTAACTTGATCTCCTTTATGGTGATAATAGCTAGCATTTATGTAGCACCTACTATGTGCCAGGCACTATGCTAAACACATACAACTATCTCACTTGATCCTCACAAACCCGGGAAGTAAATGCTATTCCCTCCATTTAGAGCTGAGGAAACCAAGGCAAACTGAGATTAAGTGACTTGCCCAGGGTCACACAGCTAGTAATTATCTAAAGCCATATTTAAACTCATATGTCTGACTCCCCCAGTGCTCTATTCACTGTGCCACCTAGTTGCTTCAAGAAAAGGTAAAAGTGCTAAACAAACACCTTTTCACTCTCTAGGACATCAGGGGAAAGGACTTTTTTTTTTAAGAATTGGTTTGCTGCATATGGGAGGTACAGAGGTACATTCAGAAATGAATGTAATATAAAAACAGATGGCATCAATTAAAAAAAAACATACTACTTTATTACAAAGTGGAGAAAAAAATCTGAACAGGCAGAAAGGAATTCTGAGTAGGTCACAGGTATGAAAAGTGAAAAACTTGAAATATAAGAGAAAGGGAAGCACTAAGTAGAGTCTGAGACTTCTCTAGGGGATGAGCAGGGGGTGGAGCAGGAATTTCTAAGGATGAAGCAGTCGTATACACTCCCAGGAATGATCCCATCAGAGGATAGCTCAGGAAGGGTCAAAGGAAGAGATGAGTTATGGCAGCTGGTTATCCCCTGCTAAGAGGTAACAATTTGCTCACTTGACATTAACAATAGAGGGACACACTGTCTTCTGGGAAAGTGTAAATTGGATGAGACTGAAAACCTATGACTTGTCAAAACTAGGTGACTACTACCAATTTCTGATGATTAGCATGAAATGAGGATTCATATGGCTAGGTGTAGCCTGGGAAACATTACTATGTATTATTAAGCCCTGGGTAAAAAAACTGAAGGGACAAGGGTGATTTTTTAAATTCCTCTTGCCACTTGAGGGTAGAAGGAACCTTGCAAAAGAAAAGATGATTTAGGAAGTGAAGGCTGGTTAACAATATAGTGCCTGAGAACAGGATTATGGACCATGGCTTAAAATAGAGGATTTGGGGGCCCTTGGCATGAAATGGAGCATAACAAGTGGAAGCTGGTAAAAGCATATTTGCCTAGAATCTTGCAATTCTGATCAAGAGGGTTTGGTACTGAAAAAAGAAAAGAGGAAAACTGCTTATGTATTTTATCTATCAAATAGCTAAAACACAGGAGTAACAGTAGAAACAAAGCAATTTGGAGCAGATATAAAAATCAAAACCTCAAGTCTCCATACATAAATGTACAAAGTATGGTAATAAGCAAGATGAGAGATTGTAATACAGGGCAAAGGTGATCTCACTGACACCTTCATACCATGGTATGATGAAACTCATGACTGGAACATGGCTAAAAGGGTATATCTTAATCTGAAGGAAGAGAGCAGACAAAAAGTAGGATTGGAGTAGCATTATATACTAAGATGATCACAAGGAAATCTAGGAAAAAGAATAGGGAGCTATAGTGGAGAACATTTAGAAGAGGATCAATGCAGAGACATAGAAATGATATTTATCACGGGACTATACAAATAGACCAGCTGAATAGAGACAGAAGTAGAAGGGAAATTTGGGAAAGAGATCACAAGTCCACACTAAGGCATGATAGAGAGATAGAAGATGTCAATTATCTGGACTTCTGCTCTAGTTCTACGCCAAAAGCAGCGCAGTTAATGAAGTACCTTTTTAGCTTTTAATACTTTCCCTCTTTGAAAAGGTGGAGAAATTAACTGGGAAACTACTATCATGAACCTCCTTCTGATCAACAAGAACTGGTTGCTAATGCAGAAACTATCATGGGAAAGGGAAGGGGAAGGAGAAGCATGGAAAGAAGCCCCTACCCTAAGAATCTGAGATTGAGAAGAGGAAAACTGACTATGGCATAACATGCATGGCAAGAGATTTTGCAGGATTCAGAGAAAGCATAGGGAGGATCCCATTGCCTAATATTTTATAAGCAAGATGAGCCCAAGAAGGACAGGAAACTACAATTCTTTAAATTCTGTAAAAATAGTGTCTGTGACACTAAAGATCAAAACGGGCTTGGGCTGGCAGTGAAAGGGCTTTTTTAAAGCTACACTGGCATCATGAGGAAGATCAATGAGAAGGGATGACAGAAGGTAGAATTGTTTAACTTTTGTTCCTGTTCTCCCTATCAAGGGGGATTTTTCTAATCTTTAAATTAAGAAGTTGATTGTGAAGTTAATGAAAAATATTTAAAAGGAGCTGAAGTGCAAGATAAATAAGAAAGAATCCAATTATTTTCAATGAATTCAGGTTATCAGGCCCAAACAAACTATACTGTAGGATACTGAAAGAAATGCTGGATGAAACAGTTGAATTTGTCAGTGTATCTTTCCAAGGATAACAGAAGTGTCACAAGCCTAGAGAAGATAGACAAATATCCCTGTTTTCAAGAGGATGGATTCTGCAATGTAGACTAGTGAATATGAATTCAAATTTAGGCAAAAGTCTAAAATACCTTAAAAGTATAAGCATGAATGTTTTAAAAAGGAAGCAATGGAGACAGGTAGATGGCCCTGGAGTCAGGAGGACCTGAGTTCAAATCCAGCCTCAGACACTTACTAGTTGTGTGACCCTGAGCAAGTCACTTAACTCTGATTGCCTCCAAAAAATATTAATTTTTAAAAATAAAAATAAATCAATAATCACCAAGACTCAGTCTGACTTTGTTGACAAGTCATGCCAGACTAAGTACATTTCCATTTCTGACAAAACTACCAGGCTGATGGAAAAGGGACTGCTATATCTTTTATCCAGATTTCAGCAACGGATTAGGTAAAGTCTCATATGCTATCATTGTGAATGAGGTGGAGAAATGTAAGCTAGACAGTGATATAATTGGGTACATTTCTAAACTGTTTGAAATGACCAGACTCCAAAACTGTTCTTGATAGCTTTTTATCATCTTAGAGAGAGTTCTTAAGTGGAATGTTTCTAGGACTTTTCCATGCCCTATCTTGTTAACCTTTTTTTTTCCATGACTTAAGTGAAGGTATAGATGACATGATCAAATTCACAAATAACACAAAGGTAGTAGGGATAGCTAATGGATGTGAGATTCAGGACATAAAAAGATCTCAACAAAGTCTTATACCTGGGGTTAAAAAAAAATCACCTTCACAAATACAGAATGTGAGAGGCAAGGTTAGCCAACAATCTGTGTACAAAAGATCTGGAGATAAACTCAGTATGAGTCAATAGTGTGACAAGGCAACCACAGAGGCTAATTTAATCTTAGGCTGCATTTTAAGAGGCAAAGTATCCACAACAGGAAAGGAAGGCAAGAGTCCTGCTGAACTTTGACCTAGTTACATCAGAGCTACAATATTATACTCAATTCTGGGCAACAAAATTAAGGACTCTGGAGTCTAGCAGGAGAACATCCAGAAGCAGGAAACCAGGATGATGAGTGGTCATTATAGGATCAATTGAAGGAACTAGGAATGTTTCACAGATGACTTAGAAGGAACATGATAGTTCACTTTAAATACTTGGTCTATAATACAGAAGAGGCATTAGAATTGTTTTTCTTGGCCCTAAAGAGCAGAACTTGGAAAAATAGGTTACAGGGAAGCTAATTTAGGCTCAAAGTGAAGAAAAATTTGTAACAATTAGAGCTAACCAAAAGTGGAAAGGGCTGCCTTGGGAGGTAGTATGTTTTCCCTTACTAATGGTCTTCAAGTGAAGGAAGGCTAGATGACAACTTGTTGGAGATTTAAGGAGGGAATTCCTGTACATGTACACATTTTAGACTCAATGGCCTCTGAAGTCTCTTTAAACTCTTAGATTCTATGATGTACCTGATCTAGTCCTTGAAAGTTTGGCTGACTTGAAGGAGTAGGGAATGGTTTTGCCCTCAATTTATTTAGGAGAAGCACCTCTGTGCAAGTATCAGGCCTAACATCTTCCTTTCTCTCAAAGCGATGAAAATGTCTACCTGCTATGGCACATTAAGTCAAACCAAATAAGACACATTTAAAAATTTTTCTTTCCCATTTAATTGACCATGGTAAAGCCATGACATTTCATTTGGTAACCTGCTTATAATTATAAAAATTATTCCACCTGGCCCGCCCTGGGCAAAACTTCCAGGCAATTTCAATCCCATTCTGCCCTGTTCTTACAAACTGCATATAAAAACAATGTCTGCGGCATCCTAGGTGAAGACGAATTCAGTGCGATGCAAATTGGAGGTGAAATGATGATTATGTCCTTGACAAGCCTCTATTGTCCAGGTCCTTTACCTGTAAGACAAATTAATGACTTTAGCCTTTTGCAAGACTCTTTAAAATTAGGGAGCATCACTATTCAACAAAAACTGTTAGGAAAATTATGAAGTCTGGCACAAATCAGATACATTAATGAATCACATCATATATACCAACATAAACTTCAAATGATATAATGGGTGAGACATCATAAACAAATAAAAGAAGGATGGAAGAAATTACCTATGGATAATGGATGAGATCTATGGATAAGGAAAGAGTTTATGACCAAACAAGAGATAGAGAGGTTCACAGCAGGTAAAAAAGACAAATGTGATTACATAAAACTGTATAAACAAAACCAATGCAACTAAAATTTATAAGAATAAGAGTCATTTCCCAATTGATAAATAGTCAATGGATATGAATAGGTAGTTTGGAGAGGAAGAAATCCAAGCTATCAATAACCCTTTGAAAAAGAATATTCTTAATTACTAGTGATTTAGAATAGAATAGAATACTAGTAATTACAGAAATTAAAATTAAAATAACTCTTAAGGTACCCCCTTGCATTCAATAAGATTGATTTAAAAAAAAGGAAAATAAATACTGGTGGAGTTACTTGTAGAGGTGTGGTCCAACCATTATGGAAAATAATTTGGAACTATGTCTAAAAAATTATTTAACTGTGCATATCCTTTGACCCAGATAATACTACTAGGTCTAAGCCCCAAAGCAACCAAAGAAAGAGTAAAAAGACTCATGTGGTCACAAATACTTCTAGCATATTTTTTGTGGTGGCAGAGACCTGGAAACTGAGAAGGTATCCACATTAACTGGGAAATGGCTAAACAAGTTATAGTATATGAAAGTGATGGAATACTATTGTGCTAATGAAAGGAATGGTTTCAGAAAAACCTGAGATGATCTGCATGAACTGATGCAAAGTAAAGTGAGCAGAATGAGGAAAATAATTTATACAATACCAATATCGCAAAGACTAACAACTTTAAAAGACTTAGGAACTCTCATCAACACAATGATTAATCTAGAAGTTTGAGGCATTTTTTTGGACATGGTTAATGCAAGAATTTGTTTTGCTTGACTATACGTATGTATAACAACATTTGTTTTCCTTGCTTTCTCAGTGCGGTAAAAGGGAAGGGCAAATCTACAACTGAAAATGAAAAAATAATGAATTTTTAAATATTAAAATAAAATCAGGAACATATTCTTCCTTTGGAACTAGGTGTGGTTCACCCAAAAGAAAAGGGAGATGCACGCTGATGCCCAACATGGCTTTGGTATTCAGCAAAAATTTATTTTCCTCTGAGAAACTGACTTTTCATTCCTTACTTTTTAAGAATATCTAGGACAAAATTATAAAATCAATATCCTTTAACATATAATGGCCAACTCTCAAAATGTATGTAAACAAGTCTAATTAGAAAACCAATGCTGCAAGAAATCCTCAAAGCACATATTTTCTTTCTACTCAACTGTAACAACCCAAAATAAAATTACACATACACACACACACACACACACACACACACACACACACACAGATTCTGAATCAGTTTTAATTTTGATGAGAATTACTTATGGAAATTCTCATAAATGAAAAAGGTGCGGCCCATTCACAACCAAGGATTAATAAAAAAAAAAAATAGGAGTTAGTACTGATAGAGAAGATTTAAAATTCAAAACTAGAAAATACCTTAGGGATGATCTATTTCAACTTTCTCACTTTACAAATGAGAAAAGTGAAGTTTAGAAAAATAGGTCATTTGTCCCAAAAAATCACATAAATAGTAAGTACTGGTACTGTAAACTTAGGTCTTTAAATCCTGAAGACAATCCTAGTGCTTCCCCCCATAATACAGCACTGCAGCATGCACTAACCTTGTATATCCTGACCAGCCAATGTTCTGTGGTATATGCTTCTTCTAGGACATCAAGCTCAAAATCTTTGTTACCAATCTCAGCATTTCTGACTCTGTCATAGCCTGGTGGACGCTCTAGGGAGGAGGCAAAAAAAAGCCATGTGTTATTATTTGCATCTGAAAATATTTGCTGGAGTGTATGTTAATAAAACTGTGATAGGAAAAGATGAGGAGATATTACACAAAACATTCTCTCTACAAAAGGATACCTAGCAGAGTGCAGAGCTTGGTCTTTCTCAAAAACACAGAACAAGCTGGCCTTCAGCCCTTTTGAGGAATTATGAAGATGATTAAAGAGCCCATTAACTAGGGAAAAAGAACATGCAAATACTCCAAAAGAGTCCATGAGAAACTCTTTTGTTTCTCATACAGGGGTCTAAGTGACATTCTTGGCACTAAAGGTTTCCTTGAGTTAAAGAAGGGATTTCAGATGTCAGGTTCCCAGACCTAGGGGAGATAGTACTAAGATATGCAAAGTCAAAAGATGATTTTATGTCCAAAGCAAGTTTCCTTCAGAGTAGCATGCATGAGAAATTAGGGCCCTTGTCCTATTCCAGCCCACATCATACCCATTCTTTACCACACTGTCCTTCACTCACTGGCTTCTGTGTAGACCTGTCCAAAGCGGTAGTAACACATCTTGTACATGAGGCAGTTGAGAAGCACCGGGGAACCTTCCCGGTCAACACGGAACTCCCCAGTTGGAGTATAGTAGTCATGCTCCTTGATGTGCTTGCCAGTGTCTGTGCTCCCCCCAATCCGGACCATCCATAGAAACTTGTTAATGTCTACAAAACAAAAAGAAATCAGATTTTTCAGACCGAGGTCAAAACTAGACAAATAAGTTCTCACAAACGTCACTATTTCCAAGGAAATTTCCTCTTAAAATCAAAAGTTTTTCTCTTATTGGGAAGAAATATCTAATTCTAATCAGCATATCAAGCGGTAGAGGAGAGAATGGGGAGACAAGACACTATATGTTTACTATTCTATCATTAGACCTCCTCCACAGCTCTTGAGACAAGAAGTCTTAAATATAACATTTTTAAACTGACATTGAGGAAAAATGCATAATGATGTTCAGTTGGGAACAATGTGTAACTACAAGTCACCCCCCCACCCCAGGAGATAGAGAATAGGTAACAGAATGAGTCTATCTTTGCATCATCCACAGTATCTGGAACTAGCTTCATAAATTGCATATATGGTGACTATCAACGAAGTACGTACGTTAAAAACCATTCCCAACTTCTTAGCCTATGGTAATAATCAAATGAAGCCACTTCATCACCCTCAACACTGTCCCTTTTGCCAAAAACACCAAACACAGGATTTAGACAGTTAGACAAATGAACTCTGGCCAGAAGGTCTGTTTGAAAGTGCTCCACTGGCACATCAGAAAAACCGTGCTGCTTCCCATGCACATGCTTTCAGGCAGGCAATGTAACATTCAAGTCTACATTACCATCTCTATCTTACAGATGGAAAAACTGAGGTACAAGTTAAGCAAACTGTCCAGATCATATAGTCAGAAGCAAAACTAAATAGAGAATCCCAGAGTCCTGAATCCCATCTCAAAGTATTATTAGACCAGCTGTTCACAGAACACTGGGGTTGTGGCTACCCGTCTGGTAGTTCCAGGTATAGAAGTCTGAGGTCATTTAGGGAAGAGAAGGTTAGAGGACCAGGGACAATACAGAGTATAGTCTAATACTCAAAGATGAGCCCTCTAGTAGAATGTAAAAAAAAAAGAAGTGTGAAATGTCATGTGACAGTGTGACACTGCTCAGAGAATCTAGACTCTGATCATATTTTTATTTTGTTTTGTGACTGTAGGACAGCTAGAAAATAGGTACTTAATAGGGAATGAATAATAATTGAGGCAGAACATAGATAGCAGAAATTCAATATTTTTCATGAAAGACATTGAAAGGGACTGAAATTAAGGATATTTAAGAAACCTTATATAAGAGGCATTACTTTATAGTGAAAGACTTGAATGATTAGCATTCCCTTTTAAAAGAAGTCCCCTTAAGATACTATACATTTCTTCTAATGCTGTGCCAATACTCAAAACATCCCTGGAACTCCTTTCAGAAGTGTCTACAGGGACTGTCACCTCCTTGAACATCCTCAGTGGTCCTAAATCTTAATCATAAGAGTGGATTTGATTTTTTAAGATACTAAAAAATTATGTGATGTTGCATCTGATGAGTAAGATAGATAGGTGGTCGAATAGGATAAAGATACATTTGGTCAAAAACTTTCACAGAAAGTTGGAATACACCAGTTGGAATACTGTTATGGTGGAAAATCCTATCAATGAGCTGTAAGTTCTTTTCTCATTCAAATTCTTTAGAATGTCTACATAATAAGCTTAACTGGCCAGGAAAGACAATTTGCATGAACAATACCAATAAAATCAAAGAAAAAAATCTACAATATCATCCCCTAGGATTTTGACCTGGATACTTTACTGAATCTAATGGATGGTGGAATTTTCCACTGCAAACTTTGACACACTTTTGGTTTATATTATAACATTATACTTCATAACCAGTTATTATTTTCCTCAAAAAAGCACTAAGCATATCAAACCTCCCTTGAAAAACAAGTCTTCATTGTTTCTGTTCCTCAGTTAATATCTGCAGAAATCTTCTTACAAAAGTCTGCTTCTTTAACTAAAGATAATTTTGTAGCCATCATTCTCACTGTTAATCACTTATTTGAAAACTAAACCTTTGACCTTTTCAACATTCTTATCAGTCCTATAAGGATGATTGCTTCATGTAACACTGCATTTTCCCCACCTTCTCTAAGCCTTTTATGCCGGTCATAGGCACCTGCACGTAACCTTCTATCTCCATAGTTTCTTTTTACGACATTAAGTACCTTATTTGCAGATATTTTTACAGGCTTTGTACTAAGAGACACTCCTTTTAAAGACATAAAAACATGCATTTCTATTTGGCAAGACAGGCCAATAAGCAATAAGTATTGCTGCTGCAGGCTGTAACATGTTGCTGTATGTCCTGGCTACTATGATCTTTCCTCTACTTCTACACACCCCATATAGAAAACATCATTATTGTAAAATCACACCAAATACAATACATGAGATCTGGAGGACACACAGTTGATTTCTAAGATCCGTCCCAGCACTGTCTGATCCTGTGTTTTTTGTCAGTACCATGTGCATCAGGAAGCAGAGATGACCAATAAATAATGTTGAGCTATCTTAAGGAAAGAGTACATGGTCTGATAATGTGTGTTTAAGTAAAATAGGATCATCCCAACGGGGATGTAATCTCTTTGGCATCAAATACAAGGGACATACAAATATATATATACCAGTTGTTGCCCACTGGGATGGCAAGAATCTATGGTCCAGAACAGAGACTGTTGTTTAGGATACCACAAGACTAATCATTTACTCTATTCCCATAAGGCATTTGAGTGATTGGGAGTGTGGAGAAGTAATGATATAGCCAGTTTCAGTATAACAATCCTAAAAAAAATCACCATTTTGGTAAACCAATGGTTTCAGTTTCACCATATCCTTGCTAGGTTATTTATTTTCTATGCTGAGGCAAATACTAAGTAGTGAGCCTTTGGCTGCAAATGATAAGCCTTTTCTCTAAGACAGGCATTTGTGAGAAACAAAAGAATACAAGCCTGAATTGTGAAAGTCCTCTTTAGGAGTTATTTACTGAGTCTGCCCAGTGAAATCATCCAGAAGAGAATCAAGGACATTACCATCAGAAGAGTATCCAGTGAGGCCTCCAAATATGACTAGTACATAGCTGACATCAAGCTCCCTCATGATCTCATAGGCCTTCTCTTCTGTGGATGCCATAGCCTAGAAGAATAAAGAGACATCCCAGATTCAGATCAAGGTCATATTGATCCCTCTAAAAAGAAGTATTTCCTACTGGGACTCATATCCAGAATGTGTGAAGAGTCCTTCCACCTACCTGCCCTACTCGAGAAATGTGAGTATTGTTCCAGGTATTGTTGTCTACTAAGATTGTCCTGTTTGCCATAGCTGTGATCTGGTAACCATAATCCCACCATGACATGATCTTTGCATCCTGGAAAGATGGGAAAGAAGAAGATTAGGAACTGGGTTCCTGCTTTCATATATGCTATCAGGTATGTGGAGAAATTAAAGGGAAAAGGGCATATAAGTACAAGGTTATTCAATAATCTTGAACTAAGAGAATTTTCATGTAACTATGAATCACATCTCTTATAACACTACACCCAAACTCACATTCTGCAAGGGAGGTAAGAGGGAAATAAAATGTCTATAAATGGCAGCATTATTACAAAGAAAATGAAGCACAGTTGAAGTCAAGAGTTGAATGTCTGACACGGTGAGTGATATAGCAACCAAACATTTATCAAATGTTTAGGTGAAGCTAGGCACTGTGCTAGATGTTGAGATTACACAAAATTAATAATAAAATGATCCTGCAATAAAAAAAGTTGATAACCCAGGGAGACAAAAGTCAATAACAAAATAACAATAACAAGACAGTAACAACTGCACTTCCACCTATATAGCACTTACATTTTCAAATTAGAATAGGGCAACTAAATGGAAAAGATTGAAAATGTTATGAGAAAACAACTTATTAAAAAAATAAAATTTAAGGAACTAGAGATATTTAATCTGGAAACGAGACTATGGAGGACAAAAATGCTGCTGCCAAATAGTGGAAGAAACATGGGTAAGACAAAACTGATTTTATGTAATTACGTAATTACAAAGTGTGGTAAATTCTACATTCATTGGTATCTCACAGTATGACTAAGATCTCATAACTTAACTTGATGTGTTTTATTTACAGAAAAAAGAATTGGGGTAGATTAGGGGTTCTTAACTTTTTATGTATCATGGACCCTTTTGGCAGTCCAATGAAGTCTCTTCTCAGCATTATATTTTTATATGCGTAAGATAAAATAAATAGGATTGCAAAGGGAATCAATTATATTGAAATACAGTTATCAAAAATTTTTAAAAAACAATTCATGGATTCCTGATTAAAAATTACTATAGTAGAGTATGTCTAAAGTCCTTCCAACAGTAAGAATCTATGATTTTATTCAGTCAGGACTTAGTGCTGCTGAAAATTGCTACCTTCACCATTATGACCTACTTTCTCATTTCTTTAACTCCCCAAATATTTACCTCTGGAGTGTTGTGCCTAAGCCAGTAGTAGGCCTCTCTGAAGTCATCAAATATGATTCTGCTTCCATCTCCACCTCGTGCAGAAAGCACGATAGAAGGAGAAGAGTATGCTTCACTGGTGACCCATGTTGAGTGGAAAGTGTAAGTGATAAGGAAAAAAGCCATGACTAAGATCATCCCACTTGCCACCTGGGGAAGAAATAAATCTCTTAAAAAGACATCATTTCAAGTTTCTCATTATTCATTTCTCAAATTTTGCTCTACTACAGCAATCTCCAAGCTAGAAACTGTCTAGTTTCTTATACATTCAATCATGCATGCTAGATGAAGCAAAACAAGAAATGGATTAAAATCCAAAGGATACAAAACTGGGTCTCTTTTGAGATAAAACAGAGAGGAAATTCCAAAGAGATGAATGCTACCAAAGAAAAGCTCCAATTACTATTAGTGTCCAAGATGTTATGAAAACACAGGTACACAAACTGAAATTTGGTGTTAGTAGAGATATAAACTGGTCCTACCATTCTGGAAACTAATTTCAAATTAAATTGTTCTAAGTCACTAAAATGTTCATATTCTTTGACTGGGAGATCTACCACTAGGTATATATACTCAAGGCAAAGCGAGTGATTAAAAAAACAAAGTACTTTTTGTAGTACTGATGTAGTTTGGTGTTTATAAGACCTTTTTGTAGTAATAAAACAATAGAAACAAAGTAGATCCTAATCAACTGGGGAATGGCCAAACAACATATGGTTACATGAATGTAATGAATTACATGAATGTAATGGAATATTATTGTGCTGCAAAAAATTAAGAATATTCAGAAGCATGGGAAAACCTAAGTGAATTAATGCAAACTGAAGTAAGCATCATCAGGAAGACAATATACACAATGACAGCAACAATTCAAATGAAATATCAACAACTAAACAATAATCAAAATTGAAAGTCTTGAAATTATAGTAACAAAGCTTAGCACCAAAGAAGAGATACGAGAAGGCATCTCTTCTCTGCAGAGGTGGGGGCCTATGGGTGTGGGACATTACATATAATGTTAAACTTCTATGATGTGATAGTTGATGTTGTTAAATTTTTTTTATCTCTTATTTTTCTGTTATAAAAGATGGTTCACTGGGAATAGGAGTGGAAATATACTGGAAAATGTAGGTCACCTAAAAATAGCAATAAAAATGTTTTTAAAATTTTACATAAAGTTCATCTACATAAATAGAAGCATCAAATTCTTAATCCTAACTGTGATAAAAATGATAGCAACTCAAATTTACATAGTGCTTTAATTACTATAACAATAAGGAACCCAGATTATGTAGGATTTTATAAATATACCTGGAACCTGACAGACTGCTAGAAAAGACTAGAAAGCATCAGTTATATCAGTCTTCCTCTGATTCCTGCCATTGATAAAGCAGTCCTGTGCTATCTGTGAACCCCACTTAACCCTCCCCAACATTGCTTTACCCATTGGTCAGTGCTCACCTCATTCTTGATCGGGTAGGTAGAGTCCTGCTGCTTCTTACTCTTCTTATCTGGACGACTAATGTCCAGGTTTTTCATGTAGGTAGAGAGGACCTGGGAGACTCCAATGCCAGAAAGAATGCACATCACGGGAGCAAGGACTAGCATCAAACGTACCTGGGAAGCACAATCGGTAACACATCACCTCCACAGATTAGTGAAATTATCTTTTCTTCTTTAAATTCTGAACCTATATACAATCTAGCAGTAATCAACCTATCACCAACAATAATTTATGTGCCTATTATATCTTAAATATTAAAAAAGCTGGGAATAGAAAGACAAAAATGAAAGCCTCCACCTCATATTTCATTAGGGAAAACAATATACAAATATATACAAATATGTACAAAGCAAATACAAGCTCACTTCCATCCGACAGGCACTAGCAGCTGGGTCTGTGTTGGGAAGGTAGGGCAGAAAAAATCAGAAAGGTCTCATTTAAGAGGCAATACTTAAGCTGACCTTTGAAGGAAGTTAGAGATTATGAGAGGCAGACATGAGAAAGAAGTGAATTCCAGCCCTAGGGGAGAGACAGGAAAAAAACACTGAGATGATGAGAGATAGAACGTCATGTGTGAGGAACAAGATCAGTCTGGCTTAACAAGCAAGTACATAAAGGGTAGTAATGTTTAAGTTTGGAAAGGTACAATGAAGCCCAATTGTAAAGGACTTCAGATGCCAAACAGAGAAAGGAAACCACTAGTGCTTTCTGCTCAAAGGAGTCACATGGTCAGACCTGTACTTGAAGAATATCATGTCAGTAGCAGATTGTTACAAGACTGGAAGGAGAAGAGTACTGAGGCAACACTAGCCCAAGTGAGAGATGATGAGAATCTCAACTTGAGGTGGCCATTTGACCTGGAATGAAGGAAGCAGTCAGATATAAAAGATGAGGTGAGGTAATAGTAACAAGACCTGGCTAACTGGGTATGTGGGGGGAGGGAGAGGGAGGAACTGAGAATGATTCTGAGATAAGGGTTTGGTACCCAAAATATATAGCTAATTGGCAGAAATATTTAAGACCAAAAGCCATTCCCCAAAAGGTAAGTGGTCAAAGGATGTGAATAAATAGTTTTCAAAAGAACTGCAAACTATTAACAACCACATGAAAGAATGCTCCAAATCACTAATAAGATAAATGCACATGAAAACAACCCCAAGGTTTCAATGCACTCCCTAAGCCCCAGCAAACTGGCAAAGATGACCAAGAATGAGTATGGTCAATCTTGGAGAAATAGGAAAAGATAGGCAAAATAACATTCCATTGGGAGAGTAATTAGTACAAGCAATCAGAAATTATGCAAATAAAGAGGTTAAAAATGTTCATACTCTTTGACCTAGAGCTTCCACTGATAGGTATATACCCCAAAAAGGTCAATGACAAAAAGACAGGCTTCATATATACCAAAATATTTCTAGCAGCATTTTTGTGGTAATAAAGAACTGGAAACAAAGTAGGTGTATACTATCATTTGAGGGAATAGCTAAACAAAATGTGGGATATTACTGTAATGAAGTATAGTGCTGTAAGAAATGATAAATATGATGAATATGGAGAAGCATGGAAAGACATATGTGAACTGATACAAAGTGAAGTAAACAGAACCAAGAAAACAACATATACAATGATAGCAACATAAATGGAAAAACAACCATCACAAAATGTGAAAATGAATGTAGCAAAATTACAAAGAACAAGCTTGGCTCCAAAGAAGAAATAGGAAAAGATACTTCCCATATATCTTGGGGGATAGGGGGGCAGGAGAAGAAGGTCAAGGTTCATGGGAGTAGAACATTGAATATATTCATTGGATTTTTTTTTTGATGGATGAATCCATTTTGCTGAGTTTCTTTTCTTTTTTTAAAAAATTTTAGATTTTTTAAAAAAATTTTAAATTTTTAAAATTATTTGTCATAAGAGATGGTTCTCTGGGAGATGGACAAAACAGAGGGAGAAAATTAAGTGATACAAAAATAAAAGCTATCAATAATAATTTTAAAAATAAGATGATGACTTCAAGTTGCAAACTTGAGTGCATAGAATATGAACCCTTAGAAATATCATGTCCTGATTTCCAAGAGATAGAAAGGAAGTGACTTGCCCTAAATCTCACAGGGAGGAAATAATTTGGACAGAGTCGAGTTCTTTGACACAAGGCTGGGAAAAAAGGTATGATAAAAAGGTATCAGTTCACATATGTCTTTCCATATAGGTAGCTAACATTAACTCACCATGCCACCCCATATCATGCTGTTGAGCTACCTAAAGTAAACCTACTGCAGGCAAAGACACCAAATCTCTCATCACTATGGTCAACTCGAGTCCTGGCCTTGAACCAGAAGGGTGATAAAAATTAGCAACAATATGGCTCTCCATTACCACCAACCTAGGATTAGGGCAGAACTATTTTCACTTCTTAGGAATGTTAAGAAAACTGTCTTGTGGCTAACAAATTCCCACTTCCTCTTTGAAATCCTTCAGCACTGAAGGCAGCAGAGGCAAGACCTTCTCCTGACACCATTCCCCACTCCCTCAAGCCTGTCCCACTGTAAGCTCTATCCCTCAAGTCCTTATTCTTCTGGTACCCTCACTCCATCATCAACAAATTTCCCTTCCTATCAGAGGACTTCTCACTCCTTCAGTTTTCTTACATTCACAGAAACCCAGCTCTTCCCATAGCATCACTGCATCCAAGAGCTACCAGTAATGGATGGACTTTCTTTTCTCAAAATCCCCAACGTAGGTGTACATTTCTCATTCAATTCTGCTTATAGATCCTCTCTGGGTTACCATTTAGCATCATTCTATCTATCTATGTCAGCCTATCTAAAGCCAATTTGCTTTTATCAACTGGCTCCCAGGCATTCTACTTCGTCTCAAGGAATTTAGCAACTGGATCATAGTCTTCCTCTACATCACAACTTCTGCCCTCATACAACATGCATGTTGATGTGACCTTAAACACTGTGGCCTCTCAGTTCATCAATTATCCCAAATTCCATTCCCCACACCTTCGCTTCACTTTGGTCACAGTCATACACTTCATGTCACCATCACCTGCAACTGCTCAGTTTCCATGATTCAGCAATGATATTTCTTTCCTCTATCTCTTTTTCTCAATCACTTCTAATACTATTCCTTACCCTTATCACAAACTCTAGTTGTTTCACTATTCACTGCTCTCTCTCATCAATCACCCCTGCTGTAGTCTCACTTTTCTCCCTCTGAAATATTAATTCTATAGAGTAAGCAGTTCAACTTTACACTGTCCTCTACCCTCAAATCTCTTGCATCTTTATATTACTACCACTCTTATCTTGGAAAATAACAATCCCCAATCTCCTCCCTCTTTAAAAAAACCTTTACCTGACCCATCTCCATCTCTCATGCTCCTGTGAAACCCTCCTTTTATTGGTGAGTTCTCAGAATATCCATTTGGGGAAGGGCCCCAGACCAGTCATTCCTCATTCTCCAGTCTTAGCTACTATACCCATGACCAGGTATCTTTCCTCCCTATATCTCCCCACTTCTCACTTTTCGGCTCCCCTTTTATGTGTTGCTCTCCCCCACTTGAATGTAAGCTCCTTGAGGACAAGGACTGAGGTTTTTTTTTTGTTTCTCTCTCTACACTCTCTGTAATCTGTTTCATGTATTTTGTTGTCTCTGCCATTAGAACCTAATTTCCTTGGGAATAGGAATCATTTCATTCTTTACATTTGTATCCCAAGCACAGTGCCTGACACATAGTAGGTGCTTAATAAATGCTTGCTAATTGTTCAATTATTTCTATGCAGATAACTGCCAGATCTGAAAATCTAACACATCTCTCGAGCTCTAGCTCTTTATCACCAACTACCTGCTGGACATCTACATCCACATTAGATGTCCCATAGGTATATCAAATTTAGTACATCTGAAACAAAAAGCATTCACTTTCTCTCTAAACTTCCCTTTCTCTCCAAGTTACCCTGCCAACGGCACAGTGATCACCTAGGTTTACCTCCACCTCCTTCAACTCTTCACATTCCTTCATCCATTCATTCACTCACCTTTGTCCTCTTATCTCCAGTCTTACAGCTGTCACCCTATTATATGCCCATATTACCTCTAACCTAGACAACTGCAAGAGATTCCTAGGTGTTCTCCCTGATTCCAATTCACAGTGCTGCCAAAACAGCCTTCCAAACACAAGTCTGAATACGTCATTCCCCTAGCAAGATTCTTAAATGGCTCCTTACTGCCTCTAGAATCCAATACAAATGCCTTTGTTTAGCAATGAAAATCCTTTAGTCTATCTCCGGTCTACCTTTCCACACTTACTTCACTGTACCCCCGACATGCACTTTGTGTTCCAGCCCAAGTAGCCTTTTTGTTCTCCATGATATTCCCTCCCTACCTTTTAACCTTAAACCAAGTTTTCTCCACGGATGGAATGCTCTGTCTTCAATCTTGTCTATAAGTGTCCTCAACTTCTTTCAAGGCTCAGCTCAGGTACCACACAGACCATAAGATGTCTTTCTTGATTCCTCTAGTTATGAGTTCTCCATACAACCTCCAAGCCCCCAATGCAAAAATTATTCAATAACTGTATTTACTTATCTGTGTACATGTTGCACACTATCAAAAGAATATAAGCTCCCTGAGAGCAGGAATTTTGTTCTTGTATGCTCAGTGCCTAATACAATGTCTGGCAGATAGGTGATTAATGAACACATGTTGATTTGAATCATGAATCTAAATATAAAAAATAAATGAGATCATTGGGATGTGTCATTGCCAGTGGGACTATTACTAGGCAGGAGCAATACCAGTTGAATTTTACCCAGGCTTCCCTAAAGAGTTTTAAATCTAAGGTTCTTATAAACTCTCACAACCATCTACCAAAAATATTTGAGTATAAGCCTCACCAAGCAGGAGGAAAAACATCAAGGAAATGGGAGAAAAGGCAGAGAAGATATTTCTCACCATGACAGCTGAGAAGTACATACTGGTTACACCATACATAATAATAAAGATCCGGGCATCAGACAAGTTGCTAAAGCAGTAATAGAGGCCAACTGCAAAAAAAGGAAGGAGAAAAATGTGAGTTCTCAAGAACTGGACAAGCATTCATCTCTACTGTAAAAAAAAAAATCTCAGAATGCATAGAGAGGAAAAGAATACTAAACTCCAGTCTGACTCGTCAAAGTTATTTCTATAGAAAGCAGCTTGGCAGGTAACCAGACTTTCTTGTGAAAGCTCCTTTAGACAGGGGCATAGCATTGTGACAATATCTTTAAACAAACAGAATGAGTTTTGAGAAACAGCCAGAAAATATCTCTTGCGCAGGGCCTTTATGGAAGAAGAATAAGAGTTATATGTTCTGTTTTGGATACCTGTCTCAACAAACTTGCCAGTGTTGTTCCCACCCCTCCATTTCTCTCTTTCTCTTCTTTATTTCTTCAGTTATTTAAGAAATATTTTTAGACATCCTCTGTGTCTAAAGGAACAGTGGAAAAAAAATAGTGCATCTTTTGGGAAGTTTATAGATTTTAATTTCATGTAGTAAATTCTGCCAAGGAGGCCACATCAGAGATTTCAACAAAAACAGACCTGGGAACATGAAGACTAAGAGTTGCAGGTCAAAGTAGTAAGAGGACCAGGTGGTAGGTTGATGCTCAGATACAGAGGCAATGATAGGGATGTTGTTCTTAGCATAAGAAGGATCCAGCAGAGAGTAGAAACGTCCCGTCCAAGGAGAAATTTTTCCTGATAGGAAAGAGAAAAATTAGTATTTCATAACAACTCCCAAGACAGCAAATATCTAACTCACTCAACCATATCCATTTTCTCATCCAAGAAGATGATCTAAAGAATTACCCAATACCTAAAATTATCAGACCAAAATGCTATCAGTTTCTCTTATTTTGCTTTGAAGTTTTCACTCTCTTCCCTCCATTTAAGAGCAGAAAGGGCATAAACATGCATAGAAGAAAGAGAAAGCCTACGTGAATTAAATGCTGAGGAAAACAGGGCATGTCTGTTTGCCTGGCATATCGTCTTCCTAAATTTGAAGGCCAGATTGATTCTAGATTCTCTGAAGAAGAGGCAATAAAGCAAACCTGACTCCTGTGCTCAATTACCTTGAACAAGACAGTAGTACTAGGGCTAGACCAGAATCAGCTTTTGGGTATATGTATGTATGTATGCATGAATGCATGTGTGTGTGTGCATATGTATATATGTATATTCTAAAACATATAGAGATATTTAGGGATACTGAGTAAAACAGCTGGTCTATACCACATGGACCCATATGGCAGCCCCACCTAAGCATGAGAAAGAGGAAGATAACCCAATACGTACATAGGGCATAAGAGATAAGGTTAAGATTCACCCCCCTCCCCAAACCAATGAAAGTGAACAGAGAAAAGAGGGGAAATATTAATAAGGCAGACTGAATAGTTGTCACTCATTTAGCCAGCTATAAGTTTCCTGAAATCAGGAGTCAGTCTGACACTACATTCTCAGGTGTACTCAATCCTCAGACAGTAAAGGGGACTGGACTTAGAAGAATTTTGTGTTAGGAACCAAATCAGAGTAAGTACATAAAACGATCCTACTTCCCAAATAAAATGTGAGAGAAGAATGGGGAAAGAGTAATGGGATGTGTGGAGAGAATCTTCCTTGGACAAGGAAGGATCACTCCTTGACTTATTGTCATACTCCTTGAAGCTTACTGCACTTCTGTACCCAAAGAGGTAAATTTACCACTGAGTAAAACAGAAATCTTTGCTTCTTTGGGTCCAGAGGTCTTCCCTACCTGTTAGCATGAGGACAGCTCCTAGAGTGAGAAGGACGAAACCAACTAAGGAGATAACACTTCGGAAGAGGACTTCAAATTGCTGAGGATTCAGCTTGCTTCGCAGGTAATCCACAAAGGCATGGATCTGGCAAAGACCAAAGACCCCAAAGGCTGCCATGTGCTCTGATGATAGGACAGGCTGTGAAGGAGAAGTACTGTGAATAGTAACCAAGGCATAAGGGATAGATGGATACAGCCCCAGAGCTCCAGTTCACACCTAGATCAAACTCAATCCAGAAGGCTGGGTATAAGGGTAGAGACTAAGCTCCAAAGTAACATAGAGTGACCACTCCAGAACACTCTGAAATAGCTTCTTACTCCTATGGGAAACCAAACTCAGAAACAAAGTTTCTGTTTACCTTAGCAGTTGACCATTACCAAGAATGGGCCCTGTATATTTATTGGAGGACTTAAGCTTCGGTGTTCTAAAAACCTGTGCCTAGGTCCCAGGAAGTGAGTAAGAAATCAATACTGTTAAGTGAAGTTATTAATTGCTAACAAGAGAGGAAGAATAACTTTTCTTATTCCCATCAACTCAAATCTCTTCAAAATCCATCCCTAAAACTTTTCCAAGTCAAATTAAGCTAAACTAGCCCAAATAAAGGTGACAGAGAAAATACCTCATCAATAAAGTGCCCTAACCAAACATTAGTGTGTAAAGGCAGTTTCTTGGGGGTAATAAAGCAGACAATACAATCTAGAATTACGCAACTATCACTTCATGCCCATCATTAGAAACTAAGTTAGGTTATTAGTCTAATTAGAGCCACCTAGGAAAAGGTTAAAAGGTATTTTATTCCTACATAGCCTAAGGCTTACCTGGAAGCCCACAAAGGAGATCTGCATGGAAAGGATGGTCCCCAAGCAGTACACAGTACAGTAAGCTACATAGATCCGGTGAGAGAAACGCCCTGTCAGCATCAGCACCAGTACATGAAGAGGGATCAAGTTGATCAGAAACACGTAACCTCCCCATGAGGAGACCTGAGCAAGAACAAAACAAGATAATTTCTTTAAGTTTCTTCCCTTCACTCACAATCCATATGCGCTTGAAAAGTGACTGCTACTATCTTTTTAAAAGAATTTTTCTTTGCAGCAACCATTACCTTTCTTCCAAGGAGACTACTATAAATGATGCCTGAATTCATTGGTGGGGATGCTAAATTCTTATCTATTTCTATTAATCACCCTCATGCTCTTCTGAGGCTACTAAAAACAAGGCCATGCTCTTCAACTATTCCCACCCATCCCACAGAGCCCCAAGAAAAACAAAAGGTGGAAGGGAAAGGGGAGTCAACAACAATAGTAACTGTTCATTTCTATGGCCTGTACCTCACCCTCAGTGCCAGCCCAGATGCTGCCTACTCTCAGGTCACATGGAGGCCCTAGGGATGTAAGGGAAAGGTATAAGAGTGGAAGACAGAGTGCATGCATATATGCTTGAATAGAAAAAGGAGAGTGAGTAAGGAGAAATGCAAAAGTAAAGAGGAAAAGGAACAAGCTAATCAAGCAACCAGTGCCCCCAGGTGTATAGTGTAGTACCATATGTGAACTCATTTAAAAAAAAAAGGTAAAGAAGAACCTCCCTCCCACATTTACTTGTTAATTAGGCTTCGCATCCACCCCTCTATGAGACCATGATCCTAATGGGAACTAAAAAGACAATCCATATCATCTGCCAATGCCCTAATGCACTTCAGGGTCTAGGAGCAATATCTTCTCTCAATTAGCATCAGCACTCAGTACAGTCTCTTCCCATATCTGAACACAAGGCAGGAAGGAAAGAGGATGGTTACCATGTAGAAATAGGCAAGGGCACATTTGGCAGCCCAGTAGGTAGAGCCTGTCTTTACTGCCTTAATCCACATGTAGTAGGTGAGCAGCATGCAGAAGATGGCAATCCCTGCAAAGAAACACACCACAGTTCATTCAGGGAGGGACTAACATAGTTATTCACCTTACAAATTCTACTCCCTATTAGGAAAGTCCCTAAAACAAGAGATTGTCACTTAGAAAACCAGTGTCTAATCAGATAGAGCTAATTCCTTGGGGTTGAGGTTACAAAATCCTCAGAACATTATAACTGCTAGTCTGATTTCCCTAAGTGGGAGGAATGAATAACAAACATCTCCTGGGATGATATAACATCAAGGAGATTTAACAAATGATGATCTCTGAGTAGCCTCCCAGATCCCATCTGCTCTCTCCTCATTTCCTCCTAATTCCAGACACTATTTTGTTCTTAATGCAGCGTACTGGACCTGGACCCCACATCTTACTGCTTTTCCTGAAGATACAATTAAGAAGTAGGATGAGCAGACTTCTTCAGTATTTTAACGGATTTACCTTCATTATCATAGGAACCTGCCACAGATCGGGATATATAACCAGGAACCACAGCAATCATGGCAGCAGCAAGGAGTCCAGCACCTGCATCCTAGCAGAACAGAAGCACCAAGTTAACACCAACATACCACTGGATGACAGGAATATAGGAGTTAGGTCTCTAGGTCTTTCTCTATGCTGGGTCCAGAGACAACCAATAGGCATCCCAAATAGTTTCAAAAGCACATATCAGATAACCAGACTAAAGCTAAGAACTATATAACCACTTTTTAAGTCTGTGCTATTACTATGGGAACAGTCGACACACAGACTGAGGACAAGCAGGTCATATGACAGCAAACATCAGACAAGAGGGGAAGCAGAAGTATTATGGGCAAGCATTTGAGGCACAAAACATCAAAAAATGGATTAGATAACCCACCTAAGATAAAGATACCAAACAACTCTATGGAAAAACTTGCCCCAAATGCACTAGGTAAGAAAAATTGCATCCTTAAATGTACTTGAACTATATTTCAGAAGGGACGGGTGTGTGTGTGTGAGGTTCAACAGTAAGTGTGGGGAAGTAGAGGAGACATAGGGCATGTGCTTGGAATCATAATGTCCAGTATTATTAGGCAAACTGGGACCTCAGAGCACATAAGCAGGACTCACAGTTTATACTGCAAAGGATATAGGACAGTGCTCCAAGAAGCTCAGAGCTGATCTGGCCTAGGATAAGGACAATGATGCAGGATGGAAGTTCACACCAACCTGTCCTCTTAATTTGGAAAAATGAAGGAGCTAGAATCCCTCAAGTATCACCCCAAAATCATATTCTGCAGCAAGACAGTGCAGCAGAAATATTGAACAAAATAAGAAGAGAATCCAGGAAAGCCACTACTGGAAATGCTAAAATCTAAAGGAAGGTTAAATAGCATTGAGATTCAGTACAGAAAACAAATTGTTTATAAATAAAATCAATGCACCTACATACATTACAGTGTCTGCTAGGTGACAAACACAGTCCTAAAGGTTAACCAAATTAGCCAGAAAGTGAAAAGACTTTCACTTTCAGGAAGACATCAAAGACTCAAGTTCAGCTGGGCTGGTCACTTAACCTTTCCTAGCCTAAGGCAACTCTAAAACTAGGATGTGCTGATCAGTAATAGCAAAAGAAGGTCCTCACCCAGAGCTTCCAATACTGGTGAAATCATAGGTTTAATATATATATATATATATATATATATATATATATATATATATATATATATATATATATA
>CM053771.1:138812775-138886625 GCA_028658325.1 Potorous gilbertii | reverse complement strand
ACAAATTCTTATCACTCTCTGAACAACAAAACAATGGGCTTTGCTTTTCACCTGACATTAATGAAGAATTAATCAGAACCATTGTTCCAATAAAAGTTGGTTTAATGCCACAGATGACGGCAATTACAAAAATCTATGTTACATCTTATCATTCTTATTTTCCAGCTACTCACATAAAATTAACATACTAACTCTCCATGAAGGAAAAACATAAAAAAACTACAACAAAGTAGTCATACAGGCAGTCATAAATACACCTATCTACCAGACTCATGCTTTGCCTGGCAGCTAGCAGAGCCAGTCAGGGAAGTCCAGGAACTCACTGAATAACTGAACTGAGACAAGGAATGTGAATAATTCATAGCAGTCACTATGGCACTTTTCCAATGGTCAGGTTCCGCAAAATAGATACCTTGCTGATATAGAATGCTGTCAATGGTGAACAGACAACTCTAGTGGGGTGGCTACACCAAAGGTAATAATTTATAATCTCAAAAGATATGTTATGAAAATGTTAATCCTATTCATAAAAAAAACTTCCCACACGGAAACTTGAAACGTGAGGTATATTTTCTATTTAAAAACTTCTGCATGCCATAAATACCATCAATATCAACCATATTTAGTAAGTCACCACATATATCTAGCCTTCTTCTAGACTCTACTGGATACAAAAGATGTTCAAAGATTACCCAATACCAAATGTTTCAAGCAATACAGGGGGAGTCTAAGGTCTTCAGTTTCAAGGAGAAACTCACTGACCTTATCTACAAACTGGCAACAAAGGCACCTCCAAATTCTCATTTTTCTGCAACTATTTAATTTTAACACTTAAAGGTTCTATGATTTCCTCAGGGTGGCATGCCTTACAGTGACAGACTCCATAGTACAAGATTTTTGTGAGTCATCCCATCTAAAAAGAAAAAGTCAGCACAGAGGGGTCAACCTCCACGTGTTGTCTTTGAACTTGGTCTGGTTCTTGTCCAACAGACAAGAGCTATAAGGACCCATATATGAAGACTCTTCAGCTTGGTAGGGCTAGTGTGAGCTGCTTTATAGCTAGCATAATCTTAGGGAACCCAGGGACCCATTTATGCCACACTTGAAGCACCAGAGCTGGACTTTATATCTATTCTGCATTTCATAACGGGATAAAATGATGATTAAAATCATCCTTGACAAATTTAGTTTGTATCTAGGAGAGAGATCCAGAATTTAGAAACCTCATATTTTGTATGTTTCAAAGAAAAAAACAGCAATATATTACCACCTATTCTAAGCTCAGGTAGACTGCCAAATCAAATACTACGAAGATTAAGTTTATAAATAAACACACAAAAGTTGTAATATGCTACTGAGAGTTCATAAACATCACCAGGACTAATACATATAGTGCACTATATATTACCTCATTTGACCCTCACCAAAACTTTGACAGGTATTACTATTCTCCTCATTTTGCATATGGAGAAACCAAGGCTGGACATTATGGTGGCTTGCCAAAGGTGGCAGAGTTGTTCTAGAGCCTAAGGCAGGATTCCAAGTCTAGGATTCTGTCCACTACATCACCTTTCTGCATCTGAGTTCAGATCAGAAAAGCTTCAAGGAAGATGAAACATTTGATCTGGGCAAGATTTCAATAGGACGAGATGAAAGATAAAGGCATGCTAGCCATAAAAAAAAATATAGCCTGAGCAAAGGCAAAAAAGTGGAAAAATCTGCTTAAAGAACAATGAAGAGGCCAGTTGGGTTGTTCCATTAGTTTGAAACACTGGCCCAACACAATAGAAATGCTTCTTGCACATCTTAAAAGACGTAAGTCTATCAAGATTGAGCTCAACACTTAAAAATTTTACGATGCTGTTTCAAACAAAGTAACTAGAATTTGGACATTAAGTCTGGAGGGGTCTATAAAAATGACAACAAAATAAGCAAGACTACTTACGGGTCAAACTCATGGATGACACTTTCAAATCTCAGAACAGCAAACAAACGTGTGGAAAAAGCTACAGAACCAGAGAATCGACACATTAGTGGTCACATGTGGAGAGTAGAGTTACACCACATCCGTACTAAGCCTACAATGAACTACAAAATGACCCCTGAACAACATATATATCCTTTTGACTAAACCAAATCAAAAAAAAAAAAAAAAAAGATGAATACACAAGCTACATTTCTCTGACAGTGTTCTTTTCCATTTGCCTCCCCATAGGTAGGATGCTTTATATAGGTATATTATATAGCATGAAAAGGTCACTGGATTTGAATTTAGAATCTTTGCCTTCAAATCCCTGCACTACCACTTAATAGTAAGTATGTAACCTTGCGAAATTATTTTAAACTCAAGCCTCAGTTTCCTTGTCTATAAAATGAGGGGATTAGATAAATTCTAATGTTTACTCTAATTCTAAGTTTATTATCCTACTGTAAATAGTTAAACTACTGAAGAGCTTGTTTCTTTACAAAGGAAATCTCAGATTCCCAGAATTTAGAACTGGAAAAAAGGGTTAGAGATTATCTACTTCAACTCCATCATTTTATAGATGTGAAAAGTGAAGCCCAGAAAGGTAGAGTAACTTGCCAAAGGTCATTCAGGTAGCAAATGGCAGGCATGGAATTAGAATGTTTATCTTCTATTTCCAAATCCATTGCTTTTCCCACTCTGCCACAGATACTTTTCTCTGTAGCCCTAAAAAGACTAACTGTAAAAAGAAATCAAGGGATAATGAAAATAAAATTGTACCAATGCTTCCTAAGGAGCCAAGTATATTCCGGAGGACAAGACACAGAGACTTTCTACAGTGTTAAAATAGGTACACAAATTGAAGATGATTGCTTGTTTCCTTCCCACTTCATGCACCCAAGGCCCATCAGTGGCCATTTCAGAATCAGTACAGGATAGGTCTGTCTCTGTATACTTCCTATTCTCTACCAAATGACCATTAGCTTTGGCTTTTATCTGTCTCATCTCCTTTCCAATTCAAGTAGAAGGAATAAAAAGCAAACTTCTATTTGATTGACATATGTGCAGCTAAATTAATTGAAGAAGTAGGATAATCATTTTTTCTTTTCTTTTTGGAGGCAATCAGGGTCACAAAGCTAGTAAGTGTATGAGGCTGGGTCTGACTCTGGGTTCTCCTGGCTCCAGGGCTGATACTCTACCCACTGTGCCCTTAGCTGCCCCTAGGATAATGATATCAGTAACAATAGTTTTTACAATATTTGTAAAGTGCTTTACAACTATTACCTCATCTGATATTCACATAGTAACCCTCTGAAATAGGTACTCTCAGTTCCACTTTATGAAAAGAAAACTAAGACAGAGGAAGGTTAACTGACTTCCCTGGGGACACAAAGCTGGTTTGTGTCTGGCATGAGATTCAAACCTGCACCTTACTGAATCTAACTGAAGGTGCCATGTGATGAAAAGGAAAAAGATGAGGGCAGCCTGCTCCAGGAAAGATGGAGCTTCTCTGGCTCACATACAAGGTCTCTCTGCAAACAAGGAAAGACCCAGATATACACTCACATAACACAGCGGCCATTGACAGGATAAGAAGCTTCAGAAGAGTGTCTTGCTTCTCATAGGACAGCCGCAGAAATCCCAGCTTGGTCATCTTGGCATCAAAGATAATAAGGGATGGCACTCAAACAGCTAAAAGGGGAAAAAAGAAGACCAAAGACTCTTAAAACCAAATCTCCAAGAATTTACTGAAGCCTATCAGCCAACCTTCTAACTTTGCCTTTGGGAAGAAGAGACCTCAACAGAGGAAACAAATGTTTTATACTCAAAAGAAATTTCGAATTAAACTACAGACCTCATGAGTCTTGCCTTTATTAAAACAAAAAACAAACAAAAAAACATTGACAGGAGTTACAGCAGGTCAGAAAATATAAGAGGATTAAAGAGGAGTAACTTGAACTACACTATTTACACTTCCTTCTATCCCAACAGCATGTTTAGAAAGTTGGCAATACTTAGGATGCAATGAGTCTCAGGTGAAGGTATAGGAGTAGAAAAGGGAAGGAATAAAGAAAATAGGAAGGACAAGAAAAGGGTAAAATAAGTTCACAAGAAAAGTAAGGATATGTACTTCTTGGAAACATGGAGGGCACATTATAAAAGACTGTGAAACTAGGCAGCAGCTGCCAAGTCAGCATTATACCCAGCTCTAACTCCAGGCTACAACTGATGCTACCAACAGTTTTTTCCACTTCCCAAGTTAAGTGGATCACATAGTCATTTAAAGTTCATGACTGGCCAATAATCATAAAGACCCAAATGCTAGACACCCAATCCCAAGCCCATCAAAACAGAAGCCCTTCAATCCTCTCATGAGTCCTATTAATGCACTATTAGACCTAAATCATAACTAAGCCTCCTAGTTTAAGCATTTGATTCTGTAACGTTACTGGCATCTAATAACCAGAGTAAAGAGAAGACAAATTTTCTCTTCTGAAGTGGAAGAAAGCTAAATTAGTTTCAGAGTAGCTCCTCCAGTAAGCATCCACCTATCTAGCTGCATTAATATTCAAATTCAAAGAGATCTTCTCTTGTGAGAAAAGTGAGGTGGGTATCTCTTTGCAAGTGTAAAGCTATTAGGAAGCAAGATAGCCCCTTGGTGCTGCTTTCACTATCAGAGTGACAGGGATTTAACGCAGGTCAGCATCTTCTCTTAGAGAACTGTCCAGAGCACTGACAGGTTCAAGTGATTTGTCCCTGGTGACACAGATAATATGTTAGAGGAAAGATCTGAACCCAGTTCTTTCTGGTTCCAAGTCAAGCTTTCTACCTACTATATATACCACATGGTCTCTCTAATTATTAGCTGAACAGTGTTTATCTACATAGAAATAGTCACCAAGGTTCTTAAATACTTTAGGAAGTGAGCGACCCCTGTGAAAATAACAATATTAGGCATCTCTTTTCATGCCTTAAAACTACAGTCGGATACCTGTAGCATCTAATCAAGAATGTACAGAGACCAGGGTCCTGCATCATGTCACTGATCATCCTGAAGAAAGGAGGAAAGAAAAGATCTCCCTGGACTAGGGTTACAGACATCAAGAACGCAACTGATTTCTACATCCAGAATTTTAGAAATCTTGAACGGTCCCAGTTTGTTTCTAAGGTCTCGGAGCAAGCGCTGACGAGAGATCCCAAAGGTTGCCACTCTGAGATCAGAAAGGCCAGGTGCTCCCCGAGTCCGGCAGTTCCCACCTTTCTGCCAGGAGCAGCTTCGTACACAACCCGGTGCGGTGACAAGTCAACGCTGACAAGAGAGGTACGGCAGCGAAAGGCCGAGAGGGCCCCGAAGGCATCTGCAAACTGGGGCACAGCCCACCTTCACCTCACCAGGGGGCCAGGAAACTACGGACACTGGCCCAACCTGCTCCTTACCACGGGGATCCTGCCCCGGCAAGGCCTGCAGCCTCCCCTCTATCCTTCCCCGTCGCCGGATCCACAACTCCGCTCTCCTCCTACTCCCCAGCCTGTCCGTCTCCCGCAAGCTCAGACCTGCCCAGCCACCACTTCCTCCTCAGAGACCACAAGAGTTTTCCCCCACCCCCTTCCCCGGTAGGGGGTTCCCATCTCTCCTTCCTCCCCTCTCGGGGGGCTCCCGTCCCCCTCCTCCTCTCGTAGAAAGGGAGTGGGGCAAGAGGACGCTCCCACGCCGCGGCCTCCGCAGGGCCACTTCGTACCACCTCCCATTCAATCCCATCCCGCTCTCCTACTCCCTCCCCTGCAGCATCCCCAGAGGCCCTGCTTCTCCATTCCCTTCACCCCGCTGACGCCCCACTCTCTAGATCCATTCAGCCCAGCACGCCACCCTGCCCGCGCTGCTCCGGGGGCAACCGCCCCTACTCCTCGGGTTGCCCTCTCGGGGCCCTCACCTGGTTTGGGTATTGCCCGGCTCGGCTTCTATCCCTCGGCCATCCGTTTAGCGGCCGGCGCACCCAACCCTGACAGTCTTCTGCTCCGCCTCTCCATTGGCCGCCTTGGCGCCCATCCGCCTCTTTTGGCAGTGGATTGGCTAAGAATTCTGTCCGTCAAACATGGGGGCGGGGAGACAGGAGCTATTCCTCTGTCCCATTAGCTGATGATTGTGCCGCTTAGCGGAAATAAGGCGGGACTTCTCGCTCCCGCCGAACTTTTATTGGCCCAAAGGTGAGGGACCTAGAGAAGCGCAGAACATGCTCTGACAAGTTTGGTTGAGGCACAAAGAGTGACGTGTCCGTCTGCGGACCGAGCTGGAACCGGGATTTGTGGCAGTGGCGAACGTACGTCAATCACGTGACAGGAAACGGAGCCGGAAGATGATGGAGGTTCTGCCGCGAGGTTGTTGCAGGAAGGGAATCTTTTTCTCAGCGTCGCATTCTTAAGTGTTCGGTGTCCAGTTGCTGCTAATGATAGAATTTAATTCGCACCCCCTTTGTTTCCCTCCACCCCGCACACTTTTGGGTCAGCGAATGAAGAACTGCTGCTGAGGAATGCTAAGTTGAGTTGCTTTCTAAGTCTCAAGGTCCCCTGGGCCGGGGACCCTTGCCGATGATGCCGCCCAAACTCTGGACGGTGATTGTTGGGTGGAAAAACTGAGGGAATCTGGGGGGAAATTCTCGCTTCCTTATTCAGAGGAGGAGGCAAAAGTTGGGAGCCCCATAGCGCCTCAGAAGCGGCAGGAGATCCTACCTCCCCAAATTACTGCGTCCAGTGGGGTCAGTTTTCTTGTGTGAAAAATTAGGGGCCCAAACTACAGGGTCTCCGGGACCTCGACCAGCTACATTATGTGGGCTGCAGAATGACCTTATCTGTAGACGTATTTATTAAGCAGCTACAACGTTCGTGCCGCTAGATGGCGCAGTGGGCCGAGGGCCTGGCCTAGAGTTAGCCAGGCCACTCTGTGTTCAGATCGGGCCTCAAACGCTCCTAGCCTGGGGACCCAGGGCAAGTCACGGAACCCTGTTGGCCTTAGTTGTCTCATCCATAAAATGAACTGCTGAAGGAAATGGCAAACCGCTCCAATATCTTTACCAAGAAAACACCAAATGGAGTCACACGGGGTTTGGACACAACTGAACATGACAACAAACTACTTTTTTCCAATTCACCTACAAGAAAATTAGGAGAAACTGAAAATTTCCTGCCTAATTTACCTAATAGTAATGCTAACCAATTAAAAAAAGTATTATAGAAGTACAGAGTTGCAAAAGAACTTAGGTCATTTAGGTCAACTTGCTTGCTAACAGGAATTTTCCCTACATTTCAGAATCATCATTCATGCCTTATTTGAACATCTCCTGTGAAGGAAAACACTGTGTAGGAAAGCTCATTCCATTCTGGGACAATGCTAGTTATGAAGTTTTTTTCTTTACAGTGTACCTAAATAGGAGGCTGTGTAAAATTGATTTCTTCATTATTTATCTCCACTAATTCCTACTTCTCTTTCCACAAAAAAAATGTTCAAGTGTCTTGAACCTTTTCAAAAAACGCCTTTCCTTAATTTTTCTACTTCATTTAATATAATCTCTTCTAACTGCTATACTTGGGGAGTGGGGGTAGGGAGGAATATGACTCTCAAAAAGAATCGCCCCTTGCAATTTGCTTTGTCTTTAACTGTTCTCCAGAAAATGCTTTCAAAGGTCACTAATGTTTCAATTCTTGACTGCTTTGCACAATGACTTGATCACACCCTCCTGAAAATCTTTACTAACGTTATTTCAGACACTGGGTCTCTCAGACTTTTAAGCCACCCTGTAGTCTCCCTAGGTAATCCCATAAATTCCCATGGTTTCCAACTACCCATCTTTATGCAAATGATTCCCAGATCAATATGACTTATCCTTATGTTTACAGATGGAGAATCTGATTGTCACACTGCACTTGAAACAAAATTTGCACAATAACCTTACCGCTACTCCCCCTAATCTGCTCCTTTCAAATTAAGTGATACCAGTATCTATTAGTTCTCCTTGGGCTCTTCTGGACCCTCCTGGCTTTAGGGTGATTATCAATAGTAACTCTTGCTGTTTCCTTCCCAGACTGATACCTTTCTTTTTCTTGACCTCATTAAAGGGGCCATGCCCTGGCCACTTCCTAAACTTAAGGCCTGTTCAGTGAATGGGCATTGCCTCACCTAAATGAGTACCTGCAAAGACCTTGGCCTACAGGGCTCAAGGTTTCCCAGTGCATCCTGGGTCATCTTCAGTCATGCTAATGAATATCTGGTCACTGGATTCAGATACCTCTGGAGGATATGAGGTTGGTGACCTGCCCAGTGGCATGATCTTTGGCAACAAAGCACAAACACAAAAAAACCCCACAAAGTTCTCCCACCTTAGAAATTTGAGGGTCTTTTTTTTCTTTCCTACACCTCAAATCCAATTAGTCCCATTGATCCACTTATGCATCTATCCCCTCCCCTCTATTCCCACTACCACCCACCTGGAATATTTTAAATCTCCTAACAAGTTTTCCTGCCCATTTTCTCTTTCCTCCAACATATCCAGATACAGTTTATCATATATGTAGGGTTGATCATATCATTCCCCTACAATGGCTCCCTACAATGGTTTTCGAAGTAAGGTTCAGGCTCATGTTGACTTTGAAGGCCTTCTACAATCTGATGCTACTCCATCTTTTCAGCTCCAGCCAAGCCTGACCTCTAACTCTAGCATTCCCAGTTCATGTCTTTGTTCATGTTCCCTGAGTACCCAGATACCTCCCATAAAGTTTCCTTGATCCCTATCAATAGTACCTTTTCTTCTTGGTTATCAGGCAGCACAGAACCCCAGAATTTCAGAACTAGAATGGCTATCTAGTTCAACTCATACCTTAAAAAGAATCCCCTGTACAACATAATAAATGGACATCCAGCCTTTGCTAGAAGATCTCAGACAAGAACTCGCTACGTCCTAAAGATAACTGATGGGATTTCAAATTGTATTATAAAGCAGTAATCATCAGAACCATCTGGTCTTGGCTAAGAAATGGAGTGGTATCAGTAGAATAGATTAACTACACAATACACAGTGGTAAATGCCATAGAAACATCGTGTCTGACAAATGTAAAAATTATGTCCCAAGATGATGGGATAAGAAATCACTATTTGACAAAAATTGCTGGGATAACTGGAAAGCATTTTGGCAGAAACTAGGTGTCTCACTGTGTACTGACATAAGATCAAAATGGAAACCTGATTTAGACATAAAGGGTATCAGAAGCAAATTAGGGGAGCATGGAATATTTTACCTGTCAGATCTATAGATAAGGGAAGAATTTATGACCAGACGAGATAGGGTACGTTACAGGATGTAAAATAGATAATTCTGATTACATCAAATTAAAAAGGTTTTGCACAAACAAATCCAATGCTGCCAAAATTGGAAAGAAAAACAGAAAGCTGGGGGAAGTTTTTTTATAGTAAGTTTTTCTAATAAAGGTCTCACTTCTCAAATATATAGAGAACTGAGTCAAATTTAATAGAATACTATTTATGACAAATGGTCAAAGGGTATGTCTACAGGCAGTTTTTCGACAAAAATCAAAACTATAGTCATATGAAAAATATTCTAAATCACTATTGATTAAAGCAAATTTTTAAATAAAGAGATACCACCTATCAGACAGGATACCACTTACAGGATAATATGACAGGAAGCAAAATGATAAATGTTGGAGGGGATATGGGAAAATTGAGGCACTAATGCACTGTTGGTGTTGTGAACTGATCCAAATATTCTGTAGAGCTATTTGGAAGGCTATCAAACTCTGCTTACCCTTTGATCCAGCAATACCACTACTAGGTGTATGTCCCAAAGAGAGCATAAAAAGAAAAAAGGACCCACATGTATAAAAATATTTACAGCAGCTCTTTATGTGGAACCTAAGAATTGAAAATTGAGGGGAGGTCTATCAATTCAGAAATGGCTGACAAGTTGCATATGATTGTTAATAGGATACTGTTATGGTATAAGAAAGTGAGTAGGCCAACTTATCCAAACTGATACAAAGTGAACAGAACCAGAACACTATACCCAGTAACAGCAATATCAACTGAATGACTTAGCTTATTTTCAACCTTTCAATGATCCAAAACAATTCTGAAGAACTTACCATGAAAAATGCTATCCAACTCCAGAGAAAGAACTGATGGAATCTGGATGCAGATTGTGGCACACTTCTACTTTATTGGGTTTTGGGTTTTTTTTTGTTTTCTTTTGCAACATGGATAATATAGAAATGTTTTGTATGACTTCACATGTATTGTCTATATCAAATTGTTTATTCTCTCGGGGGAAGGGGAAGAATTTGGAATCACAAATTTTAAAAAGCAAATGATATAAATTGTTTCTACATTTAATTCTGGGGAAAATATTCTAAATTAAAAAAAAAATCAAAAACAACTCTGACGATCAGGGAATTTTTCCTTTCTTTCAAGCCTATAATTGCCACTGTAACTTTCACACTTTGCTTCTGGTTCCATATTTTGGGTCCAGGCAAGACTTACATAATTTCTCTTACAGGTGATATCCCTTGAAATACTAGAGGGCATTTTTAGCATACTCCACCCCACCCAAATACTCAAAATCTTCAAGATAAGGCATCTCCTTATTTTCTATCTATTAGTCCTCTTAAAGTAGAAGGTAGCATGTTTTAATGAGGGGAACAAGTAAAACTTTTAACTCCTTTTCTGCATGCACTAAGTAGCCGAGGAAAAATGAATACATAATTTCTAGACAAAATTGTGGAGTTAACTACCAACTTTTTCTACTTGTATAGTCTTCATTTTACTACAAAGAGGAACCAGAAAAGTCACCATTCTGCATTTAAGCTGTATTCAAGTGATGCATTTCTCTATTTGGTATATGAAGTCTAATAATTAACCATGTTGTGGTGTTAAAAATATCTCCAGTCTTTTTAACCTTCTCTGGACACTCTTTTATCAGTATCCTTCCTATGTGCCCAGTCCTAAAAAACACCTTTCATACAAGGTCTGACCAAAACAGTGGAATGTCACCTTCATGCTTCTGGAGGTAATGTCAATCTCATTGCAGTTTAAGACTAGCCTTTCTGGCTGCCACATCAGCTTGCAATCCATTAAAATCCTCAGATCTCTCATGGACTGTTAGGTAGCCACTCCCCCCAAAAAATACCCAAGTAGCTTAATATTTTTTTTACTCTTAGGTGTAACATCGCTATTAAATTTCATATTATGTGATATGACCGACAGAAACAAGGTTATTATCCCCATTTTGCAGATGGAGAAACTGAGGTTATAAGGCCAAGAGACTTTTCCATGGTTATACAGCTAGTGTTGAAACTAGGATTCAGACCATGTCTTTTTTGACCCTAAGCGAAGCACCCTGTTTATTACAACACAATGATCATATACTAACTAGGTGTTTGTGTCATCCTTCTACTACACCACAAGTTCCATAAGGAAAAGGACTTATCTTTTGCAAACTTTTTCTTTTTCTTAGTACCCAACATAAAAGGGGCTTAATAAATGTTTATTGCATCAATAATGGGTATTGATATGTAGAAAAAAAAATCAGGGACAATAGTCCTGGTACCCATAATGTAGGCAAACCTATGTGACAGATCAGCATGAGACACTGCGGCTGGAATCAGCAAAGTTTAAGTATGGTAAAAGTAAATTACCGAACAAATGCTGCAAGTTGAGAACAACACACTTTGAAGAACTGCTTCCAAAGGGGTTCATTTTATTGCGAAAAAAAATTTCAAAAGTTTATATTATGACTTTTCAAATTACCAAAATGCTTGACAGCTTAAAACTATCTCTCCCAAACCACTGTTATAGCAGTAAGGACAATCCTGTAAGTGGTTCTTTGTAATGCTGCCTTAAAATGTTTTGTCAAAACCACAAATGGTCTTATTGGAACATACCAGAGGTATTGAAATAGCCCAAGATGTATTTAACCATATGCTTTACAAATAATTCTTGTGCACAAATTCTCCTTGTATGTAATTTCCAACTTAGTGCTTCCCCCTGTGAGACAAACTCACAATCACCCACCCAGTTGTGGACAACTCTAGCATTTTATTTAACATTTTCTTGTGAAAACACCAAAGAGGTTCATCTGCTAACCAAGAGCAGTTATGTTACAGACTGCCCCCCCTCAAAGGCTTTCTTAATGCTTCGAGTAAGCTGCTTAATCTTTTTCCCTTGCCTTATGGGAATTTTTAATGCATGTGGAACACTGGAATCTAAATTGATCTTTCTCCCTTTATGAAACATATACAGCAGAAATGTACATACACAAAGACACTTTACACACACAAAAGTGAATTCACCAATTCCAAACTCCTCAGTTTTTGAGAACCAACCACTAAATGAGTGGACATAAGCCAATCCCTGTCTATAAACTACATGAAAGAGATGAGACCTGAGTTTCAGATCAACACTTCACAGAACCATCTCCTCATCATTATGCTTAGTGCAATAAATTTCCCACTTACTCTAAATTCCCTTTTTCTGAACCCAAACAAGACCTTATGTTCCTTAAATATCATTATAAACTTCATGATTTTCACCAATCAGTATGTCTGTTTCCATGAGAAACCAGAAGCTCCTACTTTTTTCTTCTTTTATACTGTACAAATTTTTTGACATGTGCTGGACCACCAATAAAAATGACAGAAAAGAACATTCAACCACAGGTTTAATGTTTTCCATTAAGATTTTTAACTATAGTTCCTGATCATGCAAAGTACCTAACATCCCCTTGAAGTGTCAGATATAACTGGCAGTGACCCTGACAAAGTGAATTTCAGACCCCCGGCTCTTTGAGTAACGGAGCTGTGTCCAGTGCTTAGCAAAAGCTTGACTTTTCAGGGCATCCTGTGCTAATGATGGCACTTGTCCAGAGCTGGTACTTCCCCTCGAGATTAGGGAACCTTCAAAGTACCAGTGAGAGAACTCTCCTATGTCCTCCCCTCCTGCAAACAAAGGGATGGAGATACATTAGCTCTCCAAACCAACACATGTGGTGGTGAGGTCTGTTCCCTACCTAGTTCTACCTCTTCAGGTTTGTTTGTATTTTTAATTCTTCTTTTCTACTGTGAAGTAGGAGGGATGAAAACCTAACCTGAGTCACAAGAAGCAAAGATGGTGAAGGCCACAGAAGGAAGCAACCAGGACTAGCTGGGAGACCTCCCCCTCCCTTCACACCCAGTGAGCTGGTTTCACCAAAAAACAAACAAACAAACAAACAAAAACACACACATACAAACAAACTGGATTTACAAAATCCATTCATCCAAGGGTGGCAGAGCAAAGGGGAGGGATGGCACAGGGAGAAAAGCAAAGTGTTCAAATCAGCACAGGCACAGGACTGGCAAAGGCTAGAAAACAGCTGCAGAAAAATCTGCAGTCACCAAGACGCGTGACAGCATTAAAAATCCACACCTGGCATCGAAAAGATTCTGGCCTACACTCACAAGACAGTAAAACTCCAGATCCCACAGAGAAAAATGGGAATGTGCTGAGGGCCCTTGGCAGGGTGGGTCATGCTTTCCCTGGGTGAGGGAAAACAGAGGAAGCCACCACCAGTGCCTCCCCCCAAAGCCATCCCTCCCCTTGGAGGCAGCTCAGTGGGCTGCAGCAGCCTTCAGTTTGGCAGGAGATGGGTGAGGTGAGGGGAATTTTTCAGCAGAGGCTGAGCTGCTCAGGGCAGACTGCAAGTAGACTGTCTTGTGAAAGAGTCTGTTGCTTAGGAAGACCACCAAGGAGAAGAGGCGTAACTGGAAGAGGCTGAAAGGAAAAAGAATCATGTTAGATTGTATCTGGACCAGGTCTGATTCTTGCTTGTCCTAAGTGAGTATGAACCTTTAATCTGTCGATCGGTACATTCAAGTGTGACATCCCCAGGGGCACGAGTTGCACTAGAGGCTTTGACCGACTGCAAAATTCTAAGACTATAAAGGCCTATGTTCTGATTTACAGAGAAACCTTAGGTAAGCAGGATCTCTCCTTGGGAGAGTATCATTTGACTTCAACACAGGAAAAATCAAAAGAAACACCAAAAACGAAGCCCAACTGCTTATGATTCGCAATTCTTACTCTTATAGTTAATACCTCAGGTATAGTCTCTGACCCTAGTGACCAAGTATTGACAACTAAGTACTTACTACGCTTTCCCAGGGGTCTTGGCTTCATTGGCGCTGATTATGAACAGAGGGAAGAGGATAGAGAAGAGGCAGCCACTGCAGAAAAATGAAAAAAAAGTGAGATGGATTTACAGAAAACGCAATCTCTAAGTCGGGAGATATGAGAAGCCAAAAGGCATCATTCTCACATCTTCCAACTCCATTAAGAATCTAATGAATATTTTATGGGACAGGTTAGCCAGATACTTTCTGGGAGAAGAGGGACAAATCTCAAATGATTCTACTGATATGTTCAGGGACAAACCCCAGTTTTTACCCTCACTACCTATGCCAAATTCTTTAATTCAAATTACCTGATGATGTAAGAAGACTGCATTGCTGTGAGGAAGGCCAAGGGTAGACCAAATCCAAAGTAGTAAGGCCAGTTCCTTTCAATGTTGGATAATCGCTGATGCATTTCAATTCCTGATGAAAAAGAAGTTTAAAATACAATGTTGAGACTGAGATAAATAATCTTAGAGGTCATGCTTGAAACATTTCTGGCATCTCTAAGTACACAGAATATGTAAGAAATACAGCTGACTTTAGCAAAGGGACTGCTTCATTACAGCTATCCTAAGTAAAATCTCATGACATATATAGTCACAAACAGTCAAACTTCATTTATTGCATGGTCTTTTTGCTTACAGAAACAACTGGTACCAGCATGGGAACAGTAATTTAAGATTTTCATTATATTATTTGCCACAACCAATTTCTATTGAAAAACCACTAGAGAGAATGCGCCTATACAGATTAAATATGGTTAAGTGCATGTCCTAAAAAAAAAAAAAAAAATCTCTAAAAAGCGCCATATGGAAGAACAGAAGTAATTTTGATTCTTCCAGACCAGGATTTCTTGAGTATTGTCTATTCTCCTTTACTGGCTTCATCTCAGATTTCTTGTGGGTGTGTTCCCTAAATTTCTGTTTATCATTCTTTTCTACTTACTCATTCTCTCTTGACAACTTCATTTACTCTTGGGGCTTAAACTATTATATACATATACACACATATTTGTGTGTGTATATATATATATACATATGTAAATTTCTCCATCCCTACTTTCTCTTTTATGTTCCAGAACTGTATTTCTAACTGCCTATAGGACATCTCTAAATGCCTGTACCACTGACACATCAAAGACATTTCCAAAAGTGAATTTATTATCTTTTCCTTTCTCCTACCTCCAAAAAAGCAGTTAGGATTAAAACTCAAGAAGGAGACAAGAGCTAGATATATATAAACATGGAATAGAGATGATAACTGAATTCATGGGAGTTGATGAGATCACCAAGACAGAATAGAGGAAAAAGGCAGCCCAGGGCAGAGCCTTGGGAGATCCACAGCAGGGGTATGTAACAAGAATGAAGTTCCAGCAAGAAAAATGAAGAGGATCAGACATGTTAAGTCAAGAGCATTTATTAAGTGCTTAATCCCTATTAGCTACTATCCTAGCACTGGGGATACAAAGGAAGGCAAAACAGTTCCTACTCTCAAAAAAGCTACAATTCAACAATACAAAGGTAGAAGAACCAGCAGAGAAAGCAGGGTCATGAAAGCACAAGAGGACAGAGTATCCAGGAAGAGATGGTAGTTAATGATGACAAATCCTCCAAGGTTAAAAAAAAAAATGTGGACCGAGAAAAAGGCCATTAGACTTGGCAATTAAGAGATCAAAGGAGTTGAATTGAACCTTGAGGTGGATGGGCTTACATGCACGGGTAGGGCAGCGATGCATAACAAATTTAATACTGGCTTCCCACAAAGATATGGAGTGCTACTGGTGTTTGATTCTAATACCGACCAATAACTAGTACTAGATTCTGGAAAATGTGTACCATACATACATACATGAATGGGAAATTGGGGAATGAAAGACTTTTCAAAGGGAACTACTCTTCTCAGGGAACTGGTCATTCACAAATATAAAATGCTTAGGTGGACTTCAAGAAATTTGATGTCTGGCAGTGAGCACTTTTGATACATCAGTTGTACAGGGATAATTAAGTTCCCATCTGATGTATGTTAGCTGCTTATGCACTGAACACAACACATATATAACAATTACAGCATTGTACCAGATTTCACAGTGAAATCAATATGAAATATTAAAAAAATCACTAAAACAAAAAGATCATGGTCACTTTGGAGAGTGCAGTTTCTGACAAATGAGATCAGAAGTCAGACGGCAAAGGAAATTGAGAAAACAAAAGTAGAGGCACCTGTAGATGACCTTTTCAATGAGTTTAGTTGTAAATGGGAGGAGACTTAGACAACAGCTAGCAAGGAGGTAAAATTAACCTAGGCCTGTTTGTAGGAAGCAGGCAAGGAACTCGTAGATTAGGAGAGATGAGGGTAAGAGGAGAAGACAATAGTGGAAGAATCTCCTGGAAATATGGGAAAATGTGATCTAGAATACATATAGCAGGGTTGGCCTTCCAAAGACAGGCAATTGATGTGATATAGGAAATAGTGGGAAATGATCCAGAGGGCTGTGTTATGAAGGAGAGAAGAAAATATATTCATCAAAAAGACTTCATTGTTTTTTATTGGTTAAATATGAGGCAAGATCCTCAGATGAGACAGCAGGATGCTATGGAGAGCTGCAGTGGAAAAGAGGTCTGGAAAAGTCACTGTGGTAAGAGACACAGAAAACTAATGAGAGGAGATTTCCCTCGCTGCAATGAGAATAGTAACAATTATTGTTACCAGAGCCACCAATATTTATGTAGCACTCAACTACGTACCAGGCACTATGACAAGCACGTTACAAATATTATTTCTTTCGATAGTTACAATAACCCTCCCCACTTTACAGATGAAAAAACGGAAGCAAACAGAGATTAAGCGACTTGTCCAGTGTCACACAGCTTGAATCTGAGGCTACATTTGAACTAAGGTCTTCATGGCTCCAGACTCGGTCCTCCACCCACTGATCCACCAGCTGCCCCTAGATTAGATAACAAATTTGTAGTGACTATCTATACTATACCATGCTAATTAACTTCTATCTTTTCCCCTTACTGAATTGTAAGTTCCATAAACATACTAACCATGCTTTATCTAAATTTTGCCTATCTCCAGCTCTTAGCAGTGTTTTTCATACAGAAAAATTAAATTATTAAAAAAGTAATAAAGTTTTGTTGACATTGTTCATACAAGACCATAGAACCTTATTATATCAATCACCAAATTAAAGATAGTTGTAGGGTCAGCTTTAATTTTTGGAAAGGCTCTTAAATCTTCTATCATCCATGGCTCAGCCCAAGTTCTAAGATTTGGAGGAAGGACCCCACCTTTCTGGCAATGTTTAGGATCCTACCTTGCAGGGTAAAAAGGAAAGACTTTTAACTTTTTTAAAAAGAATTTTTTTAAGATATGCTCTCCTCTTTAGTAGTAAGCACTCACCTTTGTTGAACCAACGGTACTCAAAACAATAAAGTGAGTAGAGAAGAGACATGTGCAGGAGACTGACCAACTGGCCAATGAGATGGATCGGGAATAGACTGACAAACATGCCCTGCAGAGGAATCACAACCAACTTGAGTTCTTTTCAAGATCCAATGGCAAGAATGCCATCTTCCTCCATTCCCCCAATTAATTCCATCTGTAAAGAGAGAGCCTCTCTCACTTTATTACTGAATCAGGCTTCCAGGGGAACATAACATACTCCCATCCTACCTAATGCAACTGGGCAGAACTGACTAAAGATCCCCTCCACTTTGCCACCCCTTCCTGTTTATATCATTAGAAGGTCTCACCTGGATCAGGAAAAGGGCCTGTAGTAAGAGGTTAAAAAGCATGTCGGCGATGATCTTGCTGACACTTGGGAATGGTTGAGGTTTCCTCCCAGATACCTCGAATGCCAGGTCAGCAATATCCTGCAACAAAGTAAGGAGTTCATCCAAACAGAAAAGATCTAGACTGTAAATCTTTTTTTTTTAAACTTTTCTTCGAGTTTTTATTTACTAAAATAATATTGGGAATTCCAGTCCATAATTTACCAGTTGAGTATTCAAAGTTTTGTATATATTACAATAAAACTCCTTTAGAAAATATTTTCTGACGTACATTTTTCAACTCTATCTGAAGGGCTCAATCATTCCATCTTGTTTTTATGCTGAAGGATGAAACTTCTGCAGAGTTTTTTTCCCTTTGTACTATCACCTTGGCTAAGTACATACCAATTTTTTTTAAGGCTGTTAAACTGAAGTAAATAGATGATTTTTAGGCAACTTTTCGATCTGGATAATTAATATAACTGTATTTTTGTTGTCTATGTTGTTACTGTTGTTCTTATTGTCTTTACCACCTTTGTCACTTACTGGGTTTTTTTTGATTAAATTATTTTATTTGTTTTCAGTGTTCAACAATCACTTCCATATATCTTAGAGTTTCTTCCACTCCTCCCTAATTTCCCCCTTCCTCCCCACTGGCGTGCAATCTTATATAGGTTCTACATGTACAGTCCCATTAAATGAATATTGCATAGAAAAATTAAAATGAAACCATAAAACAAAACAAGACAATACAAAAGAAAATGGTCTGTTTCATTCTGTGATCCAATTCCACAGTTCTTTCTCTGGATGTGGAAGGCATTTTGCTTCAAGAGTCCATTGGAAATTTTTTAAGTCCACGCATTTCAATGAAGTTCTAAGTGTACCAGAAAACTTTCTCGCACACTGTGGTTGTTACTGTGTACAAAGTGCTCCTGGTTCTGCTCCTTTCACTGAGCATCAGTTCATCTAGGTCCTTTCAGGCTTCTCAGAAGTCTTTCTGTTCATCATTTCCCATAGCACAACAGTATTCCGTTATGTTCATATACCACAACTTGATCAGCCATTCCCCAATTGATGGGCATCCCCTTGATTTCCAGTTCTTGGCCACCACAAAGAAAGCTGCTATAAATATTTTTGTACATGTGGGGCCCTTTCCCATTTCTATGATCTCTTTGGGATAGAGTCCCAGAAGCAATATTACTGGGTCAAAGGGTATGCACATTTTTGTAGCCCTTTGAGGATAGTTCCAAATTGCTCTCCAGAATGGTTGGATCAGCTCACAGTTCCACCAACAATGAATTAGAGTTCCAACTCTCCTACATCTTCTTCAACATTTATCACCTTCCTGTTTTGTCATGTTAGCCAATCTGATAGGTGTGATGTGGTACCTCAGAGTTGTTTTGATTTGCATCTCTCTAATCAACAGTGATTTAGAGCATTTTTTCATATGACTACAGATAGCTTTAATTTCTTCCTCTGAAAATTCTCTGTTCATATCCTTTGACCATTTATCAATTGGGGAATGACTTGTACTCTTGTACATTTGATTCAATTCGCTATATATTTTAGAAATGAGGCCTTTATCACAGATACTAGCTGCAAAAATTCTTTCCTTCCTAATTTCTGCTTCCCTCCTAATCTTGGTTGCATTGGGTTTGTTTGTGCAAAAACTTTTCAATTTAATGTAATCAAAATTATTCGTTTTGCACTTCATAATGTATTCCATCTCTTGTTAGGTCATACATTTCTCCAATCTCCATAAATCTGACAAATACTACAAATAAATTAGGGGAGCAAGGAATAGTGTATCAATCTTTATACCTAGATCATATATCCATTCCAATTTTATTCTTGTGTATGGTGTCAGGCATTGGTCTATGCCCAGTTTCCACCACACTGTTATCCAGTTTTTCCAGCAATTTTTGTCTAGGCAATAAATCTTAATGCAGGTGTTCGTAACCTGGGTCTGTGTACTTTAGCTTTTTAATAAATATTTCAATTAACTATATTTCAATATTATCAGTTTCCTTGTTAATCTCAAGGTTGTTATTTTATTCACTTAAATACAATATTCTACAATATCTACAATACAAAGAATCCACAGGCTTCAGCAACTTGACAAAGGGATTCTTGACATCCAAAAAAGGTTAAAAACCCTTATTCTAAAGCAGGCCTGTACCACATAGAGCCTGTGGCCACTTATGGCCCACAGGCTGGGCAGTATGTTGTACAGGCTTGCCCAAAGGTATTAGGACTTTTAATCACTTCTTAAAGGGCCACTGAGCCTTATTAGTTTGCCTGAGAACTACATTTTTTGTAGGCCACCCAAAATCCTTTAGTGGGTCCATAAGCAGCATGGGCCAAATGTTGGGCAGGACTATTCTAAAGCCTCAATTTCACTGGCTCTACCAGAATTGCTCTCCTGGACAGGAATCCCAGGAAAATCTTTCTCCTGATTCAAGAAGATATTCAGTAACGAGTTGTTCTACTCACTTCTAAAATATTCAGTGATTCCATTTAAAACGAACACTAAGCCTGCTTGGCAGTCCTATCATGCAGAGAGGTACATCTAAAGAAATGACAGCTACCAATAATTCTTGTTTCTAGCTACTAATAGTACTTGTTTCCAGACTGCTTTGAAAACCACCAAGTTTCCATATTTCAGAGCCAAGAGGCTTATTTCTGATCTGGACTTACCTGAAACCATATGGCATTCACCACTTTACTGAGTACAAACAGGGGGAGCACCCACAGAGCACTAAAGATAGAGGTGAGGATAAACTCCAGCCAGGACCAGACATCTCCATGCAGAGAGGGATCTCCTAAGAGATAAAGGACAAAGTCACTATAAGAAACAAAACTCTAGACAACCCACTAGGCTCTCCTGCTTTTCTACCTTGTGTCTCCTCCTATTGCTGGCATAAGAACTATTGACCATCAGCTGTGGCTACATACCACAATCTTACTTTAATTTTTTTTATTTTCAATCAAAAGCAGAAAGGATTAGAAACCCCTAGGCAAAGCACTGCTTACTTGGAAATAGGATATGGCCTCTTTGGATGGGAGTATACGACTTGTAAGACTCATGACCTCCCTCCTCTCCTCAGTCCCAAATGAGGAAAGAAGTACATACAGACTAAGGTAACAGAGTAATTTATTTACTTACCAATAATTTGAGCTGTTACTGACTGAAGGACAGGGATAAATACTCGGTAAAACAAAAGGAGACTCAGCTAAAGAAGAAAGTCAATATGATAAATTGGAAAAAAATTTTCATTAAAAATACAAGTTCAAATGTTATAATCAACAATACTCTTTCTGCAAAAGAAAAACTTGAGAACTTCCAACTATACAAACCCTTCTTTCTCCATCTCCTCAAGATTAGCCTCTACAATTAGCCATCTTTATTTGGTGTTTTCTCAGCTCATTTCTACCTCCCAGGGCTCCAAATGAATATGGCTGATGGAAAAGGTAGGTTCAATATTACCCACTTATGCACTCACTACAAACTAGTGAGAACTAAATTCTAAGATACAAAAACTTAGTGCTCAGCTAATGGTTTGGCTGAAGAGGATCTTGCTGGTAAGTTGGGAGAGCTAGATGCACAAATAAAAATTCATGCTGTGAACTAAACCCTGAAACTAGGATCTAGTGGGAACAGAAGAATGTTTGTGTAGTTCCTCAAAGGACAAGATATTTAAGAGAGCAGACTCTCATCTATTATGCATTGATTCCTAGTCCACTATAAAAGGAGCCCAAAGGAAAAATTCAAACACTACCTACCATTAAGAAGTGCAAATTAAATTAATAGTCCTGTGTTCAACAATTTTCAGTTGACTGTGAGGTACTTGTTCTTGTTCTCCTAGAGATTCTGATAGTCAGAAGCAGTGAGACCCTTTCCCTCAAGAATTCAAGAGATAGACGAATTCAACAGCATGCATATTCCTTATGAAAAATATCAACACTCAAAGAGTATTTCTATCCCTCAAAATACAATAAGGCCAAAGAAGCAAGAAGCCAGATATCTGGAATACTTGGTTTGGGTTCTAGTCAAAGAAAAGGGTGGCGAAAGCTTACTCACCCAGAATACGCCTCCATTCCAAGCACAGCACTGGAAAATTCTGCTCACTATCCTTGGCTCACTAAAAAAGATCCCACACACAGTCTGTGAAGCAAGCAGGCTGCTCCTTATTATTAAACAGATCTGTTTTACTTTTGTATGTCTATCATGTTGATTTTTTAAAAGATTTTTAAAAATCGAATAGCTCACAACCAGCAAATTGGCAAAGACGACAAAAGATGAGCATAGTTTAACATTGGAGAGTGATGGAAAGAGAAGTATACTAGTCCATTCTTGGTTGAGCTGTGAATTGGCACAGTCATTTGAAAAGCAATTTGGACATGATATAAATAAAGTAACCAAAATGTCCATATTCTTTTAACCCAGAGATTCCACCACTAGGCATATACCAACAATGAGACCACCAATAAGAATCAAGTTCCCATGTAAAACAAAATTTATAGCAACACTTTTTCAAAAGTTAAATACTTGACTAGAGAAGGGGCAAATAGTGTTTTTTGAATTAGAATATTACTATGCTATAAGAAATGATGAATATGCAGACTATACAGAGAAGCATGGGACAACTTACGTGAACTGATGCAGAATGAAGTAAGCAAAGCCAAGAAAACAACATACACAACGATTACAACAATGCAAAGAGCCATCAACACAAGACAATTAAAAGTGAATGCAGCGGAATTACAAACAAGCATGGCACCAAAGAAAAGATATGGGAAGACACTTCTTCCCATTCCTTGGCAGAGGTTGGAGGTCCATGAATGTCAAACGTTTCATATATTTTCAGATTTTTTTCAGTTACTGTTTTCACAGATATTTTCCCCCTCTCATTCCTTTCTTTTATTTAAAAAAATACACTTATTTGGAATCACTTGGGGGGGGGTGGTACAGGGAAAGTGATGCAAAAACTGTTTTGATTACAAGTATATTGAGGACAGAAAATCAGATTGAAGAAGCCATTTATTAAATAGCTATGAAAGCTTTAAAAGTAAAAATGATCTGCCACTTAATGATTCAGTAGATACTATTCCAGGATCTCTTAGTCTTGGACCTTTGAAACTTCTGATCCACTGACTCTCAATCCCAGTTAACTCTATCATCCAGTTCCCTTCTTCCTACTGCTAGACTGCTTGAGTGGGAAGGAAGGGAATAGGCACCTACTGTGCCAGGCACTACTATATTAAGCACTTGACAAGTATCTCTTCGGATCCTCTTAACAGAATTGTAACAATAAGGTAGATAGATACCTATTATGCTCATTTTCATAGTTGAGGAAACTGAGAGACAAAAATTAAGCAACTTGCCCAGGGTCACTGGCATCAGGACACACAATTCTTCCTTCCAGGCCAATCCCTCTATCTTATCCCTGAGGTATCTGGCTAACAATGCAATCAAGCTGGTTTCATCTTCTCCCTCTCCAGTCATCTCCTCCACAGGCTTCTTCACAAATTGCCTTGCTGCAGATATCACAGAACATGCTCTGAGGAACTTCTACCTTGCCCTGCCCTGCACCAACCACCCCAGTTCCACTTATGCCCCAAAGTGGTAACTGTCTCTCCTGTATCACTATTTCAGGAATGCCCCACCAGCAGACTGTAGTTCATGCCCTCTTCTTTGACCTCCACCAGACTACTCTTTGCCCTGCTGTGAACCTATATGCCCATTTCTTTCCTGCACCAATTCTGGAACCCTGAACAATGATCAAAATCAGCTCTGCTTGCATGGAGCGTACCAAACCAAGCCCTATTTACCATCCAATAACTTTCAATACCAAAGTAACCATCCTAGGCCATCATTATCTATGTTGCTTTCCTCACAAGAACACCAGTTCCTTACAGGAAGGGAGGTTTTGTCCCGTATTTGTAGTCTCAAAGCTTAGCACAGGGGTGGGTATATTTTAAGCCCTTGATAAAATCATTCATTAACTGTATATTTAAGATGTATCACCTCAGCTTGACCTTCACTGCTACTTTTAGCAATGTTACTCATACTCTATCAACTCTCTATTTCATCCGTATCAGTTAATCTAAACTTTTTCTTATGTCTTAAATTCCCCCAAATACTATCCCTTCATCCATCCCTATCTTTTATTAACATGACTTAGTCTCCTATGTAATGAGGATCACAGATCTAGAACCAGACATCAGAAGCCAATTATTCCAACCCCTACACTGTACAGACAGGAAACCAAAATTCAGGTCAAATGACCTTCCCAAGGGTATATAGCTAACAAAAGTTATAGTGAGATTTGAACTTGGGTCTTCTTGACTCCAAGTCTAACACTCTAACTACTATATCATGCTGTTTCCCTAAGACTGAAGTTCCCTTAAATGTCCTCCTGTAACCCAACAAACTTACAACATATATCATCACTTACTCTCTTGTAGAATGAATTTTCTTTTCCTCCTGTCTCAAAGGAACAAACATCTCAACTCACTGATAAGGCTCAGTCTTCTATTTGTATCCCACACCCTCCTAGATCCTCTGTGATCTTGTTCCAGCAATTACCCTCTTTAACAAACAGGTGACATTCTCCACCTTCGTTAGTTCCTTTCCATCTGTCTAAATACATACTTATGAAATGGGTGCTCACTGACTGGGAAAAGGGCCAAATAAACTGTGGTAAATTAATGGAGAAGTACTGTGTAATAATAAACAACCAAAGAGGAATTCAGAGAAACAAGCATAAAAAGACATGCAAACTGATGCAGAGCAAAGTAATCAGAATCAGTCTACTATATAATGACCAACTACAGTAACGCAGATGAAAACACTGGAAGGCACTAATGATCACTTTGGGTCCCGGAGAACAGATCACAAAACAGGTTCCCCTTCCTCCTCTTACAGGAGAGAATTTATAGGGAGCAAAGCACTGCGCTTACTATCAAATCACTGCAGTAGTTATTCTTGCTGAACACCTTTTTTTATTATAAAGGAGTTTCAGCAAAAGCCATCAGTAGGGCAGATACAGCCAAAAATAACTACGATATAAAAATCAAAGTCATCAATAAAAGTTTAAAACTAAATAAAAACTTGCTCAGGACTTATCCAATCCTAAAAAAAGGACACTTTGACTCTTCTATCACATCCAGCAACTGTCCTCTTTCTTCTTTCCTTCGTAGGGAACCTTTGAAAATGTAATCCATATATTTCTTCCCCTTTCTCAGCACCTACTTTTTCGTTAACTTCCTACACTATGGTTTTCATCTCCCCTACTTTACTGAAACTGTTCAAAGACAGCCAATGATCTACTAATTGTCAAATCCAAGGGCATTTCTAGTCTGACCCCCCTGGTTCATCTGACATTGCTGATCTACTACTTCTGGGTGATGTTACCCCTTGGCTTCACAAACACACTCTCCTGATTCTCCTTCATTTCTCACCTTTCCACACAACCTGAATTATCCCTTGTATACTCCCAAATTTACAGTTCTATCCCTTATATTCTCTCCCCTCCAGTTCCAGACTCCCATTTTTCAACACCTATTAAATGCCTACTATTCTTTAAAGTTCAACTCCAAAGCTACCTCCTCCAAAAAGCCTTCCTAGATTCACCAGTTATTAGTAACTTATCCCCTTGACCATCATATTGCACTTTGTAACTGCAATGAGGTTTAGTGGAAGGATGGTAAACTTCAAGTCTGGAGATCTGGGTTAAAATTTCCACTGATGTTTTTAGCTACGTGACCATGGTCAAGCTACTTCAAAACTCTCTAACCCTTGGTTTTGATGTTCTTCTTTTATTACTTACAACTGTCACATACTTATGACAGAAATCATGTCTTATTCAAACACTGTACCCTACCACTACCACTGTGCCTAGCATGCTGTCCTACAAGCAATAGATGATTTATTGAATTTCAGGATTTGATATTCTCTCCAAGGTGGTGATTTTCTGGATTCTATAAAACTTGGTCTATATTCATAAAGATTTTTCAGACCATCAGTGAATGATAAAATTAAGACAAAGGTTTCTCAAATTTAGTGTTTCATTCATTAACTCATTGGCCTTTCCTAATAAAAATATTTGCTAATCTGCTTCCTAATATTTTATGTATGTAAAGCAGAAATTTCCAACCTTTACAAGACCATATTATGTCAAGGAATATTGCAGAAGTATCAAAAACCTTCAAATGAAAGTTAAATTTAATTCATTTTATCTTTAAAATTAAATGGCACACTGTATTTTGTTAGGGAATCAGCAAAACAAATTATAAAAAAGACTCTTAAGGATAAAGTATTGCAACTCCAAAAAATGGGGAACCCCTGATGGGGTTCTCAGTCCTGCTCCTAAAATACTCCCATCATATTCCTGCTAGGAGCTACCAAGTGAACTCCCCAGTGGTCTCAGTATAATGATCTGCTCTCCTCACCTCTCTTGCTTCCGCTCCTCGCTTTGGGCTCTTCTCTGGGCTAAAACACTGCTTGCCCTTCGTCGACGCTGCTCTTCCCGTTTCTGCTGGATTCGGGCATCCAATTTGGAGATGGTGCAGATGCCCCAGATGGAGTCTTTGATTCCCTATAAACAACAGGGTTACAATCTTACATTTTTAAAGCAGAGAGCATGCTAGTACAACAAGGAAGGCGAGTAAAAGCAGAGGTCAACTAATCAAAAGAACACCAGAAGCAATTCTACTCACTTTGCTGAAAGGCCAGTCCATAACACAAAAATAAACTAAAGGAAATCTATCAGCTGAGGGTTAACTTATAGTCAGATGTGTGCTTAAGTTAATTTCCAGTATTCTCTCTCCTTCTGGCCCTCTCAATGGAATAAGCTCCACATGGGTAGAATATGGTGGTTCTGAGGGGAAAATGGCATAAAGATAGTTGGCCAATTTTTATCCTGACTTGCCTATTCTTCCCTGATCGCCAGATGAAGATCTAGAGATATTTGCTAACCTTACCCTAAAGAGTTCCTTGCACAAAGAGGTTAAAGGGATCCTAGTTCAGTGAACCACTACAAACTCCATAAGCTTTGCTCTTCTTCTCCAGGCCACTGAATGAATTAAGTAGTAATATGGAGGCAGTGTGAGAGAAGGGAAAGAACTGGAAATCAGGAGTCCTGAGTTCCACTCACATTCTAATTAGCTGTGTGACCAAGGACCCCAAAATCTCATGTGTAAGAAAAGGGGTTGAAACAGTTGAGCTCTGAATAATCTTATAGCTCAAATATTCTATGATTCTTAAAAAAAAAAATCAACCAACATGTGCAAGGTTTGGAGACTTTTAAAGTCAACTCCTTCAGCAAAAAGTCCAGGAAATATGAGTTCCTTTCTGAGGCAACATAGCTTTACTTACCCTGACAAGATCATGGAGAAATGTTTTGACACTGTCAGCCATCTCTACTTCTGCATCACTTCCACCACCCAAACTATCAACTACAGGGAGAAGGGAAGAGAAGGATCCCAAAATCTCTCATCGTGAAGAGCCTGGAAACACAGAGCCTAATGGAGAAAGAAAAATATTATATTGTAAAATACATAGCCAAATGCCCAGCTGAGGAGTGGAGAGAGGTATCAACATAAACCCTACAAGAAAAGAGAAATAGATGCTGATATGGTCTTGGCCACAAGTCAACTCTCAAGCTGTCTCTATAAAATCAAATAGTAGATTTCTCAATTAATCTAACCTTGTTATTGTTGTTGAGTTGTTTCAATCATTTCCAACTCTTGGATGCTAGGGATACAGAGATACTAGAGTGGTTTGCCATGTCCCTCTCCAGCTCATTTTACAGAGGAGGAAACTGAGGCAAATGGGGTTTACTGACTTGGCCAGGGTCACACAGGTAGTAAATGTCTGAGGTCATATTTGAACTAGGTCCTTATGACTACAGGTCAGGCACTGTGTCATCTAGCGACCCTGAATCTAATGTATATAACCTAAAGACCCAAAGATCCTCCTTACATTACTATCTTGAACTTACATGGCACTTTCTTTCCAAAGAGCACAAAGCATTTGTTTCTATTAAAAAAAATTTTTTTTCTACGTCAGGTAGGAAAAAGGCATCCTTTGACCCTATTTTATATAGGGATAAAATCAAAACTCAGATGATTTAAGTCACAGAACCACTAACAAGCATTCCCCTGACCACAATCCCAAGTAGAGGTCTTACTCCATAAGCCTGATAACTACCATGATTCAAATGGAGCCTTGCCATATGTAAAGGTATATCAAGTAGGCACTCAGTTAACATTTGACAGAGTAAACTGACAAGATTTTTAAAAAATGGACATGAAATGACAAATTTAACTAAACATGAAAAACTATTATTGGATAGCATATTTAGAAGTCCAGACAAAGATGAATTTCAATTCATACTGGAACTGACTCACCTATGCAAATAGGTGAGGGCTAGGAGGGCTGTGTCTGCATCTCCAGGTTCTACTGAGGTAAGAGGATAATGTGAGCTGTATATATAACTGCTAACAGCCAAAATCTTAATGGAACATGGATCTCTCTTTTCTCCCCTTATTAAAACACTAGCTCTCCCTACAACCACTTAAATTTTCACTTGGAAAAAAATTCTAATAGATGAAACACTGAATGGGGGAAGGGGAGAGAGGGTTACTCACTTTCTCCCTCTGGACCTTGGGTCTACTCATCTATGACCTGGGGAGAAGCAGCTACTTCTTTCTCTCTTTCCTCTCATACATCCATGAAGCATTAACCAGATAACAGGACTATTGATGAAAAATAAAACATTAATTACTGTTACATTACTATTACCCTGAGAACTTGGGGGAGTACAGTCATGTATCAATAATACTCAGGGTAATAAAATAACATTGTTCAAAAGGGGGGGAAAGTATTTTAACCTTCTTTTGTATAACCTCATTATATATGAGGGCGTTACGTTGGGATTTAAACTCATGTGTAATCTGAACTATGTTATGAAACTACTAATTAACCATACTCCTGCCACAAATATACCTCTCCAACAAACCACAGTAAACACATATGAAGCTGGTCATGCAGATGATGTCATCTGCCCTTTAAGGCCTTCTGCATTTGAATTTTCACTTTGACATTTGTTAAGTATGTCCAAATTTAATAAGAATGCTAGATGGCATGTAATTTTCTGCAAAGGATTAACAAAGTTCTCATGAGAATATAAATACATACTTATTTAAATTTGAAGGTGGGGAAAAGGACACGTACCAAAGAATTGAAAAGTCAGACTACATAGCTAAAAATATCCTTCACATTCAACTCCCAAATTCCTTGCCAACCAAAAATCCTTAATATAAAACATGTGACTGATTTTCTTGTGTGGATTATTATGGAAGGAAATACCTCGTGTTTCACAGCTCAAGAGCAGGAGTAGATCTGTGCTTGGTAACCTTTACCACCCCACAAAACTGCAGCTGAGTTTGACACAGCTGGACGTATGCCACTGGGAACTGGAAGAGCAGGGAACAAAGCAGAGGAGGAAAACTTGCACAACCAAGCACATGCCTGCTCATGTCAATGTCTAGCTACACACATGTATGTAGATACACATATACAATGCACACACATATATGTACATATGTATTTTCTTATAGGAAAAGAAATTTAAGAAAACTACTAGGTCTAGAAGCACTCATTCTGCTCACTACAGATTTCTCAATAAGTGTTCCAGTCACAGCGACACAGTCATACATAGTAGACTCTTTCCTGGTTAGTGCACTCCAGCACCAATACCCAGTCTCTTACTCCCACAGGGTAACATTAGGATTTGAACACTTTTTCCTAAGATAATGAACACACTGAGAGTGCTAGATATGGAGTCAGGAAACATGGACTTGAACCTTATCTCTAACAATAGTGAGATGACCATAGATTTAACCTCTTCAAGCCTCACCTGTCACACCCCTAAAATGAAAATGATCACACCTACAGCACAGCACGGTTATTATGAGGCATGGGTGCTTGGCAAACCTTAAAGTACTATATAAATGTGAGTTATTATTCACTACAGCAATTTTTTTCCAGTATATTTTTAACCTGCTTGACTCAACATCTGCACCAGTTGATTATGGAGGGTTCTGTTGAGCCTCTAAAATACACAGTGGGGGTTGCCAGGGTGGCTTCAAGATCCTAAAGATAGATGCCCTTTCCTTTTCACTTTACAACAATGTCTTAAAGACTGTCTTTCCTCCCACACAACAATGAATATTTTGTAGAGAATGCCCCTCACTCAGCCCGCTATAGAGGGGGAGGCATCAGGAAGCAGCCTAACTTCCGGGAAATCACGCTCCCTTAGAGTGGGAAGGGGCCAGGGAGCTCACTGAGGTACAAGCTCCGACCAGTTAAATGACTGGTTCAAGGTCATTCCACTAGTTATCAGCAGTCACGCCCGGGCCCTTGTCGGGGGTCGGCGAACCACCTCACGTACCGCCGGCCCTTTTTTAACGACCTCCACAGGCCAGGCAAGAAAAGGAGCCTTCCCTTAAAGCCCGGGGTCGGGGGTGCCAGGAGGCCGGCCGTCCCATATGCTCCTTCCTTGGGGAGCCCCAAGACACCCCCTTGCCCCGAGGCCTCCCCACCTACTCGGGCTGCCCAGAGGCGGGCGAGCTGGGCCCTACAAGGGCACTTCAACAAGTCAGCAGGAGCCCCCCACGCGCGTGCACACCCACCCGCGCATACACTCATACTGCACATACCACACACACCCACACACTATACACGCGCGCTCACGCGGCCAGCGGCAGCCCGGGGCGTGCAAGCCGGGCCCCTCTCGAAGCCCGCGCCCGCCCGCCCGCGGCCCTCCGCCGCCCCGCCCGGCCCTCGCGCACGCCCGGCTCATCCCGCAGCGTGTCCCCGCAGCTGACCTGCCCGAGGCCCCGCTCGGCTCCCCCGGCCCCGGCTGCCGCCGCCGCTGCCCGCCGCCTTCCAGCCGGCGCCGCTCCCCAGGCCGGGGCCCGCACCTCCCGCACTGGGCATGCCCGGGCTGCACGGGGCAGGCTGGGAAGCGAGCGGGACCGGCGCTGCGCCGAGCGGCTGCAGGAGGAGGAGGAGGAAGGGGAGGAAGGAAGCGGAGGCGGAGGACCAGGAGGCGCATGCCCAGGAGGCGCCCGCCCCGCCCCAGCCTGGGAAATGTAGTTCCGAGGCGCCCGCCCCGCCCCCGGCGGCGGCCGCGCTGCTCACGTGTGTGTCCCCGCCCTCTCCGCACGGCCCCGCCCCCGGCGGCGGCCGCGCTGCTCACGTGTGTCCCCGCCCTCTCCGCACGGCCCCGCCCCCGGCGGCGGCCGCGCTGCTCACGTGTGTGTCCCCGCCCTCTCCGCACGGCCCCGCCCCCGGCGGCGGCCCCCGCCCTCTCCGCACGGCCCCACCCCCGGCTTTCTCGGCGCTGTCTCCTCTTCCATTCTCCTAGTAAGTCAGTCAATAAACTTACGTAAAGCGGCCGCCGTTTGCCAGGCACCGTGCTCTGCGCTGCTTGAGGCTCTCCGTACCTGCCCGAACCTCGGTTTCCTCAAACGTCAATAGACTAGAACCCCCCGAGGCACTTTCCAGCTGCAAATGCGACGATCTATGGCCCTTCCCCCTTGTCGCTTTTCCCCCCTTTCGGTCCATTTTGAGACCCATTTTCCTCTAGAGTAGAAGAACAGGAAGGGATATTGGTGATAAGGACCAAACGCTTTGTGGGCCAGAAAGGTTGGGAAAGCTGGTATTTGTGACATGTCTACACCCTCCCAGAGGGCTGAAGAGAGAACAGATGTAAAAAAAGATTCGGGGTAGATAAAAGGAAGAACTGGGAATGTAGGGGTCGATAATGGATCTGGGCCAGGGTAGGTGCGGTGCCGGAAATGAGGGAGTACAGGGATGACAGGGCTGGGAAAAGACCCTGGTGGGCCCCACGGCAGGGCTTCTTAGAGTGGGCTGCACACACCTATCAAGGGAGCCCGGTGCTAGAAGAGAATGGAGGGGAGGGTCAGGAACCACTTCTTTATTTTCACTCACCTCTAACCTAAAACTTTGCATTTCCTTCAGATATTGAAAAACATTATTCTAAGAAGACAGGTACGGCAAAGGGGCCAGTCCCACGTAACAGGTAAATCCTCCCAGTGGGAAGCGCGAGTGACAGCACCGCCCCGCTGGGGCCCCGATCCTGTTGCCCTGGGGGCTGTCTGTGGTGCCCTCACACCCTCCCTCGTAGCGCACTGGCCGTGAGCCCCTTCTTTTCCAATTAGAAGATCTTGTGTTGTCCCTCATGGATTTAACCATGGGAAGAAGCACGCGCACCTACCTCCTCTACCTCGGTTCTCGCTCTTCTTTCTTCACTCCCGCACAGCGCTTTGGCCTCACTTTTCATTCACGTGATGAGAAGAAATGAAATTTCTGAATGAAAAGAAATTCTGGACGGAGAAGACCGGCAGTTTAAATCTGAGCGTCCCCAGGAGGCGGAGCCAGAATGACAGAGTAGCAGGAAGCCGTAGGGTGAGCTCCCCCTCCCTCCCAAAAATACTGTCTTCCAAACAGACCCAGAAAATGCAGTGTGAAAACTGAATCCGACGGAAAGACCCCAGAAAAAGTCACAAGGAGTCACTTTTCCAGTCCAGATTTGTAGCTTGCAGGTACAGACTATAAAATGGAGCAAAAAGAGTGTCCCAGGCCAATAGGCCTGGACTTGGACCTATGATACTTGGACACTGCAGTAGGGAAAGGTGACAACTGACAGCTTTATTGCCCACTATGCAGTTTTAGGTAGGTCACAAATCCCAAGTGGACTGAGGAAGGGGACAGAGGGGTATGGGGTAGTAGAGAAGGGAATAAGAATATATTAAGCACCTCCTATATGCCAGGCACTGTGCTAAGAACTCTGCAAATATCTCATTTGATCCTCACAACAACCTTGGGAAGGTAGGGGTTATTGTTATCTCAGTTTTAGAGTTAGGAAACTGAGGCAAAGGGAGGGTAAGTGACTTGCCCAAGGTCATACAGCTAGAGCAACTACTAGGCTGGACTTCAGACCCCTGTTCTACCCACTGCATCACCTAACTAGGGTGGGTGGTGTTGATTTGGGAGAAGGATCATCAAAAGTCAATAACTGCTGTGTGGTTCAGATCCCAGGAGAAGAACAGGATCTCAGTTCTAGCTTCTAGCCTAGTCTGAATCCTGTAGAGGAAAAGCCAGAAAAGGAATCCTAGACCACAGGAAGCATGCAATTCTGCCATTTTAAACCAGCAAAGCTTTCCAGTTGACTGTTGAGGGTTAAGTCTAGCAGGAATCTACTGTTGCTCAGGCCCAAACTCAGGTCAAGAACTTGCAGAGCTCAGATCAGAAGGGAAGCAATCAGACTGCCCTGGATCAGAGCACTTTGGGAGCACCAAAAGCACCATCTTGAAATAATATGACTCAATACCCCTAGACAACAGAACTAGCCCAGATGTTCCCTAGAGAATTATGAAGGGTCCACCCCTAAAATCAAGTTCAAAGTCCAGGAAGGAAGCTGGAAGAATGAGACAATGAACAAAAAAGAATATCATCATTAAAAGCTATTATGTTGACAGGGATGCTCAAAACACAAACTTAGAAAGTAGAACTTCAAAACATTTACAAGCAAAACCTCAAAGTAAAACACAACTTGGGCACAAATTCAGTTAGAATTTCTGAAAGAGATAAAGCAAGAAGTTGATTCTTTTTATATAAGTTTAAAAAAATTTATTTATGTAAAATGAGAGCACTAGAAGAAATAATTGGAAAAGAAATGAGAGCCATGGAAAAAAGAATTGGGAAAGAAATTAACAGATTGACCCAAGATGTACAAAACATTGCCCAAGTAACAAACTCCTTGAAAATTAGAATGGACCAAGTAGGAGCCAATGACTCCAGGAGACAACAGACAAATAAAAAAAGTCAAAAGGCTGGAGAAAAATAGAAGAAAATCTAAGGTATCCCATAGCAAAAACAACAGACCCAGAAAACAGGTCAAAAAGAAATAATTTAAAACTACCTTAAAACTGACAAAACAAACAAGAAAGTCTATTCTAGACATCATATTTCAAGGGAGAAGGAAAAATTAGAGGGAGTATTGATTAAGGAGGGAATTAGTCCTAAGCATAAGATAATGCTGAATAAGGATATACAAAAATATTCATAACTCTTTTGAAGGTGGCAAAAAATGGAAATAGGAAGGGGATGACCCATAAACTGGGGAATAACTGAATAAAACATGGAATAAATGTGATGTAATACTATTATGGTGTGAGAAATGATGAAAGAAATGATGACTTCAGAAAAAACATGGGAAGACTTGTATGATATGATGTAGAGTGAAGTAAAAAGCAGAAACAGAAGAACAATGTATAAATGTCAACATTATGGTAAAGACAAAACTACGAAAGAATTAGCAACTCTGATTGATGTAACACCTAGCAGGGCAGTAGTTGGAATCCTCACAACTACCTAATTGAGAGGATCAAATGAGATAAAACTTGTAATTTGTGTAGCCAAGTGCCTGGCACTTAGTAAGTGCTTTATAAATGTTTATTCCCTCTTTCCCTGCCCCACCCTCTCCCAGAATAGCCACCAATGGTGATTCCCTAGAACCAATGATGAAACATGCTACCCACCTCCTTACAGAGATGCTAAATGAGTTTACCCAAGGGACCATTTATCCATCTCTAAGAAAGCAGCCTTTAACTCAATCAAAAGTAAAGTGAAATAGCTATGTGACCCTGGACAAGTCACTTAATCCTGTGTGCCTCTCAAACAAAGCAAAATACAACAAACAAAACCCAAGGCTTAGAGAGACGTAGGATTCTTGACTCAGTAAGAAGGCAAATGAGAATCAGTTTTATGCAGATAGCAACAATCCAGAGTGCTTCCCTGACGCCCTGAAGACTATCTGTGGGCCAAACGCCTGTGGTGCATCTCAGTGCTGATGGAGATGGACTGATCAGTAATAAGGACATCATCCTGGAGAGAGGGCTGAGCATTTCCAGAGTGTTCTCAATAGACTGTCATCAACCAATGCTAAAACCATTTACCTTATACCTTGATTTGAAGTCAATTAATTGAGGTTTTGAATGCCATGAAGCTTCTCTCATGTGGCAAAGTGCCTGGTGCTGATTCCATCCCAGCAGAAAAGGAAGGAGTTGTATGGGATGGCAAGACCCCTACTCAAACTGACTACTCAGAGGCATCTCAAGGTAAAAACAGAAAATCTCCTTTATTCGGTTCTCTCGAAAAACCAGGCGGTCCCTTCACCAGTAAAGCTGGAGTAGGGAGGCACCTTACAGAAGCAGAATGGTAATTTATATAGACCCTGACTCGAAAATCCCCCTCCCACCACAGACCATTATTCTCATTGGCTGAGAAGCCAGGTCTTACATTCTAGGCCCAAAATCTAACCAATCCCTTTTGAAACCCAGTTCAAATTTCCCGCTCCTGGACATTACAAAGCCCACGAAAATACACGTCCTTAGGCATTGAGGAGTTAGTGAGTCATATCCAATCATTGATCCTAAAGCAATACATAGCCTTATATAGAAATCACCCAACTCTGAAGGAATGGAAACCTGGGTCCAAAGTCTCTTCAACTCCAGGGAGAAGGCTCCACATTCCTGAGAAGTCTTCACTAAATATGTTCCCATTCAGAGTCCACTGCTCATCCAGAGGTTGACTGAAATCTTCTGGGTTTTATGCAATTCCCAGGAGATCAAGGATGCCTCCATCATCCATCTCTATAAAAGAAAAGAAATCAGATTGTCCTGTGACAATCATGGTGGGAGTGGGGCAGGGTGTCTTTCTCTTAGTCAGTGCCGGCAAGATTCTTGTCAGAGTCCTCTTTAATAAGCTTCTCTTCACCTGAAAGATTGTCATCCACCCAAAAGTCAGTGTAGCTCCGGAAAGAGCCAAGGAACACTCCGTATGGTATTTCCTCCCTGTCAACTCCAGGAGAATGCCAGGAGCAAAACAGAGGTCTGTACATAATGTTCGTTGATCTGACCAAAGTCTTTGATACCGTCAGTCATGAAGGCTTGTAGAAGATCATGAAATCTGGTTTCCTGAAGATGTACACTAGTATTGTACTTCAGTTTCATGATGGCAAGTTTAATCAGGTTCTGGATAAAGGACAATATTTTCACACTTTCATAATCACTAACAGAGAGAAGCCGGGCTCTAGACTTGATGTTTTTGGCAATGTTGTAGGATTCCTTCAACTAGGACAAAAAGTGGCATCAAGTCGCCTACCACAATGATGGCAAATTATTTAACTTGAAAAAACTACAAGGCAACGCTGAAGTGGAGGCAGAGTTGGTGCACAACTTTTTGTTCACAGATGATTGTGATTGTGCACACAATGCAGCCTCAGGCTGAGATGCAACAGAGTATAGCTCCATTCTCTGCCACTTGTGCTTATTTTGTCCTGATGATTAATAGCAAGAAAATAATAGTGTTCTACCAGCCAGCACCACATCATCCATACGAGGAACCACTAGTTACAGCAAATGGAGAAGTTTGGATAAGTTCATGTACCTCGGCAGGACACTTCCCAGGGATGTCACACATAGATGATAAGCTTGATGCACAAATTACCAGAGCTAGCTCAGTGGTTGGAAGGCTCTGAAGGAAAGTATGGGAGAGAAGAGGTGTTAGGCTGTCTACCAAACTGAAGTCTATTGAACTCTTGTGTTGATTTCACTGTTATATACTATGAAACCTGGCCAATGCACCATACCAGAAAATGGAACTACTTGCATTTGAATTATCTTGGGAAGATTCTGAGATCACTTGGCAAGATAAGGTATTTGATGCTAAGGTCCTCTCTTGAACTGTTAAGCATTCAAACTACTGCAGAGAGCCCAAATCCAATGGGATGGCCACTTTGTTTGAATGCCCAAAGGAAATTTACCTAAGACTCTTTGATGCAGAACTTGAACAAGGCAAGGCTCATAGGAAGGTCAAAAGAAGCAAGGAGGACACTCTCAAGGTTTCTCTGAAGAACTTCAGTACTAATTGTGAGACATGGGAGACGCCAAAACAGGCCCTCCCAGCATGATACGACTGACTCAAAGAAGGTGCGGTGTACTATAAGCAAAGCAGAATCGAAGCGGCGTAAAGGAAACATGAGATGTGAAAATCTAGAGATATCTCCATCCAAAATGTTCAATGGACTCTGCGCTCAACCTAGGGTAGAGTCTTCCAAATTCATATTGGATTGATCAGCCACAGTCAATGACACTATACCTTGACCCCAACATCATCCTCTTCTAGTACAAAGGATGACCAATATATATCTTTGTTATTATTTTTGTTTGGTCATTTCCATTCATGTCCAACTTTTTGTGACCCTATTTGGGGTCCTCTTGGCAAAGACCCTGGAGTGATATGCCATTTTCTTCTCCAATTCATTTTACAGATGTAGAAACTAAGACCAACAGGGTTGAGTGAATTGCCCAGGATCACACAGCTAGTATCTGAGGCCATATTTGAACTCAGGAAGAGGAGTCTTTCTGAATCCAGGCCCATCACTCTGTCTACTATACCACCTAGCTGTTGCAATGTATACGTGCTGTCGTACAGATGCATGGCTTGTATCTCTATGGCTAAATATGTGTACATATCTTGTAAATATTTGTATGTTGAAGTACTGGTTCTAGGGTCAGGAAGACTCCTCTTCCTGAGTTCAAATCTGACCTCAGATACTTACAAGCTGTGTGACCCTGGGCAAATCACTTAATCCTATTTGCCTCAGTTTCCTCATCTGTAAAATGAACTAGAGAGGGAAATGGCACAGTGCTTCAGTATATTTGCCAAGAAAACCCCAACTGGGATCATGAAGAGTCAGACGTAACTGAACAACTGCAACTTACTGCTTCCCTCATTAGAAGGTGAGTTCTTTGAAGGCAAGGACCATGTTTTTGCCTTTTTGCATTTCCACCACTTAGTACAGTCCCTGGTACATTGTAATTGTGTAATAAGTATCCATTGAGGAAGAGGAGGAGAAGGAATAAGAAATAGAAAAGGAGGAAATAAGGAGGGAGTTCATTCCAGGCATATGGCCATACAGCTACTAGTCAAGTATGGAAAAGTAGATTTTGAGCCAGATTTTGGAAAGCCTTAAATGCTAGGCTGAGGAGTTTTTACTCTATTTTTGAAGCAATGAGCAGTCTTGATAAGGAGTCAGAGAGTGACATAGTTAGACTTTATGCCTTAGGAAGATATTTTAAAATTATTCTTAATTTAAACATCACCCCCTCTGAATTTTCATAAGCATAGTACAACACACAAAAAAAGAGATTCTTTATGAACCTCAAATATTCATTTCATATAGCTTGGAGGTTTTTAAATACATAATAAATTCTACATTTACTTTCAAAACTGTCCTGCCTGTCTGTGCTTCCTTCAGAACTTCCTTCTGTCCTCTTCTCTGCTTTTTTTAGCTCAGTGGATAGAGTGCTGGGTCTGAAGTTAGGAAGACATTTTCCTGAATTCACATCCAGCCTCAGACACTTACTAGCTACGTCACTCTGGGCAAGTCACTTAACTCTATTTGCCTCAGTTTCTTTATCTGTAAAATTAATTGGAGAAGGAAATAGCAAACCACTCTATTATTTTGCCAAGAACACCTCAAATGGGGGTCATAAAGAGTTGGACATAACTGAGCATGCTTTTTAAAAAGTAAGGTTATTTTGTAATCATAGTGAGCATTGATTGATAAGAGACTGAAAGTAAGAGACTAATTAAGACAGAATTAGTTATGAGTTGATTATGGGCAGAATTAAAGTGTTATCCCTGAGAAATGAGAGAAGAGGAGAAAAGCAATTGATGTGAAGGTAGATTTTAGAAGACTGACAAATGATCAAATGGGGAGGATGAGGGGAGGAGAAAGAAGAGTCAAGAATTCGTCCAAAGGGACAAACCTGGGTGATTGGAAGGATAGCAAAGTTTGGAGGAGAGGAGCGTTTAGGAGTATGGAAGCATTTTGAGGGTTTGACCGCCCCCCTTTCTCTTTTTAAATTATATCACAATATAATATTATCACAGTACTTTAGTCTGGAGTCCTTTGTCTACTGTGAATATGAAATTCTTATCAATCTTTAACTGTCAAGTCCCAAACAATGTCCTATAGTGAAATCTTTTAAAATTATTCTGACAAAAGGCCTAATTTGGTTTCTAAAGGGAAAGGACTAATCATCTCAGGATAGGATTCCTTTCTGAAATCATTAGAGTAATGAACAGACTAAGAGAAGGAAATCTTTTCCTAAGTCTCTTAAGTGCAGCTAGGTGATGCAGTGGAGGACCAGACATGGAGTAAAGATTTGTGGTCAAAACTGACCTTAGATACTTACTAACTGTGTGACTCTGGACAAGTCATTTAACCCTGTTTGCCTCTGTTTCCTCATCTGTAAAATGAGCTGGAGAAGGAAATGGTCAACTATTCCGATATCTTTGCCAAGAAAACCTCAAATGGGGTCACAGAGGCAGACACAACTGAAAATGACTGAACAACAAGTCTGTTAAGAGAGGTATCTCTTGAGTTAACTTTTAACCAAGCAGAAAGGAGAATCCTTAAAGTATAGGTTCTCAAATATAAGGTCTGTAAATTTGTATTTCAAATCTTTTCCAACTATATTTCAGTATTTTTTATTTTATTGTAATTTGATGTATTTTATTGTATGCCTTCCTAACTATTAATAGTGCCTGACACATAAATATTGATTGGTTGAGTGACTGAAAAGGAAACCATAGATTTCACCAAACTGCCAAAGTGGTCTTTAATACCAAAAAGTTTAAGAATTTCTGTCTTATAAAGAGTGGTTAAAGAAGAATCCAATGATTTTAGGGCCTACCAAAAGTTAAATGACTATTGTTTTGTTTGATGAATCAAAACTGTTAACTGAACTTTCACCTGAACTCTGTACAGTAGCTATGTTTAATTTTATTGTGAAAATTTCTCTTTGTTTAGAAATACTACAATTTAAATTTGTCTCTACTAGGCTTGTTCTCAAAATACAAAGTACTGATTTTTTTCTTTAGAAATAAAAATAGTTTCACTTTTGGCTTGTGGAATTTGACATATCTGTGGGAATTCTGAAAATATGTGTCCAGAAGGTAGTTGATTAATGTGAAACTGGAGCCCAAGATAGAAACTAGAAATGAATATATAGATTTGAGAGTCATCTACACTGAGATAGCACTTAAAGCCATGGGAAGTCAGAGAATCTATATAGAGAGAAAAAGAACAAGGCCCAAGACAAAGCCCTGTGGAAAAGGAAAAGGTGATGATTTAATAAATGAAATAGAGAAGAAATGGAGAGAAGGAGGAACAGGAGAGAGCAGTGTCTCAGAAGACAAGGGAGGAAAAGGTATTGGTGGTCTTCAGCATAAAAAGCTACAAAGAAGTCAAGAAGGATGAGGCATTTAGATTTGGCAATTGAGAAATCTTGAGAGTATTTTTGAAATACAGTGAATGTTTAACAACCTGCTCTCTCAGGAAAAACCATGTACACAAACTTTTAAGTTAAGTTGGTCTTGTTATCAGTTATCTATCTCTCAGATAACTGAGGAACTCAGAAATGAATGAGTATCTCCCGAGCTAGAAGAAAACAGTTTTCTTCCATCATGTTTCTTCTGTTTTCCTCCATTATGTTTCTTCTGTTTTCGCTCAGTACAATCTGTACTGTCCTAGACACAACCCTCCCCACTTACTCTCTTTTTAAAAAAATCTTTGGATAAGGAGGTAAGAGAGGTCAGGAACTTTTCTTATCACCTTCAAAGAACTGGGAGGGAAAATGGAATGATTTTGGGAGTTATTGAAGTTGGATGGCTCCATGAAGGAGCACTTGGCCTTTTTCCTTTGGTTCTTGAAATGTTTAATGAACTATGGAGCCCTAGCATGTTGAGGACCTGTGTCTTGTGATTGAGGGGTATCATTGTGTGAGAGAGGATATTCTGCTTAGCAGAGTGCCTGGCAAATAGTAAGCACTTAATAAATGCTCTTTTCTTTCCTTCCACATGCAGGGTTAGGTCTCCAGAGGCATAGATTTCAACTTTTTAATATTTTTGAGTTATGTTCCCATATCATCTCCTCAACTAAATTCTAAAGTTAGTGTGGTGTTAATATGTTTAATCCTTCCCATGAAATTATATGGCATAGAAATTTGCAGAATAAGTACCTTTTTGTGGTTGTTAGGCATACTGTAGTGCTTTGCAAAGCTCTCTCGTCCATGTGCCAAAGAGACTCCAACAAGACCACTTGACAGGTGTCTTGAGTAGGGTTCCACCTGGTGGAAGATTCGGATATTACACTCTCTAATTGGATAATTAAACAAACGACTTCCTTTTTGGTTAAAGAAAGCTACAAACTGTCATTAGACTTGTTCTTCTCTGCTCCAGAAGGCAAAACTAGGAGTAATGGGCAAAGTAGCAGATTTAAATTCCATGCAAGAGAAAAAAATTCAATGATTTGTATGTGTATGTATTGACCTGTGATTTCGCTGGCATAGGGGATTCCTTTCACTAATGCGTTAGCAATATTCTATAACTATAGAGGGTTTCAAAGCATGATGAAGATGAGAAAACTACATCTGTGGAGTGCATTTATATCCTGGGAGTTCCTCATACTGATATAATCAGAGATATGGTCTTTCTTGAGGAAATGATATTTGAGTTGGACTTCAAAATAGTGTAGGAATTTGGGTTTGGAGTGGGGGTAATTGATAGAGGAATGAGGGTAAATGTGGATGGCCAGAAGAATGTTCTAAGAATAGGGAACAACACTGGCAAACGTATGAAGTCAGGAAAGGATAGGAAATGCACCAAGGATGGTAAATTGTCTACTTTGCTTAAAATATGGAGAATATGAAGGGAAATATGTGCAAGGTAAGCCTAGAAAGATAGGCTGGAACCAGATTGCGGGGGTCCTTGCATGTTAGACTGGGAAGTTAGTATTTCATTACATTGGCAATGAGGAACTATTAATGGGATATAGTATCATTCTTTAGGGCTCCCAGTCTATGATCCTAGGAACCCAGGGATTTTGAGAAGAAACTAATGTGGGCATAAGGAAGGAAATAACCATAAGGAAAACAAATCTTACAGATGTGAGAAGAATAGTTTGGAGGAGAGGAAGATCTGTAAGATGAGACCATGCAATAATCCTAGAAAGATAGCTTGAAGCTACAAGGCCTTGTAAGCAAAGATGGTGACTGACCTATTATTGTGGATAATGGGGATTCCCTTGAAGTTTTTGAGCAGAGTTTCAAGATCAGAGTTAATCATTTGGAAGCTGTTCAGCTGTTATGTCCAAGATTAATTGTAACAAAGAGAAAAAGGAGTTAGGGGGACCAGTTATAAGGCTCCTACAACATTCTAGGTGAGATATAAGAGGAGCCTAAACAAGGATGGTGACAGTGCAAGTGGACAAGATGAACAGGTTCCAAAGATACTTTGGTGGTATAATTGACAGAACATGGCAACTGATTAGTTGAGGTAGGGAGAGGATGAAGGAGAGGAAAGAGTTAAAGCTGATCCTAAGATTTTAAGTTGGGTGACTGGGAGAATGGCAGTGCTTTTAACAGAAAGAAGTTATAAGAAGGAGTAGATTTAGAGGGAAAGATAAAAAAGAGTTAATTTTAGTCATTTTTATCTTAAGACACTCAGCAAGACATAGGGAGAAGGTGACTGGAAATAGAGGAACAGAGGTTTGAGTGTCATCTGTATAGACATCATAGGTGAAGCCTTGGGAGTAGATGAGACTGTTGAAAGAGATTACAAGGAGAATAAGACTAAGAAAAATCAGCTGCACTTTTTTTTGTCAGTTAGTAGGTCATTAGTGACATTTAAGAGATCAGTTTCAGGCTAGTGGTGGAGGTGGAAGCCAGAGTATGAGGAGCTGAGGAATGAATGAGTGGGTAGTAGGGAAATGGAGCCAGCAAGTACAGACTACATTTTCTAGAAATGTCTCATGGATGAAAAGGAATGAAATATAATGGTAGTATAAAAGTGAATCTTTTCTTAGGATAGTTATTATTTAAATGTGCTCTAGCTCTATGATATGTAATCCTAAGAAGGACTCAATTCAGAAAGAAAGATTGAATGGCAGGAGAGGGAAAATGATGAATGGGGCAAAATTTCTTAGGAGGTGAGAAGGGATGGGATTAAGGTGACAAGTAGAAAGATTAGTTTAGGCAAAAAAGAGGACGAATGCTTCCAGAACTCTATATTAATTCTACTTAGCTCATGCCCCAAATCTTGTGTTAGGACTGAGCTCTGTTTTATAACTGTGGTTCTAGAGGTGGGCAAGAAAATGTTAGAATAGTTGGGAGGGAAGCCCTGGACTTGGAGTCAGGAGACCTGGTTTCAAGTCCTGGATCTGACATTACTAGCCATATAAATATTGACAAATCAGTTCAGCTCTCTGAATTTCAGTTTCTCTGTCTGCAAAATGGGAATAGTAATATCTATTCTACTTTGAGAGGTTGTGAATAAAGTGGTGGCAAACACTGTAATTCTATAAAATGTGATCTTTTCAGAAATAATTGTATTGGCTCATTGGATCATAGACAGAGCTGAAAGGGACCTTGGAGATCATCTAGTCCAAATGCCTCTTTTTATATATGAGGAAACAGAGTCTCAGAGGTGCTAATGGTGGTCTACAAAAAGTGGTCTATATAAACATGAGCTTTAAGTAACAAATGGAGAAAGGGAAGTATATCATGTGGTACAGGGAAATAATAGCAGGCTGATGATCTTTCCTCTTCTTCAGTTGAATTGGGGAAGTATGGAAGAAAGTAAAACCTGCACAGGAAAAGAGATGGAGGGAAAGGGTAAGAAGGAAGATTGTACTATGGTACAATGCCACATGCACTATGTGCTAAACTCTGGGGACACAAAAAAGGGTTAAAAAGAGAAGAGCCCATGTTTTAGTCAAGGTTAGGAGGTTAAAAAAATAAAGAAAGTTTAAAATAGCTTGGACATAAACATCAATTTGATGGGTTCCTATGATGGAAAGAGGACTTATAGCTACACAGAAAGGGGAAAACAGCATTGGAGTGAAATACTAGTGATCTAGTAGAAGAGTATAAATTTGAAATACATAAGAGGATCATGCAAAAACTAGACCTGCATGATAAAGTTATGAAACAGTAATAATCATATCTTATATTTACATAGAACATTTGCATATATTAACTTATTTGATATTTATGGCATCCCCTTTGAGGCAGGTAGAGGTATTATTTTTTCCATTTTAGAGATAGAAAACTGAGACAAAAAGGAGACAAGGTAGTTTAATGGTCAGAATACTAGCCTAAGTGTCAGAAGACTTTGCTTTTACGTCCATTTACACTACTAATTATCTGTATGAGTTTGAACAAATCGTTTAAGCTCTCTGAGCTTCCATTTCACAATCTAGAAAGTGAGGAAGTTAGACAACATGGTTTCTAAGGTCCATTCCAGTTCTGATTGTCTGATATATCTAAGAGAACAAAGAGAGTTATTGATGCAGTCAGAACTAGAACTTAGTTTCCCTTATTTTCAGTCCTGGCTTCTTTCTTATGGACCTTTGTGACTTTTAGTGAAATTTGCTTTGATACTTTTCTAGTCACAGACTTTCTTTAAAAGTCTTCTTCAGACCTAGTACATTAATCATCATCACACTCCAAATATCTTTTTATTCCTCAGTAGCACCATTCTTCTAGTCCCCCAGTTTCACACCTTTGGCGTCTTGCTCAACAGTTCACTCTGCTTCACCGGTTAGTGTCCAAGTCTTGTCATTTTGGTCTTCACAGCATGTTTCTCACCTTCCTCTGCTCTCTACTTACACGGCCAGCACTAGTTTGAACCTTTATCACCTCTTGCCTTGATTATTGAATTATCTTCCTAATTGGTCTTGGGACTTTCCCTTCCAACCATCCTCCAATACCAAAGTAATTTTCCCAAATTATTGGTCTGATCATGCCACTCCCTACTCAATAAAATCCCGAAATTCCCTACTATTCCTAGGATCAAATATAACCTCTTCTGTTTGGCATTCAAGCCCTTTACAACCTGATCCCAACTTATTTTTCCAGTCTTCTCATATGCTTTCTACTTTCCTGAATATTTTAATTCAATTGGCCTTCTTACTACTGTTCCTTGCACATGACACTCCATCTTCTATCTTTGTGCCTTTGCGTAGTCTGTTCTCCATATTCCTTCTTCACCTCTTCCTCTAATCAGCTGGAAACTTTTCAGTCAACTAAAACTCTTATGCAAACAGTGGATTGTAATATATATCACTCAATGTGGACACTTGATCAGCTTTAGCCCTGCTGAAGCTCAGAATTCCTGAACTTAAGTGTATACCAGACGCAGTGTTTCTGGAAGCAAGGATTAATGGGCATGGTGCCACCATGCTCAATCCTTTGAAAATTTAGTTTTGGGATTTTTTGGGAGGGTCACTCAACCAGCATTTATTGAATGTTTCCTGTGTATTGATGTACTATGGTACAATGCCACATGCACTATGTGCTAAACTCTGGGGACACAAAAAAGGGTTAAAAATAGTCCCTGCACTCAAGGAGCTCACATCATAACGAGGAGAGACAACATACAAACAACTATATGTAAACAAGATATAAAAAAGGATAACTTGGAGATAAACACAGAGGGAAGACATTGACTTTAAGGGGGCTAGGAAAGTGGGATTTGATCTGAGAACTGAAGAAAGCTGGGAGGCAGAGACACGAAAGAGAATACCTCAAGCACCGAAGAGCCAGAATAAAGACATGGAGTCAAGAGATAGGGCTGGGGCCCAGGCTGAGCAGTTAACCAGTGCCTTCAAATGGCTTCAGGGCCCCAGGGCTGCTGTTGGATTAAGAATAATGCAAACCTTGCTGTGATTCTGTAGGGTACAGGGAAGGGGATTAGTCTCCCTCAATATTAAGGAGTACCTTTGGCATGAAGAACTCAAGCTGCCTTATGTCTCTTTTCTATATTTTAGTTCATAGGCTAGAAAGTAGTGTATAGGGCACTGAACGTGGCCCTTTTGTTTTACATATGAGGAAACTGAGGCTGGAAAGTTGTACAACCCTGCCTGATGACAATATCACAACTCCCTTATTGGCATAAGACTTTCCACTTGAAATGTCTATAATGGTTTTTATCTAGCAAGACTTGACCACATAGATAGAAGCTCCAGTGGGCTAACTCACTGGCAAAACCATTCTGCAGGCTAGAAAGGAGGGCTCTTGGTCATAGAGGATAAAAAAAGAAAGAATTAAAAGGTATCATTAATAGATAGATAAATGACATGGGTCAAAAAATAGTGTTTGTAGGCTTTCAGTCTCACTTATATCTCCCATCAAAATGGTCATGATTCAGAATGTTTGATTAAACAGATATAGACTAAATTTATACAGTACAAATTTTTCCTGCTCTTGTGAAATCCATATCATTGAGGTTTTTCTGCTACTCTTCCTGTCGTAAGACAGCAGGAACAGTGCAGCAGGAACAGTGCAGATACGCAAGCTGATGAACAGTATTCTGTTTTCCAAATACAGAATCTGTGCTTCCATGAGGAAGGACTTGCCCAGGGCCATGCATATGGTAAGGATTTCAGGGACTTAACCTACAGAGGAATGCCTGAGAAAGCTATCTACCCCACTCCCTTTCTTGCTTTGCTGGTAGATTTGCCCTGTTTTCCCTTTGGTTCTATGTGTGTGGCTTTGGAAAAGTCATTTAAACCTCAGTGAAACTCAGTTTCCTAATATGTAAAATGAAATAGGTGGTTACTGAGGGGTAACCTGGTATAGTGGACAGATTGCTGGACCTACTTATAGGAAGAGCTGGGTCCAATTGTCTTAGCCATTGTGTGGCTCTGGCCACATCCTTTCACTTGTCTGAGTTTCTGTTTTCTCATCTGTAAAATGAACGAGTTAAGCTAAGTAGCCTTTAGGGGTTTCTGCCACCTCTAAATCGGTGGTTCTAGAACTCATCTTTAATGACCCTATAATCCTAAGAAATGAGTGAAATAAAATCTTGGTTACAGGTAAAAATTGGGAATTTAGATCTGAAGTAGCTTAGCCCCAAGGACTGAAAGAGAACTAAAAAATGGCTTCTCAAAAATTAACCAGAGGTTGAAAACAAAAGGTCAAGTCCAATTGTTTTTATTTTTGCTTTCACTTTTCACTTTAAGCAGCCAGAAGCTTGTTAAGGCCTAATGCCCTAGCATTTTGTATAGCCACTTAGGAATCTGAAACAAGCAGGGGGGATGTTTAGCTCATCAGGAGCTCTGAATAAAGTGAAATGTGTCTTCTAAATTTATTGTGTCATCTAAGATGGTCTAAGTTGGGGGTCAGACATTTGAAGGAAAAACAGATGCTTCAACATGATATCTCAGAGAGGGGAGGGTGGGAGAGCATGTTTGGTACTTTACAATTTTCTTTGTGAGACAAAGAGACTGGATACATTAACATATTTACATATTAACATTATCCTCACAATGAGGTGCCTATTTGGACCCCACATCAGGCCAAACAATAGACTTGGGCAAGTGCCAGACCTCTCCGGCTCTCAAATTTGGATGAAGGGAAAGAGGAATGGGTAGGGTTTTGGCTCAGATTCTTCTACCAAAATGAGATCATTAACACAAGATTCACCCTCCCATCCCTCTAGTGTCCCCTTCTACCTCTGGGGGGCCTAGAACCAATCGGTCCCTTTTTCTCTTTGGTAGGCATGATTCTGCCCTTGGGAATGCAGCAGCCCTTGCTCAGTTACTATGGGAACCCTATTGGCATGGCAACGAGGCTGCCGTATGAGAAGCTGTAGCAGTGTGAGCAGTGAGGTGGGGGGGGGGGGGAGGTTGGGAGAGCAGCGAGTGGAGGAGGGAAGCTGCCATCCAGTTGAGGAAAAAGGAAGAGGAGAGATGGCCAGCTGGTCCCTTATCTCCCTGGAAGGCCCCTATGAGGAGCCCTGGTGAGTTCAACTCTGTGAAAACCTCTCCCAGCTCTTTTCCCCAGGCTGGAAGCAGCCCCGGGCAGGAGTATAGACCAGAGGTCGTTTGGGGATTTTCCTCCCCATCCCCTATCCTGAGCCACTGAGAAGAGCACAACAATGGGAAAGCTTTGTTAGGCTAGCAACAGAGGCTTGGGGCTGAGGAAATGTGGGTGGGTTTTGACATTAAGTTTAAATTATCATCAAAACCAGATAACAATACTTTTTGTTTGGTTGTCAATCTCCAATACATTTTGAAACCAATGTCTAGGGCTCAGAATGAAGTATCTTGACAAAAAATGGTAAACACCTAAAACAAAAAAGCAAATCTTTAAAGCAGGATAGAGTGAGGATGAAGGAGTGTCAGAGATTCTGGGGAGAAAGCCAGCCAGGGTAGCTGATGAAGATATGTGAGTGGTTAGGAATCCTGCTTCATGTCTGCGAGCATCCTTAGAATTTGTGCCCTGACTCACCTCCTCTGGGAGACAGGGAGATGAGGAAGCTCTCACTGCCTCTATTTCCAAAGTTTTGGCCCTGATATGCCTCATTTGGAAGGCTGTGTTGGAAATAAATAACTTTACAATATCATAGAATAATAAAGCTAGAAAAGAGTTTATAGTTCATCTTGACTTACAGATGAGGAGAATGAAGTTTAGAAAGGCTGGTCTCTCCAAGATCACACAGGAGCAGAAGACACACTTGAGCCCTCCTGTCCTAACTCCCAGTTCATTGATTTTTCCATTCTGCCATCGTTAATTGGGGGCATACCAAATTTTATTGTAGAGACAGATTTTGGAAGTGTAGAACCCAGAATAAGGAGTTGTCTGCCAAGCCACAGGGCTCTTTATAATGCGGTTGGTTAAGGGGATGCAACATGATGAATTTAAAACTGTACTAGGTTTGGCATCCAAGGCCCTTGGCTTATGTCCTATCTCTGCCACTTAATATCTGTATGATTTGGGTAAAACCATTCACTGCTTTAGGTCTCAGATTCTTCAACTTTAAAATGATGGTATTGTCTAGGCAACTTCTAAGGTCCCTTCCAGCTCTAAGTCTGTGATTCTAAGGAAGTAACAAATATGACAAAGATTCTAAGTTCAAATATAAGAAGGTTCTAGGTTCTCAGAGAGTACACCAGACAAACTACAGAAACTCTTGAGAATCTTTTTAGGGAAATGTATTGTCACCTTGATGTGTGTGATGCAATCTGCTGAGCGAGTAAAGATAGGCTGACTTTGTGGATAGAATTACTTTTTGATTTTCATAATAGCATGCGCGTGTGTGTATGTATATGAATGTATTAGACTAGGCCTATAATTTCATTAGTTTAGGAAACTTTCTCTACCATTGTAGATGAGCATTTGCTCTGCAACTTAAAGTCTTAGAGAATTACCTAAGGCATAGCGATTGACTTACACACACTGACACATAGTCAGTATGTGTCAGAGGCAGGAATCGAGCTCCACCCACTATCCCATGTTTCCCTTCCATACTTATTTTAAAAAATTACTTTATTTTTTAATTAATAAGCATTTATTGTCTCTTCCTCACATTGTCCTCCTCCCTGTATTGCTGCGTGGGAAAACAAAAACAAAAACTTTGTAACCAGTATATATATAGTCAAATAAAATAAATTCCCACATTAGCTCTGTCTAAAATAGTATATCTCGTTCTGTATCTGGAGTATATCACCTCTCTATCAGGAAGTAGGAAGTTTGGCTTCATTATTAGTCATCTGAATTTATGGTTAGTTCTTGCACTGATCAGAGTTAAGTCTTTCAAAGTTGTCTTTACCTTATTATTATTGCATAAATTCTCCTAGTTCCACTTGGTTCACTCTGTATCAGCTCATACAATACAGTAAAGGTTTTACTGAAACCATCCTTTTTATCACTTCTAATGGTCCAGTAGCACTCCATTTATATAACATAATTTGTTCATCCTTTCCTCATTTGATGGACACCCTCTTATTTTCCATTTCTTAGCCGACACAAAACGACCTATAAATATTTTTGTTTATGTGGATCCTTTTCCTTTTCCTGTTTTTTTTTTAAGGTATAGGCCTAATGCTGGGTCAAAAGTATACAGTTTAGTGACTTTGGGGGCATAGTTTCAAATTGATTTCCAAAATGGCTGGGCAATTCATAGTACATTATCAATAGTACATTAATTTACCTGTTTTCTTGCAGCTCATCCAACATTTATCATTTTCCTCTTTTATCATCTTTGCCAATCAAATCAGTATGTGGTAGAATCTGAGTTGCTTAATTTGCATTTGTCTAATTATTAACAATTTGGAGCATTTTTTAATATAGCTGTCAGTAATTTGGATTTCTCCCTTCTAAAACTGCTTGTTTATAACCTTAGACTATCAATTAGGGAATGACTCTCAGCCTATAAATTTGAATTAATTCCTCATACATCTTCTAGCTTTATCAGAGAAACTTGCTGCATATGCCCATCTTTCCACAATCCCTCCAATATTGATTATTCCCATATTTAGTCAATCTTTGCCAATTAATTGAAAACTCAGTTATTTTGATTTGCATTTTTCTTTTAATTAGTGAATTGGAGCATTCTATCACATGATTAGTAGCTTGCAATTCTTCTTTTGAAGCTGCTTATTCATATCCTTTGAACACTTGTGTATTGAGGGATGGCTTTTCGCCTTATATGTTTTTGTTACTTGCCTAGAAATGTTGGATATTAGACCCTTATCGGAGATATTTAATTATAAAGATTTTTTCCCACTCTACCTCTTTCCTTCTTATTCTTCTTGTATTGATTTTGCTCATGCAAAAGCTTTGTACTTCACTCAAATTAAAAGCAAGCAACCTTTCCTTTCAAATCTCCAAATGATTAGACATTCTTTGAAATATCCATATATAGAAGTAAATTTTGAACTAGGTTCTTTCCTGTGTAAAACACGTCATCTTCCATTCCTTGAAGAATCTAGAATTACTTCTAAGAGGTAATTGGTACTTGATTAAAAAACACAAGCAAACAAAAACAATTGGTCAGTCTCCTGAGGATCCATAAAAAACTGTGTTTGCCTGTTAAGAGTCAGTCTAGGCCATTAACAGCCATGTGGAGGAGACCCCTTTGCCTTTGTAGCATATAGGCTCTGCGTTCACTCTCCCCAATCCTCATTTAGAGCTCAGCCTGCTACATTCCTCCTCAGGGTTCTAGGAATCCCCCTTCACAGGCTAGGGATAGTTGCCTAGGACTATCATTCTTCCGTCCATCTGTTGTTTTCCCCCAATATAATTCACCAGTTAATGTCTCTCCAGTGTCATCTAACTAGATGATTTCTCTTCAATATCAACCAACCAATTAACATCCCTTAGCTTTTACAAAGGGACGTTTACTAAGAAAGTTTAGTACAAACATCTCTGAAACTGGAGACCTACTCTCTTCCACCATCTCCTTTCCAGGAAAGAGTGAATCCAACTTAAAGTGGTGGTTTTCAATCATTCCTACTATCAAGTTTACTTCCAGGTGAGGCATAGAGAGGGGAGCAGTTGTTCCCTTGCTAGCAGGATTCACATTTCAGCTTCTGCATTGATTTGCCATTGAACTGTATCAAGCAGGTTGCCCCTTAGGGGTATCTCTTCATCTGGCTTGGCTGCTGTGGTTACTGGCAGACTTTGCTATAGACCCCAGTTGCTGAACCTCTGGTGATTCTTCTGATCTTTCAAAGCTTATAAGGTTACAACCTGGTCCATCTGTCTCTAATACTCATTCGCCTAAGGTCAAGAAAGAATACAACCATCAATCAATAAACATTTATTAAGCAACTATTATATGCTGAGCACTGTGCTAAGTACTGAACAGACAGAAACAGAGGTGGCACCATGTATTCATGGCTATATGGTGCTTGGGATGGGAGATCAGGCAGCTGTTGGTAGCTGTTGTCCCTGCTATTACCTCTCCCTGTACCCAGATGCTTATAGCATTTCTTCCTCCTCTCTTGAAAGCTAACTAGAAGGGAAAAAATCCTCTTTTGTTTAAGTCTTTTTTCATTTTGCACAGTCAGTTCCACTACTCATACTCAGTTAAAAATCTTTTCATCACAATGTAGTAAATTAGCAAGAAGCAATCAGAGGATGTCTGCGTGTACTCTCAGTCTGGGATGGGAAGGGCCTCTCCATCATGTACTTGTGGAAGTAGATTCACCCAGTTTCCAGGTAGATGTGCAGCACAAAGAGAATATTGTACATGCTTCTAAGGACTGGGGTCTTCTTTGGCCAATCCCTCCATTACACCTATAGCTAGAGGTATTAAGAGAGGATCTTCTCTCCCATCTCACCTTCATTAGCATTGGTGTGTTGGTGGAGCTATTCACACAGTAGGAGACACTGCATCCCTCAAGGAGCAGTCACATATACTCCAATCAGACACAGATAGAGAGAAGCAGTATTTAAGTAGCTCCGACAACAAAGAGAACAACATGGACTCAAGAGAAAATGAGCTATGGTGTTTGAAAGTGGAGCTGCGGAGAGATGCAAACTACGGAAGTCTTTCTGGGCAAATTTCTCAGCAGAGACTTCAAAATAAGAGAAAAGATATTGAGATCCTACAGTACCAGAGACCTGGATTGCCTTGGTCCCATAAATTTTCTTATACATGTACCTAATCATCATTGAGTCTATTGTTGGACTCAAAATATGTTCCCCCTCTCCCCACTGATGTTTGTTTATATTTGTGAGAAAATGCAACCCAGGTTAATGGGGAAAATCTTTTATAGCTCTTTTGCATACTGTATTATCTTCATAAATCCCTTTGCTTTGACCTATTCATGTCTACCTACTGACTGGTAAAAGAAATCACACCAGAGGGGGCTTGTGAACTATAGTATTAGGAATGCAGGAGTTCCCTGTGAACCTGGGAGTACTAGTTGCCCTCTGGGGGGCCTACTCAGTGGGCATAAGTAATCTAACCATTGAGTGAGTGGTCCAGAAATGGTACTATACCTGTTTATATGAGGCAAAAGAGATATTGGATTTTTAGAAATTTCCACGTCTGATTTTAGCTATATTCTTTGACTTTTTTCACTATGGCTACTTCTAAAACAGCTCTTGGTGTCATATGAAGTAGCCTCATCCTTCCCTCACATATTCCAGAGATCTGATTAATCTCTCACCTCTAATAATTTCTGTTTTTCCAGCTCTGAGAAACACCCACAAAATAAAAACAGCAACACCAATAACGATAGCTCCTATATATGTAACTTTGTAGTTTACAAAGCACTTCGATTACTTTCAGTGGAGAGTGGTAGAGTCCTGGGCAGGGAGACTTGACCTTTTTGTGGCTTTGATCTCTTTGGCAACCTGGTGAAACCTGACTGACCCCTTCTCAGAATAATATTTTTGAAGGCATAAAATTAAATATATAGGATTAGAAAGGAAAATTATTCTAATGAAATCAATTATCAAAATGTTTTTAAAAAATAAGTTCCCAGACCCCAGGTTAGGAATCTCTATAAAGACCTAGGTTCATACTCTGGTTTTGATGTTTACTAGTAGTATGATCCTAGACAAGTCACTCTAATCTCTGAGGCTCAGTTTCCTCATCTGTAAAATGAGAATGATAACACTTTCGCTACTTACTTCTCAAGACTGTCATGAAGAAATTTCAGTAGAGTGAAGGGACGCAGAACTAAGAATCATAACCGAAGGGAATTTTTGTGCCATATACCACACCCACATCAAGCTGCATTAAAGGTGCCCTCACTTGATAGGGAGACCTACAGGACACCACTCAGTAAACCAGCATAGAGATGCTGCTCAGGAGATTGTGGTGGAGGAGGAGCTAATCCCAGAGCAGTGAAGAATTTCAAATACTAAATTCCACAACCTCTAAATTCGGTGCCCAGAGGAAAAGTTCTGCTCTCCCTGCCCAGGTTATGACTCTGTTAAACATTTTTAATTTTCAAGGAAGAAAGGCTGCAATGATTCAGGATGTTTTTCTTGAAGAGAATAGCTATAGTTCAAATGCCCCATCATCAATATCTTTTGGACTTAGTCAAGAATTGCTTTTTTCAGGTTAGAATAACATAATGAAATGAAAACTAGCCTTAGCATTTTCTTCTTCCCAAATCTACTTAAATGAGTCCCCCAAAAGACTAAAAAGTAAGGAGTTTGGAGAAAAGAACCAGAATTTTCACTGGTAAATGGTGCAGCCAAGTTAATTGACAAGAATAATAAAACCATAACCTAGAAATGGACATAATTCTAAGTAAGTGTCACCTGCTCCCTTCTCCATTTAGCTACCTGTTTCTCCCTTTGAAAGCCCTGATCCAGTCATTTGGGAGTCTCTCTGGAATGTTGGCAGGTTGGAAAAAGTGGGAATGACAAGACATGATAACTACCTCTTCATGTTAGTCTTCTGGCCAATACCCATGCTCTGAATCCATCCACGTAGGACAGTACAGGTTGACAGATCACTTGATACTTGATCCTTGATAGCCTCTTGATTCTTCCATATTCATTTTCCACAATTTACTCCTACAGCCTCATCTCAGCAACACACAGGATGATTGCACACTTGACATTTCCATCAACCCCAACTGTTTGGCTCCCATGCTCATGATCACTGAAATCTCTTTATCTGCTCATACTTGGTTATCATTCCACCTCTCCATCTGCCTTGCATCCTCTTAGCCTGTCCTTTCATTATGACCTCCATTCTCTCCACCCTTGAATTCTTTCCCCAGCCAACATCCATACATAGGCTACACTCTCTTCCCTTACTCCTCTTGACCCTTTGATGAACCAGTTCAATTCTACATGGTCCTTTTCTTTAGAGTATCTTGCCCCCTTATCCTATTGTTGATCTTGCCCTACCAAACTTACTCTACGTACCTTTTCTCCTGGGCCATCTCCAATCGTTCTGATTTATATCTTGCCACTGGACCCAGATAGCTCCGGAGGAGAGAGTGAGACTGATGACTTTTCACAGCCCTCTCTCACTTAAATCCAATTCACTCGCAATTCATGGCATCACCTTCCTGATGTCATGGTCTCTTCAGGAATGAAGGAAAAGCAACCTCTTGTGAGTACTAGTAGCTGCCCCACTGGGGACCCAACTAAGTCACTTCCAGCTGAGCAGTGCAGTTCCTTCTTTCCTTCCTTGCTTCCTTCTTTCCTTTTCTCCCTCCCTCCTTCCTTCTCTCGCTCTTTCCTTTCCCTCTGTCCATATAGGTATCACACCTTTACCTGCAGGTGCTCTGCCCAAAGGAATATAAATTTTGATTGCTGAAACCTCACAAGATATCTTGAGGTTTACTGGCACTCTTAGTCCATAAGCTCTCTATCTGGAAGTAGGTAGCATGTTTCATCACTGAGTCCTCTGGAACTGCGGTTGGGCATTGTTCTGATCAAGTTCTTAAGTCTTTCAAAGTTGATTGTCTTTACAATATTGTTGTTAATGTACAAATATTTCTCCTGATTCTGCATGTCTCACTTAGCATCAGTTCATACAGGTTTTTCTGAAACTGTCCCCTTAATCATTTCTTATAGCATAATAGTATTCCATTGAATTCATTTGCCATAATCATTCAGCAATTCTCCAATGGATGGGCATTCCCTCAGTTTCCAATTCTTTTCCACCACCAAAAGAACTGCTAAAATATATATGTGTGTGTGTATGCATATACATATATATATATATATATACACACATACATATATATATATATACACACACAGACATTATACATACACATACATTATATACACACACATACATATATAGCTCCTTTCCCCCATTTTAAAAATCTACCAGATATAGTAATAATATCCCTGAGTCAAAGGATATGCAGTTTTATTGCTTTTTGGGCAGTTTCCAATTGCTTTCCAAAATAGTTGGACTAGTTCATAGCTACATCAACAGTGCATTAGTGTGCCTGTTTTATCATAAACCCTCCAGCATTCCTCATTTTTTATTTTTGTCATTCTAGCCAATATGATGGAAGTGAGGTGGTATCTCAAAGTTGTTTTAATATGTATTTCTCTAATTATTAGGATTCAGAGTATTTTTTATATGGCTATTGACAGGTTGGATTTCTTCCTCTGAAAACTGCCTATTCATATCTTTGACCATTTATCAATTGGAGAATGGCTCTTATTCTTGTAAAATTGATAATTCCCCATGAGGTGAGCATTACAGACTTTACAATTACTTCTGGCTATGAGGGACTGATTTATGGTCAACTCATGAAATTGCATGTTGCTTCTGTGGCAATAGAAATTCATTCACTTTTCTGTTGGAAATGCTCTCAGGTATAAAATAATTACCTACAAGCTAGTTAGATGATCGCAAAGATGTTTCAAATCTCATGGAATTTACCATTTCCCCTGTGGGAAAGAAATCAGTGAGGTTAATCAACCCTAGAGATTAGAGATAGAAAGGAATATAGATTTGAATTAAATGTTGGTTTGTTTGAAGAAGACTAGTGACTGAAAAAAATCCATAGCAGTCTTTAACTCTTTTATGACAGAGATTGAGTATTTAAGTACTGCACAGGGCATAACGACAGTGTTCAACCAGGTTGCTCAATTCCACATTGGAATCTAAAAACTAAGGCATTTTGTTAAAGCTTTATCACTGATTTTGGCTTTTTATAGCAGTCATTTCTTGATATGTACCTCTAACTTCCTCTACCACTGAATCCTCTTTTTATAGTCTGGAAAAAAAATCATATACCACAATAGCTATTACCCAATTGATGGACATCACCTCCATTTCAAATTCTTTGCTGCCACAAAAAGAGCTACTATAAATATTTTTGTACAGAAAGGTCAACCCCTCCTTTTTTAACTTTTTAAGATACAGAGCTATATTGGTATTTCTGGATCAAGGGGTACGCACAATTTTTCAGCCCTTTGAACATAGTTCCAATTTGCTCTACAGAATAGTTGGATCAGTTCACAACTCAACCAATAATGCATTAGTGTCCCAATTTTCCCACATCCCCTCCAATATTTATCATTTTCCCTTTCTGTCATATTAGTCAACCTGATAGGTGGAAAATGGTACCTCTGAGTTGTTTTAATTTACATTTCACTAATCAATAGTGATTTAGAGCATCTTTTCATATGACTATAAATAGTTTTGATTACTTTGTCTGAAAACTGCCTGTTCTTATCATTTGACAATTTATCAATTGGGAAATGACTTGTATTCTTATAAATTTGACTCATTTCTCTATGTATTTGAGAAAAAAAGGTCTTTATGAGAGACATTTACTGTAAAAATCTTCGCCCAGCTTTCTGCATTCCTTCTAATCTTGGTTGCATTGCTTTTATTTATGCAAAACAATTTTAATTTAATATAATCAATATTATCCGTTTTACATCCTGTAATGCACCTACTCCTGTTTGGTCATAAATTCTTGCCTTATCCATAGATCTGACAGACAAACTACTTCATTCTCCTTTAATTTGCTTATGGTATCACCCTTTATGTCTAAATCATGTACCTATTTTGATTTTCTCTTAATATATGGTATAAAAGTTGGTCTATACCTAGTTTCTGCCATACTGTTTTCAAGTTTTCCAGCAGTTTTTGTCAAATAGTGAGTTTTTGTCTTAAAAGCTTGTATCTTTGGATTTATCAAACCCCAGATTACTCTAGTCATTTACTACTGTGGATTATGTACCTAATCTATTCTACTGATCCATCACTGTATTTCTTAGCCAGTACCAGATAGTTTTGATAATTATCACTTTATAATATAATTTGAGATCTGATACTGCTAGGCTACCTTCCTTCATTTTTTTTTCATCAATTCGCTTGTTATTCCTGACATTTTGTTCTATATGAATTTTGTTCTTATTTTTTTTCTAGCGCTGTAAAATAATTTTTTTGTCGTTTGATTGGTATGACAATGAATAAGTAAATTAATTTAGGTAGAATTATCATTTTTATTATTTTAGCTTGACCTACACATGAGCAAATGATATTTTTCCATTTATTTATTATATTTCCATTATATTTCCATTTATTTATTATTCCATTTATTAATTATAAAGTTTTGTAATTGTACTCATATAGTTCCTGAGTTTGTCTTGGCAAATAACCTCCTAAGTATTTCATGTTGCCTGCAACTATTTTAAATGGAATTTCTCTTTCTATCTCTTGCTGCTGGATTTATTGGTAATATACACAAATGCTGATGATTTAGGTGGGCTTATTTTATATCCTGTAACTTTTCTAAGATTGTTAATTATTGCAACTAGTTTTTTTTAGTTGATTCTCTGAGAATACCATCATATCATCTGCAAAGAATGATAGCTTTGTTTCCTTACTGCCTGTTCTAATTCTTTAGATTTCTTTTTCTTCTCTTATTTCTATAGCTAACATTTCTGGTATAATATTGAACAATAGTAGTGATAATATGCATTCTTGGTTCACCTCTGATCTTCCTGGAAAGGCTACTGGCTTATCCCTATTGTAGCTAAAGTTTGCTAATGGTTTTAGAAAGATATGACATCATTTTAGGGCAAGTTCCACTGATTCCTGTGCTCTATGGAATGGGTATTATATTTTGTCAAAAACTTTTTCTACATCTATTGATACAATCTTATTATTTCTGTTGGTTTGTTATTGATCTGGTCAATTAAGCTAATATTGAACAGCCCTGCCTTCCTGGTAGAATTTATACCAGGTCATAGTGCATAATCTTTATGATATATTACTGTAATCCCCTTGCTATCATTTCATGTAAATTTAAATTATTTGCATCAATATTCATTAGGGAAATTAGTCTATAGTTTTCTTTCTCTGTTTTTGTTCTTCTTGGTTTAGGTATCAGCACAGCACCATGTTTGTGTCATAAAAGGAATTTGGTAGGACTCCTTCATTTCTTATTTTTCCATGTAGATAATATAGTATTATAATTAATTATTCTTTAAATGTTTGGTAGAATTCACTTGTGAGCCCATCAGGCCCTGGGGATTTTTTCTTAGGGAGTTCATGGATGGCTTGGTCAATTTCTTTCTCTAAGATAGGGATATTTAAGTATTCTATTTCCTGTCCATTAATCTGGGCAATTAATTTTTTGTAAATATTTTTCTGTTTCATTTAGATTGTCAGATTTATTGGCATATAATTGGGCAAAATAACTTCTAATAATTGCTTTAGTTACCTCTTCACTGGTGGCGAATTCATCTTTTTCATTTTTTATACTGGTAATTTGACTTTCTTCTTTCTTTGTTTAATCAAATTAACCAATAGTTTATCCATTTTTTTAAAAAAACCATCTCCTAGTTTTATTTATTACTTTAAATGATTTCTTACTTTCAATTGTATTAATCTCTCCTTTGATTTTTCAGGATTCCAACTTGTTGTTTAAATGGGAATTTAAAATTTGTTCTTTTTCTGTTTTCTTTTTTAAATGCATGCCCAATTAATTGATCTGCTCTTTTCCTATTTTATTGATGTAAGCATGTAGAGATACAAAATTTCCCTTAAATATGCCTTTGGCTGCATGGTTTTCTCATTGTTGTCATTCTCTTCAATGAAATTATTGTTTGTTTCTATGATTTCTTTTTTTTTTCTCTTCCATTTTGGCTCTGTGCCTTCCAAACTGTTTAAAATCTGATTCTTCTGGATCAGGGTTTCTTAATCATTTTTGTTTGTGTGTGTGATGGATGCCTGGTGTGTGCCATGGATGCCTGGTGAAACCCATGGATCCCTTCTCAGAATGCATTTTTAGATGTATAGATGACAGATTAAGACCCCTGTTCTAGAGGGAACCTCTATGAAAGATCTAACAAGATACAATATTATTATCAAGTCATGTTGGGAACCACAAAAACAAGTCAAGGTTCTATAAACTGTCATTCCCTACAGTGATTACTATGTATCTAAAGAGTAACATCTACTTGAATTGGATCTTATTATCCTGGTTTCTGTTTTCTTTAAACATATACCCAAAGGAGTTATCTGTATTCAGCTATTTGGTTTCCTATGTTTCAAACTACACATTTGGATATCTGATTTGCCTTCCTGTTCCCAATCCTTGGTATATGTTCTCCAACTCCTATAACTGGGAGATGAGAGGACTTTGAATGAAACACTAGAGGGTTCAGAATATAGCTAGGTCCCTAGAGCTAAAACAAAGAATCCTCTGAAGTGGTCATGTTATTCAAATTCACACTGAGTATTTCCATTGAGCTGGAACCTTTGAGCATATTTTGTATAATTATAACTTCAAATAGCTCAAATTCAAATACATATGGTCACTTCAGGGGATTTGCGAGTCTTAATAATTGGTATCTAGCTGTAAATTCTCACTCTTATTTTTTTAAAGTCCTTATCCTTAAAACTATCCTCTAGAACGTAAAGTTACTCTTAGCAACAGTTGCCCAGGGAACTAATCTCATAAATTTTTAACTTAGTGATTTAACTTAGTATTTTTCAATACTATTCTTCTTATACCCTTTCCATTTCACTTTGTGCCCAATGCCTTTATACTGCTCAACTTCCCATCTCACCTCTTCCATGCACTTTTGGACCCAGTTAAAGCTTTTCAGCCCTAGTTCAAGATCTATTTATTTGTCATTATCTCTCTCTCTCTCTCTCTCTCTCACATGCGCACACACACACACACACACACACACACACACACACTCCCACCATTAGTATTTACCTGTCATATGTCTTATTCCCTTAATTAATTTTCATATACAAAATAAAAAACAAAAAAAATTACATACAGTCAGTTTGAACTAGCTCAAGAGCCAATTGTCAAATTTTCAGCATGAGCATTTAAATCCTGAAAATAGGCCAATGCTACAAATTAGGGCATGATTTATTGTTTTATTAACCATGTAGACTTAACAAAGTGATGGACGATATGTTAATCAAAATGTGGATAACACTGAAAAGTGTGTCTTGTATACTTCTCCCTACCAGCATACCTCTGGTTGTATATAAAATTGTGAATAGAGATTCCATAGTTTACTTTAAAATAAAGTCAATATGTGACTTTAAAAACTGTTCTACTTAACTGTGCTTCCTTCTGGTTCTAATAAATATGAGCAGTTTTCATTTCTGATTTCTTGAAATGTAATTTGCTGACTAAAAAAAATCATGGTTTTAAGGTATCCAACAGCTTCTAAATTATTTCTTCTTGATCTATTGTCCAGGTCAGTAATTTCTGCTATCAAATAAGTTACATTTTTCAGTCTTTTAATCTTTGTTCTAATATTTCTTATTGTTTTATAGAGTCACTGATTTCTCTTTTTTCTAGTCTAATTTTCTGGGAATCTGCTACTTGGGTAAAGGTTACCACTTTTTTTGAGAATCAGAGTTATAGGATCTTATATTTCTGTACTTTATATATATATATATATATATATATATATATATACACGTATATATATACACATATATATACGTGTATATATATATATATATATATATATATATATAGAGAGAGAGAGAGAGAGAGAGAGAGAGAGAGAGAGAGAGAGAAAGAGAATTTTTGGAGAGTCCTCTCAACTATTTGTTCTCCTTTCAGTCCTTTCCTCCAGAGCTTTTATTCTATTTTTTCTCTTGTTTCTTTCTTATAGGTATTCAAGTAGTCCTTGTTGAAGATCCAATTTTTTTCTTTGAGTCTTTGCAGTTCTTATATTGTTATTTTCTCTTCTAAAATGGATTTTTGTTTTCATTGTATCTATTCTAATTCCTTATAATAGTTGGTATTTTTAATCCACACATTTTATAGTCAAAATCCAGATACCCTGTGTCAAGGAAAGAGTACTTTAAATAGCTAGGAATTCAACTACCAAAGAACCGTACTTAAAATCATAAAAGAACTGGACATTTTTACTATAAATAAGAGGAGATTTTGGACTATAATCTTCTGAAAAGCAAAAGAAAAGAACTTACAACCAAAAATAATTTACTATTCTGTTACCATGAATATAATCTGATAGGGGAGAAAATGAATATTAAATGGACTAGAGTACTTTCAAGCATTCCAGGTAAAAAAGAGCAGAACATATTTGATTGCCTTCTCCTTTATATGTTCTCTTCTTTGAGACTCTCCTCTCTCTATACTCCTCTTACCTATCATACTGCTTTTTTGCAGTCTCCTTTACTGAGTGTTTGAATTTCAGAAAGCTGGATTTTCAGGGCCTCCAATGACATCTCAGGACAGAGTGCTAAGAAGCCTTGGAGCCCCTGGGCCTGGGCTGTTTTGTTCTGAGCTTTACTGTCACCACATTGGTTGCTGACACTCCTATTTGTTCCTAAGGTCAATATTATGATTTTCTGACCACCCTAGGACTTTCTCATGGGAGGACCCTACTCTTGTCGCCTTTGTATACATAAGTCTTGCAATCTACATGTATCTCTGGTTGGTTTCTGATCATTCTGGGAGGTTGCTACCTAGTTTGCCTCTCCTGGAGCTGGCCTTTTTGGTGGATTCTCTTCCCAATTTCCTAGTGGACTTCTACCTGCCTTACTGTGCTGTCCTGGGATGGAATAGTTTCTTATTGAATTTCTTCATCTTTACTAGATGTGGTAATGTTTTTAGGTTTTTGTTGAAATAGGTATATGTGAGCTGATCATCCTGCCACTATTCAGGCAGCCATTTTGGTCCATGGGTAGATCATTCTCAAACAGATTTAATAAAGGTGAAAAAGTATAATAGTCAGAGAGCAACAATCATGAATAGATGGACAAATTTATATGTATTAATCTGATGGAATATTATTCAGCATGAGGAATGATGACGAGGAACAATTCATAGAAATGGGGGTAGATATATGATATGATGCACAGCAGAGAAATCAGAACCAATAAAACGATGGCAACAACTGTGTCAATTAAGACAACTTTAAGTGGCCCAAGAATCAGGCAAAAAAAAAAGCAAGGGATAAAGTTGGTACTAAACTTATTGAAGTTAAAGCTCTTAGTCATATGAAAAAATGTTCTAAATCCTTATTCATTAGAGAAATGTGAATTAAAACAGTTCTGAGGTACCATCTTATACCTATCAGATTGACTGATATGACATAAAAGGAAAATGATAAATGTTGGAGAAGATGTGGGAAAATTGGAACACCAATACATCATTGGTGGAGTTGTAAACTGATCCAACCATTCTGGAGAGCAATTTGGAACTATACTCAAAGGGCTATAAAACTGTGTATACCCTTTGATCCAGTGCTAGGTCTATATCCCAAAGATACCATTTTTAAAATGGGAATAGGACTCACATGTACAGAAATATTTATAGCCACTCGTTTTGTGATGGCAAAGATTTGGAAATTGAGGGGATGCACATCAATTGATGAATAGCTGAATAAGTTGTGGTATATGAATGTAATGAGATGCTATTGTGCCATAAGAAATGATGAGTAGGCAGATTGCAGAAAAACCTGGACTTACATAAACTGATGCAAAGTGAACTGAGCAGAACCAGGAGAACATTGTTCACAGTAACAGCAATACTGTGTGATGATAAACTATGATAAATTTAGCTCTTCTCAGCAATACAATGATCCATGACAATTCCAAAAGACTCATGATGGAAAATGCTATCTACATCCAGAAAAAGAACTATGGAATCTAAATGCAGATTGAAGCATTTGGAACTCAAAATCGTATAAAAAGGAATGCTGAAAACAATCTTTACATGTAATTGGAAAAAATAAAATACCATTAAGTACAAAAAAATAAAGTTAAAGCACATACACTTCTTTTTTAAAAAAAATTATAATCATAACCACTTCTTTATGGTATTTTCCTGAATTATTTTCAAACAGAAGCGGGAGGTGACAGCTAGGTGGTGCAGTGGATAGAGGACCTGCCCCTGGAGTCCAGGGGATCTAAATTCAAAGCTGGCCTGAGACCATTGACACTAATGCTATGTGATGTCACCTGGACAGGTCACTTAACCTCAATTACCTTGCAAAACAAAATAAATAGAAGGGGAATTATTAGTGCATGTTGTTTGTATGTGTGTTCCTAGGAGTCCTCTAATGTAAGGCAAGGCATTCTCAATAGACTGTTGTCAACCGATGCTGAAGACATTGACAACTCAAGTTGAAGTCAATTCCTCTTTAGCTGAACTGAAGAAGTGATTTTGAATGTCCTTAGGCTCCTCTCTTGTGGCAAAACACTTCATGCTGATTTTATTCCAGCTGAGATTTATAAGGCAGGAGGTCCATGGCTCCTAAAAAAGCTGAATTAATTCTTCTGGGTTATATGGCAAGTGGAGGCTATCTCAGGAGTTCAAGTTCAATGCCTCCATTGTTCATCTCTCTAAAGGAAAAGGAAATAGGTTGTCCTGTGACAACAGGGGTTCTCTCTTCATCTTAGTCATTGCCAGCAAGATTCTTGCCAAGTTTTTCCTTAATAAGCTTATCCTTCATCTGAAAGATGGTCATCTATTCGAGAGCCAGTGTGGCTTCAGAAAGGATTGAGGAACAGTCAATATGGCCTTTGCTGCCTGTCAACTCCAGGAGAAACTGTACCAACCCTCGCAAATATCCGCTTACAGTTGTTTTCCTTATTAAAATCTCTCTCTTAGTCCCAAAGAAGTCTAGGGAGGGGGTGGCAGTGCTTAGAAATTACCAATATTGCAGAAGAAACTCTATTTTTCCCCCTGCCTTTTTCTTTCTCTGTCTCTATCTTGATTTTTCTTCTCTCTCTGTTTCTCTATCTCTTTCTTACTTTCTCTTTCTATAGTTCTGTGTTTCTATTTCCATCTTTCTTTTTCTGTCTGTCTCTCTGTATCTGTCTCTCTTTCTCTATCTTCCCCCTCCTAATCCCCCAGATCTGTTTTTTTTTTCCATTCCTTTCATGCTTCAGCAGCAGGGGTCCATGGGCCAACCTCTCCCCATAGATAGGAGAAACATAAATGTGACTTTTCCATTTCTTTACTTGGTTTTACCTCCTGACTTCTCTGCATGCCCTCTCCAAGAAACAAATTCCTTCCCGATCAAAAGATAATGGAGTCAAGTCAAGTCAACAAGCATTGATTGAGTTCCTACTACATGCCAGGCACTGAGTTAAGAACTGAGAACACAATGAAAGTCAAAAATAGTTCCTACCTTCAAGGAACTTAAAATCTAATGGGGAAGAGATAGTATGCAAATGGTGTATGTGTGTGTGTGCATGTGTATATATTGCTTATATAGGTTATATATACCACATGAATCTGTCTCAATGTGACTTGCAAAGAGATGTGTATGGATATTTCTAGAGCAGGGGGTGGGGAATCTGTACCTCGAGGCCATATGTGGCCCCCTAGGTCTTCAAGTGTCGCCCTTTGAATCTAAACTTTACAGAACAAATTCCCTTAATAAAAGCATTCGTTTTGTAAAATTTAGACTCAGTCAAAAGGCCGCACCTGAGCACCTAGAAGGTCACATGTGGCCTCAAGGTTGCAGGTTCCTCACCCCTGCTCTAGAATTTCTACCACCCTACAAGGAAAACTAATGCTTTACCAGGAAAGGAATGAAAGAATAGAGCTATGAGGCAAGTCATTCTGCCCTCTTCAGAAAGAGATTACCTGACCAGAAATATATCTATCTGTCTCTCCTAAATATTGTGAGTCCAAGGGAAATCATTTTAGGTCCACCTCTGATTGCTATCCTTTAATGGGGAAACAGTGCCCCCAACTATATATCCAAAAGCTTGACTCTGCCCACCAAATGCCAGTTACAAAAAGACCACACAAAGCTATGAAATGAACCCATTTATCTAAGCTAAGAAACAGAAATCAGAGAAGTTATACAGATGAGAATGTACCAGACACAATACAGTGTGAATGAACTCTCAGTTCAACTAAAAGAAAGTCCTAGATCTTACCCAAGAGGAGATTCCCCAAAGTCATTCTAGTGGTAAGTTAGAAATATTCAAAGAAGAATAGCTGGCATGAGGGCTTGCCAAGCCCTTTTCAGGGCTGCTCATTCACTTTTGGTGTCTTTCTGGCATTCGGTGCTCACCTGTGGTTCCAAAAAGCTGTAGCATGTGAAGTGGCCACACCCTAGTGAAAACATCTCAGCAGACAGGATAAAACATGTTGAGGGTAAGCAATAGGTCTCAAACCTAGGGAATGTGTACCCCAAGCATATAAAAATAAGTGTGGGTGGATGTTGTTCCAACAGCCACAAGGGTGGCTGAAGCAGGTTCTGTGGAGCACTTAGAGGTTGGTCAGACATCAAAGACACCAAGGTGTCTTTACATCCCAGGCAAATTGTCAGTCATCCTGACTTTTGTCTTGCTACTGAATTTTGATGTCTCTGGAAGAGATAATGTGGCTGACAACTCTGTGCCACTCTGCCTCACTTAAATCCAATCATGGTTGGATCAAGACATCACTCTGTGATGTCACTGGTCCTCTTCAGAAATGAAGAACAAACAACAATCTAGTGTCAATATCTAGCTATATGAAGGATCAATTGGAGATAACCTCAAAGGTAAAGTAACATTAAGAAGAACCAGAAAATCCTTATTTTAGCTGAGACTTGAAGGGATAAAGGGAATTCATGAGGAGGGGAGAAAGAGGAAGAGAATTAATCATGGAGTCCAACCAGTGAAAATGCAGAGCTGAGAGATGAAGAATGCTGTGCAAGGAACAGCAAGGAGGTCAGAGGCTCTGAACCTCAGGGCGCATTGAAGAGATTAACAAAATTGTAGAATAATCTCTGTCTCTGTCTCTCTGTCTCTCTGTCTCTCTCTCTCTCTTTCTCTTTCTGTCTCTTCTCTCTGTCTGTCTCTCTGTCTCTCTCTGTCTTTCTGTCTTCCCTACTTTTTTTTATACCTTCAGTGTATACATTAGGGCAAAAAACAAAATTTAGTTTAAACTGGAAACAATCTTATTGCTAAACTTGGGCAGCACTGAGTAATCAATCCCTGGGTGAGTGGGGTGTCCTTTGTACCCTCAATTCCCACTACACTAAGTCGTCATGCAAATGAGGAACAATTGTTGCTGAAGGAACCCCAATTACATAAGTATTGTACATTGTGGGGACTTTAATTAAAAGTTTTGGAGAGTTATGCAATGTATCAACATAAAATATATTTTTTGATGAAATAAGAATATGGATCAGTAGCTGTTAATCTCTCAATTATTTCACTAAAGTGATACCATTCATGATTTTTTTCTATTTACTTGGTATCTTGCCTTATTCAAAATGTCTTGTAAAATAAGCCCTAAATTCTCTCAAGATGGTGTTGCCTTCACTATGGATTTCTTTGGTTTATTTCTGGTCTGAAATCACCACTCCTCCTTACTTGCCAACTTCTTAAATGCCATTTTAATTTACTTGTATAGTACATGAGGGACTGAAGTGTTGGGGTCCAAATCTGATGGTTTCACTATCACTGGTGATTAAAATAGATAGTTATAGAAATGCATACAAATTTGTTCTACTTTCCTTCTACTTTTTGTCCTCTTGCCAGTTTCATCTATGAGCACTCTGGGATGATATGGCTCATTTGGGTCTGATGCCAAGCTTTCTGTGGATATATTTTTATTTCAATTGCTTTTTACTGTTTCATGAAGTGATGATGGTTATAATTTTCTGCTGTCCTCCTCTGCAGTGTTTTACAAAGTGAGTTTGTACACTATACTGATGTTGCCCTTGGCTGTTATTTTTCTTGCTCGGGGAAAGAGATTAGGTATTTGTGGTTGAAGGCAGATACAGGCCTCTTTGATAATTAAGATCAATATCTTTGCTTTTTTCTAGTACCATTTTTTTCATTCTTTGAATAGGTTGGGTTGATGTTGTTATTGTTGACAGTCTCACATCCTTATCTTTATCTTTCTAATTTGATACTGATATTGATCATTTCTACAATTAGTCAATAGTCTGACTGTGTGCAGAGAGCTGATTCTGATATGACTCCCATATCAGAGTAACTGGTCATTTCATGTCTGTGAAAATATAATAAAGTTCATTTTCATAATGTGATTTGGTACTCACACTGCACAGTGCCTTCTTGTCTCTTGGTGAAAAGTGTTTGTGACATATAGATATGCAGTTTCTAAATAGTCTACTAACCTTGACCACTTCCATCTTTTAAGTCTGAACCATAGTTTCCAACATTTTTCCAACATATTTTTCACCATCTTCCCCTTGGCCCACTTTTGTACTGAAGTTATGAAATATCAAAGTATATATTGACCTACTTTGGATGACCTTATCAAGTTCTTCAAAGGATTTCTCTACCTTTAAATTCTCTGCAATAGGTTATTGGCATATTACTGCAATTATCTTCATGGTTTATTCTTTTGCAAATACTCACCATGAGCCCTGTAATATGAGATGGACAAGTATCACATGAAATGATATTTCTCTTGCCTTTGAACACATAGTGAAGCCAACTCCTTTGTTATCTTTCCCCAGTGAAAACCTGTGAATTATCTTTCCATTTAGCTGAATCTTTTTTTTCTATCTGCTGGTTCCATTTACTGCAAGAATATCAATATTGATCTGATTCATTTTTAACAGTATTTTGTCAGTTTGTTGGTAATTGGAAACATTGAACATTTAGAATATGTTCAGTTATTATTTATAGATGATCTAAAAACTGTGATTCTTAGAACCTTCTGCCCACTTTTCTTTACTCCATCAGTCAATCAACAAGCATTTATTAAGCACTTGCTATGTATTGGTCACTATGCTAAGTGCTGAGACTACAGAGACAAAAATAGTCCTTTCCCTCAAAGAGTTTACAGTATTATTTTGTTTTTAAAACAGATGTTATTGCTATCTTTTCTTTTTATATTGAGTCAATTTCCCCATGTATCCCTTCCCTGGAGTGGATAGAGTGCCAGGCCTGGAGCCAGGAAGACTCATTTTCCTGAATCCAAATCTTTCCTTGGACACTTACTAGCTATATGACCCTGGGCAAGTCACTTAACCCTGTTTGCTTCAGTTTTCTCATCTATAAAATTAGCTGGAGAAGGAAATGACAAAACTCTCCAGTGTCTCTACCAAAGATGTCATGAAGAGTCAGATATGACTTAAAAACAACAACAATTCTTTTCTGACCTCTCTCAGAGATCCATCCCTCATAAAAAAGAATTTTAAAAGAAAAAGAGAAAGAAGAGAAAAAATTTGGCAGAATTTATCAATCTTTTGAAATCCAATATCACATGCAATGCCCCATACCTATGGATTCTTCATCTCTTCAAAGAAGTCAGAGGAAGCATCTTCTAATATTTCTTTTTGAAGGACAATTTTGTCGTTTATAATTTCATAACATTCATTTTTAATGGTTTGTGGTTGTTTTTTCCATTTGCATTTTTGTAGTCATTGTGTATTGCCTTTCTGGTTCTATTTACTTCATTTTGCATTTAGGTCTTTTTATGCTTCTCTCGATAGTGTTCATCATTTCTTAAGCATAGTAATTTTTTCATTCTGTTCACATACAATGATTTATTTAGTCCTAATGCCCTAACAATGAGCATTTACTGTGTTTCCAAGTCTTTGATAACACAAAAATGCCTTTATATATATTTTGGTCTCTATGGAGATGTAGTAAAAGCTATGTAACTATTATATATGTATATTTTGGAAAGCAATGAAAGAGGAGAAGGCATTGGGGATGAGGAGGATTCAACAGGACCAGAAAAGGCCTCTTAAAAGGAGGTGAGATTTGAGTTGAGTCTTGAAGGAATCCATGGAAACTAAGAGGCAAAGGGGAGGAGGCAGAGCATTTGCAGATATGGAGGACACCAGTGCAGGGGCACAGAGATGAGACTTGTAGTGTCATGTTTGAGAAACTGCAAGTAGGCCAATATTAATGGGTCATAAAGTACAAATGTTTAAGAAGGTTGAAAAGGTAGAAAGGGGACTGGGATATGAAGAACCTTAAATGCCTATCAGAGAAGTTCATAAATCCTCCTGGAAGTCATAGGGAGCCACTGGTACTCACTGAGCAGTGAGTGACATAGTCAGACCTTCATATTAGAAAAAAAATCTCCCTAGTGAAGGTGAGTGGATGGATTGGAGTAGAGAGAGAGTTTAGAGGCATAGAGACCACTTAGAAGGTCATTGCAATAATTCCATTGAGAGGTAACGAGAGTTTGAACTAAGGGACTATGTTTGTATGATTGGAGAAATGGGGATGTATACAAGATAATGAAGGCAGAAATAACAAGATGTGGTAACAGATTGCTGACATAGGGTAACAGAGGGAAGAGTTGAGCACAGCACCAAAGATTGGATTAGTTTGGATTACTGGGAGGATTATGGTACCCTGGACAAGGTAGGTGGAAAGAGCAAAGGGTGGAAAGATTTGGGAGGAAAGATAATGGTATTGTGTTTGAAACGTACACATACATTTGAAATGTATAATAGGTAATTGAGGATGTGTGATAATATCAGGAGAGAGGAGAGGGCTGGCTAAATACATAAATAATAACAGCTATAATAGTAATACTCACAAGCTGGAATCAGAGGTACTGGTCTACAAGATACACTTTTTAGTTCAATCTGCATCATTAACATTTTCTCCATCATTTTCTTAAGTCTAGACAATCAACAAAACAGTAAGTCAAACCTTGATTCGTAGCTATGAGATGTCAATGCTCACACTGAAAATTTAACATTCAGCTCTCTAGCACACCCCTGGCTAGTATCATTTGTATAAAAGTAATTGAATCCACGGGAACTGATGAGATTATCAATTTAGTTCAGAGTGAAAAAAGGTGGCACCAGACAGAGTTCAGCAAAGGAGAATGAACAAGAATGGTAATATAGCAGGAGAAAGACCTATCATGAAAACCCAGAGAGGAGAAAATATCCAGGAGGTGAGAGAGACCAGTTAGTCAAATGCTGCATTGAAGTTTAAAAGGATTAGAACTGAGAAAAGCCATTAGATTTAGTGATTAAGAGATTTTTTTTTAATCTTGGAGAGAACAATTTTAGTTGAATGAGATCAAAAGCCAGATTGCACTGGATATAGAAGAAAGTGTGAGGAAAGGAAATGGCAGTGGTAAATATAGATGGGTATTTCAAGGTTAGCCAGGATAATAACTAATGAGCATGGTGGAGGGTTTGGTTTTTTTTTAAGAATGGGAGGAAAATTGGCATTTTGTAGGCCTCAGGGTTTGGCTTTCACAAGGGCCATCTGAATTTGAGAATGGAAAAGAGGAAAATGGGAGAAAATGTCTGAATGGGTGAGGTGAATAGAAGGGGTGTAAAAGGGTGAAGGAGCTCTCCATATATAGCCTCATTTTTTTTTCATTGAAATATGATTGAGAAGTGGTGGTAGGATATACAATGGAAGGATTTAGGAGAGATATGAAACTTTAGAACAGCTGTTGTAAAGAGGATGATAGAGAACTCATTAGGGAGGAATAAAATATTTGCCCTTGATACAGTGAGGGCCTACTTGAGATTAGATAATATACCTTTGTAGTGAAATCAGTGATAATTTCACAATTTCGTCTACCTTTGTTCAACAGCATGTGAATAGGAGAGAAGGAGACAAACAGTGGGAATAATCCACACTTGGGTTTTGTTAAGGCAAGATGAGTGAACTGAAAAATAGAGGGTAGTGTAAGTGTAAAATTGAGTTGGTTCATCAGGGGTTGGGATGAAGGGAGAAGAGTGTTGCCAGGGCAGTAGTAATGGGCAGAGGAAGGACAGAGGGATGGAGGGAATGGATGACACAGTGAGGATAAAGAAGAGAATTCGGGCTTATATGACAGAGGGAAAGAGGGAATGATACAAGATGGTGATCAAATAAAAGACTTTTGCACTTCCCATAAGAGGAAGGGGAACTGTTGTGGGTGATGACAAGATCAAAGCTATAACCATCTCCATGTAGCTGTGTAGCTGAGGTGGGAGGGGCTGCACAGGAACAGAAGACATTTTTTTTCTTTGTTTCATGGCTTGCTGTGACCAAATATTTCATCTCTACCTCCTTGCCAGCTTACTGTTGATGAACCTGTCCATACTTGAGAAGGGAAGGGAATATTTATATAGCACCTACTATGGGCCAGGTACTGTGCTCAGTGCTTTACAAATATTCTCTCATGTGACATTTGATCTTCAAAACAACCCTGACAGGTGCTTGTATTATCCCCATTTTACAACTGAAAGCTGAGGCAAACAGAGGTTGTCCCAGAGCTCTGGTTCAGACAGGGGCCTTGGCCTGACATCTTGAAACCTTTCCTAAATGGCAGAACCTGCCAGAGCTGAGTCTCCGCTGGCTTTTGTTGGATAACACACTACAACAAAGCATTGGAGTAGGGCTTTGTGAAGAGAGTGGCACAAAGAGTTCTGGGTTTAGAGTCAGGAGACCTGGGTCAGGTTCAGGGTTTTGATACTCCCCGTGTAATCTTTGTCAAATCACTTTACTTCTGTGAAGGCTTCCTCATATGTAAAACAATGGAAATAATATCTGTATTACCTTTACACAGTGTTGTTGTGTAAAGTATTAGTTATTATTACAGCTACTCTTATTACGGTATCCTTTGCCCACACAAGCTGACTCTTGGGGTAAGTTGGGGGGTTTTTAATCTGGGGTTTTGTGAACTCTTTTTTACAAGTGTTTCCATAACCTCATTTCAATATCATCAGTTTCCTTTGTATACGTTTTACTTTATACATTGAAAAACATTCTGAGAAAGGTCCTTGTAGGCTTTCTCGGCCAAAGGGTTCCATGACACACAAAGAATATTAAGAATCCCTGCTTCCCCGCCCAATCTGCCCTTTGGGAGGTCTCCCTTCATTGTCCTCCTGAACCTCCCATTATCTTAAACCTTCCATGTCAGCTTTTCTTTTTTTGACCCGAAGCTTGCCATTTTAAAGTCTGGATCTTTAACATGAACTGTTTGCTGTGCTTCCGGATGGCTGGAATACTCTTGACCTAGCCTTTACCTACGGGATAACGTTTGACTTTAGTTGAGTGTGTGTGTGTGTGTGTGTGAGTGCGTGTGTTGAGTGTGTGTGAGTGTATGAGTGTGTTGAGTGTGTGTGTGTGTGCACATGTGTTGACTGTGTGTTGAGGGTGTGTGCGTGCGTTGACTGTGTGAGTGTGTGTTGAGTGTGTGCGCGTGTGTTGTGACTGTGTGAGTGTGTTGACTGTGTGAGTGTGTGCACGTGTATTGTGTGTGTGGAGTATATTGTGAGTGTGCGTGTGGGTTGACTGTGTGAGTGTGTGTGTATTGAGTGTGTTGTGAGTGTGTGTTGAGGGTGTGTGCGCGCGTGTGTTGTGACTGTGTGAGTGTGTGTTGACTGTGAGTGTGCGTTGACTGTGTGAGTGTGCGTTGAGGGTGTGTGTGAGTGTGCGTTGACTGTGTGAGTGTGTGTTGACTGTGAGTGTGCGTTGACTGTGTGAGTGTGCGTTGAGGGTGTGTGTGCGTGTGTGTTGTCACTGTGTGAGTGTGTGTTGACTGTGAGTGTGTGTTGACTGTGTGTGCGTTGAGGGTGTGCGCGTGTGTTGTGACTGTGTGAGTGTGTGTTGTGACTGTGTGAATGTGCGTTGAGGGTGTGTGTGTGTGCGTTGACTGAGTGTGCGTTGACTGTGAATGTGCGTTGACTGTGAGTGTGCGTTGACTGTGTGAGTGTGCGTTGACTGTGAATGTGCGTTGACTGTGAGTGTGCGTTGACTGTGTGAGTGTGTGTTGAGGGTGTGTGAGTGTGCGTTGACTGTGAGTGTGAGTGTGCGTTGACTGTGTGAGTGTGCGTTGACTGTGAATGTGCGTTGACTGTGAATGTGCATTGACTGTGTGAGTGTGCGTTGAGGGTGTGTGTGAGTGTGCGTTGACTGTGAGTGTGCGTTGACTGTGTGAGTGTGCGTTGAGGGTGTGTGTGAGTGTGCGTTGACTGTGAGTGTGCGTTGACTGTGAGTGTGCGTTGAGGGTGTGTGTGAGTGTGCGTTGACTGTGAGTGTGAGTGTGCGTTGACTGTGTGAGTGTGCGTT
>CM053771.1:138767214-138812275 GCA_028658325.1 Potorous gilbertii | reverse complement strand
GTGTGCGTTGACCGTGAGTGTGCGTTGAGGGTGTGTGTGAGTGTGCGTTGACCGTGAGTGTGCGTTGAGTGTGTTGTGAGTGTGCGTTGAGGGTGAGTGTGAGTGTGCGTTGAGGGTGTGTGTGAGTGTGCGTTGAGGGTGTGTGTGAGTGTGCGTTGACTGTGAGTGTGCGTTGACTGTGAGTGTGTGTTGCTGTGAGTGTGCGTTGAGGGTGAGTGTGCGTTGACTGTGTTGTGAGTGTGCGTTGACCGTGAGTGTGCGTTGACTGTGTTGTGAGTGTGCGCTGAGGGTGAGTGTGAGTGTGCGTTGACCGTTGAGTGTGCGTTGACTGTGTTGTGAGTGTGCGTTGACCGTGGGTGTGCGTTGACCGTGAGTGTGCGTTGACCGTGAGTGTGCGTTGACTGTGTGAGTGTGCGTTGACCGTGAGTGTGCGTTGACTGTGTTGTGAGTGTGCGCTGAGGGTGCGCGCGCGTGGTCTCCAGTTCACAGTTCAGCTTCTCCGTCGGACCAAGGAGCAGAGAGGGTCCCTGCGGCTGCAGAAGAGGCTGCCCCTGGGATTTCGTGTAGACGCTCAACACGCCTGAGCGAAGCTGAGGACCAGTGCGGGGAAAGCATCCAGGCCCTCACAGTATTAACAAGAGGAGAGCCTGTGGGGGGCGGGTGGTGACGGACACTGAGGCGCGTCCACGCCAGTCCGCGGGCCCGGGAAGCTGATGAATATTCATGAGGAGGCCGTCGGGGGCCAGCCCCGGCTGGGACGCGGTCGCGCGCTCCGGAGAAGCCGGCGCCCGCCAAGGAGAGGAGCGGGCGGGCCGGGCTCGCGCGCGCGCTCCTGACAGCCCGAGTGCGCGCCGAGGGCGGGGAGGGGGAGCGAAGGGAAGGGAGGGGGAGAGCGGGAAGGGAGGGGGAGAGGAGCTGCCGGTGCAGCTGGGGGGAAGCGCTCGCTCCGCTTGTCACCGCCGCTCCGGCCGCCGCGGCCCCCGTGGATGGAGGTGTCCGGCTGAGCCCCGGGATCCGCCTCCCTCCGCCAGGAGCCTCTCAGGTGCCGTCGCTGGCGGGGCCGCCTGGAGTTCGGACCCCCAGCTGCGTTCTGGGACGGGAGGGGACGGGGGCTGAGTGGGGCGGGGGGATCTCGGGCAGGACCGGCACAGACCGGCCGCTGCGCTTGCCCCGGGAGGCCAGGGCAGCCTCCTCCTCCGCCGGCCTGGGGACGCGCTTCCCGAGGGTCCCGGTCCCAGAGACGTGGCAGGGGGCGGCTCCCGGGGCTTCGGATGTCCCAGCGGGGCCCGCTGTGCATGTACGGGCATGCGAGTGTGCATGTGTGTGCATGTGTGTGCGCTCGGGGGCGGGGGAGGGGACAAGGATGAGGGGTGACTTGGGGAAGGAGATCCCGGACCTCCGCCTCTGGCCGCCCAGCGCGCCCCGCAGGGTTCCATCTCTGCCCCTGCTCCTCAGGCATTCCTTCGCCCACCCATTCCCGCGGCTGGCAGAGCATCCCCCGGGACCACGCATTCCTGCGGTGTCCCAAGCCGGAGCCGCTGCAGCGCCGGAGAGTATTTAAGAACCAAACCCGTTAGGGAAGGGCCGGGTGGGGTTAGGTGGGGCGCCTGTCCGGCGCGCCGGCCGGAGGTCCTACACCGTTTTTGGTGCCATCCCTTCCTCCACTCCCCTGTCTCCACCTTCCTCTAGTGGCTTCTGTCATAATTGGCAAAAAAGGCAGCAGAGTCTCTGCAGCCTGTGCTGAGTCGTGCTGTGCCTGTTTGGATCTCCAGCCTTTGTGCTGCTGGTGCAAAGGGACCGTGTGTACGTGTGTACTCTAGCCCGGCTGAAGCAGAACCGGAGGAGGGGAGAGGATAGGGGAGGTCAGAGGAGGAAGAAGGGAGAACCAGAACCAGGGAGGGGCAACGAAATGCTCCCTTCCAGTCAAAATGTGTGTGGCTATTGGATGTGAAATAAGGCTATTAAATGCTGCATAAGCTTTAGAGAGGAGCCCTGGGAAATTTGGGAGTGGAGGGAATGAGGGCAGGTTTCATAGAGGGAACAGAGTGATGGACACAGGCCCAGGGTCAGGAGTGCTAAGGAGCTTTGGAGGATGTGAAGACCTTGGTGGAGGCTCCATAGGCCCAGCAAGGAAGCCACTCAGCGAGTCATGCTCTATTCTAGGAGAAAAGACTCCTAACTGGTGCTACATTTCCAATCTGCAGTGCATTGTCAAGACTGCAGAGAGAAGCCCACATTTTTCTTGCTAGGTCTCCGAAGAGCTCTGTGTTTAACACTTTGTATATTGAATTTATGAGGAAGTGAATCACTGAATCAAGATGAAATAATACATTTTTTAGATTCTCCTTAGCACTCCTCCTCCCTTCAGTAGATTACAAGGTGTTTGACAAGCAATCTGTATTGCCTATGATTCCCTTGCAAAATATGTTTACATTTCCATTTTCCACTAGGTAGAGAATAAGGCAGTAAGTTGCATAATTCTCCTCTTCTACCCCAGGACCAAACTGAGGATGGAAAAGTGGGGACAAATGAGTGGAGGAAGGGATGGGAGGGAAAAAAGTGCCCAAATCATTTTCACAGAGCATACTGCTGAAGTACAGTTCTGCTAGTTATTTTATATTGGGGGTATGGAGGGGCAGGATGAGAGGAAGATGGCCATCTTCTGGTTATTCATCATTTATTTTTGTTTTGGGGAAATATAGGGAAGAAGAAGGAAGCACTGTCACTCATTAACTTTAGCTTGGGTAAGGGGAGAGCTTTGAGGTGAGCTCTGAATGCAGAGGAAGTAAACCTTGGCAGATCAGAAGTGGGAGGTTGATCCTGGCATTTTAGAAAGCACAAAGGCACTAAAGCTGGGGGTGCAGTGGGGGAGGGGGTTCAGTTGGAAACAAAGCAAAGATGGCTGAGGGAAGGTTTGGTCAGTGAGAATGAAGGGTATTCTGCATGACAGGCTGGCAAAGGTCTAATATTGAAGCAATGGTAGAGAGAGACAGAGACAGACAGCAAGAAACAGACAGAGAGAGAAAGAGAGAGAGAGAGGCTTCTTGCCTTGGCACAGAGGCCCTCCTGCAAGCATTAGGCCCAGTTTGTGTACTTTGAGGTTGTGTGGTATAGTGGAAAGAAGTGTGGGAAGAGCCCTGGATTTGGAGCCAGGAGACCCAGATTTCTGTCTAAAGCTGGGCCCTTGGCCATTTAACATTTTTTATTAATGAGTTGGAGAAAGGCATAGATGATGTGCTTATCAAATTTGCAGGTGGCAAAACTAACACACTGGCTGTGTTAGGATTCAAAAATGTCTCTTCTAAACAAGGACATTGAGCCAAATCTAAAAATTTGGGGATTCTAGAAATCAGCCTCGCAAGTACAAGATGAAGGAGGTGTAGTTAAAACAGAAATAATTAAAGGAGGAATATACTAGATGGCAGGCTAGGGCTAGAAGCTCTTCTCCCACACCCACTCCCCGTGCTCACCCACACTACTCCTCAGCATCTTCCCTGGTAGCCCCTGTGGAGGGGTCTCTGTATCACTTCCTCAGCAGAGGGTATGCTTGGCGTCACTTGTTCTTAAGCACAAAAATTCCTAGTTGCTAGTAGACTTAGATTGAATTTGCAGACATAGGACCTTCAAGAATCTGAAGAGGGATTAGACTATTTTTTTAAGCTGCAGAGGTCAGAACTAGGAATAGAAGGTGTAGAGAGGCAGATTTAATGTAAAGATTTCCTAAAAATCAGAGCTGTTCAAAAGAGGAATGGGCTGCCCTCTAGAAAGAGTGGGATCTCCTTTCCTGGGAGAACTTCGAGCAAGCACTTGGTGACTATTTGTATGGTTTGTTATATATGAGTGTTATTCAGGTATGGGCTAGACTAGATGGCCTCTGAGATTATGGAATTCTGTGAATCGTATTTATTATAGGGAAATCACTTGACCTAACTGTAATAAATGTTTCCTTATCTGTCAAATGAGGATATTTCTACTGTCTACTTCACGGGGTTGCTGTGAGTAAAGAACTTTGTAAATCATACAAGATTTGTTACTTATTAATGGCCTGATGGATAGAGCACTTAAGTTGGGAGTCAGGAAGAACTCATTTCAAATCCTGTGTCAAACATTTATTAGCTGTGTGAGCTTGGGCAAGTCATTTCACCTTTGTCTCAGTTTCCTCAATATAAAAAAGAAATAATAGTAATAATAGCTATCTCTCAGGGTGATGAAGATAAAATGAGATTATATTTGTAAAATACTTTGTCAACTGTAATGTTGTAATTGTTTATTGTTGTATATAGGCATATCCAACTCCAAAACGATTCACTTGATTGGCTTCTTAAAATGAGTTCACTAAGACAGTAAAAATATGTTCAGTTTGAGATAATGAAAGTAATTATAGATGTCATTACTTTTTAAAGATTTCTTCATTCATTACTTTACAGATGAGCCAATTTTCTTCTTTGGCTAATAATGGTTTAGTTTCAGTGTAGTATTCCAGTCTAGATTTGAAACTAAATCCTCTACCTAGATATTAGGTGGGTTGGCCTCTTGGGTTTTTACTAGTCTATGATTAGTGGTTTGGATCATGTCCAAGGGGTCCCTTTGTAATTTTGTTGTTTTCCCCAGTATAGATTTAAAGGAAGTGTGAATACCTGGACCTCTAGCTGGTTAACGTTTTGAATGGTTTCAGCTCTCTAGAATAGAACCAGTGATCCACAGGGAACTGGCTAAAGGAATTTAAAAGAATAGGAGGTCTTTAATGGAAAAAGAAAAGCTAACATTAATTTGGTATTAATTAATTCAATAAACTTTTATGAAACATAATTGTGTGTCTTGCATGAAGAATAAAGTGTCAGCCAAGAAGGGAGCTGCCCCTTGTCTATGAATTCATTCCTTTCTAATCGCCTATCCATTTCTCAAGGATGTAGCTTTTTTCCATAAAATCTTCCCAGCTCGGAAAATCTATTCCCTTTGAACTCCTATAGCATTTGTTATTTGTATAAGGCTTTTGCTGCTAATCTTAAGGCAATTCTGTGACCTCTGTATTGAACTATTAACTTTTTATTTGTTTATTTCATGTCTCCCGTTAAATTGTAAATATAAGGGCAGTAATTGTGCCTGGTACGATATCTTCCACATAGTAGGTGCTCAATGACCATTGTTAATTGCTTGAGGTTGAGGGGGTATTAGGATTATGCCAATGTCTTAGGATCTTTTAATATTATCTCTACCCTGGTCAGACCATATCAGGAGTATGATGTTCAGTTGTGGGAGCCATATTTTTAGAAGGATTGATAATTTAGAGAGTACTCAGGGGAAAGCGTTTTATTACACCACAATTGACACTATTGTAGAAATGGGAGCCACAGCCAGACAAGTGGAGAAATTGGAATGAATTGGGGGATCACAAATACTCCCTCCAGCAATGGAGAATGCAACCCATTGACTTCTTATCCTGTGCTACACTAGCTGCATTCTCATCCATACATACTACACAAGGGATCCACACAACATAAAGGGCCCTTTCTCTAGGACTTTTAACTTTGTGCATGAGTATAGCAGACAGGTTGTCATTCTACGATTCCTTATTCTTATACCATGCCGAATCAACTTCTTTTCCCAATCGTTCATCTTTCGGATTTCTTTTATACCACAGCTTGCTCCTAAATCATGGGTAATATGCTACAGCCCGTTTATGTTCACCATTACCCTTTGGGTGACCCACAATTTTGATATGTAAGAGACTGTGGTGTTCTATGTTTCATAGCCATATACATCACCCAAGAAATGGTGAAAGAGCCATTTATGCCACTGATTGACCAAGAAGTGATTTGAGTCATTGACATGCTAATAACTGGTATTCTGTAAATAGTTATAAATTAATTACTAAATCTTGGAATGAGAGGCATAAAGTTACTTGAACTTTGTGGGCCTAAATAGGCTAACCTCAAGCTGGACTAGATAACCTAAGTTGTCTTTGAGGTCCCAGTTTAAGATGTTATGATTGTCTAGTTCAGTCCCCTTATTTTACAGATGAGAAAACTAAGGCCCAGAGAAAGACTTGTATGATTTAGGCAGAGCTCTGATTTAGAATTCAGTTTTAAGATTTCTTCTTTTTCTATGACTTAGAATTCAGAATTTCTTTAATTTCAGACTCTTCCTTTTCTTTTCTTTGAACAACCTTCAGTTTACAGACTGAAGTATTAATGTGAATATACCATGCATATTACTGTTCCCATGCCTTTGCTACCCCTGTTCCTTCTGAAATAATACTCACTGACCTCTCCAATTCTCTGAATTCTACCTTTATCCTTCAGAGATCAGCTTAAATCCTACTTCTATGAAGTTTTTCCTGACTTAATTTAGTCTATACTGATGTCCCCCTTTTCTCAACTATGGTAACCTTGATTGTCTTTCATTTCAGTTCAGCAAACATTTGTTGCATATCTACTGTGTTTGAGGTACCATAATAGAACTGGGGTCACAAAAACAAAAACAAAAGTTTCTCACGTCAAGGAGGTCACATTCTACTGAAGAGATACAATATGTACACATAAGTTAATTCAAGATAGTTTGAGATGGGAGAAAGTACTAAAAACTGGGGAGGGATTGGGGGGGGAGAATCAGGGTTCATATAGGAGGTAGCATCTGAATTGATCCTTGAAAGAAAGTAGAAGTGAGAGCATTTATAGTACAGAGAACAGCCTGTAGGAAGGCATGGAAATGTACGATGGAACACTGTGTTAATAACTAACAAAACAGGAAGATCATAGGGTCATAGACTTGGAAATAGGAACCTGGAGGATATCTAGTCCAACTTCATCATTCTGCAAGAGAAGAACTGAGACCTAGAGAGGTTGAGTAATCTTTCTATATTTAAACTAATTTCATTGAAAGCAAAGACTTTTTACAGACATAGAATTTTAGAGTTGAAAAAAATCTCAGATTTTTTTTTTTCAGAGGCAGGGTTAACTGACTTGCCCAGGGTCACATAGCTAGTAAGCGTCTGAGGCCAAATTTGAATTCAGCTGCTCCTCATTCCAGGGCCAGTGCTATATCTACTGTGTCACCTAGTTTCCCTACTTTAGGTCTTCCAGGCTACTTTTCTGGAGCCTGTAGGAGACATGTGGCTTGCTAACGATGCCACAGATAGTTGGTGATAGACCTGGGACTAGCTTCCAGTCCACAAACACTACCTCCATACTTCTTTTCTCCCCATAGATTGCCTAGTGTTTTCCATGCAGTAGGTGCTCTGTGAATGCTTATTGTTGATGATAATGGTATCGACTTAATGCTGGGTAAGAATATCCATATGGTTCTGCTTGATATCAACAATAACAAATGACACTGACATAGCAATTTATAATTATAAAAAATCTTGGTGTGTATTTTCTCACTTGATCCTCATGACAACCATAGGAAGTAGGTAGTGTAGGTTAATTCATTGACTGTTTAATAGATGATGATGATACTTGGGTTTAGAGACATTAAAAAAAACTGACTTAAGATCATAGGAGTTAGTACTTCAAGAAACCTTACATTTTTTTGCATCTGAGAAAACTGAAATTCAGAGAGGTTAACTGACTTGTCTAAGAAGCAGAACTGGAATTCAAACCTAGGTTTGGGGGCTAGTGCTCTTTCTGCAACCTCCCAGTTGCCATACCTGCCCTTGGCTTTGTCTCTTTACAGTTCTATAGTTCACAAATGGAGCCTCTGAGAACAGAACATATGGTTGTTGATCAATCTACTTTAGCTCTTCTGCAGGGCTATGACTACAATCGTACATACCAAAATAGACTAATTACTAATTACTAATATGTAGGCCAGTATGGATTGGATTGTCATTCTGTGTCATAGCAGAGGAATTTGAGTATGTGGAGAGTTTGAATTTGTTATACTAAAAATCAGCCATGCATGTGCTGCTTAATTCAATTAAACAAATTTATTGAGCATTTATTTAAGTACTAAGTATGTGTAATACGTTGTGCTGGGGTAGGGGAGAAAGATAAATGAAAAATGATACAGTATCTCCCCTCACAGGGAAGGAGAGGTGTATGTCAATAACTGTAATACTGGTTAGACTGTGATTTTAGGGACATAGAAGAGGTCAGACAGAATAACATGAGAAATTCCTGTATTCTTTCTAGTTGGGTGGATCAGGAAAGGCTTGTGGAAGAGCTTCCTGAACTGCCTTAAAGAAAGAAAAGGATTTCAACAGGTAAAGTTTTGGGGGGAGTTTGCTCTAGACATAGAAGATGGCATGTACAAATGCACAAAGATGGGAGAGGATAAGATCAAGGAATAGTTAGCAGTCCACAATGAGTGTGAACAAAGACCAGAAAGGAATGTAGGAAACAACTTATCAAGGACTTTGAATAATCAGCTAAGGAATTTTATATTTTATTTGCCAGGGAAAAACATTTTTCTCTCTCTTCCACCTCCACACCTCCCCCAATGAAAAAGAAAGAAAAACAAAATCCTTGTTAGCAAATATGCAACTGTGCATTACTTGAGCTGCCGTGCAAAAAAAAAAAAAAAAGGAATAGATCAGAAAGCTACTTAGGAGGCTGTTTTAATAGTTCATACAAGAAGTAATGGGAGACTGAAGTAGGTGCTGACAGTAGGAATTGAAAGGAGGAGGTATGAAAGTAGAAATTGACAGGACTTAGCAAATGATTGAGTGTTTTAGATAGAGAAGCAACAGTCAAAGATGTCATACACGTAGCTTCTATACATGATGATAATACGTAGAGATACATGGTAACTGCTGAATGAGTGGTATAGAAAATAAGCCTTTAGGTAAGTAAAGGTACAGGTTTGCTACAAAGTGCTTTCCTGTGTCTGATATTCAGCATGGTTACGGAAGGCCTTTATGGGGAGATGTAGCTGGCTTAGATAGCTTCCCTTTTGATGGATAGAATCATCAATTAAAAGCAACCTCAAGAAGTTAGTCTGTCTTTTATATAATTTTATTTATAAAACCCAAATATAAGAAGTATCCTAAATACATATGGCATCTAAAATATTACAGAATACCCAAAAGATGGATGTTTTTCCCTCAAAGAGAACAAGACTATTTGCAGATGGATGTTGATAATGCTTTAAATATCCCTTAGCAGAACATGGAGATACAGGCCAGTCCTGGATCATATTGTTTCTTCTTTCTTTAATTTCCAGAGAAGGTCAACGTGAAAGTTGCTCTTGGTCTAAACCTGCCCAAAATGGAGGCCCCATTGGTGAGCCTAGATGAAGAATTTGAGGACTTGCGACCCTGCTACTCAGAGGACAGGGATGAGAAACCTCCATGTTGCTATGGCTCATCTCCCCACCACCTGGAAGATCCCTCTCTCTCGGAGCTTGAGAATTTCTCCTCTGAAATTATTAGCTTCAAGTCCATGGAGGATCTTGTGAACGAGTTTGATGAGAAGCTCAATGTCTGCTTTCGAAACTACAATGCCAAGACTGAGAACCTGGCCCCTGTGAAGAACCAGTTGCAGATCCAAGAGGAGGAAGAGAATCTGCAGGATGAGGAGTAAGAAATCTAATCTTTCCCTATACCTCTTTTGTCTCAGATAACAGTCTTCAGGCTGAGGGTCCCTGACAAAGTGTCATAATGAATCCATACATTCATGATTGGTCACATGCACTCCCAGACTCCCCAACAAGACGATGCTGCACTCCTTGGACAGCTTTTCACCCCAGTCTGTTCTCATGCCATTGCATAATTCTGCCCTATAGCTTTTTTCTTTTTTGAGATCACTTTTTCCCGGGTTGAAGCCTTAGAGGAATGAATTGATTTTTAGTGAATTAAAAGGTCTTCCTAGCTGTGAAATGCAATGTCAGGAACATTAAATTCAAAGGCAAATGTGGTATGGTAGATAGAGGGATGGACTTGAAGTTAGATCTGAGTTTCAATCTCACTTCACATACTAGCTATGTAACCCTGGACAAGTTATTTAATCTCTCTGTGACTCAGTGTCCTTATTTGTAAATTTAAGCAGTTAGACACTTTGGCCTCTAATGTCCCTTCTAGCACTAAACTCTAATCCTTTTATCTAGTTGCATTGCACTGTGACTTTCAGAGTTCCAGGACTGTCTCTTTCTTAGAAATTATGCACCTTTTTTCTCCTCCTTTCCAAGTTCATTGTGATGAAAAAAGGTCAGTCATTTATGATTATTTTTTTCTGGAGAAACACCAGCGCTGTGAATCTTCTCAAGATAATTAAGACCCTTTAGGGTCTTGGAATGTTGTTAGGAAAACATTAAAACAAAATGATATGATAGGCAGGGTATTATGAAACAAAGCATTAAAATCTTGGGGCAGTCAAGAAAAGGATTTGAAGGAGAAGGGGTTAATTTGTTTTCAGTAAGTAAGAGGAGGTGGTGAAAACAGGAAAAAAAACTCCCAGTAAAAAAGAAAAGAACATCTAGCTGTTTTCTTAGAATCATTTAAGATAGAAAATAAGTCATAAGTTAGAGAAGACAGAAGCAATAAATCCTAGTTTTTCTCTTTTCCATGGCCTTAAGTGGAAGAGAGTGCCCATCCACAGACTGCAAGGTGAGGAGGTAGGCTCACAGGAAGCAGAAGTTGGGGAATGAATGAAGAGATAATATTTCAAACGTAATTGGCCCACATCCTATTTGCTAAAATGGTAAAGCCTACCTTGCAGATAGCATCAGTAAAGTAATAGCAGTATTCTGGGGATAGAGTGCTGCACCTAGGGTCAGGGAGATCTGGGTTCAAACCTGTCCTTAAAGACTAAGGCAAGTCATTTAACCTGTTTGACTCAGCTTCTTCATCTGTAAAAGGGGGGTAATAATTTTACTGACCTCCCAAGGCTGTTATGAGGATCTAATGAAATAACAGTTGTAAAGTGCTTAGCATAATGCCTGGTACCTGCTATATAAATGTTAGCTTTTACAGTCATCGTCGTCATCATCATATCCAGGCCTCCCACCTATCCCTATACCTTCTCATTTTAATGAATGTCACTGAGAAGACCTGAGCCTGTAGAAGTCCAGTACTAAAACTGTATGCTGTATCTTTTTAAAATGAAAATTCTTGTTCTCACACAGATGTCTCTTAGCCCTTAAGCTTGTGATAATTTACCTGATTTTACTTAAGTGAGAAGAATGACTGTGGGCTTTATTATTATTAAGAATTTCTTCAGTCCGGTTGCACTAGGCAATGAAATAGAAACACAAAAATGGGAATTTTTAATTTTTGTCCGTTATTCACTTGCTGTGTGTGACCTTGGGCAAGTCACTTAACCTCAATTGGCTGCCATGCATGGGTCTTTGGCTGTGAAGCCTCTAAACCACAATCCTGATGAGGCAGATCTGGGAAACTGCAAAGGATATAACTTCCGACTTCACCAAGACTGTCCTCTGAGAATGATAATAGAACATGCTAGCTTTTTCTCACTGCCAGTAACAGATCATTCCTTTTTCTAGCTCTTTATCTGCTTCTTTGTGGTAGAAGGTCCAAGAGCAGGCTCTTCTTCTCCACTCCAGTCTGGCCCCATTAGCAGAGGTCAAGAAATGTTCATTAGTGTCCTGTGAGGCCATTATCTTCCTCCTACTTCTCCTGCCTCCCTTGTCTCATTGACTTCTTCATCCAGGATAGTGAAGGTCGAACAGACTAGCAGAAGTTGAAGCATTATTTGAGGATCCAGTATATATGGAAGAACACAGGGAAGCTATAATAGTGTCATTTCATAGGCATTCGGTTTCTAACCACTCAGAAATATCTTCAGGAAAGCTGAATCAAAACTCTCATGTACAAAGTAAGCTCAGTTTAATACTGGGTGGCATTTTATAGACATTTGTCAGGCTATCTTGGCTATAAAATGACCCCCAGTGACAAAGGCAAGCTGGCGGTACTGTTCCCATCTTTCACCTCTCCTCTTCTGAGTGAATGAAGCCTGGCTGTTGTCATGGGAATCTTTGGACAGATTCACTATTTAGGGAGATGAATTGAGTGTCTCTGAGCAGGTGTTCAGGGATAGAACCAAGAAACTGGAACCACAGGACAAATCAGGGAAGTTTCTTGGCCATTTGTTCAGGTAACTTGAAGAGAATGTAAGACAGAAGCAAACCCAGGGACAACTATCAGAAGAACTGATTTTAGTAACTTGTATTGGAAAAGATCTGGGAAATGAACTTGCTAATATTGTCACGAGCTTTATCTTTGTTACCCTATTTGATCCTCAAGACAAGCCTGTGAAGTAGTTGGTATAATTATGTCCATTTTACAGATGAGGAAACTGACACTTCAAAAAAGTTAAGTAACTTGCCCCAAGTCACACAGCTAGGCAGGATTTGAACTCAAAACTTCCTGACTCCTAGTCTAGTACACTATCCACTGCACCACCTAACTGCCAAGAGAGATGTTAAATACTTATCTCTGTCTTGGAAGGGCAGGAAGGTGATAGGCACTGAAGGACAATCAGACTGTAGTTTTGAGTTCAGAAGACATAAGACTGCTTCGGGGTGTTCATTGCAAGGATATTATTGAACTTCTTCTCTTCTGTATAATCAGTAGGAAGGGGAGGACCGATAATCTGTCAGCAATCATTGAAAGTTTTGAAGAGGCAACCTCCTCCTGCCTCATCCCACTTCTAGCCATCACAGAGTGAGGAGGAGCTTGAAACGATGGTTACTGACACACAGTTGCTTTTACTTAGTTTAAATATAATTCTTGGGGAAAAAATAAATATAATTCTTTTTAGCCTGCCAGAGTCGGCACAGTGGTACAATTTAAAATCTTGACACCAGTTTGTAGTTGAAATTAAGCTTACAAACACACACTGCTACTGGTCATAAGCCATAGTATCACCTATGGTTTGGAGAAAGGTCTGGGCTGGGGAATTCTGGACTTTCTCTTGCCTTTCTCTCTTGCCTCATTCTGTAACCTTAGGAGAATTAGTTCTCCATTTACAGGTTGGATTTTTCTGCATGCTAGATGAAAATAATACTAATCTGTAGGGAATAGAAAAGCTTAAAAAGTTATTTTAAGACATTTATTCATTTGTTCATTTGAGGAACATTTATTGACTATCTGCTGAGATAAATCAGTATCCCTGCCCTTGTGTAACTTATTGTCTGATAAGAGGATAAGAGACCAACAAAGTTACATGTAAGTTAATATATGTAATCAGTTCACCATATGATAGTGCTGGCATGACATTGCATGGAATCACACATGCCAATAATTGTTGGTGCTCACTGAATTCTAACATGACTTCAAGATTCCAAATAGATTATTTTCTGTACCTGGCACGTCAGTCTTACAAATCAAGTAAGGTAGGTGCCCCAGGACTCATTCTGAGAAATGTTTGTTGGGCACTAAGTTAGATTAGTGTAGGAGTTCCACATAACTTTTTGCCATACTTGGCAGGGTCGTGAAATTTCCTAGGAGTGAACAGGGAAGTGGGCTACCTTAGGATCCACAACTATCTATGTGCATATTTTTTTTCTGGGATCTTCCCCCTTTAGACACATCCCATTCTTCCCTAGGCTTTATCTACATGCATACTAATCCAAAGGCAAAATGCCTTCCAAATAAGCTTTCTTTGATAGAAGGTAGCTGCTAGCCTTAATAGCAAACACAGTGAGCCTTAGGTAATAGGATAAAGGGAATGGTTCAGCTGAGGGCATCTGTTTCATCTTTGTTTTCTGTAAGTAGTACAATTTATAGATGCTAAATAATGGATTACAAGATAGTATTCCAGGTTCTCCTTTCCCTAAGACAGTGCTAAAGTACCTGATTCCTTCTCTTGAAAGCTCAGTTCCACAGTCCACCTCAGGCTACCTTATAATCAGGAGAACTCCACTTTTAGAAGCTCTGCCTATGATGTAATAGAAAGCCTCTCTAAGGAGATAAATACTTCCAGCTCCCTCTCTCACAAAAAAAGCTTTGTACGTCTTTCTCTTGGCCTCTTTCAGTTGGCCTTCCTCCTGCTTCTCCACCCTCCCTTGCCCCACCCCCACCCCCAAGTTATTGCTGCTGCTGACTGCCTAATTTGTCTTGCTTCCTCAGTGATGTTCATTCATTGTACTGTGAAGCCAGTTTCACCCATAAGGCTTTTGCTCTTTAATTAATGCAGTTCACTGCTGAGGGCCCAGGGTAGTGGCTAATGTCTGGGTGTGGGACCCCAGGTTTAAAGGGTCAGGGCATAGGTTTGTCAGCTGCATTCCTGGGTTTTTCTAGTATATATAGAATTTTAGGTTTTGATTTGGTATTTTAAAATTATGTCTTCTGGAGCCACTGATATATGCATGCAAGGTAGATATGAAAAAAAATGATGCAGTTGATTAAGAAGTCCTTGAAAGCTTTTAAAAATATTTTTTATTTTTAGCTCAACAGAATGTAAGACCCAAATGAGAGGAGATAGGGCAACAGGGGAGAGTGATAGTATGAAAGAGGAAAACCTGACTGAGCAAAGATAAAAAATCCAAAAATGATAGAGGTGGCGCAGTATGCTCAGGAGAAGGCTTAGAAAGCATCTTTGAAAGGCCAGAAATTGGAGAAGGAAGCCAGCCTCAAAAAAGAGAAATACTCCTGAAAGGATTTGAGAGCTCTCTTGGCTACCATCCTAAGGAGGTGAACATTTTCAAGGTGAAGTGAAAGTTGATGCAGTATAATAAGGGTTTCATCTTCCTTCCTGCCCAGAAAAGGGACAAAAGATTTCTGCCTTTTTTGAACTTGACTCAATTTCACTTTTTTTTTTGTACTTCCTATAGGGAAGATCCTGAAAGTCAGAATATTGCCCACTACAAACATGGTTCTTGTACAGCCCTAACAACAATTTGTATAGATCTGGAAGTAAGGATTTCAAGAAGGAGCTGAAGGTCACTGCCTTCAGTGAGAAGGGTGGAGAAAGGGAGTCTGATGAATGAGTGAAGGAGCCAGGGACAGTTTTGCTTGTGGGAGTGCTTTTAGCACAGTAGCCTTATCTGAGAGAGCTGATCATTTTGGTTTTCCTATACTGGAATGTTATTGGCACTCAGGTTTAAACAGATTAATGCAGCTGAGCCAGGACTAGTAGAGATTAGGAGATTGTCAGTCTGGTAAAACTTCTGGACTTAAGAATTCTTTTCAGAAATCTTTCTGAATAGATGTCTAATGAGTGTTTGGTGAGTTGGTCTCTGGAAGAGCTTTCTTGTAATGGCAGAAAAACAGAGCATAAATGATGTCCTAAGCACTACCATTACGTTGTTATATTTTCTGGGGTGCCTCTTGTTTTTTCACTAATGGTGGACTATATGCTCCAGGAAGAACTCTTTGTTTATATTTTGTGCATGTATATGATTCCTGTTTTGCATCTGCACAATATCAGATGTTTGTGCTACAGTTTTTCCTTTGTTCTTGGCTTTTTTTTTGATATACACTAGCACATTTTTAAGTGTTTTTATTCGGTATTCTGCATGTGAATCTGCAGTTGTGTATATGACACACTGTGTGCAATGAAGTTTTCATGCTGTAAAATGCAGGCGTATTACAGGCATGCCTTCCAGTATATGCAGTGCTTCTACATATATAGAATTTAGAACATTTTACATATGGTTACATGACTTTCTTGTGTGTTCAGTCTGAGTAACAATTTTGTAGCACATTTTTTTAAATATTAATTTTATTTATTTTTTAGTGTTCTACTATTACTACCATAAAACTTAGATTTTTCCCCCCTACCTGCCCCCCCACCAACCCCCTCCCTCCCCAAGACGGCATACAATTCTATATAAGATCTACACAAACTTTCCTATTGAATACATTTTCACTATAGTCATGCTGTGTAGATAAATGGGAGAAATCATACAACAAATCAAAACATTAAACACACACAAAAAAATGATCTGCTACATTCTGTGATTGAATTCCATAGATCTTTTTCTGGATGTGGAAGGCATTTTGCCTCAGAAGATCATTGGGATTTTTTTTTTTAAGTCCTTGCATTGCTATGAAGATCCAAGTCTGCCAGAAAAAACTCTCACACACTGTGGTTGTTGCTGTGCACAAAGTTCTCCTGGTTTCTGCTCCTTTCACTCAGCATCAGATCATATAAGTCCTTCTAGGCCTCTCTGAAGTCTTCTTGTTCATCATTTCTTATAGCGCAATAGTATTTCATTACATTCATATACCATAATTTATTCAACCATTCTCCAGTTGATGGGCGTCCCTTTGATTTCCAGTTCTTGGCCACTACAAAGAGAGCTGCTATAAATATTTTTGTACATGTGGGACCCTTTCCCATTTTTATGATTTCTTAGGGATACAGTCCTAGAAATGATATTGCTGGGTCAAAGGGTTTTGTAGCACATTTTAGAAGGAGTTTACAGGCGTGCCTTATTAACAAAATCGTCTGCCTCTTCTTTGTGTGCCATTACTGTCAGAGCTTGGCGTGTTATTTTGCAGATTTAGATTTCTTGGTGTTGCCTTATGTCTGTGTGATGTTGGGACCAACAAAGATTACACACACACATACAAACGCACAACACACACACACGACTATCTGTGTACATGTAAAGTATTGTAATCACTGTTTATGTTGAATAAAAAAGCATGCGTCTGTGAATTCATTATTTATTTTAATTGGTGTTTAAAACCCTCCTGAAACATCTATTTTTCAGAGGATGTCTTCTGATTAGATATATTGGATAATAAGAGCTATCTAAAAATAATCTTTTCCTATAGTAAATCAAATTTAAACCAAACATTTATTAAGCATTTCTTATAGGTCAGGCTAAGTGCTAGGAATAAAAAGATAACACAAATATAAAAAAGAGAAGCAACTCCTTCCTTACCCCCACCCTCTGAGCAGCTAAAATGAACCATGAAGAGATAGCTGTTTCTATTAGCTATGCACTTTTTGTGATGTATTGATGCCCTATGTGAGGTATATAGGACCTGCTACTTGAGAATATCAGTTTGTAGAGAGGGCAGTGTTATACCATCCCTATGTGTCTTGGGGGCAAGCCATTAATATTAAACAAGAGTTGGAAGAATCTCAATTATTCAGCTTAGCTTCCATGAGGCAGTTAATTTCCTTGACATATTAGGTAGTAGATCTCTCGGGACCCATGCAAACTGTATGAAGGTCCCGAACCTTAGTGACAGAGGGTCATTCATCCAGAAAATCTTCCTGCAGCTCTTTACAAACTTCTGCCTACTACTAGGAAAGGAAACCAGTAAGTTACCACCCAGGGCCACAGGAGGTGAACCGTGTACCTACTCTAAGGGTAGATGTGTTCAGGCTCAGATATAAGTCACTGTTTATCTGTAGCCTTCATTGTTAGTGATTCATGACCAGAAATTGCCCTGCCTTTGGATACCTCGATCCTGAAATAGCTGACCTGGCACCAGTGTGTCTTGGGCCCTTTAGCATTGTTCTTTCTTGCCATGTTTGCCTTCTAACATGATTCCTAGGCTATTTTGACCAAGCATGCTGGAAGGCAGATGATCTCAGCCTGACACACAGAGAAGCCTCTCTCCTTCTCTAACTGAGTTCTTCCTTCCCGCAGGCGGAGCCAGGCCACAGATGTCTGCTAACAAGAAGCTTTCTTTGTTTTCAGAGTTTGGGATGCTCTGACGGACAATTACATCCCTTCACTTGGGGAAGACTGGAGGGACCCAAACATCGAGGCTCTGAATGGCAACATCTCAGACACTGAGGTACCTCTCTGGGACCTTGACACTTGTGCTCTATTGGATGAGGTTTGAGGAGAGGTTGATTTGTTTAGGTAAAATGATCGCTGACATAAGTAATTTATATTATGAGTAAACAATTTCTAGTAAAGACTGGCAATCATGGCTTGAAGGAAGGGGCAGGGCCAGTGGGTGGAAAAGAGGGGTAGGAAGGGTGAGAGATTAAGGGTGCCTGCTAGTTAGTAGGGGTAGCGATTTTTAAGAGGTATGTATCCAGAGATCTAATAGCATCGTTGACCCTTGTAACAAAAAACTTGAAGTGAATAGGTCTGAAGTGTAAGAAATCTGGCAAATGTTACAGACTATTTTTGTGCCCAGGTAATGATATTACCTAGAAGAAGTTGTAATGGCTCCAATTCTCCTATGTAAGGAAACAGATGTTATCTTTTTTCCCTCTCTTCCATCAAAAACACTGTCAAAAACATTGCTGGTACTAACTGCTCACAGATACTCTGCAGATACAATCATAGTTCTGGAACAAGTTCTCATGACCAGATAGAGGGATGTGTTTTTCAGGAAATCTGACTGGAAAGCTTTTGAGTGGCTGAGCCAGGGTCAGACACTTTGGCACTGAAGAGGAAGGTGGCTTGGCAAACTGAGATGAAAATCTCAAGAGAGTAAGGAAAGTGAAGTACAGGAATCTATTTTGAGTCTTTTGTGCAGGACAGAAGGAAGTGAAATCCATCTCAGTCCAAGGTAAAATCTCAGTCAAAGCTACATATAGAAAAAAAACCCCAACATTTATTGGCTTCAGTCACTTGACTCCCTAGAAAAGTTCACTTTTCTTTTGGCTTGTCCTGTAGATTTTGCTGTCAGGGAAGATAGATGTGGCAAACTTGAAATGAACTGAAGAGTTTTATCCTGGTCCAGGTTTCCCAGGGTTGTGTTAATGTGAAATCCATCTGTAGAAATTCCCCTTGCTGGTCTACTGTTTCTATAGGTTACCTGTCCAGAATAAGCGCTCAACCAACAACTGGAATAGATCTGATTTAAATCTTGCTTTCTAGTTTACAAAGGTCCTTTCCACATCTCAATCTCCTGAGATAGTGTATCATTATCCCTATAATAGGGGTGAAGGAACAGAGATTTAGTGAGGTTAAATGACGTAGCTAAGCTTGCGCAGATAGTACATGGGATATCCAGGCCTCAGACTCAGCAGGTATTCTGACTCTGACTGATTCCTTCCACCATACCCTGGCTAAACGTCATTGGAAAAAAATGAAATTTGCTTAACTCCCGAAATACAGAATGACACAAGAAACCCTAGGCCTCAGAAAAGTTATTGTTCATTCTGGGGTGGGCGAATCTTAAGTGCTCTGGATCAATGGTTTCCATACTTCTAGATGCCTATTAACCTGTTTGGTAAACATCCCAGGGATTAAATACTAGGTTCTGTCTCAAGAAGGAACTCTTTGTGTGACTCTTGGGCTACTTGCTTTTTTTCCCTCTAGGCTATAATTTTTTTATTGTCTTTAGAGAAGACGTAAAGATCATTTGGGTTATTTAGCTGCCTGGTGCCAAAAACAAATCCTATATGTGAAGACGCTTAGAGGGGTATATAGTGAATTTGTTTTCTGGAATTAAAATCCAATCCATCCTAGTGCTAAGGCAAATTCTGCTTTAGGTCAAACTCAAGGAGACACAAGACAGCTCTTCAAAAGAACTCTCATTTATCCTCATTTGCAGATTTCCCTCAGGAGTGTTCACATTTCAGGGTGAATGGAATGACCCTGAGAAAAATGAATTTGAGACCCACACAAAATCCCTTCCATGTAGTATAAAGGAAAAGATAGTTTAAGTGAATAGAGAAAGGCTGCCCTCTTCCTTCTTCATTACTTGGCTATCTCTGACTCTTGTTTAATAGCAGGTAGAGGCTGACCAAAAGGCAAATCAAAATATCTTTTGTCTTCTTCTGGGGCCTGAGCAATCAGCTGAGCTGTAGGGCTGAGGTTGGGGGAAGGGGGCAGAGGTGAGGAGATAAGATTAAGTCTAGAAAGTGGTGATCCTTAAGGTCCCTCCCTCTGGTGTTCCATTTTGTCAAGATAGGATAGTATTCCCTGGCTCACTCTCCTCAGGTATTCTGGGTCGGTCATCAGTAAGAGAAAGACCACATTGCTCCTTCATGGGCTGTTTCTTAAATGACACATGATGAAAAATAGATCTTGGGTTGAATAGCTCCCTGGCAGCTTTCTTTTGTCACCTTTGACACTTTTACCTGAAGATAAGAATTGTATTTTTTTTTTAACTTGGAAGATGGATGTAACAAGGGACCTGCTATTTGTGGTAGTGATATAGGGGAAAGGGAATTTTGCATAAAAGGCTAAATGTGCTATAGGGATGAGTCCGTTTTATTAATGGAGTGAACTTGAATACTTTAAAAAATAAATTGTTTAACATACCTAGTTTTTGAACACAAGAACTCTGTCCCAGATGATTTTATTTGCCATTGTGCACCAGGTATTAGCAAACATCAGAACCGTTAATACTATTACCATATATTGAAATTTGCATTCAACTCCACGTCTTCAAGGTTTCACAGCCCAAATGAAACTCTCCTAGACAAATCAAGTAGGGAGAAACTTCTGCCTGAAACAGTCTGACTCAGCTCTGGGAAGGCATTACTTAGAAGAGTATGAGTGATTCTCCTTGAAAGACAATAGTTTATTTCAAATTCTTTTGACATGGGGCATTGTGGAAACAACTTGCAAGACTCCTCTCATCCCAAAGAGAAATGGAAAGTCTTAAAAATGTTTTTTATTACTTTTCTATTTTAACATCATTTTCATTTCCATATTAGCCTTTTATCCCTCTATCCTTCGTAACAAAGAAATTAAAAAAAGAAATAGAAAACAAAAGTAGTTTGACAAAACTAAATAACACATCAATCAAGTCTGATAATACATACAATGCAGAAATAAACACAAACAGTTGGCTTTGCCTGAATGTTTTTCTGATCTATAACCACATATTAGACTAGTTTCTGTGACCTATTTTCGGGTAGCACAGATGAGACTGAACCTTTTAATACAGTGAAATAATAATCCAATTCAAGGCACGTCAGAAGCCATATTTTTACACGGGAAGCATGTGGTCAGATACTGGAATCATCTCATTTTCCAACTTTATACCTTATGTAAAAGAAATTGCCTCAGGGGTCCAGGAATACTGCTGAAATCTATGAGGAGTTAATAGCTCGCTGATAAGGAGTGAGGTGAGAACAGAAGCAAAGTGGAAGCCAAGGAGGTAGTCCGAGGCAGGGTAGAGAGAGCAAGGGAATGAGAGCCAGGTTGGAATTGGAGTATCCGGGCAGGACCAAGGGAGAACCATAGGGAACACAGGAACAAGACCCAGGGCTGGTTAAGAAGTGATTGAACACAGCAGAAGGGCAGTCTGGATGTTAAGAAAAGGAATCCATGTTTTAGAGAGTAGTCTACATAAATCCTATCCCCTGCATTTAAAAAAACAATGCCAGAAGGAAAACCTTTCAGAGAGTCCTAATTGATTTTCCCAATCTCTTTCCTCAAACCTTGCAGATCAATCCTGGCTGACTTTGTGTCTGAGAGACTTGCTGCATAGCCCCAAGTACATTAACTTGTAAACCACAAGTAGGACCCATCCTGAGAAACACCCTCCCTGCCTGCAGCAGGAAATGCAGAAGCACAGAGAGAGCATCTTAGGAAGGGAAGCAGCATATTTAAAAGCTACATCATTAGTAGCCAATTATGTAAAGTCACTGTAATTGGCCACATTTAAGAAAATGTAAACATTGCAATTATTTATAGATTTCATGCCAAAGGTTTTTCAGCGTACAGAACTGCAGATGCTGTCACAGGGATATGAGAATCAAACTGTACTTCCCAGCACGGGTCCAACTTTCGCTGCAGGACTTTCTGGCCCCAGGAAAGCTCTACCATGTGAATACAGTTCTGAGCAAGTCCTGGTCCTGAGGAGCGTTGTTCTGCTTGATGGAGAACTGCTGTAACCAAGAAGCTAACCCAGGTGGTGGGGTTGGCAGAGAGAGGAACATATGGGTTAAACAGCAGAAATAGATGTCACCATCTGGTTCCATGCTACTTCCATCTCAGCTCCTCAAAATTGGCCTACAGTCTCACTGTCCTGCCTGTTAGCCATGCTCGGTACTAATGGTGTTTAAGGCAAAAACTATTTATTTTCGTTCATACAAGCTGGCCCTGGATTTACATGAATCTCTGTTATGGGGCATTATGGGAGTCTAAGCAATCCTCAGGATGTATGGGTGTGGCTTTCAGAAGATTAGAGATGCCGTAAGGTGCCAGATGCTCAATTCAGGCCTTGACAAGTGATGGGTATCATCCAGAAAATGTCAGAAAGTGTGATGAGAGACACTTGGTCTGAGACTATTCTGCTGTGCTATTAGTTTGGCAAGTCCCTTGCACCACCAATTTTAATTTCTGCTTGCCGATTGTTTGTGATATATAGAGTCATCATTGTGTAGGAGTGTAGGAGTGTTTCTTTCTGGCCTCATCCCAAAAGAGTGACTAGCAATGTGGATTAAGGCTCTGGGGAGCTGAAATGACTCTATAAGAAGAGGGGAAAAGTGTGAGTTGAATTTGTCTTTGGTATCAAGGAATATTTCTTTCATAGAATTATGGAATAAAGGGGAAAGGTAAAGTAGTCCCAGGTTGGATGGGAAACATCTAAGTCCTAGGAAGAGCCAGAGGAGCAGCTCATCAAATCCAAAGCTGCAAGGGTAAAGTGCCACTTGAGTTGGTTTCATGCCTAGTGTGAAGAGACTTTTCAAAGAGTGCTGCTTAGGATAGATTATTAAGAGAACTTAATTGTCAAAGTCTGAACAGTTTATGTAGTTGGGGAAGGTGATGGCTTAAATAATTGGATTGGAGCAGATATTCTCAAAGAGGCTATGAGTATACAGATTGGAGGCTGCTGTGCTGTGGCTAAATTGTGGCCAGGAGCACTGCCTCATCTCTTCTTCAGGAATTCTAGTGACTCATCCTGTTTACTATTTGGAAGTAAGATGAGGAACTTACTGGCTCCTTGAGGTCAGTAACTTTTTCATTCTGTCTTTTGATTTCCATCACATAGTACAATGTACACATAGTAGGCACTTAAAAATTCTCTTTGGATTGAATTAGAAATAGTATAGAGTGCACCTTTGAGAAATATGTTGGCTATTGATGAATATTTGTTCACTTAGAGTAGCTCTAATTCAGTTGAGCTTTGTTCTGAGCTCCAATGCAAGCCACAGCACGTTGAAGTATCATGAGTTTTCTTAGGATTATATGATCCCAGAGACCCAGAACAAATAGATTAAGTGAGCTTTAAAATGTTATTTTATTTTTAGCTTAATTTGACCTTCATTGATGGTACTCAATGACTTATCCCATGTAGATTCATTACATGCTCCTTCTGTCATGACACCACACCTGCAACCCAGGAAATCCAGGGAAGATATAGTGGGTCAGTGCAGTCTCAAACAAGAGTATTTGGGCTGAGGCAATTCCTTCCTTTCCCCCATTTTTCTTTAAAAATACTAATAAAAATGAAATCTGTTGTGAGAAACTCTCAGATCAGAACTACTCAGAAAGGTAAGTAGTTCATGTAGAAGATAGTTGCAGCATCATTTACTTTGTGAAGACACTTTGGGCTCTTTGAAATGCAGGCCTAAAATTTTCAGTTTATAGTTTTGAAATTTTAATATGGTTTCGAGTTTTGTGATGGGAGAGGAATCTGATAGCCACAGATCATCACCCAAGAAGAAAATGTCTGTGGTCAGAAGAAAAACTACCCATCTTCTTTATCAGAATGGACCTGGCCACACACTGCCCTCTCCCCATCTCTTTTTGAGTAGATTCAGCCATACATGCTGCATGATAGGGGTGGAGTGCATTTGGATTTTAATGAACCAGCAGATATTTAGTGTCCCCTATTAAATTAGAGAAAGACTTCCCAATTTGGTTAGTTGTAAAGACCAAATGGGAAAATGTGCACCTCTAATGACCCATCAGAATTCTATTTGGGTTTATTCTTTCAGATCCACGAGAAGGAAGAGGAAGAATTCAACGAAAAGAGTGAAAATGACTCTGGTATTAACGAGGAACCTCTACTCACAGCGGATCAGGTATACTCTAACCAGGTTCCTCTGGTCATCTTATTTTTCTGAGAGAAACTTGCTGTATTTGAGAAGATCAGAGGGGGAAATTATGCTCTGGTGATACCAGCAGGGCCTCAGAGTTAGATTTGACTTTAATCTCTAATTGATCAAAGTCAAATCTTCTAACTCTAAGTCCCTGCTAATTGGATCTTGGACAAGCTGCTTAAATCTCTTCATGTCTCAACTTCCTCATCCTTTGAGAGTCATTTAATAAACACAAATATGATATCGAAACTTGACTCAAATAGAGTCAATCTTTGTTAATAGGTGGACACTTTCCTTTAATTCATTTTGGCCTTTGAACTGTAAACTATTGCTCTGGGCGTTGGACTCCTAAGGTCAGAAAGACATCAGGCATTTGCTCTTCGTGTCCAAGATGAAAACAGAAATACACACAAATTCCAAATTAGTTTTTCTTTACCTTAATATTTTCTCATATTTAATTACACATGTCTCTTTCATGTGTATAACAATAGTAGTCATGTTTCTCAATATTTGGTTGAAGCAATTATATTTTAGTTGTCATAATTCAGTATTAAGGGAGGATAATGGTTAGTCTCTAGAGTCTTTAAAGGATATTGTTTCTCAAAGTAGAGTCTGATATAAATGCTAGGCTAGAAAAGTATCCTTTAAGAGAAAGGCATAGGGACTATGGAGAAAAGGTGGAAGTTGTCTTTACCTTTACCTTAGTGAAAATAAGGACTGATAGGAGCCAGTTGAAGAAAGAGAATAGGGATTTATAGTTATTAGGGGAGAAAGTTAGGTCCTCAGAGATTATAATTTGGTTATGGAGGATGATAGAAGTGGAAAAAGGAACTGTGATAGTATCAGATGCCAAAACAAGATCTTTATTGACCAAAGATTTCTAGGTAACTTCTAGGAGAGAAAAATGATCAGAAACAATTTAGGAAAAAGCATGGCTTTTTTCCCCTGGGGATTTTTTAAAAAGCTGGTTTTTATACCTTTGTACATGTCTAGCTTTTTTCTAGGCTAGTCTCCTTCTCCGCATATTCTGATACATTTCAAAAACATCTCATTGATTTCTTTATATATTCTACTAGCCAGAGCAACTCATCGCTAAGTCATTGTGTGCTCTCTCTAAGGATGATTAGTGAAACTTGTGTCTGGGGTTCACTGAACCTTGACTTTTGAAATGCACGTCTACCTGTTGGTTCTCTGTGGCTGGGGCACAGAGAATTGTGCTTAATTTCTCTGCCTGTAGGCTCCTTGGAGTCCTAGGTTACAACTCTGAAGAAGAAATGCTGCTGTTTTTATAGATCTGAACAGGAATATGAGTTTGTCATCCAATTTAACTCTGGATGTAATACTGTTTACCAAAAACAGCTCCATTGTTTTCAGGCCACGGAAGTCCATTTGTTAGAGTAATGAGTGAGAATAAGTAATCCTTGTTCTTTTCTTTGACTTAGTGAATAAATCACATCTCTGAACCTTACTTCTTGTCTTTAAAGCAGCACTATGTGTCCAGTTTGTATTTATTTTAGCTCTTCACATCCAAATTGCCAGATAAAGTTTTATTTATAAAAGCTTTTTTTTTTTTTGCCCTGCCTGTTAAGTTTCTCATAACTGTATCTCAATACAATGTCCACTGGTTGCACTGACCCATTCACTTGGTTTCTGAAACTTTCCTTTCCTCCTCCATTCATAAACAGTTCATGTAAAAAAGTGGGCCTTTCTTTATCTCTTGGGGGTCTTTTCCTTAGCACCAGCCATGCTAAAAACTCTCCCCTAGTAAGTGCTTCATTTGAGACCAGGAGCCTAGGTTTCACTTAAACTCAGAAGGCCCCAATTTATCTTTTCTGGCTGTATTATCTTTACTTTCAGTTGCTCAGGAAAGGGTTTTGGTCCTGCTTCCCGTTCATGTAGGTTACATCTAGGCACATAACCTTCTTGACATTAGATGTTTCCCAGCCCCTCAAATGTACCAGGAACATTTCCTTCAAGTATTACAGGAACTAATAGACTGAATCCTACCCTGAAGTTGGGTGTGTAATATATTAGAAATAAAGTGCTCAGTGCTTTGTAGTAAATGGTCTCTTCCAGGCAGACCTGTTTGGTTCCTGAGCAGTGTAGTTCCAGTAAAGCACTCACCTAAATGGTCTTCTTGGAAGAGATTGTTATCCCAAATGGATGAGTACTTCTTGTTAGAGTAGCAGTATATTTAAGTCCCTCCAGACATGGAGCAATTTTTATTATTCTTTCATATGAGACATCGATAATGCTCTGTGAATTTTCAAGACTATCAATTAGAAGCCTCTTGGGCTCATCAAAGTTCAGATCAGAATGACCCTCTGTACAAAGCTGGATCAGCAACTATACCAACCTGATAACTAACCCCCATCTGTGTTCTGACTCATTCCTAGGTAATTGAAGAGATTGAGGAGATGATGCAGAACTCCCCAGACCCTGAGGATGAAGAGGAGGTTTTGGAGGAGGAGGATGGAGGGGAAACTTCATCCCAAGCAGATTCCATCCTTTTACAAGAGATGCAAGCATTGACACAGACCTTCAATAACAACTGGTCTTATGAAGGTGAAGGCTGCAAGTGGGTTGGAGCCGGGACCTGGGGTACAGGAAGCTGGGGAGTTGGTACAGAGGAAGGCCTGGAGAAATCTGGAGCGTCAGAAGCCAGGTGTGAGAGGAACTTCTTACCCTGCTTCAAGAAATAAACCAAGACTAAAATATTTGAAAAAAAGAAAAGCAACTAAACAAAATAGAAGGGGGAAAATACTGGAAGAGGAAATTAACCAAAGGGTGACTCGAGTAGTATAGTGTAGTGTAGCAGAAAGAACACTGGGTTTGGAGTCAGAGGGTCTATATTCAAAATCTGACCCTGCTACCTGTTACCTATTTGACCTTGGGCAAAGGTTTATTTCAATTCTCTCTTGCTTTTCTCATCCATAAAATGAGTCTGAGGTTCCTTCCAGCTTTAAATCCTGGGATCCCATTTAGGTGATAAGTACTGCATGAACCTGCTACCGCCTTAAAACAGCTAAGTTCCAGGTAAATGGTATCAGATATGAATAATGAAAAGCTACCTGCAGAGACATCATAACTATGTTACTTGGAAAATAAAGTCTGGATGAATCATGGAAAAGTATGAAACATGGAATAATGTAAAATGCAGGATAGGACATGTTTGGAAATAAATTCCCCAATTTTTGGAGAACGATACAGTGGAACAAATTCAGAAAAGTGGATTACAAGTGAGGCAGCTGCTGGCACAGTGGATAGGGTGCTGGGCTTGGAATCAGGAAGACTTGAGTTCAAATTTAGCCTCATGTGCTTACTAGCTGAGTGATTGACCATAGTTAGGCAAGTCATTTAACCCCAGTTTGTCTGTTTGTCTTTCTTAGGTGAGGGGGTTAGACTCTATGACCTCTAATGTCCTTTCTGACTGTAAATCTATGATCCTTTGTGGTTATTGGTTTTAATTATTTTTATTTATTTTGTTAAATATATTCCCAGCTATATGTGAAAACAAGTTTTAACAGTCATTTTTCAATATTTTGTGTTCCAAATTCTCTCCCAGCCCCCTGCTCTTCCTCCCTCCTTGGTCTTTTGTTAAGTACATATGTGGGAATGGGAAAAGATACTAATTGGAGAAGGAAAATCAAGTACATGAAAATGACTTGGTGTAGTCAGAGTGAGAAGAAAGAGCATTCTAGCAAATGTTATCACGATAGGCAATGACACTGACTTGTTGATAAAGATGATCAGTACAAATGCCATATTTCAAATCAAGTCAGAAGTCAGAGAGAGGAAGGAATATAACCCCAACACATGAAAATCAGTGACTCTGAACACCAGGAGCCAGACTTATAACAAACAGAGAGACCATTCAGATGAACAGAGTAATTTTGTCTGTAGTGATGCCGCATCAGAAACCAGCTCCCCTGGCATGATGCCCAGGCACTCAAATATTGTAGCAAAGGTAAAAGCACTGGGAAGCAGCTGACATACATAATTAAATGGCAAAAATGGAGACCAGATGAGGGCCTAGAATAACTGGATAAAATAGGGGAAATGAGCTCGATCAGCAAGAGATTCAAAAATAAAAACTGAGGATGAATTTAGAAAGCAGCAAGTTGGGAAATGGGTGTAGGGAAATGACTCAAAAAAGCAACTTTACAAATGAAAAAGCTTAAATGGAAATAAGATTAGCTTTCTCCAGCCCCCTTTTCTTTAAGAAGATAGCAGAGTTTGTGCTACCTACTGACCGGGTTTTTATTGTTTGCTCCACTTGTAAAAGAGCAAAAATAAATGTTACCATTCTCTCTGTGATGTCTGTGGCCCTATGCTGTGAATTTCTCTAAAGGTGTGTACTATATAAAATATCTACACACATGTATATACATTTATCTGTATCCATCATCTGTATAGATATGTACATATGTGTGTATAGAGAGATAGAGACAGAGAAAAAGACACAAAGAGAGATACAGAGAGAGACAGAGTCAGAGAGAGAGAGAGAAAGAGAAACTGGTCCTGTTATTTCTTTGGTCTAGGATATTGCCAAGTGAAGAAACTTTAACAGGTCGGCATCTTCTCTGCAGCTTACAATCTTAGAGAGTTGTGTAGATAATGTATGTACACATATACACACAAATAGATACACCTATGTTTAAAGAAAGCTTCACGATGTCATGGGGGTCACCACACAAATGGGTTCTGTGTGTTAGGCTATATCTTGGTCAACCCCTGGGAATAAACAGCTCTGCCTCATTCCTTCTTAATATGGAGTCTGGATTAAGCCAGATTTACCTGATTGTTGTTCATTTGGACATCAGTGATATTGAGGAGGCTATCTCCAAAGATTCTACCTCTCCATTATTTCTTGAATCCACTCCCCGCTACTCACACTGACATGACCTGAATGCAGGCCTGCACCTGGACCACTATAATAACCTCCTAATTAGTTTTCCTGCTTTCTAGACTCTCCTGTTTCCGGTCCATCAATAAGCATTTATTAAGCTCCTACTATGTACCAGGTACATACTAGGCACATGGGATACAGATAAACATGAAACAACCCATCTCCAATTTAGTTGGCAAAATCATCATCCTAACACACAAATCTGACAATGCTACACCACCACCACCAACAATAACCTTTAGTGGTTCCATATCTTCTCTAGGATAAAATCTTAGTCTGGCATTCTAGGCCCTCCACAATTTGATTCTGAGCAGTCCTTCCAGACTTATTTCATGTAATGACTTCTACAATCCACTTAAAATGTACCATTAGCTGCTTTCGGCAGCTTTCCTGCATTTGCACAGGCTCTCCCTCTAGAATTCTCTTTTCTTACTTCTGCCTGTTAGAACCTTTGTCTTCCTTCAATGCATTGCCAAGATGCCATCTTTCTCCTGCAATCTTTCCTGATGTTCACAGTGGCTAGTTCTCCCCCTTGAGTGATGATGCATTTACTTGTCTGTGTCAATTTGGGTCTCACCTCTACACCTCCTGTCTCCTGCTCCCTTATAATACAAACTCCTTGAGGGTAGAGACAGTATTGCTTTTTCACTGCAGGCACAAAGTCACTAAGCCCAGTGCCTTACACATAGTGAGCACTTAATAGAGCATTTGAAAGAAGTCAAGCAAAAGTGCATATTCTTGTGGATGGTGATCACTCTGGGAAGCAGGTCCAGGACTAGGTTCTCTTCCTGGATCTATCACCTAGAATGTCTCAGAATTTGAAGAAGCCTTAGAAGTCATCTCATCCAACACCCTCATTTTATAGTTGAGGAAGCTGAGAGGTTCAGAGACTTGCCTGAATCCATGACAGCCTCTTGACAAAGTCTAGGGGAGCACATTGCCTTCTTCCATGAATGATGGCATAGTCTTCTACAGAAGAACCGGAGGGCAGTATCCTCTAGTATGCTCTTCTGCTTTAGATCTAGTTTTGGTTAGGGCTGGTTTGGGAAAGGTGTAGATAGTGTTGGGCTTCTTTCTTACAGGACTGAGACACATGTCAGGGTCGGAGCTGGGTGAGCTGTTGGATCGTGTAGAAGGTGCTATCCGCGATTACTCAGAGGAACTTGTACAACAGCTTGCCAGGCGCGATGAGCTGGAGTTTGAGAAGGAAGTGAAGAATTCCTTTATCACCGTGCTTATTGAGGTCCAAAACAAACAGAAAGAGCAGAGAGAGCTGATGAAGAAGAGACGGAAAGAGAAAGGGTTGAGCCTGCAGAGTAGCCGAATAGAAAAAGGAAACCAGATGCCCCTCAAGGTGGGTGAAAAATCCCTGCAAAGGAGAAAACTACTGGGTGCCAGATCTCTCACCGCAGCAAATTCATCTGTAGAAATCCTGATTCAACTTTCCAATAATTTTGTTATCGGCAAACACTCATTATACATTTTGGGTTGAAAGGACAAAGTGTAGTCCTTGATCTCAGAGGCTTCTGATCTAGCCAAAAAGACAGCGTCTATACATTCGAAGATGAATAACATGTGTAATATGCAAAGTTCTTTACAAATGAATCTTGAGAAAAATGAGGGTCTAAAGTCCTCTGTTTGGTATACATGGAGATCTGTTCCAGGATCCTGTATCTCTGGCCCTGGGGCAGCTAATAGCCCTGGCTTGTCCACTCAGGCTGTTCAATTCCCCCTTGAGATCTCAACGGTGAGAAGTGAACTGAAGGGCTGATCAGGGACTTCAAAGTATTATTTGGGCCAATGCTTCCCTATCAGAATAGTCAAGGCCCTCCTACAAACACTCTAACAATGGTTTCCTCATTCCTTTTCCTGCAGAGCCTTGTTCCATCGGACCAAATTTTATGGAAGCATTTAATTTTTTTGTATGCCCTTGCCTTTTCTGGGAGATCTAAAGAAAGTAAAGTCAGAGATTCAGAGTATCCACGTACCCACTGAGATGGGGGGACTTGGCTTTCTGTAGTTATTCCTGCAGTACACAGGGCTACTCAGGCTTGGTTCATAACTCTATACTGACCCACAGAACAATATGTGGATATATATAATGCTTAGAATCCAGGAAAGACCCATAAACCTTGAGGGTGGAAAGCTCCAAGGCTCAGAAAAGCCTCTACCCATCTGGAATCCCTTTCTTGTCTTTTCCAGCGCTTCAGCATGGAGGGGATCTCCAGCATCCTGCAGACTGGTATTCGGCAGACCTTTGGCAGCTCAGGAACTGATAAACAGGTATGAGCATCATCTCTAACACCCAGATTCCTTTCTTGCTCCCTGAACAAAGGGTGAGAGTGATAGATGATTCAACAAAATTTCTGCAACATTTCTCTTTCCTTTAAGAAAGAGAATGTTCCTTACTAAAAATCTGATGGAAGTCACAAAACATAGGTGCCACATAAAATGGCAGTCAAGGCAGCTTAAGATAACTACAAAGTGATTGATGCACCACCAGACTAGACCCAAAGAATCCCTATTTTCTGAGATTGGATTCCATATAAGATCTATTCTCTACTACATGAGGTCCTCTGTAGCTCTTCCATGGATCCTATTGGGCCTTCAACCCACACTAGATGTACTTAAAATTTCAAAATCACATTTATTTTTCAATTCTACTTGGCCATTTTCCCACTGGGGGAGCAATCTTTCTGGTTACTAAGGCAGGACATTGGATTTTAAGAAAATAGAATAAGTTCTTGTCTTATTTTTTAGAATTAGAATAAGTTCTTATCTGATTTTTTTTTTAGAAATTAGAATAACTTACTTGCCTTATTTTTTAAAAAATTAGAATAAGTTCTTCTTTGTCTAGGGAATGGAGCAGATGACTTCTCAAGTTCTCTTCCAGTCATAGCTATTAACTTGGGATGCTGGTTTTGATGCAGAGGCACCAATAAAAACCAGCAGAGGGAGCATATCCAACACTCAGGACTACTGGCATTATTGTGCATTGCTTTCCTGTCATTTTTGACAAAGGAATCAGAGACTGCTGAACTTTAGAAAGGATCTGTCCTAATCTTCCCTTTACAGGTTTTACCTTGAGGTTCACAGAGGGGAAGTGGCTTACTCAAGGTTGCACATCTAGTCAGTGGCAGGTAAAACAAAAGCTGTCTGTCATACTGTACTTTGAAACATAAAGAACTGCCCTTAGCTGGAAATAAAACAGTACTTTCTAAATGCCTAAAGCAGGGGTGGGGAACCTGCAGCTTCGAAGCCACATGTGACCCTCTAGTCCTCAATTGTGGCCCTTTCACTGAATCCAAACTTCATAGACTTCACAAGTTTGGATTCAGTCAAAGGGCTTCACTTGAGGACCTAGAGAGTCATATGTGACCTCGAGGCCACAGGTTCCCCACTCCTGGAATAAAGATACCTGGGACAACTATTCTGTTTTCTAATTTAACTAAAATTGTTTGCTGCCTAGAGTGTCCATAGCACACAGTAGGTACTGTGGATTCTGAGGATCTGGGTTTTAATTCCCATATTTTAAAAACTTTATAACTGTGAACCCAAGATTTCATCTCTCCAAGTCTGTTTCCTCATCTGTAAAGAAGGGATCTGAATGATTACATTGCCTCCAGGGGGACTGTGCTTTACAAAATTTAAAGCTTTTTAGAAATGTGAGTTATTATTCATTTAACATTTTCTGCCATTGGGACAGACTTCTACCTCTCTGGCTATGCACAGTTAGATGCTGCTCCCCTCTACCATGAGGCCCCTCAAGTTGGGAGGATTAGGGATGGTTGCTTCATATGGAGTCAAAAAGACCTGAGTTCAGAGGTCGTCACCAACTCTTACTAGCTAAGCCAGTCTCTTAACCTCTTGAAGCCTCAGTTTCTTCATCTGTAAAATGAGGGGGTTGCATTAAGAATCCTTTCAACTCTAAACCAATAATCCTGTGATCCCTAGTTCTCATACCTCTTTTTGTACATTTTCTTTTGTGTTATATAATCTACATCATATGCCACATTTTCCACTAGATTATAATCTCCTTAAGGGCAAGCACTGTGTCATTTTCATCTGAGATCCTCAATAGCTAGGAAAGTGCCTTGGACCTAGTATAAATGTGTATAGACTTTAAATGGAGTAGAGAAGATAGTGCTATGAGTTGGCCGTCCATCCTTAAATGGTGGGCCTGTGAAGATGGGAAGGAAATTGTCAAGGAGACTCTGGAAACAGGGATCTGTCATTTTATTGTTGTTGGGTTTGGGTTCAGATCTTAGCTATGTTTGAATCTGTACCAGTGTGATGCTGGGTAAGTCACTCTCTTGGGTTTCCATTTCTTTGTTGATAAAATGAGGAAGCTGCATTAAAAGAACTTTCAGATCCCTTCCCTCAAAGCTCTAACTCTCTGATTCTTTGACCCAATTGTGAGAATGCCATATTCTCAAAGTACTAGGCCTTATCTAGAAAAAAAAGCATCCTGTTCCTGGAAACAAATAGTCCTAAGACTATCTAAGAAGACTGAAAAAGTTCCCTGCTCAGGTTTCTTTCCTCCTGCCTGATTCTCCTCTTAAATGCCCCTGTATTTCCTTTGCAGTATCTGAACACAGTCATCCCCTATGAAAAGAAGGCCTCACCTCCATCAGTGGAAGATCTGCAAATGCTGACAAACAGTAAGTTCTTTTGTCCCTTCTCTGTGATCCCCTGCTTTTAAATATTCCCTCCAGGTCCCCAAGTGAAGAATGTACTCCTTATAAGCTTCATCAGCCTGCTGCTTGAATGTGTAAAATTAGGATAATCAGAAGAGCCCAAGGCTGCTTTCATCCATTGCTTATAGGGGAAAAAAGGCTTGCTTGGGAAGACTTTTTTTAGTCAGTCCCTTTATTCAGACCAGAGCAAACCATGGCTCAGTACCTGGAAAATCTCTCCCTTGCCAACTGTCCTTTCCATGTATGTAAGTGCATTTAGCTGATCCATTGTCAGCTTTTCCATCTCTCCTCCCTAACCTCTTACCCCCAAAGGGCAGGGAGCTCAGTGTGAAGAGGAGCTGACTGTCTGGGGAGGGGCAGGGGAAGAATAGAAAGGAAAGATTCATTCTTAAGGAAGACAAGGAAAGAAAGTGCCTTTATTTTCCTTTTTCAGTAAATGGCTACATCCTCTTTCGGTCTACTTTCAAACATTCACAAACATTCTGAGCTGCAGGAGGAAACAGTATGTCAGAAATAGTCTTTTGTAGGCAAAATAGATTTATACACATCAAACGTTACAACCCCCCAAAGGACTTGGTTGGGGGTTGGGGAAGGCATGGTGTTAGCCACTAATGCCAGCTCCACTCTTTTAAGAATAGAAATACCCAAGGCTGAGATGCTGTGACAGGCTGGGTGGATTCTAGAGAGCCTTCATCTCCCTGGCAACGGTGCACTGCAGAGAATGACACCGACAGGGCTGCCTCCCCCATTGAGGCAGTGAGCAAAGTGGGAGGGGAGTGAGCTTTGTGATGGTTGGATACCCCAGGGCTTTCTCAGGAGGAGAGGAAGAAAAGAGGAGCTATCTCTTCGGCAGAGGAAGATGCCTGCTGGGACCTAGTGCTAAAGGTGACCAAACGTTTCCGATTATATCAGTTTGGAGACCTAAAGCAGGAGGCTCCAGTGTGAGGGAAGCTCCGATATGGAAGAAAAATAGACACATCTTCAAGTGGAGAGAAATCAACAGACACCTCGTCCTTGAGAATCTGGAATTTTAATTTCAAAGTAAAATAAGTGAAGCTCTTTCTTCTGCATATGTATTCAAAGAGAATATTTTAAGAGGCAGAAGTGCAAACTTATGGATAGGATATATGTACATGTTTGTGTTTTTAGAAATTATCCTAATTTGGATAATCACAGAATCTGAATTGGAAAATCTGGTCCACCTCCTTATTTAATGGGTCTGATATCATATAGATGATTGCACTGGAACCCAGGTCAATTCTCAATTCAGTCCAAGAAGCATTTAGTAAAAAAAAAAAAAAAAGAAGAAGAAGAAACCTACTGTGTGCTGGATACTAGTCACAGAGACAAAAACAAAATGGCCCATGCCCTAAAATCTTACATTCAACTACAGAGAATTCCCAATGTAATGTTCTTTCAACCTCACCCAGGGGTATGCTGGTAAATATTTAACAACAGGCTTTCTGGAAAGATGAGGCATTTTTAGGTTTAATCTGTACTATTTACTTTTTCTCTATCATTTTCTTAAGTCTGGACAATCAACAAAGCAATACCTCAAACCCTGACTGTGGTGCTTGCCAGTTCTGAGGCATAAATGATCATGCTGAAAATTTAACAATCCCCTTCTTTCTCCAGCCAATCTAACTAATCTGGATCCAACATAGTCCTGACTACATCTGTCAAAAGGAGCTTAACATTTATAGTTCAACCTTCATCATTATTTAAAAGAAGAAGAAATCAATTCATTATAGATAGTAAGGAAAAATAATTAGGAATAGAATTCTTGCATTTGATGAAGTTTTATAGGTTTATTTGTATTTCTAGCAAGTGCCTGTGTGTTTAAATCTCTTGTAGATCGTAGGTAGTTAGAGGGAAGCTTAAGGACCATGTAACATAGTGGTGGCAAATTTGAATAGAAATAGATCCCTGCAGACTTTTAGATTCACAGATTAACATTATCTCTGTGGTATTGTGGGGCAATTAGGTGGCCCAGTGGATAGAGGCCTGGATTTAGAATCAGGAAGACTCGTCTTCCTGAGATCAAATCTAGCCTCAGACACTTGCTAGCTGTGTGACCCTGGTCAAGTCACTTAACCCTATTTGCCTCAGTTCATCTATAAAATGAGCTACAGAAGGAAATGCAAACCGCTCTAGTGTCTTTGCCAAGAAAACCCCAAAATGAGGTCATGGAGAGTTGGGTGGGACTAAACAACAAATGTTGTATTTTTCTTTATTTTGTTATAAACATTTCCCAAATACATTTTAATCTGGGGAGTTTTGCATGCTGCACTGAGGTGACACCTCCGATTGAGGTCCATCTCTCTCTCTCCCTTTCATAGAAGCACAGATCATGAAATGACATTGATTTGATGATGCTAACCATGATAACTAGCATTCCTATTTGAACCAGTTGTGTGAGACCCTCTCCTTTGAGCAGCTTCCCTTATGTGTACTTGTGAATAACATCTCCTCTCTGCCATCCTCAAGTCAAGGAATCAGAGGCCGAAGATGTACACAGGGTCTGTGATGGCACAACTCATCTCAATTTAGAGTTTTAAGATGGTCGACTCCGACAATCATTGTTGGCTAAATGACATCTCTATATTTACTTTTAGTGGAGATCTACTTTGTTTCTGTCATGCACTCTGCACATGTTCTCTTGATACAGTTGAATAGAATACTTACTGACAGTAGAGAGCAAAAATGATGTAATCATAATAAGAAAAATCCTGAGTTCAACCAACTGGCAGCAAGCTCCTTACTAGATGTAGACTTTGCTCTCAAGCTCTGGTCTTGTCCCCAACCTTCCCCTCTTGATTTAAGCTTCATTTTCCTACATTAAAACTAGGCAAAAAAGAGGAGGCTACAGATTGCAAAAATGCAGTAATAGAGGCAGAAAGTCCACCTCTTTTGTTGTTCCCTCTGTTTCCACCCACTGTCTGCGCCCTTTTGGATACAACCACCTTCCTGAAAGATATTCTATGGTGACATGTTTGTTATGAAAACGCTTTGCAAGATATTTTGTTTGATGGGATGTTTTCCTCGGTCACACACTCCCCCACTGCTAATGAACTCCCTTCCAGACAGCTTTGTATTTAACTACTTTATATTTATGTTTGTTCTCTTAATATTTATTCTGTATATGCATATATATGTGTTTGTCACTATCGTTAGAATGTAACCTTCTTAAGATTTAGGATTGTTTCATCCTTTGCATTTGTAACCCCAGTGCCTGTACAGAGTGCTTGGCTGCACTGGTAGGTACTTAATAAATGCTTGCTTATTGATTAAAGACTACAGAAATAAGTTACCAAAACACTTGGCTAAAAATTCCTTTGGTTATAACATCTCACTCTTGTGAGTAGTTTTCTGTCCTTAAGAAGATTATAAGAAGCTTATTCAGAGAGATCCCTGTTTTAGACTTCTCTTGTTATCTTCCTAAATCTAGCTGAGTGCTGGGCAGATTGTAAATGCTTAATAATTTTAAAAAGTTTTTTATTTGATGTCCTTTTTATATCATTGTAATTTTTCCTAGTGTTTCTCTCTTCCCCATATACCTGCCCTGAAATCTAGAGATCTACCTCATATAACAAATAGCATTTCTAAAGATTAAAAAACAGGGAAAAAAAGAGGGGAAAAAATCAGCATTATTAATCAATATATGAAAAAAGTGTGAAAATATGTACAATATATTTTTCTAACACTTGTGGACCTCCCACCTCTGCATAAAGGAGAGATGAGGGGAGGGTCATCTCACAGTGCTGTTTTCTAGCTATGATGCTTAATACCTTCGTTCAGTTGAATCTCACTGTTATTAATGAATATGAGAAACGAATTTTAAAAATAACTTCAAATAATTGGTCTAACCTTTAAGGTTGCTTGCTGATCAGATATTCAGTGATTTAGAGTTTTATTCTTGTTCAGAGCTTGGTCATAACCTACAAACTTGGCTTGAGTACCTAATTTTTAACATGGGAAAAAGATCTGAGGTTAATATACAAGTGTAGTTTTTACATAACCTTAATCAATGTATAAATGCTATTTCATAATTCTCTTATTTTGACTTATTTTTTCAATTATTTGACATACACATCTCCGAGTATCAACGTAGTTTACATACCTGCCATTTAGTGGTAATATAATATTTGTATTAATACATTATAGGGGCAAGTAGGTGGTACAGTAGATAAAGTGTGGGGCCTAGAGTAAGGAAGACTTGAGTTCATATCTGACCTCAGATACTAGTTGTGAACCTTAAGGAAGTCATTTGACATGTTTCCCTCAGTTTCTTCAACTATAAAATGGGCAAAATAACATCACCTACCTCACAGGGTTGTTGTGAGGATCAACTGAGATCATATCTATAAAGCACTTAGCTTGGTACCTGCTATGTAGTAGGTGAAATCAATATATATTACGTGTGTGTGTGTGTGTGTGTGTGTGTGTGTATGTGTGTGTGTATTCTTCCTCCTTCCATAGTTTTCATAGCCATTCTTTTGTTGCTTTCCACTTAGACTGCTTCAGTTTTCCTATAATATAAACATTGTTGCTTTGGATATCACTTTATATGGATTTTTTTCTCTTTTGGATTATTTCCTGTGGTGTATTCCCCAAAAGTGGGGTTACTGGATCAAAGGATGTGAGCCCTTATAACTCTTGATACATATTGCCAGATCACTTTCTGAAAATCTTAAACTGGTTTACAATGCTGGCAGGCATGTGTAGATGGATGTTTCCCTGTATCACCAACTTTGGGTTTTAATTTGCTTATTTATTTGTGCTGGAGTCTCAAGTAGATGATGGTGCCCTAAGGGTCTTTGAATTTGCATTTCTGAAACTGTACATTTTTGCATTTTAGAGTTCAGTTGTAGCTACTTGTTCCTATGTAAACTTTTCCATCTCCTTTGACAACTTAGGATAGCTGATTTGTGACAAAGCCAACATCTTGGAACTTGGGTGCTTATGTATTCAAGCACTGCTTGGATTTTCATAATCACTGACTGGTCAGCCACGCTGTGGTTGGTCAGTTTGTTTATTGGATAATTGGCCTTAGCAAGTGAACTGCATGCTGTCAGTCAATGTCCTGCCCCATTTCTACCTTCTCTCTCCTAGTTCTCTTTGCCATGAAGGAAGATAATGAGAAGGTGCCTACACTGCTGACGGACTACATTTTAAAAGGTAAGAATGATAGGCCCATGCCACCCTGAGTAGAAGAGCCCTCTGGGGACCCTTTATGGCTTCGTGGCCCGGGTGTTTGAAGCTAATCTGAGGTTTCTCTAGAGCTCAGCAAGGTGTATCTGTGCCAGAAGAAAAGTCCTGAATAAACAGGTTTTACAGAGACAAAGCAGGTTACTCTAGATATTCAGGCTTCTGCGGAACTGAGAAATCAATCCCAGCCTCTCTTAATTATAGGAGTGAAGCCAAATGTAGAGTAAATAAAACAAGAAACAGCTTGGGGAAATTGGCCAGAAGAGGACAGACAGGCTGTAAGACTGAGGGCATTCTAACTTGGGGGAAAAAGCTGAGGCTGACTTTCACAATCATTTTTAAGTCCATAGGAAAAGCAATCCTGTAGTAAGGCATAGGAACGTTGTTTCCATGGTGAGACTAGGTTGAAATTATAATGAAAAGAATTTAATTTATATTTAGGTAAACATTTCTGCTGCAAGGGTTGTAAGACAATGGAACAACTTATCTGAGGCAACTGTGGCATCCTTTTATGGGTTTTATGGGTGTGGTATCTTGCAGAGGTGGTTAATACTCATCCAGGCATTAGGAGTAGTTATTAGTGAATAGTCTAGGGGAACTCTTGAGGTTCTTTTTGATCTTTGATTCACTGCAACGTTAAATAAATTTATCATTAACTCTTTAGAACTCTCATAGCCAATGGATTATTAAATTTGCAGGTGAGAGACAGAACTGTGTTCCAAAAAAGTTAGTGACAAAGTGACATCATGGACTGAATCGAACCTAATAAGATGAAATTTAATCAGGATAAATGTAAAGCTGTGCTCTTGGGTTTGAAACATCAACTTCACAAGTGGAAGATGGGAGACAACAGTAAAAAGACAAAGTAGAAGTCCATGTGAAAGAGATGGAGGGAGAGGAGAGGGGAGGGGAAAGGGGCCAGTGGATCAAATGTAAGTGAGCAGTTGACATGGAAGCTGAAAAAAAAAAAGCTAACATCATCTTAGACTGCATTGAGAGGCAATGTGCAGAATGAGGGAGGTGATGGTCCTATTGTATTTTGTCCTGATCAGAACAAAGCTAGAGAATTGTGTTTCATTTGGGCACCCTGTTTTAGGAAGGACATTGGCAAGCTAGGTAGCATCCGGGGAAGATAACAAAGATGCTGATGAAACTGGAGGAGACTGTACTGTTATAGGGGAATCAGCTGGAGGAACGGAGAATGTTTAGGCTGGAGAGGAGAAGACTCAAGGGGACATGACAGCTTTCTTTAAATATTTGAAGGGCTGTCATGCGGAAGATTGATTTGATTTATTATACCTGGTCCCATAGGGTATAACTAGGATCAATGCGAAGAAATCACAGAGAGGCAGGTTTCAACTATTATTAAGAAAATTATTAGGAGAAACTTCCTAACCATTAGAACAATTGTTGAGATGTCAAAGAGGAATTTCCCTGTTTGAAGATTTTTTTAGTTCATCTTATACCTGAGTTTCTTTCTTACCCTGGGATTCTACTACTGGGCTTCACCTCTCTCCTGATGGGTTATAGTACTGGTTCTCTGCTTGGGATGGTGCAGACTGAAGTTCTCATGGCTGATGTTGGCCAGCCTGAGCTTGAGCTGGACAGTTCCTGGTTACATGTGTTCTGATCTCTCTCCTCTTCTCTTTTCTAGTGCTCTGTCCTACTTAACCTTGCCCTTCGGAGCACCCCGGCTGCAGGAGGTAGCTGGGCAAGGAAGTCATTCCATCGCAGGGACTGCATGACACCATGTAACCTCCGACGTGTATTTCAATGTGTATAGCATAACCTGGATTAAACATGAGCAAACGCGGGATCCTTTGCTGTTGGCTTCTACTCCTAGTAATCATTGGATGCATGAATGAGGGGCAGGGCTAGTGACGTCTATTCCTCTCTGCCTGGGTCGGAGGAAGACAGATGCTTTTACCACTGACTATGTATTCTGGCTCCAGCCCTCAAAACACAGCTTACACTACGAGACTAATTTTGAAATAAACACTCATTTAATTAACGCTTGTCTTATTTACTGAAGCATGGTTCAGATTTCCATCTTTCTCTCTCCTCTTCTCAATCCTAGGACCTCCATTTTAGGAAGGTCACACAATTTAGGAAGGACACTGGCAAGCTCATCCTGGACAGTAGATACCAACTCAGTATTTAGGAATCAGAAAAATATAATATGGTCTTAAGTATTCAGTGGAGAGACATGTGTGAGGCATTGAAGATCTGCGGTGGGAAGGAGGCAAGAGAAGTGAACACTATTTTAGGTTAGCCACAGAGTTACAGAAGTAGTGGCATACAATAACATTTTGCTCTTTGGTGACTGTGGAGAACAGCACACCCCTGTTCTTCAGTACCTCATTTAGAACGCAGGGAAAAGGAGAAGGCTGTTACCTGACTGCTTTACTGAAAAGTGCTGATGACATATGAAACAAAGTAGCACTTTCTGGTTGGTTCCCTAGTTTGCCACAGGTAATAATAGATAGTTTTCTACGGTGAAGGTCAAATACCCTGGCCATCCTTAGAGGACATTCCCTTGTCAGCCAAGACTATGGACAATCAATTCTGCTTTTCCTCCACTACATCTCCCTTACAGTGCAGACCCCACCACTTCGTAGTTGCCTGGGTCACCTCTAGAGGAGTAGTTTCCTCAATATTGTTTCCTTCCTATATGCTTCCTTCCTCCCTGTCTTTCAGTCCTAAAACTTCAGAAGCTCTTGACTTCTGTTTGCTGCCTATGACATCTACTGGGTTAGGAGAATACTGGAGGGAAGGACTAGTCAGGTATGTCCTATGTTCTTACCAGACATGCACATCTGACTTCTATCATAATCTTGATTGCATATATCTAGTTTCCTTGACCAGAGTCCTCTAGATAGAATGACATGAGTCCAGAGAGCTGGGTTTTATTTTTACATTTGTCATCGATTTTACCTTTGGCAAATCACTTTACCTTTCTTTTCCTCATCTATAAAACAAAGAAGCTGGGTTGGATAATATCAAAGTGTTTCCCAAATCTACTGTGTGATAGTTCTTTCTACTGCTTCTAGTTCTCATCTCTGCAACAACCAGACTAAGGTTAAGAGGTGTGTGCATCCAATTCCCACAGAATAATCTCCACAGAAGCCATTGTTTACATTACATCAAGCAACCTCAGCAGAAGGTCGTAGGTTACCCTTATCTGTCATCTAGCATGGCAGTCCTGGAAAATCACCCAGAATGACAGTTCTACATGTCACCTAGCAGGAAACCCTGTCTGCTTCCCTCAGACTACTGTAGAGCAGGGGTAATGTAGCCATTCGTGTTAGTTCTAGCTAGATTCTCCATTTGCAGAACCAAATGCATTCATAAGGCTGGAGAAGTAGCTCCGTACCCTTTCCTGATTCCCCCTGAGACTTTGCAAATGAAGACAGAGCTATGCAATGAGGACTGGATTTGGAATCAGAGGATCTGGGTTTGAGGCTCAACTCTGAAGCTTACTAGTTATATGATCATAGGCAAGTCATTGAATGTCTTGGAGCCTCAGTTTCCTCACCTTTAAAATGGACTAGGTATCTTAGGGTGGTTGTGGGGAAATCATTAAGAAGAGTATGAGGAAGAAAACTTTTGAAAAAGCTAGATATCATAGAGAGGAGATTAATAAAATAAGAAAAGCAGGAGAGACTCACAGGAAATCAAATTTTAAAAGGCTCCAGGAATAAAATCTCTGGCACAATGCACAATAAATTGTTAAAAAGTGGAATAAAACAATCTTGTTATCAGAATATGTTGTTTAAGTGAATTACCTCCCCCAATTCTGCTAGAGACTAAAATACACAAAACTTTGAATGGCCTCCTCCCCCACGCCATTCTAATATAGACTGAATATACAAAACTCAGCTACCTTCATTCTGCTTAGACTGAATTCACAAAGCCCTGTGGCACAAAGCACTCTTTGTCTGCACAAGATGACCCTACAGATGTTGCATACCATTCACAACTGGTGACTAAAGGTCCAGACCGACTTCCCTGCAGGGATAGACTGCATTGCATGAGTTCATTCAAATGTCTCCAAATGCTGCTATTTAGGTACATACACTGAGCAGTCCTGGAAAAACCTATGTAAGCCAAAATCTGGATCCCAGGGTGCTGAAACTGCTGCCAAGTGTGCCAATCAATTTCTTTTCCTTTCTGTTTGGCTGCTCCCTTTATTTTACCTCCATGCTTACTGGTAGAATTATCCCTGAGATCTCTAGGAACTACTCAGAGATATTCTTTCAACAGAAATAAGTTGAATTTAGAAAGCCTAATATAAGGAAGCAAATTCACCTTGTAGGTATTGCTGAGACTTGGTAGGGTAGCACCTGTGACCCTCTTTGGGAGGGTATGTTTTATTCAAAAGGAATGGTAGAGGTAAAGTGGGTTGGGATGGGTAGAGTAATATTATACAGGGTGTCTGTTCCAAAAGTCTTGCATGTTTTAAGAAGCCTAAAACTTCGCTAAGACATTTAGGACACCCTGTATTATAAGAAGATATAGGAGAAAATCTTGGAACCAGAAAAGGAATGTTTAGTGGAGAACATTTGAGCACAGATCAGTGAAGGTTGAAACTAAAGGGATCTTATTGTCATCATTTAGCATAATAAAAACCACCCAGACAGAAAGAAGAAATAGATGAGGAGTTTGGGAAATGGTTCATAAACCATACAGAAAGGCAGTAGACCATAGTGATGGGTGATTTCAATAACCCAGAGTAGATGGAGATCCTACTTTGCCAAAAGCAAAGCAGCTAACATTTTTTTAGATTGCCTTAAAGGGTATTTCATCCCTTTAAAAGAGGAAGAATTTGATTCTAGGATTGATTTCTTACCAATAAGGAGGAACTGGTTGCTGTTGTGAACAAGCATTTATTAAATACCTTCTAGTACGTGCAAGGGATTGTGTTAAGAACTTTAAAAATTTATCTCATTTGATCCTCGCCACAACCCTGTGAGGAAAATGCTATTGTTACCCCATTTTACATTTGAGAAAACTAAGGTAGACAGGTTAAGTGACTTACCTAGGGTGACAGATAATAAATATCTGAGAATGAATTTGAGCGTGGGTCGGGCCCAGAATGATATCCACTGGGTCACTTGGCTGCAATCTCAAAGGAATTAACTTCTCCATCTTAAAATTTGTGATAGAGGAGGAGAGGAAATCCAGTCACAGTATGACATGAAGGCTACAATTTTGGAGAATAAATTACAAAGTGATTCATAGAAAAGATAGGTGAGACTTCATGAACAAATTCAACCTGGATGGGATGAGAAATTTTCAAGAAAAATTCTGATTATGCAAATTTCAATAAGGAGAAAAGAGGAGAGTTGCTTAGTGAAACCAAGGTGGATGCAGTGAATGTATATACCAATTTGGATTTTAAAAAGGACATTTCTGGAAGGTGTAATACAAAAGGAGAGAGAGAGAGAACGAGCATTTATTTTGTACCTACTATATGGCAGGCACTATGCTAAGCACTATACAAATATTAACTCATTTGATCCTCACAATAACTCTGGGAAGTAAGAGCTCTTATGATCTTCATTTTGCAGTTGAGGAAACTGAGGCAGAGAGAAGTTTAAGTGACTTAAATGTCACACTAGTGACACAATGTTGGACAAGTGCATGTGACAGTCATTGAATATAAAAATTTGGCACCATCCTGTAAGAAAGTGCTCAAAAGTAGCTGAGACTAGTGAACAAAGACAACAAAAAGGATATTTTTTTTTTAAAAAAGCAATATTTGTTTGGGTGGGGAGGAGATCAAAGATGGGACAGATAGGATCATTGCTTGAGCTGAATAAGACAATGAAAATGGACAAAGCTGTACAACCCTTATTTTCTGAGTTTGTTTTCTGCCAAATAGAATGTCTTTATGTACTGCAAAGGGACATAATAAAAATGGGAGATTTATCATAAGATAATGGGGAGATAGGGAGAGTGCACTAGGTGCTCTTAATGGACTTAAATAATCAAACTCAGATGAACTACATCCTAGGGTACTGAAGGAAATAATTGTTTTAATGACGGCCATCGTAAAGCAGTCGGGTGGTAGAAGGTGGTAGAGGTTGATAAAGACCTGAGTTCAAATGTGACCTCATACACATATTAGCTATGTAACATTGGGCAAATCTCAACTTCTGTCTGCTTCTATTTTATAAAAACTTATTTTATTTTAATCAGCCAAAATCTACCTTTCTTCCTCTTGCCCCTAAACTAATGGAAAATTAAAAAATTAAAGCCATTATGAACATGTATAGTCAATTAAAACACATTTCTTCTTTTTTTAAATGAATTTATTTAACTTTTTACATTCATTTTCACAAGATTTTGGGTTCCAAAATTTTCTCCCCATTTGTCCCCTCCCCCCTTCCCAATACACTGGACATTCTAATTACCCA
>CM053771.1:138682864-138766714 GCA_028658325.1 Potorous gilbertii | reverse complement strand
GGGGAATCATCTTCTCAAGAAAATAACCTTCTATGGTCTTAGTTTTTTTCCCTTTTCTGGGCATTTTCCCAGCCAGTTACTTGACTTCTGAGAGTCCTGTCCACCCCATGGCCTAGATCCACCCAGCTAGTGCTTGGGGTCTGAGATTCAAATGCTCCCAGACAGTTACTTGACTTCTGAGAGTCCTCTCCACCCCAGCCTAGGTCTGCCCAGCTAGTGCTTGGGGTCTGAGATTCAAATGCTGCTTCCCAGCCTCAGGGCTTTTGGCGACAGGCCTGACTGCTCTTCAATGGGAGCTTATCTGCTGGTCTCAGGTGGGGGCAGGGCCGCCTCTCAGGCTCAGTTCCCTCAAGGCGTTTATGCAGAGACCTTTTGTAATGGAGCTGCTGTGGAGCTCCTGCTTGCTCTGGGAGCCTCTGGCCGAGCTGCCTCTGCCGCAGCGGCTGCCTTCTGAGGGGGTCCGAGTCCAGAGATACCCCGCTCCCCTCTCAGCTCGTCTTTCTCACTGACCTGTGCGTCTGTGGGTGGAGGGACCTTCACGGCCCCTGGAGATTACGATCCCTGAAGCCTGCTTGGATCTGCTCGCTCCTCTCAGTGCCAGGCGCCGGGGCAGGGTGTGATGGATCCCTGGGGTCGGTTTTTCAGGGCTCTCTGCAACGGAAATCTCCTTCACTGTGTTTCTGGGCGGCTTCCACTGTTCCAGAATTTGTCAGGAGTTCTTTTCACAGGAAATCCATGGGCTGTGGGTTCAGAGCTAGCAAATGTGAGTCTTTCTACTCCGCCATCTTGGCTCCGCCCCCCAAAACACATTTCTACATTGGCCATGGCTAAATGTTTTTTTCCCATTCTGCATTTTGAGTCCTTTGCCCCTCTCTCTCTCTGTCAGGAGGTGGGTGGTATGTTTCATCATTAGTCTTCTGAATTCCTGGTTGGTTATTATCATGCTAAGAATTCTACACGATAGTATTCCATCACATTTATAAATTATTCATTGATTCCTATTCTTTCCCGTTCCCATTCTTATAGCTCAAAAAGATCTATAACTATACTTATACATCCTTAGAGTATGGTTAGGTGCAGTGGAGAGTGTACCTGGAGTTAGGAAGACCCATCTTCCTGAGTTTGAATCTGACCTCAGACATTTACTAGCTGTGTGATCCTAGGCAAATTATTTAACCGTATTTGCCTCAGTTCCTCTTCTGTAAAATGAGCTGAAGAAGGAAACGGCGAACCACTTTATTATCTCTGCCAAGAAAACCCTAAATGGAATCACAAAGAGTTGGACACAACTGGAAAATTGTTAAACAACAATCCCTCACTTAATTTACCCTTCATTTAATTCTCTCTCCCTGCTTCTCCCCTTTCCCTCCTATTTCCTTATTGAATGAAATGTATTTCTGAATCTAACTCAGTGTATGTATTCTTCCTTCTTTTGACCAGTTCAGATGACAATGAAGCTTAAGCTCAGCCATTTCCCCTCCATCCCCTCCTTGTTTGTATAGATGTCTACTTGTATACCCTGATTATTAAAGATCGTATTTCCTCATCTTCCTTTCTCTTCCTCCCCAGTGATTTCCTCTTTTCTTTCCACTCTTAGGATCATCAAGGTATAATAGAACTGTTCCCAGCCCTTGTTTAATTGGAATCCCTCTATGACTCCCTGATGATATTAGGTTCCAAGGGGACACATGTATCATCTCCCTATATTTTAATATAAGCATTTTATCTTTGTTTGATCCTTTTTTCATTGTTCACTCATGTTTATCTTTTTATGTTTCTAACTTCACTTCTGTGTTTGAACTTCAAAATTTCTCCACAGCTCTGATTTTTTCATCAAGAATGTTTGGAAGAACTCTATTTTGTTAAAAATCCATTTTTACCCTGTAGCATAATGCTGAGTTTTGCTGGGTAAGTTATTCTTGGCTGTAACTCAATATCCTTTGCCATCTGGAATACTGTATTCCAAATTCTCTGCTCCTAAATAGCAGTGGCTGCTAAATCATGTGTAATTCTGACTATGGATCCTTTGTACTTGAATTCTTTCTTTCTGGCTTCTTGCAATATTTTGTCTTTGACCTGGAAACTCTGGACTTTGGCTGTGATGTTCCTTTGAATTTTCACTTGGGGATTTCTTTCAGGAAGTGATCATTGGATTCTTTCTATTTCCACTTTGCCCCCAGGTTCTAAGAGTTCTGAGTAGTTTTCTTTTAAAATTTCATGAGATAGAAAGTCTAGACTCTTTTTTTCTGGTCATGGTATTCAGATAGTTCAATGATTAAAATTCTTTTTCTCCTCAATCTGTTTTCCAGGTCAATTGTTTTTATTATGAGACACTTCAGAATTTCTTTTATTTTTTTCAGTCTTTTGATTTTGTTTTAATATTTCTTATTATCTCATGGAGTTATTGGCTTCCATTTGAGTCATTCAGATTTTAAGGGAGTTTATTGCTTGGGCAAGGTCTAGTACCTTTTGCACCAAAATATTCCCTTTCCAATTTTCTCTCCATAGCTCACATTTCCAATTTTTTCAAGTGCTCTCATTCCATTTATGAAAATAATTTAAAACTCTTTTTTCTTAACTCTTGTTTCATGTCTTCCTGGAATTCTCATTGAATTCATACTCAAGCTGTATTTTTTTCTAAGGCTTTTATTGTAGATGTTTTGGAGTGAGTCTTTTCTTTTGGTTTTGTCTCTGGAGCTTCTCTGCCCCTGTAATACCTCTTTATGTTGGGGTTCTTTTTTTGTTTGTTCAAAAGGGTTAACTTCCTGATGTAGATTTGAGGTTAAGACTAGGTTTTTTAGCACTCCTGAAAAGAAGGGTTGGGCTGGGTCTGTTGCTGCCTTCTTGGGGGTATTTAAAGTTGTGTCATTCCAGGATCTCAATGATGGGCTAGGGATTAGCAAAATTCATAAACTGCTAATTGTGTACTCCAGACCCCATGCTTTATCCACTATGCCACCTAGCTGTTCTTCACACAACTGGGAAGGCTATAGCTAATCTACCAGATAGCAGCCAGGATTTCAAAAGACCTTGACAATTTAGAACATTGAGCTGGATTTAGTAAAATTTAACAAAAGTAAATGTAAAATTATCCCTTGGGCTTAAAAAATCAACTTCACATGTATAAGATAGAGGAGGGATGGTCTGATAGCAGTTTGTACAAAAAAGATCTCTGGATTTTAGTAAATTAAGTAATATATGTAAAAGCGCTCAGTATAATCTCTGGGCCATAGCAGATGCTATAAAAATACTTATTCTTTTCCCTCCCTTCTCCACTACAAGTTCAATGAGGGCACTGTGACATGGCAGTCAAAAACACTAATTTAGGATATCATGTCATATGAAATATGAAATTCCTGTAGATCATCAGCCAGATCCCATTCTTCACTTTGTACCACTCAATTCCCCATTTCATCTGCCTCAGTTTCCAAAGTTTCATCTTAATTCTACTCAGCCCTTCTACTATGTCCACTGGAATGCCTGTTCCATAGACAAAAAACTTTCCTTAACCTTAAACATATTCCTCTCCCACTCCTTCTATATACTACCTATTACTGAAACCTGGCTTCCCCTTGATGGCACAGCTTCCAGACTACTTTTTCCAGTGTCTTCCCCTTTTCTTCATCTCCTTTTATTCAAGTGTCTTCAGCTGCTCTCTCTCCATCCCTGACATGATGAAATGGCCTTACTCCTTAACAAGGCTAATCCCTCTACTTGTTCAAGTGATCTCATTTCATCTTCTTTACTCTACTCCAATCTCTGTCATTTCCACTCTTTCACTTCTTTTCTTTTTTCTTTCACTTATTTTCAATCTCTCCCTCTCTCCTTAATCATTTTCTACTGGTTACAAACATGCCCATGTTTCCCCCATCCTGAAAAAAATTCTCATTTATCTCTTCTATCTCTGCTATTATTCTATATCTTTTCTGCCCTCTATATCTATCATTGTATATTTTTTCTGCCCTTTCTAGATGAACTCCTCAAAAAGATGCCTTCTCCTTTCTCTTCTGTCACTCATTTTTTCCAATGTCATCATTCTGTCAAAACTGCTCTCTCCAAAGTTGATCTCTTAGTTGCCAAATCCAGTGGGCTCTTCTTAATCTTCATTTTCCATGACCTCTCCACAACCTTTGACACTATTGGCCACTCTCTCCGACTCATCTCTCTAGGTTTTTTTGGGACGCCACTCTCTTCTGGCTTCCTTCCTATCTTTTTCTTCTCTGTCTCCTTTGCTGGGTCTTCCTACAGACCTCTAACTGTAGATGTTCCTTAGGGTTCTGTCCTGAGCCCTCTTTTCTCCCCTCTATATTCACTTGGTGATCTCATCAGCTTCCATAGGTTTAATTACCATCTCTATGCTGATGATTCTCATGTTTACTGCTCCAATCTCTCTGTTGATCTCCAGTCTTCCATCTCCAGCTGTCTTACAGGAATCTGGAACTTTATATCCAATAGATATCTTATATTTAATAAATCCAAAACAAAACTCATTATCTTTCCCCCAGTCCTTTCTCCTTTCCTACCCTCCTTGTTACTTTGGAGGACAACACTATCCTCCCAGTCCCTTGGACTCACAATCTAAGAGTCATCCTGGATTCCTCACTGTCTCATATCCCCCATATTCAAGCTATTACTAAAGCCTGTCATTTTAACCTTTGCAACATCTTTTCTCCTCTGACACTCTAATTCAGGTCCTCATCACCTCATGCCTTGATTATTGCAATACTCTGCTGTTGGGTCCACCTGCCTCAAGTCTCTCCCCATTCCAATCCATCCTCTGTTCAGCCACCAAAGTGATTTTCCTAAAATGCAGATCTGATCATGTCATCAAAACTCCCTAAATTCTAGTGCTTTCCTATTGTCTCCAAGAGCAAACACAGAATACTCTGTCATTCAAAGACCCTTATAACCTAGCCCCCTCCTGCATTTCCAATTTTCTTACACCTTACTCTCCAACTTACTCTTTGATCTGGTGACATTGGCTTCCTGTCTGTTCCATTAACAAGACACTCCATCTCTCAGTACAGTCATTCTCTCTGAATGTTCACCATGCCTAGAATACTCTTCCTCTTCCACTCTCACTACTGACCTCCTAACTGAAATCCCACCTTCTACAGGAAGAGGCTTTCCTAACCTCTCATAATTCTAGTGCCTTCCCTCTGTTAATAATTTCCAATTTATCCTCTATATAACTTGCTTTGTATTTATTGGTTTGCATATTGTCTCCTCCATGATTGTAAGCTCCTTGAGGGTAGGGAGTGCCTTTTGCCTCTTTTTGTATTTCCAATATCTGGCACATGGTAGGTGCATAATAAATGTACATTGATTGGATATTGATGGATATGAGAAACAATTGATGGTACTGAAGTTGAGTAGCCTGGAGAAGACTTAGGCAGGTAGATGACCATTGTTTTCAAGCATTTAAAGTGTGGATTAAAAGAAAAATTCTATTTATTGTACTTGACCCGGGAAAGCAGAACTAAAGAATGATGGAGGTGGAAGATGAAGAAAAGTAGACTGAGGCATCAGGTGGGGAAAGTGTCTTCAAAAGTGGAACAAGTTGCCTTATATGGTGGTGTTTCAATTCACTAGAGCTCTTCCACCAAAGGTGGGATGACCATTGATTAGATATGTAACGGAGTGCCTCAAAGCTCTTTCTAAGCTTGGGGCTGGTTTTATCCACATATGAAAGAGCCAGAAATGCAGTTCACAGTAGGTGAGGAGATAATGACCTTGCACCCAGGGTTTTAGGGTTGTTACTATGGCTTTCTTATCCTCATCTATATAGGAGAATGAAGGTTTGAAAAGGGATTTAGGGTCTGAAAACATGGACAGCCTGAACCTCAAAGCTGTTTAGTAATTCTTGGGCAAATAACCATTCCTATCATCTAATCTTCAGAGTCGAAAATTTAGAGGCATATGGAAGGTGCATCCTAAGTTAGAGTGAGGTCTTTGACAGATGGACACAGGCTCCAGCAACAGAGAGAGCAATCAAAAATTCAAAGAAAGACTAAGGCTGACTTTCTGAATGATTAATGAAAATGGGCAATACAGTAGTTCGCTGGAAGACCTGGCGCCTGGGGCTGAGAATCTCCTGCTGGGGAAGTGAGAAGCTTTAATTGCCATCAGAGCTATTGATCTTCAGAGTCAGGATTCTGGGGAAAACCAGCCTGGCAAACTGGAGGCAAGGCCTTTTGGCTGATCTCAGACAAAGGTTTCTGTCCTTTCTAAAATAGCTGGGAAGAAAGCCTATACATGTTAAGCCTGAAAGGTCCAGGGAGCGCTGACCCTCTTTCTAAAGAAGAGCTAGCTAAGGATGGAAGCTGAGAAGAAGTTCTGGAGCTCCAGCAGAGCAGTGTCTGGTGGAGACTAGGACAACAAGTGGTGAATCATTTCAGTGTGAGTGATACCATGACATGACCAGGCTACATCAGCAGCACTGCAGCATTGAAGGTGTGAGCCCTACACCTCAAGGTTCCCTATATGGGTGCCACTCCCCTAGGCACCCTAAATGCATAGCACAGTGTCTGGCACCTAGTATGCACTTAATAAATATCTAGTAATTGATTGATTGAAATGTACTCTGACTAGACTTCATCCCCCAGTGCACAATGCCTGGCCCTTAATAAAGGTTTAGTGATTGAGTAATTGAAATGTACCCTGGCCAGACTTGCTACCTAACTGTGTATTTATCCATGTACATTCTTTATCCATGTCCATCCTGTACTGATAATGCTGGTTGCATTTCTGGAAGAATATACCCCAGGCTTATGAGGGAAATGTTTTTTCTTAAGGTGTTATTTAATTAAGTGCTTTTGCTTTGAATTAATTGGTACATATATCAGGCCACTGGATTCAGATGGCTCAGGAGGAGAAAGTGAGGCTGGTGACCTTGCATAGCCCTCCCTCACTCAAATCAAAGTCAACTGCAGGTCATGTCATCATCTTGAGGTCATGGCCATCTTTAAGAATGAAGGACAAACACACCAACTCTATATCTAGAGTTGGAAGGGACCCAAGAGACCATATAGTCCCAGACCTTATAGATGAGTAGCAGGAAGTGATTTTCCCAAAGTTTCATAGGTAGTAGCTTCAAAGGCTTTATTTGAATATAGGTTTTCAGACTACAGAGACAACTTGCAATGCTGTTGTATCATTTGACTAATAAATAGGACCTTGAAAGCTCTATCAAAGTTGAGGGGATGTAGGCCCACAAAGTTCTTTGAACCTGGGGGACCTGCCCAGCAAGTTGGAGGAGAGGCATCTTTAGGGGCTACAGGGAATATCCTTGTTTAGAACTAAATGGACTTTCTGGTCCTTACAAGTTTTGTGATGTTGTGAAAGGGTAAAACTCTCTAGAAATAAGGGCTTTTTTCATTATTACTGGGACTATAATAGCCCAGAGCTTTCAAGCTGCCGCTGTGATGGAAGAAGACAGAAGCAGGGCAAACTATAGTGCACCCATGCAAATTCTCAGGGACCCAATGACTAGCATAGATACAGACCCTTGGGCAAAGAAGAATTGGAAAAACAGATGAAAAGGCCACCCCTCGTTCTTCAGGCTGCTGCCCTTCAGTACCCACCGATACATCATCCCTGGGATACTGGTGAGTATAAAGTCAATGTCACATTTTGCCAGCTGTTAAATTGTTAGCGCCTCTCAGGGAGAAAGGAAGAGTGAACCCCCAAGAGCCTTCCTTCCTTCCTTGAGTTTTTCAAATCTGGGTCAGCCACCCTCCATTTATCCTACCAGCAGGTGTCTGAAGAGGCAGAGACAGGGTAATCAAAGCTGCTGGCAATTTAAAAATAAATCTGGACTGACATCGAAGAGCCCAGAATAGGGAGAGGTGAGCTCAGAGTGCTGTTTCAATGGCTTCCTTTCTCCTCAATGGGAATTTGGGTAAAATAGAGGTCCTGTTCAGCAGTCTTTCCTTGTCAGACATGAGCTGTTGGGGCCACAGAGCTCTGAAGGAAGGAGGCTTCTGTCTGGAGTCCTGCACATAATGTTTGCTGTTCAGTGCTGAACTCGATTTTATTCCCTCCTCCTACCTTTCTTCCCCGTATTTCCTCAGCCTCTCTGGAAAAGATGTTGGATGATAGTAAGTCCCTAAAGTGAGCTGAGACTCGAGCCTATGGGTTTTATTTCAGTATGTCTCAGGTCGTCTGTACTTAGATAGTTGGTTATCTTGGACCTACTTCTTTAGGTATGATTCTTCCAGTAACTGTGAGACTTGGTAGATTGCATTTGGTTTGGGAATTGTTCAGGTGATAAGGTAGATTTCCCCTAATTAAGCAGTAGACGTTTAGGCCCAGCAGCCTAGTTCAGTTTCCTAAGTCCAGTCCTTGACTAAGTTCATATGTTTGGAAAGTAAGTCCACACAGCTACCAAATTACTATTACTTAAACATAAATCTGACCATGCTACTCCCCTACTAAAAAACTTGCAGTGGTTCCCTATTGCTTCTGTTAAAAGATAAAATACTCACCTTGGCCTTTAAATACCTTCACATGATGATTCCTACTTTCCTTTCTAGTCACTTATCATACCATTGCCTTTTGGAAATGAAGCATAGAGTAGTGGCTAGGATGCTGAACCTGGAATCCAGAAGACCTGAATTTTAATTCTATCTCAGGCACTTAATAACGGGGTGACCTTGGAAATGTCATTTCTCTGAGTCTCAATTAATCATCAGTAAAATGAAGATAATAGTAGTATCTCCCTCCCTCCTTTGTGAAGATGAAATGAGATAACGTATGAAAAGAACTTTGTAAACTTTATCTCTCTATATCCTCTGTATTTATATACGTACTCGATCTGTCTATCTATCTATCTCTCTGTCTATCTATCATCTATCCACACACACACAATCCAAATTGTTTTACTTGCTTGTTACCTGTACATTACATCCCCCATCTGGCCTCTGCTTTTGGGGGAGTGGAGAGGAATAAGCATTTATATAAGGCCTACTATGTGCCAAGCACTATGCTGAGCACTTTTTCAAATAACTCATTTGACCCTTACAACAACCCAGTGAGGTAGGTGCTATTAATTACCCTCATTTTACAGTTGAGGCAACTGAGGCAAACAGACATTAGATGACTTGCCCAAAGTCACATGGCCAGAAAGTGACTGGGATAGAATTTGAACTCAGGTCTTCCTGACTTCAGGCCCAGCACTGTAACCATCAGGGAACAACTATTTTGGTCACCCCTAGCTACCTCCCTACCCAGCCCCACATGGACTATTGGAATGCCTTCCCTCTTTCCCTGTGAATTAAGGAATCCCTGGCCTTTTTAAAACCTAGCCAAGGTACTACATTTTATATTAGGATTTTCTAGTTTTTTATTTCTCTCTTGGGAAATTACTTTATATATACATATGTATGTACACGGTAAATTCTTCCTTCCTCTTCCCAGTAGAAATAAATTCCTGAGAGCAGGAAGCTTATTTGTCTTTGTATCCCTAATGCCTAACACAGTGCCCACAACACCTGTTACACACAGTATGTGCTTAATAAATGTTTGTTGAATTGAAACAAGGAAGCAAAATTGTATCAGTTTTCCTCTAACACCAGGTGACATTGTTGGGAGGAGAAAAGAGTCCTTCAACTAAATGTCCCAGTCCTGGCCTTTAGGTCTCCTCTTCCCCTCAACCCCCTCCATCTCCCCCATGCCCACTCCTTCTCCCTCTGCCCCCTTTCCCATGCCATTTTAGGATGGGGGACAAAGGTGAAGTCTCAGAAGGAGAAAGTAGATTATACCTCTTAAAGATTCCTCTAACCTTTTTTTCTAACTATACCAGTGGCCTTATTATTATGAATAATAAGATATAGAAAATGACTGAGGAAAGAGAGGAGGAAAGAAGTGAGGGAGGGAGAAAGGGAGAACCATCTCCAAGTTAGCAGGGAGAAATGCATCTCATCATTGCTAGCTTCCACGTGATTAGTATGCGCAGAGATGAGAATAATTAGTTGCTACTCTTGGAGAAAAGACATTTGAGTTCTTGATGGAGTCTGATTATTTACTTCCTTGTGAGGATGAGGGAACATTCATTAGGGTTTCTCTTTCATCCCCATAGCTTGTCACTCCTCCCCACTCCTCTCTCCTCTACAATACAGCCAGGGAAGCTGAGGCAGCCCTCCTGGCCTGAACAGTCTTTGGGCTTCACATAAATGACTTTCTTTTTAAAAGAACTGCACACTCCCTTAGCTGGTGCCCACATCCTAGGCCCAGAAACAGTCCCCACCTTCTCGTTCCCCCCACCTCCCCTCAGCCTAATGCATATTCATCCTGCTTGAAAGAGCACAGCATGAAATATGCAAATTGGCCAGGCAGGAGAGGGTTTGGCATTTTGATAGCTGCTTTGTCTGAAGACCCCAGAGACATACACATTCAGTCACTGGCACGCTGGAATCTCCTCTACCTTTGTCTCCCCTCCCCCCATTCCCCCCACTCCACTTTTCCCCAGCCCTCCCCATCCCAGCCTGCAGAAGAACGAGACTAGAATCCCAGACTCCCAGGATCAGGTTCCGGGCACATCCAGGGCTAAAGCTCAGCTTTTTCCATTGTGCTCATCCTCTTTCCCTTCCCTTCTCTTCATTCCATTAATCATTTTGGGAATTTGCTCTTTAAGGAGCACTTAAAGAATGTTAAATCAATAGGAATTCTTGAGCACCTACTATGTACTTGGTGGTACAATGGATAGAATGCCTAGTCTGGAGTCAGGAAGACTCATCTTTCTGAGTTTAAATCTGGTCTCAGATATTTACTAGCTGCACAATCCTGGGCTAGTCACTAAATTTTGTTTACCTCAGTTTCTTCATCTGTAAAATGAGCTGGAGAAGTAAATGGCAAACAATGCCAGTATCTTTGCAAGGAAAACCCCAAATGGGGTCACAAAGAGTCAGACACGATTAAACAATAACAACGCTGTGCTAGGCTTCAGGGACACAAAGGTATGTAAGACTTGGTCCATGCATGTGCAGAACATTAAATCACACCTGTATTTCTTCTTCCCTTTGACCAAATCAATTCCATGATATTTGTATTCTGTCAAAATGCGGCAGGTAGCTAAAGATTTTAAATGCCCCAGGACTCTTCGAGGGCTGTCATGGTCCATCCTCAAGATCTCTTGGTCTTGACCAGTTGAAGTCCAGACCTTAGTCTGGAGATGGTGGTCTTATGTTTATGTCATCAGAGCCTAATGAAAAGTCTTCTGGATTTGGAGCCAGAAACTTATGCTTCTAATCCTGGCTGTGTCATTTACCACCTGTGTGACCTTGTGCAAGTCATTCTATTTCACCTTTGGGCCTCTATTTTCTCTTTTGTAAAGTGAGGGGGTCAGAGAAGGTAACTTCTAAGGTCCTTTTCAGTTCCAAATATAGGATCGCCAGGGTCACACATTTAGAGCCAGAGGGATCTTAGAGGCTACTGAGTCCAGCCACCTAATTTTAAAGGTGAGGAAATAAAAGCACAGAGGAAATAATGATGATGATGATGACTAATACTTGGTAGTATGAAAAGCACTTTACAATTATTCTCTCATTGGATCCTCACAGTAACCCTTGGTTCTTGTTGTCGTTTCAGTCACATCTGGCTCTTCACCACCCCATTTGGGGTCTTCTTGGCAAGGATACTAGAACTAGTGTGGTTTGCCATTTCCTTCTCCAGGTCATTTTACAGATGAGAAAACTAAGGCAAACAGAGTTAAGTGACTTCCCCAGAGTCACATAGGTAGTAAATGTCTGCAGACAGATTTGAACTCAGGAAGATGAATTTTCCTGACTCTAGACCTGGCATTCTATCCACTGAGTCACCTAACAACGCTTAGAGGTAGGTGCTATAATTATCCTGATTTTACAAATGAGGAAACTGAGGAAAACAAAAGTTAAGTGATTTGTCCAGGATCACACAGTCAGTAATCAGAATTTGAACCTGAGTTTTCCTGATCCCAAGAACAAGAGATGTATGCTATTGCTAGGGGCCTCCCAGCAGAAGCTCCATTTTCCCTTTCTCTCCTTCTCCCTTGCCTGGGGGTAACTTTCTAACCCTTTGTCCTCAAGATCCAACAAACAAACAAACAAATCAGACTCCACTTAAGCTCTTTTTGAAAGAGAGAGGCAGAGGGAGAGAGAGAGAGAGAGGAGGGCAGGGAGGACATATTAATTAGATGAAAAATTAATCAGGGAAGCTGAAAATATAGAAACCCCATTATTCTACACTTTTAAATCATCACTCCATCTTCATCCTTCTTTAATTTCTCTCTCTTTCATCTCTTCATTCTGTATTCACCACACACAGACCCACCTTTGTGAAAATTTAACAATCCTGTCTCCTGAGCTTTAAGGAGCTGACTCCCAGTACACAACGGATACCTGAGAACCAGAATTCAAGTTGTGGTTTCTTTACAACATTAGGAAGTCACCAATTGGTGATTACAGTTCCCATCTCTGACTCTCTAGCTCTAAAGCCGAAGGCCCTTGGCCTGTGGTCAGATGAAGAAAGGAGACCCGAGGTGGGGGTTCAAACCTAGAACATTTTGCACCAGGCTAAACCACTGATCAATGTTTGAATTTTGACTTAACCAATTTGGACGTTGTGATCCTTCTGTTCAAAGCTTTCCCAAGGTGAGGAGACTGATAGTTCCTGGGAAAGTATCCTTCATCTGTGCCATCACAGCATAAAGAACACTGGACTTGGAGTGCAAATACCCGACTGGCCATGTCTCTGCCACTTATAAACCTGTGTGTCTATGGCCAAGTCATTTAATTTCCCCGACTCTCCATTTCCCTAAGGATGAAATGTGCTATCCCCCTCACAGTATTAATGGGAGGAAATCATGTTGTAAAATGTAAAGAACACGCTAAAGATGTGAATTAATATAATTACTACTCCTACCCAGCAGCCTCCCACCCCACCTACCTCACACTTGAGCTATTCTGCTGCTACAGAGGTGAGATGAAGCAGGGATGAGGAAGAAAACTAGATTGGTAGAGAAAAGCAAACTACGGAGAATCCCAATCCCACAATGCCTTTGTCATCCAAGCCTGGAAACACAGAAAGAGCTGGGATAGAAAAGTGTTCTTAGACACTTTTTCCTTAGGACAAACAATTCAAAGTGAATTTCCTACACAAAGGACAGTTTGACCATGCATTCATGCAGTTGTCCCTGGCTAGAAGGTCAATCCATCCTTTCTCCCACATCCTTTGCATATCAGAAACTCTAATTTTTCCCTCTCCCCATCCCCCAATCCCCAGATCTCCATAGAGCTGTGGGCTAGCCAATCTAAGAATTCTGTCCCTATGCTCTCATCTGAACTGTCAAAAGATGGAAGTATTTGACCTCTAGATTATAGAGTTAGAGCTATAAGTCTTTGTTAAGAGGTATCCTATGCCAGGCTCTGGGTTAAACCCTGGGGAATACAAAGTGACCTCAAAGACCTTATATTCTAAAGGTGGTGACACATATTTGTGTGTGTATATACACACATAGGGCATTTCTAAAGTCTTAGTGGAGTTTTAAGCTTTAGTAGCTTAATGCACATACACACAAGCTACAAACTATGCACAAACAAGAGGACAGAAAGTTCATAAAAACTGAAACAGGTCCCAGACCCGGAAGAATGGGAAATTTAAAGCTAACTCAGTTCATCACACGAATATATAATAGAGTTGAAGTTAGCTCATCTGAGGTTAGTGTCTACCCTCTCTACCTACCAAAAACAGGCTCATGTCTTTGGAAGTTAACTCGAGGGTCAGGAGTTAAGTCAGAGGGACTTCGGAAACCACCAGCATCTTCCACAGGTGATAATTCAATGGGAAAGGGAGAAAGTTCCCTCCTCTCACTTCACTCCTAGTGAGGCAACCTAAAGAAAAGAGTATCATCCCAGCAGGACTTGAGAAACTGATGGATCGATGTCCAAAGCAACTCACTGACCTGGCCCAGTGATGACAACTAAAGAGTCATCTTGCACGCACATCCCTGAAAGGTACTGTGTTATGCTGGAAACAGTGTGAACCTTCTGGAGACACAAATCAAGGGTGCCTGAGATGCGTTAGCGGATAGCACCAGGGAGATGAGGGCAAGTACTGAGAATGAGCAAACCATGAGATGCAGCCTCTTCTTGGCCTGGATTCAAAATAAACCTTAAGAGTTGACAGTTGGCAGACACCCACCTGGATGATTTCTGAAGCCCTGGAGAAAGTAATGAGGTAGAATGGAAAGGGCAGAGGTTTTGGAGTCAAAGGACCTGGGTTCAAAGTCTAGTTGTTTTTTTGCTACTTGTGTGATTCTGAGCAAATCTTCCACCTCTTTGGGCTTAAGGAAAATCTGAGTTTGCAGCCTGCCTCAGATTCATATTAGTTGTATGAACCTGGGCAACTCATTCATTGATTCAGCCTCAATTCCTCCCTATGTAAAATAAAAAATAATAAAACACCAATTTCACAGGGGTTGTTTTTAGGATTAAGTAAAATAATACATGTAATAAAACTCCATACAAATTTTAGCTATTTTCATACTTGGACAGTGACACTTACTATGTGACCTTTAACAAAATTACTTAAACTCTCTGAGCTTGTTTACTCATCTGTAAAACAGGGATTAACTCTCATCATGTACTTCGTGGGGCTATTATAAGGAAAGTACATTATAAACCCTTAAAGTAATACATGAAGTCTATTTATGCTATTATTGTTTGAAATGGCTGGTTGTAATGAATCACAGATCATTCTGGAAGGACTGCAATGAGATGCAAAAATTCAGATTTGCCTGAAAATAACAAGTGAAAATAAGATGTGCACACCTGAAGGGAGTTGTCCAAATTAGGCTTGGGGTGTAATGAGATGCACAAAATTTTCCAGGAGTATAATGAAATGCAAGAAGTCACAACACTTGTCTGAAAAGGAAAGGGTGTAAGGAGATGGTGCACACCTGAAGGGAATTGTCCTAAGTGTCTAGGTGTAATGAGATCCAATTCTTTGCCTGATAATACAGGCTGTAATGCAGACACCTGAAATAAGTTGTCTCAGTGGACCAGTGTAATGAGATGCACATAATTTTCAAGGAATGTAATGAGATGCAAAATAAATCAAACACTTGTCTGAAAAAGAAAGGCTGTAATGAGATGCACACACCTGAAGGGCATTGTCCTAAATGGGCTCAATGTAATGAGATGCATTGAATTTGCAAAAGAACAGAACAAGACTGGTCCAGGGAAAAGCTGAAAATAGCAATGTGTGATTAGAGGCAGACACCGGAAGGGGGTGTCAAGCACTGTACTTACTTTGGAGGTTATGGGAGGAGATGCCTAGAGTTCTTTCTTACTGACCTGGCTGTTGGCCTTGGACCTATGGTTCTCTGTAAAGTCACGGAGGGCTAATCTTGGGTGGGCTATGCTCCATGTGACAGTTGTGAAGAAGGCACAGTACCTAAGTAGGGATCTTAAAGAGGTCTTCTGAAACTTCTGTAAGAGCTGACAGGATCAGCAGAGGTTTGCAGCCATGTTAGAAATGCAATCTCTAGATCCACCCTTGGGAAGGAGTCTAGATTAGGCAGAAGGATTGACTGTGGTGATCTTGACCACAGCAGAGGCAGAAAAGAGAAACAAGAATTGAGGGTGTCAGAGGTAATGATCTCCCCAAGACCTTCTATGGAAAGAGAATTTCAAGCCTATAAGGTCTCCCCTGATGGGAGGGGAGAGGTTGCTTTGGCCAGTGTCCGGGGAGATAGGACTCTGCCTTTCATCATTAGAGTGCTTTACATGTTAAAAATAGTAACATGTTCCCATTAGATTGGGAGCTTCTTGGGGGAAAGGCTGTCTTCTGCCTCTTTTTGTACCTCCAGTGTTTAGTACAGGGTCTGGTGTGAAGCAGGCATCTAAATAAACAAATGCTTATCGACTAGCATTAGTGTATTCTTAAGGTTCACAAAATATGTAGTGTGAATATAATTATCTCCATTTTCCCGACTGGTTTTCAGAGAGGCTAAGCAACTGATGACTAACAAACTTGGCTGCGCTGGAGTCGGCTTCTTAGCTGCTACGTTGTCTTTTCTAGGAATGGATGGCAATGGGGACACCATCACTCTCATACAGGGTGAGATGCATGTGTCACCAGCCATAGTTTTATGAGTGTTGAAGAGAAATCAGGGCTTAAATGAGTAGCACGAGGGGTAAGGATAGGGGGTGACCAGATCAAGTAACCTTCAAGTGGGGTGACAGGTAGGCTCCATGGGAGCTATTGCTACGAATAGCTAGGAATAATCACTTGAGCTGGGTAGGGTGGGCTGCCATGGCTATGCCAGACTCCATGATATTGATGTAGGAAAGTGGCACCTTCTTTCCTCCTGCAATTTGGGAACAAAGCAAGCTGAGGCTTCTTCCCGAGATCCAAAGGAACCAATTCTACCCTGACTTTGCCCTTGAACATCCCCTCCCCCCAGGGAAGCTACCTTTTCCTCATATTCCTCCTAGCATTTTGTTGTGAAATACCTTTTGCCCTACCAGGGGTTGGGAACCTGTGGTCCATACTTGTATGGTTGGTTGTGTACATTTTACAATCCTTCAGAATATAAGCTCCTTCAGAGAAAGGGTGGAGTCACAGCTTTGTAATTCCAGTGCCTTGCACACAGTAGGTACATGGGAAAAATTTGTTGAATTGAGTTGGACACAAGCTGCTTGGAGGTAGGGAATATCTTGAAAGGTAACATCTTGAAAATCTTAAGCTAATGGCTTCCATTGTGCTAATAGTACATAGGGAGAGATTGAAAGCTTACATATACTTGCTTCTTACACCCATCTCAGTCCCAGGAATACCAGACATCCAATAAACTTAGGCAATCTCACTGACATGATCTCCTATAGACCTTGAATTCATGGCTATGAATGAAGGATTCCAGGTAGGGTACTGATCTACCTCCTCCTTATACAGTTCTGATGGAATCCACTCCCATCTCAAGAGCAGAGGGCAGTGGAGACTACAGTCTTTTTCTCTCTCAATTGCCCCTCTTCTATAGCCCAGTAATATGATGCTGATACATCTAGGATACATCTAGAATGACAGGGACTCTTTCCATTCTTATCATACAGTCTCTCTGCTTACTCCCAGAAAAACAATAGCTCACACTTCTATAGTGTTTAAGGCTTTATAAAATACTGTCTTCACAACAACCCTGTGAGGTAGGTAGGGGAAGTAGTATTTTTCTCATTTTACAGAGTGGGGAAATTGAGTCTCAGGGAGGTAAAGTCACACACAACTAATTGGGGAACCAAAACTCTCTTTCCACTTTACCACACAACTCATAGGAAATGGCCTCTTTGTACTAATCACCCACTCAGCACCTCATCCTCGTGTCTTGGGGTCTTTCTCTGGAGAAAGCTGAGAAGGGATGGGATAGGGTCACAGTCAGTGAGATGCAGAATTCAGTCTCCTCATTTACATGAAAGGAAACAGTCACCTAGCTAGTTTCAGGGAGAAAAGAGGGGGCAGGTAGCCCTGGGTCTCCTTCAACTGTTGAGGAAACAGGGGTGGGGGGAGCACATATGAGAAGGATGGGGAGGAGATTCTTAGGAAAGTCTTTCAATGCTGGGGATAGGGCATGGAGAAGGTAATAGTGCTATTGCTCTGGCTTTTCTAGTGACAGTCAGCACACAGATATGAAGCACCTACAAAGTGCTGACTTCAGAAGGAGTGTTTTTTGCCTCTCCTTGTATCTCCGTTGCTTAGTATAGTGACAAATGCTGTTGGATGACAGACACACCAGGCAATAGTTTCCTAATATGACTGGTCTTTCTTGCCAACAGGGATGATGATGTCCATTCTTTGAAAACTCCCTCAAACCACCCCCAACCACCCCCAGCTCCCAATATTCTACACTCCTTAGGATAAGGTCAGACAACTTTTCTTCATTTCAAAGGCCACAGTAGCAGGAGGGGAGTCAGGGAGCAGCAGACAAAACAAAGCTGGCCAACAAGGTTAAGGTAGGTATTAAGATTTACTGAAAACTCCGCCTTCATGTCCAGTACTTGTTTGGTGGATACATCAGAACAGGGTTGCATAACATTAGGCAGGGAGTGGGAAGGAGGGATAAGGTTGGGGTTATGTGTGTGTGTGTGTGTGTTGTGTGTGTGTGTGTGGGTGTGTGTGTGAGAGAGAGAAGGGTGGGAGTGTCGGTCATGTTGTTGGTGGGAGGGTGTGTGTATGAAGGTATGTCTGTATGTATGTGTGTGTTGTATGTATGTGTGTTTAACAAGGAATATGAATCAGAAAAAGAAATGTATTTTATCCCACTGCACATTGCAAAAGTCTCACTCCAAAAAAGCTAGACTTTCTCTACCTATGGCATCAAAAGGGAGTAAAAAAAGATTGTTTGGATCACCCAGATTATAAATAAGGTTATTTGTTTTTCAAAAATCCCTATTAAAACATTAAATATCAGCTCTTCTGGGGGAGAAATACATTCATTTCAGAGCGGTCTCAGGGAAGTAACTGACCGTCCTACCATTCCACCCCCCCGAAAGTGTATGTGTAGGGGAAGCTAAGGGCCCAAGGTTCCCCTCAGGCTGAGCAACAACACAGTCACCCACATCCTGCTGCTGAAGATGTCCTAATGCACAATTTACAAATGTAATTGTAAGTCCATTAAATTAAATCCCATGGAAAACACACGTTATGTTCAGTTCTGCCATTCACAGCCTTGGGGGTACAGGGAAGAGAAGAGGAGGGCCACACTTACAGGGTGTGAGGAACAGGGGAGAGAATGGAGAGGTGAGCAGGGCTTGTCCTCCTCCTGATAGCTCCAGTATCTCCAGGTGTGTATGTATGTTTTTGGTAGGAGTGGGGAGGTGGAGGGAGCAGAGCTGTGGCTCCGTTTTCTTTCATCTCTCAACAAGCCTGGAGACAGGAGGGGACAGACAGCATCTTCTCTGGCCTCTGGCTCCTCTTTCAAACAGATCTTTCTGCTTTAGTGGAGTGTTAAGTAAGAGGGACAAGCCTGCTAAGGTTGGGCCAGCCTATGGAGGGGGTCCCTTCTTGTAGAGAGCTAGCCAAGGATGTGGAGGGTTTGAACAAAATCTCAGTCAAGCCCACCCCAACCATGCAGGTCCACAAAGAGTTGGAGCACTTAAGAAATTGACCAACTAAGCACCAGGTGGTTAGTGAGACCCCCATGTTTCTGTTGGATCTGGAATCTTCTGTGCCCAGCTGGAAATGGTCATGGACCCTACTGTCTTATCTTCTTGTGCACCCTGGCCTGGGTTTTTGCTCACTAACTTTTGTCCTGGAACTACCCCAAGCCAAAGGGGCTGTTATTTTTCCATCCACAATCTGAGCCTGTCTTTTACTCATCTGTAGCTGTTTTCAGTAGGTTAGATGAATCCCCAGTGGGTGAGTCCTGGGTCAGAGTTTGTACTCACACAGGGATGGGGCTCCCTGGGGGAAGCTATCCCAATTCTCATTTGTCCTGTTCAATTTTGAGTTGAATGATTTGTCATTTCCAATTTACTCCCACCTCCTCCTAATTCTAATTCTCCCCTTGGGCTAATGCCATCGGGCTCTCATGACCTCAGGGGAGTCAAAATGTCCTTGGTATAGAGTCCAAATACCCTTCAACCTCTTCATTACCAGCACCGCCCCACCCCAAATTCCTTTCTGGGAATGGCCCATCCCATAAACTGCCCAGGGAGAGAACAGAAAAAAAAAACCCAACTCCAAAGCAGTCCCTGGGTCCAGGGCCTGTAAACATGAGTCCTTCACTTCAGTCCAGGAGTCTGTAAGTGCCCCCCAGTTGCCAAGGCTCCATCTAGGTCCACTCCCTTGGCTTGCTTGACTGGTACTTTCCAAATGGAGTCCTCTATAGTTCTGGGATAGGGGGGCTGGGGTCTTTTTGAAGCTTGCTGGCTGGGCAGGGGCAGGGGAATATTTCTGCAATTCCTCAGGCTGCTGATTCTGGGAGGTGAGGACAATCCTTCCTGTAGGGAGCTGCCCACCTGTTTCTCCCTCCCCATGCCCTTGCCCCAGTGGGGGAATCAGCGCCAACTAGCCCCCATGGCTACTCCAAGGAGTCACTGTGTTCCAAGCCCAGGTCACTGACATTCGTTGTCTGTAGCTCATCAGTCTCCTCCTCCAGCTCCTCGTCCTCCTCCTCCTCCTCCATTTCATCCTCATCCTCTTCCTCCGTCCCATCCAATGAATCTTCATGTGCTGCCATCATTGCCTGCTGCATGGCCATGGTGGCATTGTCCGAGGACAGGGACTGCAGATTGTCCAAATTGATAGAGCCTGTGGTGGGTTGGAGAAAAGGGTAAAGGTCAGCCACAGCAGTAGGGAAAAAGTTAGGAAAATGTTCATTTCATTTTATCATCATATCTACCTGTACCTATACAGAAGTATAAATGCTCAGCAGCAATATATTTCTATAGCACTTTAAGATTTACAGAGTGCCTTCCTCACAACAATCCTATAAAGCCGGTAAGGAAATCGAGGTTTGTAGAAACTGAATGAATTGCTACACATTTGGTGTCAAAGCCAGCACTGAAATCCAGGTCAGGGAAGCTTCAGACCAGTAAGTGATCTTACACTACACTATACTGCCTTTAGCTTATATGTACCATTTCAAGAGGACCATATCATACATAGGGGCATACATGAATGCCATATGATACATATATTGCAGCAAACATCCTGTTTCCTGCAAAGAATCATTTTTGCATGTTAGCAATAAAATTTCTGGCTCATTAAATTATTCATTGTATACTAGGCAATGAGCAATTGCATGTGTGTATTTGTGTGTGTGTGTGTGTGTGTGAAGAGAATGATAGGCATAACTGGGAAAACAATGCTCTTTTTGGCCCCCATTCATAAGCCAGCTGTCACACCATTTGTAGATAGCCACAATTTCCAAAGAGTAGCTTGGCTGCTCAGAAATTTCTGACCCTCAAAGTGTCCTTTACTTTTGTAGTGATGTTGTATTCTCTCCCTGGGTCCTTCCAACAGACCCATTTGACAGATTAGGAAAGTGAAGCGCAAAAGTGACTTATTTAACTACATAGGATAAGGAGATAGCCCAGCCCAGCTTTTCTAACTTTGTACCCCTTGTGCTTTTCACTATACAGACTCTATTTTGGGGTCCCCATACCAAAATTCTCACCAGGCAGACAATTACAATAGTCTGTAGCATACAATCTCTACCCCTGCTTAACTAGGGCATTCCCCAACTCCTTACCATCAGGATTTGTCCCTGGAGGCCCCCCCTGCTGCTGTAGCACACCGGCAGCAATTGAGTTGGGCCAGAATCTTTGGGTGGGCCGGTGCTGAGACTTGATCTTCTTGGCTTTGGGGGCGGGGTCTGGGTTGCTGGCATCAAGCATGGGTTGCAGGATACGCCTTCGGGCATTGATGAACCTGCCCAGGGAGAGGTTAAAACACAGTCATTTGGCATGTGTGTATGTATGTGTTTATATACAAACAATATGTACACATGTGTAAGCACAACTTAAGGTATGGGGAGTAGGAACTTGGCTACCAGCTCCATTAGAAGGTCAGAGGAGAAGGGAAGGGAAAAGCAGAGTATTATTTGAGTCCAAAAAAGAGAATCAGGCCCAGAGAAGGTTGGTATTTGATGAGGAGCAGTGGGAATGACAAGGTCTCTTAAAGAGCCCAGGATGCCACCTGATCTTTGCTTACATTTTGGTCCTGTCTAGAATCAGGAATCTGGGAATGCCCAGGCATGATGGAGACTGAAACAGACTTTGGCCCCAGGGAACATAGGGCAGCAGACAATGTTGTCCACAGGTCCCCCTAACTGGCTCCTGTTCATAGGTGTGGGGTTCCAAGGACCATGACTCCTGGGCTCCATTTTCTGTGGTTAGGCCTAGCCCAGGAGATAAGGAAGGTCAGCATAGCAGGGGGCCTTAGAGTTCTTGGGTACTATCAGGTCCACAGAGAAATCGCTTTCTTTCTTCCTCACTCTCCTGTGTTTCCTGGAAGGTACTGTACCTTTATTTAAATCCAGTATTGCTTAGGGGCAGGTGGATTGACTATATGGTCTCAGGATTTCTCTGGACCAAGAATTCTATAACTCTTGTCTGTTTCTGGCAATGAAGGGCAATAGAGCTGAATTTCCTTAGGCAGAACCCAGACAATTTATTTTCTGCTACATTTGCCCAGCAAGGGGCGCTCAGGAGCTACAGATACATACTTTGGAGGCTGGAATGATTTATGGCTATTTTGGATTTCAAGGCTGGATCGAGGGAAAAGGATGGCAGTAGTGCAGGGGCTGAGGAAAGAAGGGGAGGGACTGGGCTTTGTTGGGTTAAGGTTGGCACTAGAGTTGAGGAGGAGTCAGCATATTTCTGATTGCTGTGAAGGAAGACCCTAGCTAGTGCCTCTCTAGTTGTGCTGTTCTGCTGCCTGGGCGAGAGGTCCCTTGGTAGCAGACATCAACTCACCAGTTATTGACTTGCAAGAGGGTGAGGTTGGTCTGGGCTGCAATCTGCCTCTTCTCATCCTCGGTGGGATAGGGATGCTGAAATGAGATGTTCCAGATTGAGGAACTCAGCACAGGTTGAAGTTGAGAATGATAGTGGAGCAAGCAAACACTGGCTGTCAGGAAGGGTGACTTGGTGCCACATGTGTCCAGAAGCCAATGACCTAGGGACTTTACTTCCAAAGTAGGGTAGACTCTAAAGGTTGGAGCGAATATCAGCTGTTTGGGTATGTGCCCTTTTGCATAAAATCCTATGCTGTTGGTTACTAAGTACCCACGCTACCATTGGTGGGATTCGGGTGATCTCCTACAGACCTTTCTCCCGGTGACCTCAATGGTTTAGGGGCAAGTCTCTGTGGGAGAGAAAGAGTAGGGTACTGGGACCTAGGTCAATACAAGAAACAGCTCAATACATATGAGACAAGAGAAACACAAGAGGAGGTCCCTGTTCATAAGGAGTTTATAAACCTTGCTTGCTGGGAAACAAATCTTACACATACATGGAGAAGAAAAAAAAAGCCTCTGTCATTTAACATGAGGTGCTGGCAGCAGGAAGCCAGGGGAGGTAGAGGCTGCTATGGAATGGAGTAGTCAGAGGGATCTGTGCCTCTATAAGGCATGATCACCATGCAGTCAGGTACTTGCTCCTGTACATGCTGTTGTCACAGTTTCTGAGGACTCAGAAAAGAAAGTTTTTGCCATCACATTCCTTGGCATTGTCAAATGGCTCAACTGATGTCAGAAAATGATAGGATTTTAATCGGTGGAAAAGACATGAAAGAAGATGTGTCACCATCTACTTTGCCACTGTACCCTAAGGACCATCAAACTTTTCTGACTTGCAGCTGAACCTTTTGATGGGTTTTCTCTCTTATTAAAATGAGCTCCTTGAGAGGAAGAAAAGCCTTACTTTTTCTACTTGTATCTTTAGTGCTCAGCACAACACTTTGCACATAATAAGTGATTAATAAAATCCTTCCTTCCTTGTCCCTCCCTCCCTCCCTTCCTGCCTGGAATGCACTACCCCCTCACCTCCACTTAGGAGAATCCCAAGTTCTACCTTCTCTTACACAAGGTCTACTCTAATACCCCTAGTTGCTACTGGCCTCCTATCAGAAATTACTATTTCCTTAGCTGTTTATGTTTCGTTTTCCATGAATAGAATGTAAGCTATTTATATCCTTAACACTTAGTACAGTGTCTAGTACATAGTAGGTGCTTAAAAAGTATTTGATGAACTAAGGTAAGATTTAGCAGGACCTTGAAGAATGTGTAAAATTTGTATAGACCATTTCTGGGTTGCAGCTATGTATCATCTCTGAATAGCCCAGGGATTCTAGGGAATCTTCCTCAGGAAATCTATGAGGTAGAATACATAGATTATTCCAGCCCCCTTCCACTGTCCAGGACTAGACTGATATTAGGCTAGGACCCGTTTGGAGAGCTCCGAGGAGAGAATATGAGCTCAGCAGCTCTGTTACTGCTCTCCTCACCAGAGACAAGACAATGACACATGTTCACTTGCCCTCAGCTTCTACCTGATGGGAGCAATCAGGACTTTGTGTTGTTTAATTCACGGCTCTGACCCCAACAGCCTCACAGACTGAGATGACACTTATGATTCATACAATATTAAGGCTCTAACAAGGAAGAAATCACAGCGATGTCACAGGAGTCAATTTCTTTCTAATTGGGAAGGAGCAGCTCTAGGGCCCCAGAGGAAAAGCTTCTGGCTCTCCTGAGGAACAGGGGAGACAGAGGCAGCTGCTGAGCCCAAGCACTGAGTCCCAGGCATGGGATTTATTTGCTGTGAATTGGGTCATGTTGTGCTAGAGCCAACATGATACACACACTGAATGATATATACACTTTTGTGAAGGAGCTGCAGTCCCCAAACCAGTGAGAAATGCTCCATGGAGCCCAATCCCCCAGAGAACCCATTTCAGGGAAGTCCAATCAGCATACAATCACAAGAAACAATGAGACAGAACTAACTACTCAAGTAGGGAAAGTGGTGTTCTGTGACTGCTGTGGATCTGGAAGGTGTCTCCCTCATCATCACTGAATTATCATGTCACCAAACATTTACTGAGTGGCTCCCTATGCAAGGTACCATGCTAGGTCTTTGGAATGATGCTCTCCACATAGCAGGCACTCAGTTGGTATTTGCTGAATGAATGACTGGGGATACAGAAATGGCCTGGGCACTCCAAGAACTTACAACCTAATTGGTGAGAGTACACACATATTAAAATGGCAACACAAAGCAGTGTATACAAAGTGCCCAGTTGGTTATAAACAGTGTTATTGGAGTTCAGAGGAGGGAGCTATCATAGAACAATGAAACCACTGGTGTTTTTACATAGAAAGTGGGCCATGAAGGCTGGGTAGGAGTCACATAAGTGAAGGGAGGGTATATTGCAAGAAAGAGGAAAGTCAAAGGTAGAAATTCCCTGTGTGTTTGGGAACTCAAAGATAAAAATCTCTTCTATTTTTAAAGGCTTTTAAAGAAAACCATTGGCCAGCCTCCCTTAGATGAACAATGCTTGGTATCTTCAGGCAGGTATGCATGTGCCAACATGCATATATGAGAAATAGTGTTAAGTCACGAGGGTTGGATTTGCAGTCAGGAATACCAGGGTTCCAACCCAGCCTCTAACTACAGGCAAGTCTGTACCACAGCCACCAAAGACTTATCTCCTAAATTATGCACTGACATGAATGGAATCAACTTATATAATGAAAAAAGTAGATTCTTGACCTACTGATATTGATTTTGATCTATTGACATTGATCTATATGCACAGATAATATTTATTTATATACAAACACATATACTTATGCATATATATTACAGAATCACATCTTAGGGAAATGCTATAGAAATGGTTTACACAATTTAAATAAAATTTTTGATAAAATCTCAGAGTTTTCTTGGGGAGAAGATAGAGATATGGACCAGATGCGGATATAATCAGATTGACCACTGGTTGGATGAACAGATTCCAGAGAGTATTGTTACGGGTTCAATGTCACCATGGCAGGAAAGCTCTAGTGGAGTACACCAGGGAACTGTATACTAACATTTTTGTCAGTGATATAGATGAAGGCATAGGTAGGTGGTGAGCCCATCCAAGTCTTCAGGTAAGAAAGTTTGGAGGAACAGTTAATACACCAGAGCCTGGAGAACATTGCACTAAATCTATTAAGATGAAATTCAGTAGGGGTAAATATAAAGTCTTACATCAAGGGATCAAAAAAATCAATCCCACTAATATAAGACAGGAGCGACATGGACAGATAGATGGCACTTGTTCAGGAGCATTTGGGGGTTTAAGTGGACTGCAAGCTCAAGAGAAATCAGCAGTGGGACATGGCAGCTAAAAGAACTAACATCATCTTGGGCTGCATTAGGAGGGTGAGAGTACTCTGCTCTATTAAACTGCATCTGGAGTGTAGTGCTCAGCTTAGGACACCTTGGCTTAAGAAGGATATTGATAAATTGGGGAGTGTCCAAAGGAAGGGAAAGCAGGTTTGATCTCATGACATGTGAAGTTTAGCTAAAGGAATCCAGACTAGCTGTGTTCAGGTTTTTGAAAGGCTGTTGTGGAGGAGGGATTTAAATTTGCCCCCCAAACAGCAGAACTAGGAGTAATGAGCAGAAGAGGTAAAGAAGCACATTTAGGCTTTGATGTTCATAAAAACTTCCTAAGCACTAGAACTGCCCCAGAGTGGAATGCTAACCACCCTGGAAGCTTTTCAGCTGAGGTTGCACAAGCACTTAGAAGAAGGTATGGAATAAGCAGGGAGTAGGCCTATCCAGTGGAGACTATGAGTAAAGTAGCAACGTCTATCCCAGTAACACAATGATACCAATGATAAGGGAACCAGAAAGAATTAAGAGGTGAGTTGACACTGCACATGTGTGACCTGAATGTGTGGTCCTCTTTGTCCACCCTTCTTACCGTCATGTATGTTTGTGGGAGAGTACAACCCAAGTTTATGGTAGAAATTTTTTGTTGCCACTTTTTTCACTATGCCATTTCATTAAGTAACTTTGCTTTGAACTAACTGGGTCTTCTGGCTACTAAAGCTACATAAACTCTGATTTTAAGGTGCACAGATTCCTTGCAACTGAGGAGCATGCTACCTGAGTGACTTGCCTTGCAAAGCATTGCATGACTAAATACTTAGAAGCCATGAAAGAAGAACACAGATACCATTTCCAGAACCTAGTAGTCCCCCTCCTTTCACATTTCCACTACTATGCGAGTAGCATATAAGGGGAAAAATGTTGATAGAGAAGCTAGTCAGACATTACTGGTGTTGTAAGACATCCAAAGCACTCTGGATTGATTCTTGAGGTAAAGTCAAAATAGCATCTGGCTCTTCGACAGTCCTAGAACTGGGATGAGAAGCTTTTAGGACCAAGGAAGGGAGGAAAATTCAAATACTTCACTTGTTTGAAGAACTTTCTTTGTTTCCCTTGCTTTGATGCTAGTGGAGTTAAGACACAGAGTGAAGCTTTCAGGATGGAAAGAATCTTTTCAGCTTAGAATAGAGGAATGGATTAAATTAGCGAAATACAGACATCTCAAACTGTTAATGATTTAAGGAGTTATTTAATTCTGGAAATTTAGCTCTGCCTTCCTGACTCTGCATGATATTTGGTCCCTTATCTTTCCCAGACATCTGTGTATTTTATTTTTAAAAGTCTGGTGAGGAGCCCTGATTCCAGCAGTGGCCTGAAATGGTAAAAGTTAGTCTGCTCTATCATGTGCACCTCCAGGCCCCTCACGACCTACATCTTGCTCAGTCTTCAATGTAACAAACATTTACCGCAATGGCAACAAGTTTGACTGAATGTCCCTGTTTCCTGAGATAGTGAATTTTTCAAGTGGACCTCATCTTAGAAGTTAATATCCAGGTGTACCCTATGGGCTTTGGTGACAAGTTTTGGTTGGTGATAGCTAATGTCTTATACAAAGATGGGAAGTACAGTCTCATAGATGATCAGCTACCCAGGGCTGACCAGTTTGAATATGTGATGATTGGCAAAGTATAAAGAGTAAAGAAACCTCCAGTTGAGCAGCACCATGCCTCTCTGTCTCATAGGAGGCCTGCCTATGCAACTCCAAGGCAATGCTAACAAACCGTGTGGTTTTGACGAGGACTCTAGAGTTTATTAATTGCTGAAGAAGCTGGCCTTCAGAAGCTCATAGACAGCTAGTCTTAATAGATAGCAAATTTGAACTATCTACATGTAGAGTATACAATCCAAACTTCTATTTCAAATTCCTTTCTGGTTTGTTCTGTTGAAGGCATCCCTATCAAATAAGCCTTACTCAAGTCTGAATAGTACTTGCTCTATTTAGCACGCTGTTCAACTTGTACGGAAGGTGCCACTCCTTGGCAGAAGTGATTCTTACTCATCTTAAGGACCTGGTACCTTTTTTTGGTTGGTTTGAACAAAGTGAAAAACTGGCTATGCACCCTAATTTGGAACGGGATTGGGAGAGTTCAAGATAAGTTTGAAGGTGCTTTGTATAATTTTTAAATTAAATGTTGCTGGTTTTGGTAGGAAAAAAATTAAATTTGAAGACAAGTTCATTATTGTCCTTTAAAATCTGTGTGTGTGTGTGTGTGTATGACTATTGTCAGGAAATTCCTTTTTAGCATCTAACCTAAAGTCTTCTTCCTGCACCTTCAGTCCCTTTGTCTTCACTTAAGAAGGCAATTACTTCATTATAATATCCTTATTTCACACTTCTACCTCCCTACCTCTACCTCCTCTCCACCTCTGTTTCCCCTTCTTTCATGTTGCACTTCCAAGCCATCTCTTACTCAGGATGAAACAAGATTAAATTTGTCTTTGTCTCTTCCATTTTTCCTTTGCCTTTCAAGGGAAAAACCTTCCAGAGGAAATGGCAATTTGTGCTTTTTGTACTTTGCTGAAATGGAGTAAGAGTAATGAGGGGTTTGAACCCCTGGAAATTCTATGCATCATAGGATGGTATTTAGGGGAGGAGGAAAAAGGGGAAAGGATTTTCCTAAATCACCCTGGAGAAGTTTTCCTATGCTGGGAGGTTCAGAGTCTATTCTTCATTGTTTAAAGCTTTAGTTTTTCCTTGGAAGAAATAAAAAAATTCTTTCATAAGAAACTAGAATACCTGGCTAACATGATAGGGAGCCATTGGTCCTACTTGCAAATTAAAGAAAAGAAAATCATGTCTTCTTCCCTCGGGACTCATCAAGGGTTAATATGTGAGAATCCAATAAGCAAAAGTGTCCTGAATGTGGCCCACAACACTCCCAAGTACAACTTGAACCAGATTAAAATGTAATTGGAAAGCATTTAACAAAATAAATAAAAATTCAATAAAGCATGGATAATATTAATATGCAGTTTTCCAAGGCAACATGTGCCTTGATCCCTTGCGGGGATCCTTATGTATGGTTTAGTGGCCTCCGTTTCTACTGGCATGCCATATGATATCATACTATATCCTATAGAGAGATTACTACACTATAAAAAGAGTGACTTTTTTGATCTACATTATTCTTTTCCTCCTTCAAGGTCAGAGAGCAGTTTTCTTAACATTCTCCATAAAAATCTTTAAACTGAAGTACAGGAGGTGACTTCTCCACTCAAGCCACAGAACCATAGAATCAGAGTTGGAAGGGGTCTGAAAGATCATTTGAATGTAGTCCAACATCCTCAACAACATCCTTCTCTAGATCCAGCTTGTGGACTTTTAGAATTCAATACTCCAGATATGGTCTGTCTGAGGTAAGACTATGGTGGAGCACAATCGATATGGTGAAAAGAGTGATGAATCTGGAGTCTGGGGAACCTGGGTTCAAATCTCAGCTTTTCTACCTATTATCTGTTTGACATTACAGAACTCATGTAACCTCTCTGGGTCTCATTATTTTGAACCTCAAAAATGTGGGGATTGGAAATGATATTTAAAGTTTCTTGAAGCTCTAAATCCCTGTGACACATACTAAACTTGAAAATCATTGGGCTATTCTTGAATAGATAAATGGACAAAGGATATGAACAGGCAGTTCTCAAAAGACAAAATTCAAGCTAGCAAAAGTTGTATAAAAATTCCTTCAAATCATTAATAATTAGAGAAATGCAAATTAAAACAACTCTAAAGTTCCACTTCACACCCATGTAATTGGCAGAGATGACAAAAATGTAGGATGGCCATTATTGGGGGATTTACAGGAAAATGAACACATTAATGTATAGTTGGTGGAGCTTTGAATTGGTACAGCCATTCTAGAAACCAATTTGGAACTATGCCCCAAAAGTCATAAAACTGTGAAATATCCAATGATATACTCCAAAGAGACCAAAGAGGGAGGAAAGGCACCCCTATGTACAAAAACATTTTTATCAGCTCTTGTTATAACAAAAAACTTAAAACTAAGGGGGTGCCAACCAAAAGGGGAACAGCTGAACAAACTGAGGTAAATGAGAGTAATAGAATATTACTGGGCTGAAAGAAATGACCAAAAGGGACAGTATTAAGGAAACCTACGAAGGCTTTTATGAACCAATGCAAAATAAAGCAAGTAGAACCAGGAGAACAACTTATACAATTATAACAACATTGAATTCAAATAGATATGTGTGTGTGTGTGTGTGTATATATATATATATATATATATATATATATATATATGTGTGTGTGTGTGTGTGTGTGTGTATAATTGTAACATCTATTATATACATATATAATTGTATACAATTATAACAACATTGTAAAGACAAACAACTTTGAAAGAACTCCAATACATGCAATGACCAACCATAGCTCAAGAGGACTGATGATGAAGCATTCTTGCTACCTCCTGACAAAGCCATGATAGCCTTGGTGCAGAATGAGACATACATTTTTGGACATGGCGAACAAGGGTCTTTATTTTACTTAACTGTGCATCTTGGCTACAAAACTTTTGTTTTTCTTTTTTCAATGAGGACTGAGAACAAAGTGTGATTAGCAAAAGAAAAGAGAGTCATTGAAACATTTTTTTAAAAGGCACAGAAGAGAACAGAAGGAAATACAGACAAGCAAGAAAGCTTTGTAAGCTACATGTTGAATTGATTACAGTTAAAAGGAAAAGGAAACTGTATGAAATAGAAATTCACAGCTTCATATGACATCCTCTTTTTCTATTTTTCATATGGACATGATCCTTTCTTTGTCATTTAGGTTCATAATAAGAAAAAAGAAATTGTAAAAAAAAGAAAAAAACCCCAAAGTCACTGGGCTGTGGAAGAGGTCTATAGACCTGTAAAGTATTTTTACCTCTTATAAGACACTTTATTCTCTGATAGATAGTGATGGCCTTCATGTACCTTTGCTCCCTCTATCTTCACCTTACATACAAATATATTCCATTTTTCAAATGGACTTCATTTCCCTGACACCCTGGGATTCCTCTGTCTCCTGTCTCCTGCAAATACATCAGGGACATTTTTTCCAGCTCCTGTCACAGACTTTGTAGAATAATGGCCTCTCTCAGATGCTACTGTGTGACCCGTAAATCTTGATCTGTCCATTTTTCAAACTGAGTCTTCAAGGGCTGCAGCCTTCCCCCACTTTCCCACTCTGCTTTAGGCTTCCACAAGGCCTAGAATGTGGTCTAGTAGTTGCTTGGCTAGGACCCAAAACAAGTTCTCATCTCAGTTCCAACAGTGCTGCTGTGTACCTTTGGAAAGAATTAAATCCCATATCTGAAATGGAATGGAGGAAAACTGTGCCTCTTTCCGTAGAGGACTTTTGAGAGAGAGAGAAAGAGACAGTAAGACACAAGATAGAAAGACACAGAGACAGAGACCTTTCATTGTCTATCTTTGGAGGTCACTGAGCATTTTCCAGATATCAGTTGAACATTTGGATGAATAAAAAGCAGTTTTGCCTTCTGGGATAAAAGAGAATACATCTAATTCCTTTTTCACTTCTTCAAATATTTGAAGACAGAGATCATGTCACATTGGTATTCTATCTTCCAGACTAAACATCACAATTTTCTTCAATCTTTCCACATAGGACATAATTTCTATACTCCTCACTGTCCTAGTCATACTCTTCTGAAAAGTCTTACAGCCTTCTTTTAAAATGCAGTAGCCAGAAGTGGACACAGTATTACAGATGATGTGTGACAAACCATCTTGCAGCTGTTGGGTTACAAGAACAGCCAGATGCAATATACCAGTCACATTTATTTTTTGTTTCTGAATTCCTAACATACATTATCTGCACCATGTCAATTAGCACTTGATTATATACTGGTCATTTATTGATCTCTCATTGTTCCACCCATTTGGGTCTTTTCTCCTCAATTAACTGTAAGCTGTCTGAGGGCAAAGTCCGTATTTATTATAAAGGTAATCTCCTAAAGAAGCTCATTTGGCAAGTTGTGTGTTTGGAACACAGATCTTATCTTCCTAAGAAAACAGTGTAAGATGATGGTTGTATTCCACTGCTAGTCAATAAGAAATATTTACTCCTATTAAATTTAAGTTCTAACAGTATACAGGCCTCAGTTTTGAGTTTGGAAATTACGTTGTGCAGGAGGTAGAATGGGTTGCAAGGAAAGTTCCCTCCCACCTTTCATTCCCTGGAAACAAGGCCATTAGCCCAAGTCAAATTATGGAAAAATGCTATTTGTTTTCAGGATCTTTCCACCTCCTTTTCTGAACCTCTTTCCTTCTCATGTACCCTGTTGCACAGCTGCCTATTATCTCCAGGCTGACCCAGGACTTCACTGAGGCAGCCCAATCATTTGTGTATATACATACACATATATACATATTTGCATATAGAATTATATATGCATACAAAATATGTACAAATACATGAAAATAAGATACCGTCTGTGCTTTTTCTGCATCTCCTCAAAGGCCTACTACTTTCAAGTACACATAGGTATTTGAAAAATATTTCTTAATTAATTTACAATCCTTGTCTAACGAAATGTGTCAGGGTTGAAGTAAAAACCACTATATATACTCAATATCTACTTGATAGTGAATTATATCAAAGAGGTGTGAAATGTTATAAATGACTAATGGTATATAGGCAGGGGTGCACTGAAGACAGTTTAGACTGACTGGTAAGAGCCAATTTGTTATATTTTCAGTGTAGGCATTTATACCAGAAAATGATACAATTTAGAGTCTGATTTATTGTTTTATGATGGTCTAGACTTAAGAAAGTGATAAAAAAAAGATAAATGATACAGATTAAACTTAAAGAGTGTAGTGTATACATTTGCCCCCCAGAGAGTAGGTTGTTAAACATGTACCAGCAGCTCATCCTTGGATATAAGAAAAAAGGGCAGCCTAGAATGGACAACACCTGGGTCACCATCATAGTATGTATTGTGCAAGAATAAGTTTCATAAGTGTGCATCCAATAATGTCTCTGCCACCTGCAGCTGTCCAGGCTGAAGGTAATGCTGCCAAAAAAACCCCTCATGTACCTAAAATCTGTTTCCATAATTTACTTGCTTGGGCCAACCACCTTCCCTCCCCCACCACACCTTGAGCCATCATTACAGCAAAGTAGTGAACTTCCACATAAATTCTTCAAGGTACATGTTACTCTTCTGTGAATTATTTCCCCTCCAAGGTTGCTGTAAATATTCATTTGAATCTGATTTCCCAGAGTGGGAGAAAAATAATGGGGGGAATGATGGCTAGATACAGAAAAGACCCTGTTCTTCCCACCTGTCATGGTATGATCCTTCATCCCTGGTTCATATTTATATAATGCTCTAGAGTTTTCAAAAATTATATTTTACATTAACTCCATTTTATATATTTTACATCAGCCCTTGTCATTTTACTGACAAGGAAATTGAGACTCAGAGAGGTTAACTGTCAAACCAGATTACCTACTTTTAATGATTCAAGTAGGTGTAAATGACACTATACACAAGAAGCTAGAAAGATTATAAAATTGGGAAATAAATTGAGAACTCGAAACTTGTAGGGAATGTTTTCTTCAAATGCTTATTAACAATGTGACCCTGGGCAAGTCACTTAACTCTGTATACCTCAGTTTGTCATCGGTAAAATGAGTTGGACAAGGAAATGGCAAACCACTCCCAACATCCTTGCCAAGAAAAGCCTAAATGGGGTCATGAAGAGTTGGACATGACCAACAACTGAACAATAATAAAGTGTTTTCTTCATTGATTCCCATAGGAGATTATGGAATTAGAAGGTAGATTTGGGAAGTGAATAGCTGACTAAGATGATGATATCTGAAAATGGGATTTGGCTTTCTGCAGAGATCATGGCCAAAACTACTGGAATGACAGGTTCCTAAGCCAGGATGGAATGTGTTTAATAAGAGCTCATAAGAAGGCATTTGTCAGCCAGGATTCTTGGAAATATAACAAAAAATTGGAAAGGGAGACAGAGGGGAAAAGGGATGGAGGAGAGGAAGAGGCAGAGATAGAATATTCACCATTCTCTACACACACACACACACACACACATATATTACATACACACACATATATGTATACACACACATTACATACACACACATATATAATAGCTACAATTACAATGTTGGAAGGGGAATAGTGATTGAGATGACTCTCAGGAAATAGAAAATTCAAGGAAGGAGTCAATAATGAGATCCTTGGTCTAATAAAAATTGACAAAGTGTGAGTAACAAGTAAGACAAACTACAGAACCTGATGGGGGCAGGCAAATTTGATGTCAGTGGTATCACTGACACTTAACAGTATGATACCCAGATTAGGATATAGCTTTGGAAGAAAATACTCTACTCAGAAGAATAAAGATAGGCAAAATAAGGGGTGTTAAGCAGCACTCTATTTTAAGACTTACCTACAAGAGGTAAATTGACAATTTCAATTACATAATTTAAAAAGTATTTTTTTTAATACAACAAAACCAATATAGCTAAACTTAGAAGAGAAGCAGGAAATGGGGGGAAATCTTTGCAGCAAATTTCTTTGATAATGTTGTCATTTTTAAGAGGAACTGAATCAAATTTATAAGAATAAAAACCATTCCCCAATTGATAGTCAAGGGATATAAATTGGCAGTTTTCAGAGGAAGAAATTCAAGTTATCAATAACCATATAAAAATGCTCTAAGTCAATAATAATTAGAGAAATACAAAATAAAACTGAGGTACACATCACATCCATCAAATTGGAAAAGTTGAAAAAAAATGGAAAATGACAAACGCTAGAAGAGCTGTGGGAAAACAGGAACCTTAATGCACTACTGGGAGAACTACAAACTGGTTCAATTATTCTGGAAAGCATTTTGGTACAACACCCCCAGAGCTATTAACCCCAGTAAAATTGTTACAAGGTCTATACCCCTAAAGAACAAAGAAAAAGGACAAGGAATTGCATGTACAAAGATACTTTAGAGCAGCTCTTTTTGTGGTGGCAAAGAATTAGAACCTGGGAGGGGGTTACCTATTAATTGGGGAATGGTTAATGCAGTTATGGCATATGAATGCAGAATATTATTGTGCTAGAAGACACAATGAAGGGAATGAATTCAGAAAAACTTGGGAAGACTTGTATGAACTGATACAAAGTAAAGTGAGCAGAGTAGGACAACATATAATAACAACAATATTGTAAATATTGTAATCAACTTTGAAAGACTTAGCAACGCTGATCAACACAATGACTCACCACAGTTCCTGAAAGCTAATGATAAATAAAACATGTCCTAGTTCCAGATAGAGAATGGATAGACTCAGATGAAGTATGTTTTCAACTATTTCCTTCCTTCCACATAATATAGACATTTGTTTTGCATTATTAAACATATTTTGTATTAAGGGTTCTTTGTTTTTCTTCTCTTCTTAATAGGCAGAAGAGAGGAAGGAAGTGGAGTAAGAATTTGGAAAATAAAATAAAATTGAATTAAAAGAGAGAAGAAGACATTCCTTTAAGGAAATGCAGGAGTCAGAAGAGGGAAATATGGTAGAGACCATTTTGGTAAAGGTCAGTGGAAGTAGAAATGATAATTCATTTAGTGTAGGCCAATCGGATACAAAAAGAAAATAGATGAGAAGTTCAGAGAACATCTCAAATCTGGCATAGAGATAAGATATGGTAGAGATGGGAGACATCAATTATCCAGACAATCTGCTACACATTTCTCTTTGTAAAAGTCAGAGCAACTAAGAATTCCTTAGTTTAGTACAATTCAATTCTTCAGAAAGGATGAGCTAACAAAAGACCAACAAGGGGAAATTCTATCCTAGTTAACATTCTCAGCAATAAGGAGGAACTGGTGGAAGGTGCCAGAGATGGATCTGAACCTCAACTTCCTCACTCTAAGTCTAGAGTTAAATATATGAAATAAAAAAATATATAATATAAAAAAATATATATAAAATAAAAAAATAAAATAAATATATAAAAAAATATATATATAAATAAAATATATAAATATAAAAAAATAAAACCTAGCTGTTGGGGCAGCTAGGTGTTGCAGTGGATGGAGCACCAGTGCAGGAGTCAGGAGGACCTGCGTTCAAATCTCTCACCTCAGACACTTGACACTAGCTGTGTGACCTTGGGCAAGTCACTTAACCCCAAGTGCCTCATCCTGGGTCATCTCCAGTCATCCTGATGAATATCCAGTCACTGGATTCAGATAGCTCTGGAGGAGAAGTGAGGCTGGTGACCTGCACAGCCCTCCCTCACTCAAACCAAAGTCAAGTGCAAGTTATGTCATCATTTCTCTGATGAAATGGTCTTCTTCAGCAACGAAGGATGAACACACATATATATAATTTTAAAAGCAACATGCAAATTATATGTCAAACAATATGCATGCAGGTATCTATTGATTTTGGTTAACTACTTTGAACCCTTAAAGAATAAGAAAATCTCAGAACTGGAGGGAACCTCTGAGAGCATGTAGGGTAATCCAATGATGACAAGAAATTTCCACTAGAGCCTATTTGTTAGGTGGTTATCTAATCTTTAGTAAAATGGGCTCCCACTACCCACTACATTTCACATATGGACAGCTCCAATTATGAGGAAGTTTTCTCAGCTTTGTGTTTGACATCTGCCTCCCTACCCTTCTAGTCACTCCTGGTTCTCCTCTCTAAGCTTAAGCAGGACAAAGCTATGGTTCGACCAAGAAATACAATAGCAGGATGATCTCTACAAACCTTGATCTATTCTAGACCTTTGTGGCTTTACTGGTACAGCCTGTACTTTCCTGTCTATAACCAGCCTCTTTTCTAGTCTCAAAGTTCCTTGGGGGCAGATTTCTGAGCCTCCCAGGAATATCAAGGCTCTTAACAAGGGGATGACTAACTAGGGGCCAAGTCAACAATAATCATTAAGTGCTTACCTCATGCTAAGTACTGTGCTGACATTTTGTAGGGATACAAAGAAAGGTGGAAACAGTCCCTTTCCTTTAGGAGCCCACACTCTAATGAGGGAAAATAGGCAAATGGTACTGATGTATGAACAAGGTACATCCAGGATAACTTGGAGGTAATCTTAGAAGGATGGCCCTAGTATTAAGGGGGATTTGGAAAGAGGTGAGAGGGACACTAGTTACAGAAACCCTCTTTGCAGTCATCAAGGTAGATCCTCTGTAGGAAAATCTCCCCTCCACTCTCTTAACTACTCATTCTAATGCTTGACCTGAACTAAAAACCATGGTTGTCCTAGGCACAGAAAGCAGTTGTATCTTACTCTTCTTCCTTGTCCAGATGGACTTCATAATATTAATTCTTAGACCCCTTTAATGCAGTTCCTTATTGCTACTTGGAAGGACTGATCTTTGTCTGCCCTAGAGGGGGTGCTGTAGTCTATTTGTTGAAGTGATTAGACAAATGTTAAGTAAATAGTTCATGTATGTAGTGCATTACAAATATCATCTCATTGTATCCTCACAACAATCATGAAAGGTAGGTACTATTATCTCTGTTTTATAGATGAGGAAACTGAGACTTGCCCAGGGTCACAGAGTTAGGAAGTATCTGAGGCTGGATTTGAACTCAGGACTTATTGACTTCAAGTCCAGAGCTTTAGCCATCGAGCCATCTGGCTGTCTTTAATAGGATGTTTCAACTACATTTTTCTTCGGGGTGGGGGTGGGGCAAGACCTAGTTAACTGACAAATTCCATAGTCTTGGGGAGAGAGGACCAAAAATCCACTATGCCATCAGGAAACTTCCTGACTGAGAGGAAGAACAGAACTCCTTCTAAGGAGATTAATGAGATTGATTCAACCAGAGTTCATGGTCCAATCTCAAAATCAGTTTAAGGGTGTTCTGGTGAAGATGCCCTTCTTGTCTGGGGACCAGGTGCAGTCTAGATGCTCCCATCTAGGGGGAATAGGAATAAGTCAAATTGACCAAGGTAGCTAGACTCATTAGCTTAGAAGTCAAGTAATGAATAGTCAGGAATTAGGAAACTGTTCTTCCCATTACTTTTCCCTGGTACACTATTTCTCAATTTGTACACTATTCCTTTCCCTTAAAAATAAACTCTGAAAAAAAATATTTATGTGGTGTAGAGTCTGTGGGAATAGGAAGAGAAGAAAAGAGGAAAAAAAATGCCCAATTAGGCAACATGTATATGAGTGTGTGTGTGTGTGTGTGTGTGTGTGTGAAGTCAAGAGAATATAAGCTTGTAAAGGGTAGGGACTGCTTGATTTTGTCTTATATTCCCAGCCCCTAAAGGAGGTAGGAAAAAGTTGGTACTTAATACATCTTGTGGTCACCTGTAATAGTGGCAATGGCAGGAAAAATGGGAAAGGCAGTGGGAGGTACTGGGAAGAACATGGGATTTAAGGTTGGAGCCCATGTGTTTGAATACTTGCTCCACTACTTAGTGCTTTTGTGACCTTGATAAGTCACTACCCTGTCCCTGGGTCTTAATTGGCAGTTATTGGACCCAGAGAGCCAAAGAGGGTGAAGGACCAGAGAGTTCCATGAGTCACATATGTTCAATTATGTGGGACAATTTAAAATGTTGTAAAAGGCTGGCTCTAGGATCAATGTCGAGATCTCCTGGACCAGTTCATGTTTAAGAGCCAACAGTGTTGGCTCCATTATGGCAACTTCCCAGGGTTTCTCCTCTCACTGAAGGGGTGGGGGTGGGGGTAAATCTGAGGAACTGTGAATAAGCACTCCTCAGAATCACAGGGTGAGTAGATAGCAGAGACAAGAGAGCTGAAAGTTTCAGGACACTGCTCTGCCTCATTGTCTCCAATAACCTTTCAGCTCATGTTGCCCAGACTCTTCCTGGTTTACTTCTTAGAAAGTCAAGTCCTCTTCCCATCCCTTTCGTTGCTTGCAGCTTGCTGCCCCCAGTTAATTAGTTCCCAGAGACTGCTATGTTTTCTTTTTCTTGAAAGGAAGCAAGAAAAAGGGATGAGGGTTTGGAGCATGGATGGGGAACCTGTGGCCTCAAGACCACATATGGACCTTTATGTGCTCAAATGAGGTCCTTTGATTGAATACAAACTTCACAGAACAAAATCCCTTAATAAAAGGATTTGTTCTGTAAAACTTAGAATCAATCAAAAGGCTGCACACAAGAACCTAGAAGGCCACATGTGGCCTTCAGGCAGAAGGTTCCCCACCCCTGGTTTGGAGTTTGGATCCATATAGCCTGGAGTGATGAAGTTTCCTCATCTATGTGGTCCAGAAGAGAACAACCTCTTTCATCTGTCAATGTCAAGTCATGCCAAGCAGCATTTATTATGGGTTTACTATGTGTTAGGTGCTCAACATAATAATTAAAAAAAGACCAAAAAGTCCCTGCCTCAAGGAACTTACAATTTAATGGAGGAGACAATATACAAATAACTACATACATTCAAGATATATACAGAATAAATTGGAGGTAATCTTACAAGGAAGGCATTAACATGGAGGGAGACCAGGAAAAACACCTTCTGGAATCTGAGCTGAGACTTGAAGGAAGCCAGGGAATACAGGAAGCAGAAATAAGCAGGATGCATCGTTTGTGAGGAAAGGCAAGGAGGCTGGTAACAATGGATCATAGAGTACATGGAGGGAAGTACAGAATAGACGGGAAAGGAAGGAATGGATCAGGTTATAAAGGCCTTTTTATTTGATCAGGAAGATAATGGGGAATTCTTTGAAATTATTGAGTGGTGGGATGACATGATCAGATCTGTGCTTAATACTTTAATATCTATGTCCAAGTAGGCCATAAAAAGAGAGACAGGATTGGAGGACTGGGCATAATGTTTATGTGTGTGCTTGTTTATGAATCTGGTAGAGTTATCTGTGTGTGTTCCTTCACCTCCTTTCTTGATTCAGAGAAGCTCAAGGCAACTCCTCTGCTTCCTGCTGTATTTGCACACAGATGTATGCATACACACTCACACTCTTACTTTACTAGTAAAAGACATTCTTTCAATTGTTAGCCTCAGTTTAGAGTAAAGATAACAGGGAAAGGGATGGGGGAAGGAAAGAGAAAAAAAGACAATAGAATTGAGAACTAGAAGTGACTTTTCAGATCTGGCCCAATTTTCCCTTAAAAGACAAGGTAATTAAGACCCAGGGACAGGGTAGTGACTTATCAAGGTCACAAAAGCACTAAGTAGTGGAGCAAGTATTCAAACACATGGGCTCCGACCTTAAATCCCATGTTCTTCCCAGTACCTCCCACTGCCTTTTCTTTTCCTCTTCCCAATCAGTAGATAAACACCAAGGGTTGGTAATTCTTTTTTTAATTCAATTTTATTTTATTTACAGTTAAAAATTCTCTTTCTCCCTCTTCTATCCATTGAGAAGGTAAGAAAAATGGTATTACAAGTGTGTATAGTCATCTTCCCAGGTTATTCTGAAACCACCCCCTTCATCATTTCTTATACCACAATAATATTAACATGAGATTCATATACCATAACTTTTATTTAGCCATCCCTCAATTATGGACACTGCCTGAGGATAACACCTAGGTTATGAACTTGGATGACTGGGAAGATGATGATATCTTTGATTGTAATAGTGAAGGCAGGAAGAAGGGAAAGAATTTAGACTATTCAGTTTTGGATGGAGCCTTGTGATATACCCAAGATTAGTGAGTGTAACATGGATAGACACTCCTGGTTAATGTGTATGACCTGGATGAAGAACCAGCAAAAGGGAATGTGAAGGAACTATCAAACAGATGGGAAGGGAACCAAGAGAGAGCAGTGTCATGAAAATCCAGAGAGGACAGAACATCCAAGGAGGTGATCAACAGTGTCAAATGCTGCTGAGAGGTCAGGAAGGAGGAAGATTGAGAAAAACCACTAGATTTGGCAATTAGCAAGTCATTGCTAATTTTGGAGAGAATAATCTCAATTGAGTGAAGATACATATGATGATATTGAAAAGGATTTAGAAAAAAAAAGGAAAGGAGAAAAAAGTAAAGGACCTGAGTGCTGATGGCTTCTGCAAGATAGTTTGGTTGAGAAATAGCTCTGTAGGGTGATGGTGATGATGAGCAGGGATGATGGGATCTAGTGATTTCTTTTTTTAATTTTTTTTAGGATAGAAGAGACTTACGTATATTTGTAAATATCAGGAGAGAAATCAGTAGACAGCAAAGGAGGCAGAGAATAAGTGGCCACATGGGTAGGAAGGAAACTGCGAGCAGTGTAGAGAACCTAGATAGAGAGTTATCAAGGAAAAGAAGGTGATCCATGATAGGATGAGGACTGAAAAAAGGCCATTAGATTTGGCTATTAAGAAATCATCAATGTCTTTAGCAAAAGCAGTTTCCTTTGAAGGATGAGTTCAAAATCCAGACTTCAAAGAATTAAAGGAGTGTGAGAGAAAGAGAAGAGGAAGGATTGTTGTACATGGCCTTCAAGGAGTTTTGTCAAAAGGAGGAGATATAGGATGACAACTATTAGAGATGGACAAATCAAGTGAGCATTTTTTGAGTATGTGGGAGCTAAGGTTAAGATTGCAGACTACAAGTAAGCAGTCAGTAAACAAGGAGAGATTGAAAATAAGTGAGAATGGGAATGAGAGGGGGCAATCTGCTGGAAAAGATGGGATGAAGTAGGATCACTTGTGCATGTAGAGGGGATTTCTCATCAAGAAGAAAGGTCAACTCATTATGTGAGATGGTGAAGGTGGAGACAGTGACAGAAGGAATCTGGCAGGTATGACTTGAGGAGGAAGAGAGAAGGGAAAACTCAGTGAATGGATTCAATTGTTTCAGTGAACTATGAGGCAAAGTTCTCTGTTAAAAGGGGAAGAGGAGGGACAACTAAGGCAGAGGAGTGAAAGAAAGTTGGGGGTGGGATAGTGACTCAGGAAAGTATAAAAGGATTGCCTTGTTGCAGTGAAGGCCTAGTTGAAATCACATAATAGAAAGTTGCAGCAGATCCAATTGGCACCATTTTGTGATTTTCTCTGGCTTCATTTGTCAGCAAGAGGATAGGTTCGAAGGCAGCTGGTGGTGGCAGCACACTTTAGAGCTGTGACCTGGCAGTCAGACTGGCAAGAGGATAAAGGGTCAAGGGATTCAAGAAAACAGGCCAGTGTAGACCTGATCCAGATCACTAAGAGGTCAGGATGGAGAACAGAGTAGAGAGCAGTGATCACAGGAGTGATGGCCTAGGAAAGAACTAAGGGGTCTAGGGATGGGAGATGAATGTGTGGAAAGTGTGGCATGTATGGATGACAGCATGATCAAGAGTACGACTTCTCTCCACGTAGCTGAGGTTGGGTAGAAGAGTCAGTCACAGAACATGAGCATGGGGAACTGAGGTACTTCCAATATCTGTATTTTGAAGTCCCCCAGTATGAGGGCAGGATTTGGAAAGGAGAGAATAACTGTGAATCAAGCACAGAGCTCACTGAAGAAAGAAGGGTAGTGTCCTGGAGGTCAGTAGCCCACAGCTACCAGAATTTTGATGTGTCTAACACAAAGATGTGTTTGATAATGGGTGATAGCCATGGATTGAGTGAACTTCAAAGGAAGAGAGATTACTGAGGAAAAGGAGGTAAAAAGAAAAGCTGAAAGAAGCGATAAGCTGGAATTTTCTGGAGCTAGAAAGGTAAACATTTACAAAAAATATTAAAAATTGGTCCCTGTCATGCCTACTGTATGTTATACCCCAGGGGTGGTTACTTCTAGTCCCAACTCTGCTTTTAGGCCATTTTCTTCTTAGGTGCAATGCTTACTTGCTCTCTTGGACATACCAGTTTGTCTGCATTTGCCAGCCAATTCCTCTTTCTTTAATCAGAGATCTTCCTTTACTCCCCACCCCCAATACTTACACCGGCATTCTGCTCATCCATATTTATGCAGACTGATAAACCATTTCTAGAACTGTAGGATTTACAAAGGGACAAAGGAGTCCATCCATCCCTGTATTACGTACTCCTCCCTACGTAGAAGCATTGACCCTTTGCTTTAAAATTTTCACTGATGTCAGCCTGAATACAACGCACCCCGTTCTTAACCTGCTCAAGTCATTCCTAATAACTAACTTATATCCTTCTTAGGCAAACTAAGCCTCCATGGCTGTGTGTATGTTCTGACAGGGCAATGTATGTTTGACTGTCCCAACACAGAAGGGAGATGGACAGTCTTCAGCACTGAGGCTGCTCTTGGCCAGACTGGACAAAAAGAGGCCTGGTTGGAAAGCTGTCAGCTTCTGTTGTCTTTCCCTGGGGGTAGGTGGGAAGGAAAGGGAGGATGATGAATGGAAGAGGGAGAAGTGTTATTTCCAGATCAAAGATCCGTGTACAATACAGAAACTCATCTTGTTACTATACTCTACATTTGTACAAGTACCTTTTAAAAACTTTTCACAGAAATTGAGTCCCCACAATCATCTTGTGAGGGAGGTTATTTTCATTTTGCAGATGAGGAAGTTATGGATCAAGCAGCTTAAATAAATGACTTAAGGTTACACAATAGTTTAGGAAAAGCTGACACTAGAATTCAGAGGCTGTGCACTGCAGTATAAAACTCACTGGAGTCAGAGTACCTGGCTTCAAGGCATGTATCTGCCACTTACTGTGTGACTTTGGGCAAGTCACTTTACTTATTTGAGCCTCAGGTTAGACAGATAACCCCTATGATTCCTTACAGATGTAGGTCTAGGACTTCTGACATGGACCCTTCAGGTCCTTTGTCTTAACACTGCCTCTCTCCTCTGGCATGGTCCACTCTCTCTAAAGTCACTCCTTCTCTGAGTACTCGTGAATGACAAAGGCTAGTTCACGTGGTGTTCATTCCTTCCCCTCCACCCAGAGACTTCACACTCACCATGAGGTGCTGGAAGAGCCAGGAACGCATTATGTTGGTAGCATGCTTGGGTAGGACTCCCCTTTTGTTCTTGGACTTCTTATCCTCGTTGTCCAGGAGGGAGGTGAGGTCAAGGTTAACCTTCAGGGCAGGTGGAGAGAAAAGCCGCATCAGCAGCCACACAATGAGGGAAGGATCTATTGCTATGGTGATGGTAGCACACAAAGCCAGCTTCCTTTTCTGACCCATTCTCCTACTCTGGGGAGGCTACCTTCTCATGCCCCCATGATAGAACAGTCACCCTCCCTCCAACTCCCCTCCTTCTCTTCTGATAACATCAGTCCCTTCAAGCTAAAAAGAAGGGAAAATTTGAAGATAGAGAGAAGGGGGAGAAGGGAAGAGTGGGTACAGGGCCATAAAGAATTTGTGGAATATACAGACCCATAGTCTTTTGTCCTAGTGAGACTAGAAGGATCTCCTGCTCCTACCTAACATGTCGGAGGATCCAGGGAAACCTAAAGCATTTGCTTAGCAGGTGATGGAGTTACTCCATTGTCCCAGGTAAGCAACTATGTTCTGGGCTCCTGAAAATTCTCCAGTTGACTGAACTCATCAATGCTACTTCTGTGGAGAAAACTGTCCTATTCTATACAGGAGGGAAGGGAAATAGGAAAACTTCAGGAAGGAGAAATTTCTTCCACTAGAGCTCTGCTCCACCCAGCCTCTTGTCTTTGGATGCCTGAGACACAAGTTACCCTATTTTCCAAAGCAAACTTGACGAAGTCTGTTTCTTTTGCAAAGCCTCATTTAAAGTAATTTTCTTTTTTTCTTGATATCAGGATTGTCCTAGAAAATCTGGATGAATACTTGCTAACTCTCTGGAAGGCTCTTTTGTTTGTTTACCCCAGCCCTAGGGGAGAGCTAGACCCAGGACAAAGTTGCCCAACACATAGCAAGTGATGACAAAGATGTGTATAATGATGGTAAAGGAAAAGAGGTGGGGAGGAGGGAGGAGAGAGGATGGATGGTGAGTGAGGAAAGAGCAGGGAGTTTGAGACTGCAAAAAACTCACTGAAACATCAACTTTAAAATCACCACCACCACCCACTCCTCTTTTCCCCAGGTTTCATCAAAATATTCCTTCTGTATGAATAAAACATCAGGCTCCAGCCCCATGCCAGGCATGTAAGGCTCCCGCTGGCCCAGGCTACGATATAAGGTAAGGCTGGGGTTGCATACATTGTGCTGGCATTGAAGGAGGTCTTTGGCCAGACTTGTGCCCCTGCCCTTGTGGTCCCCTAACTCCCTATTAGCTATAGAGGCCAAATCTCATTTAGATGCTGTGAAGAATATGTATCTACATGGTGGGGGGTAGCATAGGGGAAGGGAAGGAGGTTGTTTTTGGACCTCAAACCTCCCCAAAGGTTCAAAAAGCAAACCAAGGAATCAGAAACAAAGGAAATTGAAGGACAGGAAGATGAGATAAGAATCACAGAATGAGAAGTGTCCCTGGCTGTAAGAGAGGAAGACTGTGTGATATAAAGAGTGCTGAACTTGGAATCCTAGGACCTGAGATTGCACCTCAGCTTAGCCATTTCTGGGGGCAAAGTGATCTTGAGGCAAGTCATTTATCCTCTCCAGGCCTCAGCTCTCTTATCTGTAAAATGAGGGAGCCAGACTAGATGACCACGGCCACTTGTGCTACCCTGAAAAGTGACCTTAAATCATTTAATTTTTCTGTGCATCAGTTTCTTCCTCTACAAAATGGGAAGGAACATTTCCAACCTCAAAAGTACTTCAGAGACTTCAGAACCCATGATGCTCTAAGAACTAAGGGTTGACTTACTACCTCACCTACACCTAGTTAGCTTTGGGGCAAGGTCTTACTTCCTTTGAGGGAGAGGACTTTCACAGTCCAGAAGCTGGTATTGACATGATGGAAGATTCTAGGGCCTTGTCTAGGTGAGCAGACCCAAGAAACCTGTTTTAGCTTCATAGGCCTCAGTTTCCTGTCACTGCTTTGTCCCTTCATTTTTTTTTTTATTGCCCAAAGTGCTTTCTTCAAAGCCTCATAGATTTTTAAAAATTACACCAGTGTAAGTACTTCTTCCAACAAGGCAGATTCTACCATGCCTTGATAGAGAGTCAGTGAGTTGTCATGACAGAAAAAAAAAGTTCAAATTAACCTTGACCTTTCTTTCCTCCTGGACAACAAGGATATGAGGTTGAACTGCAGGCTAAGCAACAGTTAAAATTAGAGGGGAGGGGTGGAATCTTCTGGTGATGAGCCTCCTTAAACCTGAACCTAGTTGGGCTGATCTCGGAGAAAGACATACAATCTATTGCTATATCTTGGCTCTGACATAGTGATGTCATTTTGGTCTCTTCTAGAAAAAACCAACAATCTATTGATGGGTTTGTATTTAAGGTCTTGCTAGCTTGGTCAGTGTCTACAACATGTTGATGTGTTCCCTGGTTCATGAAGGAGGATTTAGTGAAGGAGTCATCACAGTCATACAGGCATTTCCTTTTCCCTACTCCACCCCCAAAGCTAGATGGGAAGAAAATTTTTTCTATTCTTAAAGGTCTCTCCCCTCCCCATTTCTAAGGGATCCCAGGAAGCATCTAAAAGGAAAGGAAGTAGAAGTAGCATTTAGTCATTTGCTTAGTCATCCTGGGTGTGATGAGATAACAATAGTATTTCAGGGGGATATCTGACTCCCCTCACTGAGAAGTGAAGGGGTGGAGAGCTCCTAGGTGGGAATATACAAGAGAGAGATCGGGAGGAAGAGATAAAGAGCTCTACTACAGAACTGATCACAGGCTAGACAATGGCAAAAGAGATAAACCTGTTAGACACAGGCAAAACCTGGAAGGTGGTACACTCCCTGGGGTAGAGCTTAGCCATCTCTTTTCCTTCTCAACCTTGTCTCTCATTCAGGCTTTTTTGCAGACATCAGTCTAGGAATATTGGGTAATAAGAGCAGTGAAAACAACAGGCAAGAGAAATGGAATACTAACCTCTTTCTGAGGGCTTTTAGGAATCATAAATTTAATTTAACCATTTTCAATGAATAGAAATTTACTTTTTATCTTCCTCCCACTGTTTGCATTGCAAAAAGACAAAATCCAACCCAACCCCCTCCAATACCCCCAAACTTGTAATGCATTAGTCTAGCAAAACAGATTTCTGAATTAGCCTATGTCCAAAAAATATACAAACTCAGTCTGCACCATCAGTCTATCACCTCACTGTCAGGAAGTAGGCATGTTTCAACATGAGTCCTCTGGAATAATTGGTCACTGTGTTAGGATCACAGACTTATGATAGATCTAAAACTAGAATGGACTTTGGAGTCCATCTAGTCCAGTCACTTTATTTTGCGGATGAGGAAACTGAGGCCCTGAAGATGAAATGATCTGCTTAAGGTCACACAGGTATTAAGTATCAAAGGTTGACTTTGAACTTAAGTCCTCTGATATCAGAGCTACTGTCCTTACTACCTTCCTAAGATGTCCTAACTTATTTTCCTTTGGAATTTTGGACTGGGGGTAGGATCACAGATAAGATTGGCCAGGTAGTAGAGTGGAGAGGGCTTTAGAACCCTCTAGCCTAATGCCTTTATGTTAAAAATGAAGAGAGGCCCAGAGAGGTAAAGGGATTTGCAAAAATTGATCAAGTCAGAGAGAAGGAGAAGATGCCAAACTTGAACCGAGGTCCTAAGATGCCAAATCCAGCATTCTCTGCACTTGTTGGACAAAAGAAAAGAGGAAAAGGACTTTTCTAGCTTTCTATTAGGCAGTTCAACAGATCAGGAAAGGAGACAGACTAGAATTCAGGACACACACTGACAGGAATAAAGATTGTGCATTGGGCTGGAGCGTCCCCCAGTATTCTGTGTGGTGACTGAGTGTAATGGGGCTGCTGGTAGTAACTACAAACGACATTATGGACCTGTCCTTGAATATTGGCAGTTACGCAAAACTCCTATCCTCAAGAAGTTTTCCATATGAAGGGCTTCCTCACCTGAGTGGTCCTTTACATACCCAAGTGGAAATAGCATAAAAAAGAGGGCCCAGAGAACTGAGAGCTGCCCCTGAAAAACAGGCTTGGGGTATCTCTGTAGCACTATATTGTCAGGTCTCCAGTGACTTTTTTTAAGCATTACCACATGTCAACAGAGGTATAAACCTGTGAGGTCAGAAAGCTCTTCCTTCTCTCATTCCATGAAGTCTTAGGATTCCCCCCAACTCAGCTCAGCTTCTGTTCAAGGGCCAGGCCTCTCAGTGCCAGAGACCTACAGAGCTGAGGGCCTATCAGTTCTACCAAAACATGAAAAGGAGTGGGGGTGGGGAGAAAGGCGAAAGAGGGAGTAAGTGCATCAGAGGATAATAAACACCCTCTAGTAGACCAGCCCTTTCACTTTACAGGTGAAGTATCCAAGGTCACAGGAACAGGTATAGAGACTGAGAGGTACATCTAAAAGGGCAAAACGTTGTATGAAGCTGGTACTTAATAAATATTTAATACATTTGCTGCTTAGTACAGTATCTGGCACATAATAAATATTTACTCATTAATAAATGTTTAATTGAAAAGGGGAAAGAGGAGATAGGCATCCTGGTTGAGGTGGGAAGGACCTCAGGAGCACAGGACAGTATAAATAAAGCAGGATCAATTCTGGCTACTGTTGTTCAAGCTTAGCACAAAATCTAGGAAGAGCAGGAAGGGCTGTGCCCAAAAGAGAGCACCACTGTCGATATGCAGGTTGGATCTGGCTGATTGGAGGCCAGAGCTAAAAGGAAGGAGACCTGTCAGTTTCCTGTACCTCCCTCTGCCTCAACCCTCTTCCCTTTGGAGCCAGGCCAGTGTTTCCTGGCTTAACCACCAGCAAAGCCTGTCTCCCTAGGTAACAGGGGAAGTGAGGGTAAGGACGGCGTACAGGACAAAGGGGATTGGTGAGTAAGGAAATGGCCAGGCAGCTTCTCCTTGGGGGCCCCTGCTCCTAACTCTAGCAAAAGGGGGAGGGGGAGGATAATGGTATTGAGAAAAAAATCCATCAGCAGACAAACCTCAAATCTCATAAAACTCTTGCACTGCAAAGTACAAGGCATATAAGCCTTTCTAGACAGACTCCCAAGATGGGGAGGGAATGGGGAACAGCACCCACTGTTCCCCCGAGTGACAAGAAGAATGCAGAGGGCTGGACCTGGATTAGACAGGGCTTCACAGCTGAGATCATTCAGAACTCTGGCTTTGGTCTCCAATGACCCTACAGGAAAGTGATCCAATCCCAATTACTTGAAAATGCTCCCTTCCATCCCCCCAAACTCCATGACTATCTCCACCTTTCAGGAACGTCCATTTACCTCATCTATCCTGGATTCTCATTTTTCTTTCAATTCCCAAGGCAATTGGCAATGGGGAAGGAAAACTTCTGGAAGTTTTTCTAGTAAACAGATTTTTCCAACTTAGGTCAAGATGTTAGATTAGTCAAGAATAGTATAAGCAGAGTGTGATGAAATAACAGGGACTGGAGATGGGAGAAGGTACTTAGGGGAAGAGAAGAATTGGCTCCCTTGGGGAAGTGATTTCTGGGCATGGACTGAACATGCAAATACTATGTAAATGTGCATCTGTCCCTTTGGAATTGCCAGCCTAGTCCTCATTTGTACCCAACCTGCAGCCCCGCCCTGTGCCACTGAGAAGGCCTGGCTTAGTTGCTTTTTAAGAAGGTCCACAGATAGCTTCTCTCCTCTCACTTAACTTACCTGTGTGTTTTGGATCTGGATAGCTCCCTGGGGGATTGCTTGGGTGACCACCTGACCCTGGGAGGTTACCATGGTAACTGGCTGGTACAAGGCTCCACCTGGAAAGACAAAGGACTTTATTTATATCACCAACAATGTGGCAGGGGAGGCTGGCATGGGGTACTCTCTACAAACCTAGCTGTTGTTTTGGACCCCTGAGCCTAACCTGCATTTACAAGTCCAACCTTTGAGGGCTCAAGTCCACTGTTGACGCTGTCCTGGAAAATGGCAGATTTACAGCATTCAGTGTGGGAGCCTAAAGACAGCAAGGTTCTGAGAACTGAGATGAGAGAGCTCAACGTGGATGATCAAGGGGGAGTCAGATGGGGGGGAAACTTTATAGCCAATGAGCCATTTGGGGGAAAGTCTCTCCTTCCTGGCTGTGAATGGCTTCACTGGGGACTTATAGGATTTATATCCCAGTTTCTTCAAAGCTGAGACTTGAGTTTCAAGAAATCAGGCAATACTGCCAATTGGTCTGCTTATACAATGAATACAAAATTCAGTCCAAAGGCAGGATAGAGATTATCTCCTTATCTGGACATACGTGAGGTCTCCCTAATCTGAGTCCTTTTCTAGTCAGATAATGAACAGCCAGGCAAAGAATGAACAACATAGAGATAAATGCTGTAAGATGGATTTCAGTTTCCTCTCTGATCTGAGCCCTAGCTTCCCCTGGATTCTAGCATGTCCTCTGCGGAGTTCCCCCTACTAGCCCCACTCCCAATCCCTGCTCAGAGGGGTCTCATGTATCTTTAGTCTATACCCTTCCCTCCGGTCCTGTTGATACTCACCTGAAACAACTTGGGAATTGACTGTTGTCATGGCAATGTTGCCTTGCTGGAGTGCTGAGGCTGGGACTACAATCCCCTGGGGGTTATTGGAGACTCCTGTCATGGAATTGGGGGAATTCTGCAGGAGGTCCTAGGGTAAAGGGAGGTATGGTTTGGATTTACACACTATTTCCCTAGATTCCACCCAACCCACCCTTGCAGAAGCCCAAACTATGGGGAAGGAAAGTCTCACCAAGCCATTTTCAATACCTCAACACCCTATCCAACTCTACATTCTATTTCCCATTTCCCTACAGATCGGTTTTAGGATATTTAGCTAATAGTTTGAGCCAAGGGGCACGAGGGTGGGGTTGCAGTTAGTGGACCCAATGTGATCCCAAAGTGTGACCCAGAATTCTGAAGAGTTGATGCTGTATCAGGCTGCTAGTGTCTAGCACAAGGGACAGCATAAATCTGCTATTTTATATCATGGTCAGACTACAGTTGGAGCATTGGGTTCAGTTCTGGATTGTACATCTTAGGAAGGACATTGACAAACTGTGGGGCATGTCCAAAGGACAGTGAATGGAATGGTGAGAAGAATGGAGACTGTGCTTTATAGGAACTGGCCTAAAGATGTGGATGTTTGATCAATCAGCAGGTGTTTATTAAGTGCTCACTGTGCTGCAGGCACAGTTTACCTGTAGAGGAAACACGGTCGCTATCATTAAGTCCTAAAGGGCTGTTGTACTGAAGAGGGAATCAGACTTAGAACCCTGGCTTTACTACCTGCTACTTGTCAGTCTTTGGCTAAATCACAATCTCTGTGACTCACTTTCCTTATAAGTAAAGTGGAGGGGCCTGGATTAAATGACCTCTTAGGTCTGATCTAGTCTACGAACCAGGATCAATGGAAAGAAGTTATAGTAGAATAGATCTGAGTTGGATATAAAGACAACCTTCCCAATAATCAGAGGTGATCAAAGGTAGAATGAGCTGACTTAAGAGGAATACTGAAATTCAGGGAGTAGTTACTTCCTCATTACTAGAGGCCTTGAAGTAGAGGCTATTGACCACTCTGGTATAGAGAGAATTCCTCTTCAGTGGCAGATTGGTCTAGATGACATCACAGGATTTAAGGCTAGAAGGGAATCCACCATTCTTCCTACTTTCATGCTGAGGTCTCTTCTATCTGAAGTTTTATGATTCTGAGTGTCTATGGGGTCAAGGCTGGACTGATGTAGGAACTTGCAAGTCTGGGGCAAGGCTTCCTTTCTCAATTTCCTCAGGACAGAGAAGTGAACTAGCAGAACAACTTCTATGATGCCAAGACCATTATAAAGAAAAATAACTTTGAAAGACTTCACAATTCTGAACAATTCACCAATAAACCACAACTCCAGAGGACCCACCTATTGAAGCAGATGATCTGCTTCCTTGCTAGAGGTTTAAAATGCAGAAGAAGATATGCATATTTGACCAATGCAGGAATCTGTTTTGCTAAACTATGCATATTTGTTATGAGTGTTTTTTTTTAACTGTTCAATTTGTTGGTAATGGAGGGGAGAGCAGAGGGAGGGAAAGCATCCTTTCAGCTTATTGCTGGAATTGACAAAATTTCCCCTAACATGATTTAAATAGAGTCCTCCAAACAAAATCAGACATCAGGAAAAGAGAAATCAGGCCTTAGGTCTAAAATCAGTTTAATAAATACTATCTCTCTCTTTCTAGCTTTCTTTTCCTTCTTTTCTTTTTTTTATTTTTATTTTTTACTGGGAAAAGACTGTCAGTATTTGGTGGGTGAGAGAAAGAGACTTTGATAGAAGAAGCTGTTGGGGTTGGGGGGGTATCATCAATGAATTTGCTTTTGTTTGGGAGGAAATAGTGGAAAAAGAACTGGACTCAGTGGGGAGCTCTGAGTTCTATTACTAGGCAAGGCACTGAATTGCCAAGGGCCTCAGTTTCTTTATGTGTAAAATGAGGAGGTTAGAGTCAATGTTGTCTAAGATCCGTTCTTGTGCTGTCCTATTTCTTTCTCCTCCCTTATACTCCAGGTCAGATTCTCAGATTACTCCCTAGCAGCTGCAGGTTTTGGTCACAGGTAAGTACATAAGAAGAAAACACACACAAAAGAAAACTCCCACACAAAACCTTCACTTATCTGATCCACCCATATCTTCTGGGAGGTTCAGGTCTTTAACCTATAGGGAAGATTAGAGCCTGTGGAGCCATGGGGCAGGCAGGACGCTGGAATGCAGTTTAAGTGAAACCTTAAACTAGCTATTACATGCTGCAATAACAAACAAAAGTGTTGCAACTGCAAATTCTCCAATGAACACCTTATAGGATCCAGGAAAAGCCACATTAAGCTACTTCAAACACCATGCACCATGCCACCTCCCCCCGACACCCCCCCCCCCATGGAAACCAAGGCAGCACCCAAAGAGCCAGAAGTCACTGATTTCACATCTTTCTCCATTCCAACTTCTCCTCTAGACTCTTTGCCCCCCTCCCCCAGACTAGGCCTTGGCAGTGTGGCTGAATGAGGTTATCCTATAAATAATAAGCACCAGAACAGGAGGCCTGTGAATGCTCTTGCCCATCCACCTGCTCTTGCCCTGACTGTCCCCTCTCCTTCAAGGGGGGCTGGAAGTCAGGGCTCCTGTCTTCTATTCTTGGCTCCCTGTTCTTCCTGATTTGCTGTGACCTTGAACAAAATGAACTGTCAGCTCCATGCTTTGGCTTCCTTCTCCATGGAGTATGAGAATGACCTTTCAGTGGCACTTTAAGCATCTTGGAGGAAGTTAAAACAGAGGTTTAATTTATAATTCCTCAGAGTGGATATAAGTTCTTTGAGGCCAGGGACAGGCACCTGGCACTCCTTGTATCTCTCATAATCTATAGATACAAGGGGTCATGAATAATGAGGTAGAAGACATCTTAGAGGTAGTTTAATTCAATCTCCTTTTTACAGAAGGGGCAAGAGAGGCCCAGAAAAGTTTAAGTGTCTTGCCCAACACCACTGCAGTAAGGACCGAGTTGGGATTCAAACTCTAGTCCTTGGATTTCGGATCAAAGCTCCCTTTTTACTGTGGTGTTCATTCCTTCTTTTAAATTAATCCAATTCTATTCAATAGAGTTATAGCGGGGACAGCCTAAACACTGCTCCATAATAGTGGACAAGTCATAATCTTTCTGGACCTCAGTTAACTCATTGAAAATGGAAAGATTAGAATAGCAGAACTCAAAATGGAGTGGACCCTTGAGTCCATGAACAAGTCTATGTATGAATTGCATCAGTGTTTCAAAAGATCTGTGATAAGATACAAGCAGGATCTGTTTTGCTCTTTACTGTCTTTTTATCACCAGCACTGAGAACTTGTCGGGCACATATATAGTAAAGGCTTAAGAAATGCTTATGGTTTTCATCATTTCATCATCATCAATTCTCTGGTAGGTGGGTACAGCAATCCCTGGTGGGATTATTAGTTAATCTGGTGGGTTATACTGCAATCCCTCTCTACATTGGTGAATCTTCTTAATTATTGACTGCCATGGTTTCATGAGTTACTTTGTTTAAAAACAAAATTCAGCCCCTGGTAGTCCAATCTTCAATGGAAGATACACAGTTCAATGCTAGAACTTCCTAGAATGTCTTCCTAGTTTGGTCATACATATCAGTGCTTTTACTCCAAAAGCAGTTATAGCCCTCAAGAACCAGGGGTCACCTCCAGGCCACAGTGAGACATCAAGTTAGATTATAGCAGAAGATGCCTTGGTTATTTGCCACAAATATTCAATCATAGGCTAGCTTCTCCATTGTAATCTATCACTTCCTGGATCCCCTCTCTGCACTGCCAGTTCTAATGTACAATAATAACAGCTGACATTTATGTTGCATGTTATGGTTTGTAAAAGCATTTACAGCAAAACCACCCTGAGATGGTAGCAGTGCGATCCTTCTTAGAGGTAATGATATCAAGGCTCAGAGAGGTGGTTGAAGTACTTCCTTCACTCAGACTCAGGGAGTCTTCTGACTACAAGACTAGTGTTCTTCCCATTGTAAAATGGTTAGATGGTTAGGGGAAACCAAATCACATTAGAAAATTAAAATTTCTGGAGGAGTGGAGTGATAAGAGAAGCAAATCTTATACAGTATGTCCTAAAACTCAAACTCAACTCTTGGGCTGTCTATTATTTGGGATTATTCATGTTGCTCCTCCACTCAATTAGCAGGGAATAACTCAGAATATTAATAGCTAACATTTATGTAAAACTTTAACGTTTCCAAAACACTACAATATCATGTTAACTTATTTGATCCTTATGACAACCTTGTGAAACAGGTATTACAGTTGTCCCTATTTTACAGGTGTGTGTGTGCGCGCGTGTTCGTCCTTCGTTGCTGAAGAAGACCATGCCATCAGAGAAATAATGACATGACTTACATTTGAAAACTAAGACTGAGAGAAGTTAAGTGATTTAAAGTGTCCGAGGCAGGATTAAAACTCAGCTCTGCCTGATACCAAGTCCAGAACAATCCAGGAATTAAAAAAAATAACAAAATCAGCAAAGTTTGTGATTCAGCCATACATAAATTCTTACTAGCTTTGGGCAAGTAAACGAGGGCTGATTTGCAAATCTAGCATGACCCTCCATAACTCTGGCTGTCTTCTACCTCTCCCTGCTGGGCTGGGATAGTGTTTATGTATAATCTACCCTGTTTGCAAGTGTGGTTGTTTAGTCATGTCTGGTTCTTTGTGACTCCTTTTGGGTTTTCCTTGGCAAAGATACTGGAGTGGTTTGCTACTTCCTTCTCCAGTTCATTTTACAGATGAGAAAATGGAAGCTGGTTTAAATGACTTGCCCAGGGTCACACAACTAGTAAGTATCTGAAGTCATATTTGAACTCAGGTCTTAATTCCAGGCCAGGTGCTCTGTCCACTGCACCACCTTGGAAGTGTTAGGTAAGTAAAAACAATTCATAAGGCCTCTCCTCTACAGTCCCAAAGTCCTCAGCAGTTTATAAGGTCTCAAATGGAATGAGGGGAAGCTGACAATTCCAGGGGCCTGAAGGGGACTCCTGCCCAGCTACCTAACCTTGGAGGGTCTGGAGATGGGTCAGGGTTGGGATTATATTAGTAGGGGAAGGTAGGAAAGAAGAGAAAAGGAAAGTAAAGAATGCTTAGCCACAGACATATATCAGTGAGGAATACATACATTTGTCTAAGGCAGCGCCCTACCTTTTTGTTATACTAATATTAGGCATGGAGGTGAGTCTTCAAGAACTCTCCTGATGGCTTTCTCTGGAAAAACTATTCAGGGAATTTAGAGGTTTAGATACTGGATGAAATGTATAGCCAGCCTGAACTATGAGGACTGAAGTAAAATTAGTGATAAATCTCAAATTGGAATTAAACTACAATGATTTTCAGAGCCCCAGAGTGAACAGGAGCAAAAATCCCCTTTTCCTCCAACTCAATCAGTTAAACTCAAACAATAAAATATTTTATGAAACTCCTTGTTCTGTGAAGTTTGGATTCAGTCAAAGGGTTGCACTCGTGGACTTACAAGGCCACTTGTGGCCTTGAGGCCAAAGCCCCAGCCCTGCTCCCATAGGGCAAAATATTCTCTGAACTAAATCTAAACCAATCACTGTCAGACTAGGTTCTAATGCCTGTACTAAAATCCTGCAGCACGCTTTACTAAGTGAGGCCAGTGTCAAGAAAAGAACCCTGGAATTGAGAGTCAAAAAACCCAGCGCTTGAGTGCTGGCTCTCTGGTGTAACTAGAAGCAAGCCACCTAACTTCCCTAAGACCATTGTAATCTCTCATCAGGACAGTGAGGATAACAATATTTTCCTCATTTTCTTGTATAGCCCTGCTGTGAGAAAAGTGTTTTCTAAGCTATAAAGGAACACACTTACCTCAGAAGACTGACATGATGCTCAAATGAGATAAATATGGGTGCAATGATCATTTTTTTATAAGGTACCCTGCTAAGTGCGGGGGACACAGAAATCAACCGACAGTCTCTGCTTTCAAAGAGCACCTTGTCTTGCTGTCTCACTGTTTCTCAAAACAAAGAGTTGCACCATCTACTAGAGTCTCGTAGAAAACTCAACTAGGAGTCCCAAATTAGAACAAGGATCTATTTAGGGGACATAAAAAGGATCCAGATAATGATAGAAATGCATAAGAAAAATATAAAATGTCACCAAGCTGCAGAGGAGAGAGCGAGCTAGAAAAACAGATGTCTGAAGAAGAGGCCATCAACAACCTCTGAGTAAGGGGAGGATGCAGAAATCATGATTTCCCAGCAGAATAGACTTAACATTGTTACTATACTGATGTTTGTAGGGTATGACTCCCAAAATTCACTCTGGGTCTCAATCTCTCCTACTCTGCATCAAGGCAGCATCACACTGAATTTTCATCTTAGATTTTTTTTGTGACTCAGGATTTGTAGTCACTTCCTCTCTAGGCTTCAATCTCCTACTTGGTAGAGTGGGGAGAAGTATGCACCCCTCTACCCCTGACACAGGTCTATCCCAGGGAGGGTGTACTTACTGGAGATGTCTAAGTGTACTGTATTACTCTAAACCAGGTGAATATTATCTTGTCTAAACACAAATGGAACGATTTCTTTTCAAGCTCCTTAGCATCTTTAAAAATGTGAGAACATTTTGTAATTTTCAAACCAAACTTCCCAAGCCACCAGGGAATGGGGAAAGGAATTTATATAATGCCTCCTTTCTACCAGGCATGGTGCTAAGTGCTTTTTAAAAATACTATCTAGCTTGATTCTCACAACCCTGAGGTAGGTGCTACTCTAACCCCCGTTTTGCAGATGAGGAAACTGAGTCAAGAAGAAGTTAAATGACTTGCCTAGGATTGAACAGCAAGCAAGTATATGAGACCGATTTTTTTAAAAAAATAAAAACCTATTTTTATGTTTCCTTAAAGAACAAAAGAGAAAAGAAAACAGAAAAGTCAGTTCAGAGGACAGTTAACCTTTACTGATGAGATGGTCATTAAAGATCTTTATGTAAATAATATGGCTTTTAGTCATCACTCATAGTTCTGATTCAGAAGAATCAAATTTAGTTCTTTAAAAAAATGTATATACATATATATACACACACTGCTACCCATACATATACACATAATACATGTATACATACACATATGTATATGCATATGCATGCACACATGCATGTATATATACACACACATAAAATTTGAGGCCGAATTTGAACTTGGGCCTTCCTAAGTCCAAGCTCTGGTGTTCTATGTGCTATGCCCCCCTCTGCCTCCTACCAGTTGTCTCCCTGTTTTGACATGGTAGAGAATCTAAATGGTCTGGTGTTTGGTTGCTGTCCACTGAAACAGCTTTCTAGCAGGGAGAGAAAAGCAGCAATGGCTCAAGCCTCTGTAAACTCAAGTCTGGGGTCACGGGTTCTGGTTGGGCTCATCACTCATGGCTTAAGCAGTTTCCAGAGAGAATCATAGCAAACTGAATGGCAGAGTCCTTCTGTAAGACCTGTGTCGTAGTGCTCTAGGACCTGAAGATTCACAAGGCATGAATAAACAAGGGTATTTCTCTACAGTCCCCACCCCGCCTAACTCCCATATCCGGCTCACTTACTGTTGCTTAGAGAGGGAAGCCTCCTTTCTAAGGTAGAACAGCAAAGGTGAAGATCTAAGGACGTAAATAGCCTCAAAAGCTTTGCCTCCCATTCTCAACCAAAATGTGGATCACTCTTCCTTAGAGACTAGGGGAGAAGGAGGGAAGATAAAGAGGGAAGAGGACAGAAAGAAGAGGGCAAGTGTGGACACCTGGTTCATTTGGGAGGAGACAGCACTCTTGACCAGAGTTGGAAATCAGATTCTGGATTTCATTCAGAATCTCTTTCATCAAAGTGATCATGATGGAAGTGCTGAAGAGAAAGACATACAATGAAAAGGGAAAAGAACTGGGATTCCTTTAGTTCAGGGCAGAGACAAATTAATCAACATTCAGATGACTGAAGCACAGTGGGTACAATATTGGACTTGGGAGTCAGACAGATACGGGTTTGAATCTCATCTCTCAAGACAATATCTGGGTGACTTGCGGAAGTCACTCAGCCTCTCAGTCTCCGTTTCCTTTACCTGTGAACACAGGACTGAGAAACAAATGAGGTGAAGTTTGTAAAAGGTTTGGCAGATTGTTAGCTATTCTACTATCATTATTCATCACTGTTGTTGTTGTTGAAAGGCAGTATGGTGTGGTAGAGAGGAGGTCTCAAAGTTAGGAAGACCTGAATTCAAATCCTGCCTCTGGCTGCTGGCCGTATGACCCTGGTCAAATCACTTCATTTCTCTTGGTGCTCTAAGTAAAGAGGCTATAAGTCACAGAGAGGGAGTTGACCTGCAACGGTAAAGGGAGTTTCCTCATGCAGGATTCCTTATATAAATGAAATCCTAAGTCCTTAAGCTATTAATAGTTTAAAACGGCAGACTGCTGGGACTTTGGGACCATCCTGTCTATTAGGCACCTATATCACCAGCCTCATTTCAGTTGTGTTGTTCAAGCCATTTCTCCAGAGGCTTCAAGAAGAGGAAAGGGCTTCAGGTGAAAAGGTAAGGAAGGGTCTGACCTGAAGAGTGAGGATGATAATCCACTGAATTAAATGGGCCAATGAAGAAAAAGGAGTAATCACTTTCCTTTGTATCCTTTCACACAACATCTTGAAGGTAGAAAGGGAGATACAATGGGAACTGTAGGTAAATAAAAGCTAAATATATCAATAAAATTTGTTTAAAAAAAAAAACCAATTATTTGCTCAGGATGTCTTGAGTGCCATCATGTCTAGACAGAGGAACAGACTAAATGACGTTATAAGGTCCCTTTAAACTGGAGATTTGGGGAAACCAGATACCATTTCCCAGATTTAGTGGTTTTTGAAAAGGTTCCCAGGCCCAGCTGTTTGCCATGAACCACTCAAGCCACTAGATGTCTCTGCTGATCCACCTGGTCAAGCCATGGGTTCATAGACTGACTTTAGGGAAGATGGTAAGTCTTACAAGATTAAGCCAGGTTCCTGTGCTGTTGGGATCCAGGGTTCATCATGATGTCTTGAGTTCCCTAGGGAACAAGTTCAAATATGCGTTCCTCCTCTCCCCCTTCCCCCCCCCCCCCAGTTTTTGGGAAAGTTTTCCTTAACCAACACAATTTGCAATGTTCTTAAGATAGTATTTTCACAGTATCTTAAGTCCAGAGACCTTCAACCATCTAATGTAATCCTCTCACTTTATAGAGGAGGGAACTGAGACCCACAAAGATGAAGTGACTTGCCAAATGTTACTAAGATAGTATGAAGCCAAGCACAGGATTTGAACCTAGGACTTCTAACTCCTCTAATTCCAATCTACTTCTCTCCTCCACTTAAACTATCAGAATAACTTACTCCCCAATAGAAAGCAAACACCTTGAGATTCAGCACTGTATAATATCTCTAGCACATAATTAAGACATATTTGATTTCCTGACTGATATCTATCCATTTGGCACATACTGCATACTGCTTTCTACTGTATATTGCTTTGTATTTATATCTTGCTGCAAGCCTTTTAAGTGCCAGGCACTGTGCTAGGTGCTGTAGGCAAAATAAAAAAGCAGTCCCTGCCTTCAAAGCGCTTACCTTCTGTAAGGGAGAGGAAGAATGCAAGATATAAAGAGAGGACCACATCTATGATAAGTTGAGGAGGGAGAAAGGACTAACAAATTGGGGGGTGGGGCAGGGAATGGGATGGATAGAACTTTCAATAGTAGATGACTCAAAAACCTATCCCTAATGGAAGGGATTTTAAGAGGCAGTAGTAAGGAGAGAGGGCATCCCTGACATAGGGAACAGCCAGTGCAAAGGCATGGGGGATGGAAGGTAGTATAAAAATTAAGGGACAGTGAATATGTGAGTTTGGATAGAATGTGGTATGAGAAGAGGAACAATGTGAAATAAGCCCAGGAAGGGAAGTTGTAGCCGAATTGTGAAGCACTTTAGATGCCAAGCTGTGTAAGTTATATTTTATCTTAAATGCAATAAGGATACCCTGAAGAGTCTTGAGTAGGGGAGTGATATGACAGGACTTGTAATTTAGGAAGATTATTTTGGCAGTGATGAGGGGAATGGACTGGAGGGGGCAGAGACTGGAAGCTGGAAGTCCAATTAGGAGGCTGTTACAACAGTTTAGATGAGAACTTGGACTAGGATGAGGGCTGTGGGAACTGAGAGAAGGGGATAGATGGCAAGGACATTACAGAGAAGTAAACAACCAACTCAGCAACTGACTAGATAAAAGGGGGATTCCTTCTGTACCATGCGGAGCTTGTCCTTTGAGCTCAACTATGGAATCCTTGAGAAAAGGATTTTGTCCTTCATTTGCTTACATCTCTTCTACTATCTAGCATAGTGCTTGGAACATGGTGGGTGTTTAATATTTATTCGTAGATTGATCAGGTGGGAACTTCTGGCTATCTATCCACCCTTTTTTGGCAGTCTCTCCTGCTCTTCCCTGGGTCCAGCCAGAAGCCCCTCTAAGGCCAGGGTAGGTTCCCAACCAAGAAGCCAAATGCCTATAAACAAACCACCTAATCCTCTTTCTGTACTGCTCTGGCCAGGGGCTCTAGCCTCAAGGGGTAGGCAGCTCTGGATTGTGGGGACAAGAAACAGCTGCTGCTCTTAAGGAACATTCCTTCCCGGAAGGCTCTGCTCAGGTTTCACTGACTGAAAAGGCTACTCTCTGTCTCCTGGTGTTGAGTTGGGGGAGGGAGTCAGGCAGAGGGATGGAGGAGGAGAAAAGAGCAGGGTGAGGAGCAAGGGCTTGGAGGATGTCAGACTTCATGCCTGCAAAGTTCTTGGGGAGCTGCTGAGGTAGACAGAGGAAACTCCAAATGTTCAGGGGTATTAGTAGATTTGAACATCTGACTATTTTGTAACTTCCATCCTAGAGAGGTGCTTCTCTGCACCTCCTGCTCTATATGTTCCACACGGTGGCTGAACCCCAGACCCAGCCAGGAAACTTCCCAGGATGGATAGCCTCCTCAAAGCTTGTCGGGCAGATTCTCAGGATGTAAACTTAGCGGCTTTGACAGAGCACTAGCATGTTTTGTCCATGTTTGTTTTTGTATCCCTTCTAACACAGTGCCCAGTACATATTAGGTGTTTAATAAAGCTGACACTCTTCCCTTGTCCCATTCCTCTAAGTCCAAGGTTGCCTCATGGGCCACTGAAGCAGTTCTTCTATGAAACTACTTCCTTCTTGGGCAGGAGATTTCTTGATTAAGCTGGTGTCTGGCCTCACTAATAGGCAGCTGCCCCTTCTTTGGTTCCTTCTGCCCAGGGTCTCAGAATGGATACTTCCTCTGTTGCTCCATGGACATCCCAGCATTGCCTGAAGTTAAGTTGTGCACTCTTTGTCCCAGGATTTGGTGTTACTTGCCCTCGGCACACAGTTTGCTACTTATTGGGTTGCTTGGTCCTCACAACACAAGAATTATGACCCCATTTTGCAGGGAGGATACTAAAATTCAATGAGATTAGCTAACTTTCTTAAGGTTACACAATGAATAGCAGAGATGAGATTCAAACTCAGGTCTTTTGATACTTGAGTTCAATTATATTTTCTCTAAACTATGTTTCAACAATGCCAAATGCCCACTGCCTTGATGAGAAGCCTGCTCTGGGTTTCTGGCTTCTCCTACTTGGAATGAGCCTAGGAAACCAATACTCCCTGCAATTCATTCCCCTTTCTCTACTGAAAAGAATGCCTTAGGAGAAGCAAAGTCATTCATTCAGTGGGTTTATAATGTGTCTGCAACCTGTTCAGTGCTGTCTGTGGAAAAGAAAAGGAAATCTAAGACAGCACTTACTTTCAAGGAGGTTACAGTCTCCTTAGAAAGGCAGGGTGTCCAAACACAAAGATGGGAAATTCCCCTGTCTTTGCCAGGCTGGGCTTTTCCCAGAGAGCAGAGCAATGACAGACTCACAGCATGATCTATTTGGAAGGTACTTTGGAGATCATTCTGTCAGAGTCTTACCTAAAGCATGAATCCTTTCTACAGTATCCCCAACAACAGGCAACCCAAACCCCGCTCAATTCCTGCCAGGGACAACTATTCTTTTATTTCCCATTCCACATTTGGACAGCCTACTGATCTCTAGCAGAAACCACATGTTTTTGGTACTAGTTCAATGGAATTCAACTACTACTTACGGGGAAAGAGGATATAAATGACGTGCTGAGGAAGGCCCTGCCCAGAAGTCTATAATTTGACAAGGACAGGAGACTAGCATTCGAGGAGTAGTTACACAACTTTTGGTAGGTATGACCTAATGTTGAATGATTCTTCAATTGTTGAGACAAGAGAGGAAAGGTTGGAGTAAGCTTCACAGAGAAGCCTGTGGAAGGTAGCAACAGTAGCCAGAATCCATGGACCTTACATCTGTAACCTGGCATCACCAGGAAGATACTTGTGCCCCACAAAAGTAACAACCTTCTTGCCTGCCTTACCCTCCACCCCTCCCTTCAATCCCTAACCAGAAAAGTCAGTAGTAGATGCAAATAGCAAAGGAGGAGGGAGCCAAAAGAGAGGTAATGTGGTGGGAGGACTAGTTTCTAAAAAATTGAAATTTCTTTCATTTTTCAACACCAATGCACAAAATTAACATATGGAGGTAAACTATGAGCCAGCATTTTGCAACAAAGCTTGTGGGGGTGGGGACGGAGAGGGGTGCAGGGAGAGAGAAGAGAGGAGTCCTGGGGGAGGTGGGGGGGGAGGAATAGGAATGTTGATCCCTTTAGATCATGTTCCAAAGAGGAGAGACCCCTCCCCAAGCCAGCCAGGCAGTGCTACTATTTTAGGCTGGGGGGATTAAGGCTGAACCATGACGAATGTCACAGAGTACTTTTTCTTTTTTCCTCTGGGGCACCCCTCCTTCCCCTAGCTCAAAGGCTCAGATCCTCAGTTCTAGCTTCTACCCAGGAAAGACAGCACTCCCATTTCATAGGGTTTTAGAAGTTCATGGGAAACTCATTAAGTCAGATTCTGGTCCTTCCCAGAAAAGGACTATCTCAATTTCCTCCTAACTCTTTATCTTCCTCATCCTGTCTCCCTTTCTCTGTCCCTGGCTATTTTCTAGCTTCCTTTCTTTGAGGTTTTTGCAATATCCATCTCTAGGATCAGAACTTTTCCCCAGTCAGTGGTCTGAAACTTGAAATGATACTGATAAAAGTTGTGTCTTCCTTTTCCAAAGATCTAAAGTCCTACGGCTAACCAGTAGGACTAGTTTTCTGTGGGATCCTTTTTACCCACAGCCCGTCTTGCCTTCTCTCCTTCAGATGACCCTACCAGATTCTGATCCGAAGCCCCTGAGGAGGATTCCAAAGAGGCTCTTAAACTGCCTGTGCTCACTTACTGCCTGCCCTGAAGTCATACCAGTTCTCTCTTCCCCCTCCACAGTAGAGCTCCTCATTGAAGACTGCCCCCCCCCCAACTCCAGACCTAGAGTTGAGCTGGAGGGCCCAAGAGGGGGAATCCAGTGTCTCTCTAAGGGCCTGATTATTTCCAAAGACTTGTGCTAATTTTCTGATATGATCCCCACATCTCTGTGAGGCACTAAATCCTCATTACTTTTCCTGACTGATGCATTCTAATTAGATCAACACTTAAAAAAAATTCACAATAGCCACAGGATGGCTTTCCATCTCATTAACTCCTCACTTATTATTTTCATGAAAATTACTGATAAAAATGTGCATCTCCATTTGGTGAGGCCTCACAGCCTCCTCAGCTCCTATCTTGAATCTCTCCCGTCACCGGGGCTGCGCACCGTTGCTATAGCAACCCACAATAATAGAAACTAATAAATTACAAACGAGATGCTCGTTGAGCAATTATTGTCCTCTTTTATGCAAGTTTCTTGCTAATTTTGATCATAAGGGAAAGTACAATAAGACTCTGAAGGAATGAGTCTATTTCAAGAGAATATTAGCAAACAGAAGCCAGGGCGGCTTCTTCAGATCTGTGATAAAATGATTTGGTTATTTCAGGCAAACGAAAGAGGAAATAAACTTCTTGTCCCACACTCCACACTATCCCAAGTCCCCAACCCACATCTTTCACTTTCTCTCAGTTCCACAAAGGTCCTCCATAGCAGGGATGGTATTTGTTTGCAGGATGAGAATCTCAGGAGATGTGGCTCACTATCAAAGAAATATTCCCTTAAAGTCATCCCCTCCCTTTGCCTGTCTCCATCCAATCTAAAGTGTCCTAGAAATATGGCTGTATGTGTACAGGAGGGATCTTATTCTAAAAGACCTCCTGGGAATTGGATGGCACAGTCATTCTCTGTCACCCTTTCTAGCATTTCACAGTTTGTACCCACTCCCCACCTCTCTCACCCCACCAGATGGGGTGCTTGAAGAAAATGAGTCATCATAAAGCTTCTTCAGAAGATATTTCAGTATGCTTAGATGGAAGGAAGATGAGATAAAGTCATCTTTCTACCCTTCCTCCTAGAAATATCCCCAAAATGGAACAGGGAGGATCAAAGGAGGGAAGTATCATTCACAGGATCATAGATTCATTGTTAGAATGGACCTTAGAGGTTACCTCTTCCAATCCTCATTTTATAGACAAGGACACTGGGTTTTAGAGAGGGTTAATACTTTGCATGAGGTGACACAGGTACTAAACTGTACAGTTGGGATTTCTACCTAAGAACTAGGACTCCCATGCCATACTTTATAGGAGAGGAGCCAATTGCTATATACAAGTAGCAAACACCACCAAGGCGAGATCCATCCTTTGATAGAAGTTTGATGAACAGGTGTCATTAGATCTTTTATTAACAAGGTTGAAAGGGCTTTCAGCAGAACTCTCTTTTGATGGGCTTCTTAAGTTATGTGTTGCAAGATACAAAAGTGATCTAGCCTAACTTGGCATAGCAAATCTGTCCTTCTTCCTACCTTCTAGCTTCTCTGAAACTCGAGTAGAGGGAGGTGAATAGGTGGTATTGGACAATCACATTGAGCAAAGTTTGGGGGACATATGTTAACCCGAAATTAAACACTGATGAAGAAGTAGTGGGTGAGAAGAGATGAGAACCATCAGAAGATAGTGGTCAAGGAAAGAGGAACTATCCAGTATGCAGAAAGGCTAAAGGATCAGTTTGCCCATAGCAGCCACCACCAAGAATTCAGGCTGCTCAGGGTACTTCAGCAATAGGGTTGAAGGTAAAGTGCTTATGGTATCATCAGGAGTTTGTCACTGCTTCAGAAAAGACACTCTCCTTCTCCAAGACAGTTGTTTCTCCTATAAACAGGAACACTTTGCTCAGCATTATTTGAGACTTCACTCACAGCACCCCCTTCTCAGAGGCTCTTAACAATCCCCAGCTCTCAGCCCTAGGAGAGTAGATGAGATGAACCCAGGAGGGGCCTTGACAGTTAAAGGAGCCAATGAGGTAGATACCTCTTAAAGCATCCTCAAGTATTTTCATGATGACTACCCATTATTGTACCAGGCCTAGCTAAGGAGTCAAAGAGGAGAGAGAGCCCCAACAACCTGAGCTGGAGGAAGCCTGTCATGATATGTACATTACCTGTGGGTGCAGGTTTATGGAGGGTTGGTTGGGGGAATAGGGACCTCCAAGGTCATTCCTGAGCAGGTTGTCACTGTGCATCTTAGTCTTGAGGCAGGTGATATAACGGTTACAAAAGTCCTTGCAGAGTTCATTCACCTTCTCCAACTCCAGCAGGTGGATTCTTAGAACCTGGATTGCCTTCACCATCTGGAGAGGTGGGGAAGGCAGGGAAGGAGTGAGAGGTGAGATCATGGCATTACTTCTGAGATTATGCATACCCAGTCATGCCCTTTCCATTCCCATCTCTAGGACCCCAAGGCCACAGTGGGAGAAGCAGCATCACTCACTGCAGCAGTAGCCAAGGGAACTATGTAGCTTCTTAAAGCGGCCTTGTCTCCAGAAAAGCTGCCAAGGATTGGAGCAGGAGATAGAGACATTCTCTATCCCTGAACTAGTATAGTTCTAATCCAACCTCTTCCAGGAAGTCTTCTTGATTAACCTTATCTAATTCTCCAAAATATCCAACGAATTTCTAGTCTTCAATCCCCCCATACATCAACATATTTTTTACATTAATTATGTATTTTGATAACCTTTTAGGAGTCTGTCTCCTGAAGCCCTTTGTAAACCTTCTGAGGTCAGTGATATATTTGCCCTTTAAAGAAAAGAAATTATTGAGGTCCATTTCAACTTCTCCAGACTGAAGCCTCCTTTGTGAAAAGGAGTATCTAATAATATTAGCTAATTATTTTCAAAGTGCTTTAAGATGGGTAAAGAACTTGACAGGTGTTATGTTACCTTGTCTTCACAACAACCTTGTGAGGTAGTAGCTATCATTATCACCCACATTTTACAGATGAGAAAAGTCAGGCCAAGAGCTGTTATGTGACTTGTCCAGGGTCACACGGAGTTGCTATGTGACTTGTCCAGGGTCACACGGAGTTGCTATGTGACTTGTCCAGGGTCACACAGAGCTGTTATGCAACTTGTCCAGGGTCACACAGAGCTGTTATGTGACTTGTCTAGGGTCACACAGCTACGTAAGTGCCTGAGGCAGGATTTGACCTTAGATCCTAGTCCTTGACCTAAATCCCAATCCAGTACTCTATACACCACCTCACTGCAAAATTAAAACAACTAAGCAAAAACACTTGATAATCACCACAATATTCTGTCCTGGTTGTCCCCTATTTCTGTGCTAAGGGGGAGGGTAATGCTTCACTGTTAGTGGTCTGGGATCTTTATGGATTTTTCATTTCCTCAGTTCATCTTCTTTTATGATCTTTTGATTTACATTGTTATATTCATGTTGAACTTGTCCCTTTGTATTGCCTATTTACGGAAGTACAAGATCTAGCATCAGGAATACCTGAGTCCGAATCCTTCCCATCTACTTACTAATTCTGTGACCTTAGCTAAGTTACTTGACCGCTACTGCCTCAGTTTCCTTATTTGTAAAATGAGGGGTAATAGTACCTATCTCCTCAGGGTGTTTTGAGGATCAAATGAAATAATAATTGTAAAGTGCTTAGCACAGAGCCTGACACATAGTAGGCACTGTGCAAATGCTTTCATCATTAATTGAAATCTAGAATATTTTGACTACACCACCAATAGTGTATCAATGTACCTATCTTCTTATAGCTCCTACAACATTAACTCTTCCTCACATCACTGGGAGATGGAACCTCAGAGTTGTTTTAATTTTCATTTCTCTTACAATAAGTCATTTGCAACATGTTTTACTTTGGTCATTTCAAGCTTGTAACTCTTCTTTTGACGTTTGTCATCTTTTAGCTCTTGACATGTGCTTGTTTTTGAATATCAGGATTTAATCGGCAATATTTGATGCAAATGTTTGTTCTTAAGTCTGTATCCTAAGCACCTGACATGAGTGTCCTTGAAGGCACTTGGTCAATACTTGTCAACTGACTCATTGACTCAACTTGGGTGAAAGGGACAGAAGTGGTCAAGTATTTAGCATTGTATGATTGTTCTTAACATTACAGGTACTTATGTGTTCTTGCCTATGTATCTTTGTGTGATTGTGTGTGTGTGTGTGTGTATGTGTGTGTGTGTGTTGACTCTTAGAATGAGAAGTCCCCAGTCATTCTTTGCTGAGCACCTACTTAGCAAACACACTATAGTGGGAGAATCAGTCAGCTTTTCACCTGCATCCTTGCAATCAATGAGTAGAGAGGAGGGTTCTGACAGGGCATGAACAAGGTTGGGGTGGGTGTTGGGGGCAGGAGGAGAAGTTTTCCATTAGCATTCAAAGTAATGAGATTTGTCTTGCCAACTACCAGCCCCCATAAAAGATGTGAAAAATCTAATCCAAGCACTTCTTTTTTACAGATTAGGAAAATGAGGTCCAGGGAGGGGAAATGAGTTGCCCAAAGCTAGAGTTACTGAGTGGCAAAGCTGAGATTCAAACACAGGTTTCCCGATTCCAAATTCAGTGCTCTTACCACTCTATCACCTGAGCATTCATTGAGATCCACCATTTGGAGACTTTACTGAATTAGACAGCAAATTCTCAAGGGTTATGACCGTCCACTATTTCTTTGGTTTTGTCCTAGAGGGTTTTCTGGGACTCTTCTTGGGGCGAACACTCAGCCTACAGTATAGACTGACAGTGGAGGATAAAAATTCTATGTCTTCCGCACAGATCAGATAAACTGAGGTGATGAGTATTAATTTTCTTAAAAAAGTAGGGTTTGGATCAGTCTGGGCTGTTGCCTTAATTTGCCATTTTCTGGGAGTGGACCTTTTATTTTATATGTGTCACAATGCCAAGAATGGTACTAGGCGCAAAGCGTGTTCAGTAACTAATTGGGATTTGGTCATTTGCAGCATAAAGGAATAGAATAGAAAAGCATTTATTAAGTGCCTTCTATGTGCCAAGTAAAGTGGTAAACTCTTTTCAAATATTATCTAATTTGATCCTCACAAAAACCAGGATGGCAGATGCTATTATAACTGTCATTTTGTAGTCGAGGAAAACTCAGGTAGAAGAAGAACTAACTTGCCCAGGGTCACAGAGCTAGTAAATGAGGCCACATGTGAACTCCGTTCTTCCTGACTCCAGGCTCAACAATCTCTCTGTTGCTCCTTCTACCTTTTTCTGAAGGGACAATTACTAGAAGAAGTAAGGGTCTAGGTCAGGAACACAAGATCCTGGGATACCTAAACAAATGTCAAGTCATACTCACTTCTTTCCTGTCTCTTCCATCTATCCTCCTGGCATCCTCCCTCTGCTTCTCCAGCTTTTCCTCCCTCATGTCTGGCCCAACAACTTCCTAATAACTGCTTCCTCTCTCTCTCTAGCATCCTCTGGTCTGGAAGACACCATGGTGGCTCTTGTGATCCAGCCCCTTGCCTTTAGGTTGATAAATATCTAAATAGTCCGGCACAGATGGATGTCACTTCCCTTCTCAAGGTTTTATCACTCTGTTGGTTAAGAAGTATGTTTTTATGTCCAGTTAAAATCTCCCAGCTTTCAGTTAAGCTCCTTTCCTCTTATTCAGTCTTCCCTAAACATTGAAAACAACTGATAAGCACTTCACCTATAAAATCTTCCTATAATAGAAGAGTGTTCAAGTCACCTTTGAGCTGTTCCTTTCTAGGAAAAAGAATTTGTTTCACTTTCTTCTCATAGAAAAGGCAGTGCAGTGTCATGGAAGGAGCAAAGGATATGGAATCAAAGTACTTGAATTCAAATCTGGATTCTGCTTCTTATCACCCAGAAGCAACAACTTCTCTAGGCCACCATTGTAACATCAGAGAACTGGACTCCACAGACCTTCTTTTCTCAGTTCTAAATGCTTTGATCTTTTTCTGCATTCATAATCATCTTTGATATTCTTGGCAATCTCTCTAATTCTTTTTAAAAGTACAATAAATGAAATGAGACATAATATGCTAGTCTAGGTCTAACTAAGAAATACAGCAGAAGTCATACAATTGACATCTCGGTATAGTGTCTGGCACATAGTGAGCGCTTAATAAACTAACTAACTCTCTCACCCTCCTCTCTACTTCCCCCTTTTGCCTTTTGTTATGTCTGTGTCTATACTCCCTCCCCAACCTCGCCATTTTCCACAACAAACTCCACTGCCTGTTCTTGCTTTGGTCAACGATAAACCCTAGTCTTCCTCATTCTACATTAATATTGTTGAGTTTTTGCTTCTAAGAATAGATCACTTTGTACCAGTTCCTGTTGAATTTCATTGTGACATGACTAGTTTTCTAAGATTATTTTGAGTATTGTTCTTATCTTTCAGTGTAGTAACAACCCCATAGAATATAGTATCCCCTGTAAATCTGTTTAGCACAATCTCCATTTCTTTGTCTAAGTATTTTTCTTTTTCTTACAAAACTTCAAAACCATAAAAACTTTTGTGACCTTGGGTAAGTCAATTAAACTCAATGAGCCCCACTTTCTTTGCCCAGAAAATAGTTAGCCTAAATGTCCTTTGACATGCCTTGCAACTCTAAACTTATTATCTCTGTGTTCTTTATGAAATACTTTCTGCTTTCTCCTTACCCTCTGCCCATTACAGTGTAGGATTTTAGAATCAATTGACGTTAGAATTCAAAGTGACTTCAGAGTTCATTTAGTTATAATCTGTCACCATACATAGGAATCGTTTTTAAAACTTCTCTGCAGGTGTTTAGACAGTCTCTACTTGAATGTTTCCAGTTGAGGGGGTAGTAGCCACTATCTTATATGGCAGCCCACTATCCTGCCAAACAGTTCAAATTATTAAAAAATTCTTCCTCATAAAGAGTTTTTATCATAAAATCACAGGATATAATATCAGGTCATGTAGTCCAACGCCTTTCCCAAAGGAGGAATTCCTTTCTTCTACAATATTACTGACAAGGGATCATCCTACCTCTGTGTGAAGACCTCCAGTGAGAGGGGAGCCACTACTTTCAAATCTACCCATTCTACTTTGGAACAATCTAAATTGTTACTTGACAGAATTTCTTCTTCCCGGTAACTTCCACCATTCAGTTTGAGTTTGGCAAAATCGATTAAGTTCCTCTTCCATATGACATCTCTTTCTCTGCTTAAAGACAATGATCACAATCCCCTCCCTCTCCATTCTAATCCCTTCCTCTATCTTCCCTCCATTGTTTTCATTCTTCTCTTTGGAGCTACTCAGAGCAAATTTAAATGCTATTTCACTCTTCAGATATTTGAAGAGAGCTATACTATTCTCCCTAAGAGGGAGAGGCGAAATATCCCTAGTTTCTTCAATTATTCCTCATATGACATTGTTTAAAGACTCTATCCTGATCGCTGTCCTCTGGACTCATGATAAATTGTTGATGCTCCTCTTAGATGGTAGTACCTTAAATTTAAACACAGTATTCCATATGTGGGATGACCAGAGCAAAAGACAGTTTGACTCTATCTCCTTTATTCGAGATTCTAGGATTCTATTAACTATTCAATCAACAAGCATTTATTAAGTGCCTACTCTATGCCAGGCTCTATGCCAAGCACTGAGGATACAAAGAAAGGTTTGAAAGATGAGGTTAGCATTTTTGGCTGCCATATCATGGTAGGGAATCATATTGAAGCTGTGGTCCACTAAGTTCCTCAAGTCTTTCCCATATCCAGTACTTTTGTGGAAGACAAATATGTCTGGTGATTAACCTCAAGTACAGGAATTTACATTTATCTCTATTAAATTTTGTCTTGTTTCTAGCTTATCATTCAAAGCTTTAGCTCCTTCCCCCACATCTGTGTTATCCGACAGTTTGTTGTGTGATATACATCTTTATTTAAGTCATTAATAAAAATAGTGAACCAGATAGAGGAGAAAAGAGTCCCATGTCTAGAGATGTGCATCTAGGCTAACCCATTCATCAATCAACACTTGGGGCAGGGTTTCACAAATAAATAAAAATTCACCCAGCTGTACTGTTGGAACTGACTATCCAGTTTCCATCAATCATTCAACAAAGATCATATGCCTACCATGTACCTAGCACTGAGAACACAAAGAAAAAATGAAATATTCCCATCTCGCAAATAGCTTGCATCCTATTTAGGGAAGCCTGGTTCACAGGGATATTACAAGTGACTTTGTCAAATGACTTCCTGAAATCGCAGCATAAAGTATTTTTTTAAAAAGCATCTATGTTCACATTTTCACAATCAGTAATTTAGCAATGATGACAAAAGAGGAATGCAGTCAATGCTGGAGGGGCTGTGGAAAGACGGGCACATCAATTGATAGAGCTTCAAATTAGTCTAGAAAGCAATTGGAATTACATTAAAAAGGACTAAAATTTTCCTCTTATATTTTCACCCAATTCCATGGCTTGACATATAATCCAATAAAGTCAAAGACAGAACCAAATATTCACATTATTTTCATTGGGGTAACAAAGAATTGCAACCAATATGAACACTATATCAGGGAATGTTTAAACATTTGTGTGGTGCCTGAATGGAATATCTCTAAGAAATGATATGGGAAGAATTCTTAGGAACATGGAAAGACAAAAGAATGGTGCTGCGTGAAATAAAAGAACCAGGAAAACAATCTACACCTGATGACTACCATAGTGTAAAGAGAACAAAAAAAAAAATTAAAATAAAAGCTGAATAAATATAATGGCAAAGCTTGAGAAGAGCTGATGAAATTTACTTTCCTCACTTCTTTGCAGAGATGGGGAATGGGAAACTATGGGTATGGAATATTGCATATATTATCAGATACAAGGGCTATATTTGTTGGTAGTTGATATTTTTTCACTTTTATTGTTATAAGGGATGGCTTGCTTTCAAGGAAAGTGGGGAGGGATATATATAGAAATGATGGACATGTCAAAACAAAAGGTATCCATGAAGATTTTAAAGAAAAAATTGTTTATCTTTAGTTATCACAATCTATTTGGGCTTCATGTCTTCATTTTCCTTCCCTCTAATCCCTTAAGGTGTTCAAATCCTAGAAGATAGGAACTGATTTTTTTTCTATAAAACCTCCATATTGCTGCATCTAAATACTTTGCAATATGCCTTCTGCAAAATGGAAACTCAATAAATGTTTGTTCAATGAAAAAATGGATGATGGGATAGATGGATGAGTGGGGGGATGAATGGGACCTTGCAAAAAGCTCATATGCATGCCTGCCCCAAAGAGGAGAGTATCCTGGAAGGTTGTTGGTGAGGTGGGCACTGATCTATCCTTATTAGAGGCCCAGGAATTATTCGGTAAAAAGAAGTAGGAGCAGAAATCATCACAGTACTCCTTTCTAAGGAAGATCTTAAAGCATCATGGAGACAACAATAGATCTCGAATACCAATTCTAGGGTTATCTGAGAAACACACCATGACATGGGAAAGTATCATGAGACAAGGCCAGAGCCGAGCCAGTAGCAGGTACAGAGCAGAGCAGAGCTCAGTCTGAGGAACTGTTTTCTTCCTAAGGATAAGACAGCTTTATTGAGGGATGCTGGGAATCACAAGAACTGAATTCCATTTCTGGCTCTTATTCTTTCATTCTTCTGTCATTTAATCTCTACTGTCCTCAGTTTCCTGATCTGGAAAATGGAGATGAAAATAATATAGTTACTATACAACTTGCAGGGGGACTGTGAGGAAAATGTTTCATGAAACCCTTTAAAAAGCTACATAAAACCAGATGACCTGTAGAGATTTCTTCTAGTCTCATATTCTCCTACAAAGGATAATTCTAGCTTTCTTCCTATGAAGGAGAGTTTACGTCCATCAAAAATCCATGGCATGCCCTGAGTTCTCTGTTTGTAAGAAGCATTGGCAGTAAAATAATCTGCAGCCTGAGTGTAGCAATGGACAATGCCTATTTGCCACTGGTGCCATCAAAGCTCTAATGCAACCAGTAGCTCCTCTAAACATCAGAGATGAAGTAGCCTTGGAGCAAAAGAGAAATCATAAAATCAAAGATGCAGAGCTAAAAGGGACCTTAGAGATTATCTAGCCAAACCCCCTCATTTAACAGGGGAGGAAACTGAGGCCTGGACAGTGGATGCGAGTGGCCTGAAATCACACAAGCAGTCAATGGTGGGTTGATGATTTGAAGCCAAATCTTCTGACTCTAAATGCAGGTTTGGAAAGGGGGAGGGGAGAGAAAAGAACAGGGATCAGAGATGCTTTGGAGGAGTTTGAAAAAAATATAAGAAAGAGCTTGTGGAGGGTTGGAAAGAATCAGGAAGCATGGGTTCTAATCTCAGTACTGCCACAAACTGGCTGTGTGATTTTAGATAAGTCACTTGGCATCTGTAATGTATTTCTTCATCTCTATAATGAGGGAGTGGATTAGATTATCTAAAGTTCCTAAGAGAAAAATTTCTCAGAAGTTAGTACAGGTTTTATTTAGGTGAAAATCTTAGCTATTTTTACCTATATCTCTCCTGAGCCTTAGGTTCTCTGGAGTATAAAGTAGTTTCTGACCCAGTCAAGAACATTTTCCCATGTCAGGGGAGTTCTGACCAAGGACAAAAATGAGCTGTCCCTGGGCAAGGCTCAGAAGACCCCTTACCTCAGCCTGGACCTCCTACAATGGGCCAGGGGGCCAGCAGGCCTGAAAGTTGAGGCCCCTGATCCAGGGCTGGCTCTTTGGTCAGGAACTATAACCCGTCCCCTGAGTCACACTGGAGCCTCATTAAAACGGGCCTCATAAATGTTAAAAAATTTACACATAAAAAAATGCCATGCATGAAACTGAACCGTACGTTTTACAGCCCTGGTTTGAAATCTTGCATAATCTATAAAACTTCGGCCCTGCACCACCGGGACCTGTAAATCAGATTTTATAAAACAAAAAGCCTTTGCCTTTCAAAGGGGTTTGGGGAACTTGCAAATTTTACAAACTTTACCAAGTGCCAGCCAGTGGCTGCTGGGGGGTGAAGGAGAGGGGAAGGCGGGGTAGAGAGGGGAAGGAGGAAAGGAACTGCCAGAGGCAGGACAGACTGAAGAGGTCTGTAGTTCAGGTAAGGAGGGGGTCAGATAGCACGTTTAAGGTTGTAGTATAGGTTATGGAGTTTTATTACAAGGACTCCAAGGGTTTAAATACCCTTGGGCAGATAAACGTTGAACTAGAACACTGGAGACTTGAGTCAACTCTATATTGTCAAAAATTCACATTTATATAGTGCTTCAAAATGAACTTTTCTGACAACTACCTATGTAAAGTAGGTAGCTGTCAGCGCTATTATTCCACTTTTACAGGTGAAAAAAACTAAGGTTGTTAGGGGGGATGTGACTTGCTCAGGATCACTAAGACTGTCAGCATCTGAAGTAAGATTCACCCCCATGCTTCCGGATGATGTACATAGTAAATGTATAATACATGCTTGCTGATTCATTGACTCCAAATCCAACGTTCTTTCTCTTTTACCATGCTGCTCACTTGAGCATGTGACCTTGGGCAAGTCATTGACCTTTTCTAGGCCTCATTTTCCTCCACTCTAGAAAAAGCAGCCTGTCTCTAAGGCTCCAGATGGAAAACCCTAAGCGAGAATCCTGGGAAACCCTACATGATCTTCTTGGTAGCTTTGGGAGAACTCAGCCATTCTTGGCTACAGACTGCGACTGCTGAGAAAATTTAGAGCGTGGAAGGGATATGAGGAAGGGAAGTATTAGGAGAGAGCAGAGAATGATAGCAGGCGGGAGAGAGAGGGAGGAGTGTTCAGATGGTAATGTCAAGGAGTTGACTCCAAGCCTTCCTGGACTTGGGGAAAAATGAGGTCTAGAGGGAGGCCCAGGATCCGGCTATGAGGTATTTCAAAGGGCCAAAGTTTCCCCAGACCTAAGTGTCCCCCTGACAATCCCATTTATGAAAGTCAATATTCAAGGGCAAAGAAAAGCTGCCCTGACACACATATATATAAAAAATAAATCTCTCAATTATCTCAGCTCATTTGCTTGGGGTCTCTCATTTTATGTCCCTGCTCGGCTGCGCAGTATATCTGTCCGGATAAAGAGTTACAGTCCGCTGGGCTACGTGTGCGGGGTTGTAAAAAATACAGATGCCAAATTAACTGACTGTGGCACTCGGCAGCTGATTGAGCTGATAATGACGCGATCTGACCTTTTTCTAATTTCTAATTATGTGCATCTCGGCTGTGCTGGCGACATGATTCTTGTTCTAATGATGGCCCCTGTGGCTGGCCTTTTCATCTCCTCCCTGACCATGTCAAGGCAGAGGGTGGGAGAGGGTAGTAGGCATTGGTTGATCACCCAAAGGAAAGTCCTCACCCCCCAGGACAAGGCAGGATTCTGGTTGGCTAAGGTGAGAGGTCCAGTAAGTATGTCTAATTAATCATTCAATGATTCTCTGGCCAGGTCTACACAATCAGCAGATCAAGCAATTGTCCAGGGAAAGCAAAAGCAGGCTCTTTGGTTCCTAGGCTGGATTCTTCTATGCCCGTGAGTAGGACATATTTAGTCACATAGACTAAAGAATTGCCCAAAGACTTAGTTGGCTATCTCTCTAGCACCTAAGAAGGTCAAAATCCAGATCAAGCAAGTCCGCAGGACATAAAATAAAGGACCAACAGAATTTTCAGGGAACAGAATAACAGGGTATTGGAGCTGAAAGGGACCTAAGGGAGTATCAGTTTGGACCCTCCATTTTACAGATGAAGAGACTGAGCCTAAAAAGGGGAATTGACTTGCCCAAGGTCATATGGCCAAGTAGTAACAGATTATCCATTGCTAGTGTTTTATGCCAAAACCAAGCACCATTTCTCCCCTGAGGCATGAATCTGATTCTATAGACTAGCAAAGGGTCCACACAGTCCTCTGAAGTCCAGGAAGAGATGAGAAAGTATGTGATGAATTATTCATAACTGCCAGGCTGCCAATAGGACTGTGACTAGACCATAAGTCACCATGCCAGGGAGAGTAAGAGAAGAGGTCTGAGCTCTTCATGGCAATATCATGAGTATGAAAGCCCAACTTCCAGAGGATTGTTGCCTTGCATTTTAGGTCTTGCTCATTACTCTGCAAATAGTGAGCTATGATCATGGCAGGGTACCAGGTATTTCCCAGTGACCTATAGGGACACATTTCTGGGGAGGATAGAAGTGGAACAATGGTGGGTACCCTTGGACACTAGGCAGAATACAGGTGCCTGAAGTTTTCTGTCTCTTATGATCATTGAATTCTCTCATGTTCACAAAAGCTCCCATACATCTGTTTTACTCCTTGGCACCATTCCACACTAGCCCATGAGCTTTAGGAGCTAGTTCCAGTTATTGGTCTTTGATCATAATACTAACTAGCACTTTTACCCTCAAAACAACTCCGGGAGGTAGGGGCTAGTATTACCCCCATTTTATAGTTGAGGAAACTGAGGCAAATAGAGGTTAGATGATTTGCAAAGGGTCAAAGAGTTAGTGTCTTCAGGTACTTCCTGACTCCAAATCCAACATTCTACCTACTATGTCATCTAGCTGCCTTGTTCATGGACAGAGGACGCAAGAACAGAACAGATATATCTGTTGGGCCCTGTGGAGAAATTGGGAAAACTGACCTCTACAGTATGACTCCAACCCTACCTTTTCAGACACTTGCTGGTATTCCCCTTCAGATACTCTATATTTCAGTTCAATTAATTAATCACTGCCCCTACTATTCCTGCTCTGCTCTCTTCAGTCTTCCTGGTTTTGCTTATAGTGTCCTCTGCACCCAGAATGGACATCCTTCTCCATCTCTATAGGCTGAAGTAGATTCTTTCAAAACTCAAAGGCTCCTCCATGAAGCCTTCCCTGATTGAACTGGAAAAATTTCATTTCCTTGAATTGCTTGCAATGGAGACTTCTCATTTACATTTATTATATATTCATATTAACAGACTCCTTGAGGCCAGTGACTGGTGTGCTTGGCTTTATTTTTACATAACACTGTACATTACGCTAGACATCAGCAGAGTGCCTAACACTCTGCCCTGCACACAGCACATGCTTAATACATGGTGGCTGAATTGGGTTTCCTTATTGTAGAAAAACACCTCCAACTGTCATCTCTTTCTGGTTCATCTTATTTCTCAATCCAAGTTTCCAAAACTGTAAGGTCTCCTTTGCATGGGAGCGCTTTCCATAAGCACTAAGTTATTTAATAACCTATAATGGACACTCTGCAAAGAAGCATGTGACATGGATAATACAGAAGCCCTGGGTAATCCCAAACCAACTGTATTTGGTTTGAGGATGCACAGGTGGATGTACGTATGTATACCTATTTTAAAAGTGTGCTTTCTGCATTTGGTTTTGTTTCAGTGAACATTAACATGTCATTGCACATCCTGGCTAGACAGTGGCTCAATGGTAGATAAAGACAGTTAGCAGCATGATGGGTTTGAGGAGAGAGATGGTTGCCTAAAAATGTACTAAACATCCATGGAAAACAGAGAGTTTACTATGAACAATTCAACCTGACTCTATTTATTAAAGTTATAAGCTGAATATATGTGTATGTGTGTGCTCCCCTCAACCAAGGAAACTCAATGGAGAGAGAGGGGGCCTTGAAAATCCATCCTTTCACTCCTGGGCAAGACCTCTCTAGGCTTTCTCTTGACAAGTTTTTGCTGTCCAGGTTACTCTCTCCTGTTCGCAAATGCTCACACCACACTAGCCATTAGCTCTGGGTTCTAGGCCTAGATAGCTATGCCAGTCAATCAACATTTATGGCAACTAACTTCCCCTCTCTGTTTCTGTATCTATGAAGTGAGATGAGTGACTTCTAAGACCACTTGAAGCTTCGTTAGCAAGTCAGCCAGACCTTGAATTGTCACACAGACTGCCTTTGTGCCCCAGGCTAAGTCACTTAACTTGCACTGAGGTGGCACAATGCATGGAGAAATGGTTCTAGAGTTCAGAAGACCTGCGCTCAAACCCAGCCTCAGACACTTACTAGCTGTGTGGTCCTGGACAAATTGTTTAACCTCTGCCTCAATTTTCTGAACTGTAGAATAGGGGATGCTAACAGCATCCATTTCCCAGGGTTGTTGTGAAGATCAAGTAAGTATGTGTAAACCCCTTAGTACATACGGGGGGATTAATCGGTGCTCATTCCCCTCACCCCTCCAGAAAACTTAAAGACCAAATAAATTGCTGAATAGTTGCTGATCTGCTCTTGTATAAAGGGGCATGAGTTCCCTTAATAGGAATTCCTTACATCACTAAACTCACAGAGAAGGGAAAAAAAATTCTTTCTTGGTAAAGGAAAACATTACTTGTCTAACCATTCAAGCTGAGCATGGCAGAAGAACTCCCCATTCCACTATAGTTACCTCTCTGGCATCTCTCCTTTTCAGGCTATGGATACTAAGAATCACATGGTCACAGATTTAAAATTGGAAGAGATGTTCAAGATCCAGCCCAGCCTTCATGTTTCACAGATGAATAAAGCAAATTCCCAAAAGGTAAACCAGCCCAGTGGCAGCAGATGAGAGCAGGTGAACCATAACTGGGATTTCTTAAGCGCTTACAAGGGAAAACCTTTGCAGTTAGACCTCTGACTGCTTTGGGGGCCTGATAGTGACTTCAGTTTCAAGGAGTAAAGACCCAAGGAAAAGGGCAGTGGTGTTGGGAAAGGGGTAGGGATGGGGAGCCTGCCTGCAGGGAGAAAGAAGACTTTACCAGGTTGTCCAGTTCCGGGTCATCACTGAAGAAAGGCTTATGCTCCTGTTCTTGCTGATGAACGAAGTTCTCGATGTCCACGTCAAAGCTGGCTGAGGTGATGCACTCAGAGCCCTGGGTGGCCTGTTCACACTTCTCAAACAGCAGCGTCAGGAGTGGGAAGAGAGGGTGCCTGTAGGGGACACCAACAGTGCACACACACAGACACACACAGAGGCCATATTGCTTAGTAGGCAATCCCAGGGTCTCCTTACCACCCTGGAGACTCTTACCCTCACTTCTGCAACCTCTCTTCTCCCTTACAGGGAAGCCCTGTATCCAGGCTCATCCTCTCAAGTGCTTAAGAACGTGCTGGGGGACTGTGTTCTCTCCCCTTGGATATGGATGGGTCTAGGCCAGAAGACTCCAGCTAGGGACCAGAAGTTCCTGAAGCCTGACTGGCTGAGCAGCTCCCAGGAGACCTCAGCTGTTCCTCAACTGGTACCTCCATTTTTATCTTTAAAGACATTTCAGCTTGGTATTTAAAGTCCTCCCCAATAAGGGACTAACCTACCTATCTAGTCTCATCTCACAGCCTCCTATGGTCACCAAATTCTATTTCTTTCTCTCCACCTAATCCCTAGTTGCTAGGAGAAAAGGAGGTGTGTATAGAGGTCTACAGAGTATCTCCTTACCAAACACAAATTCCTGGTTGACCAAAGCAGACCTTCCCTCTTCCCTAAAACTCTACACCATGGGAAAAATGGACCATTAACCATTCCATGAACATACCCTACACTCTCCTACTTCTATGACTTCTAGCACCATTCTGTACACTAGAAGGAGCCTCCCAAACTCTCTAATTCCTCCCTCTCCCATATCCACTTTTCAAATCTAGTTCTTAGAACAATAATCAATCAACATTAACCTTCCTAAAAAGGACATATCCGCAATTCATGCTATGACTGCAATCACCATTCCCTCTGCCCAAAACAATCCGCCATGAACACCATTCACCTGTAGGCTTCTTCTCCTATAAAAATGTAAATTCCTGGAAGTCAGAGACTATCTTACTTGCTTGTATTTATATCCATAGTACTTAGCACAGTGCTGGGTACACAGCAATTGCTTAAAACTTTTTGGTTCATTCATTGCAGTTATTGAAAATATATTGGTTCTTTAAAGCCCAACTGTAGGAATCCTTTCTCCTGATAGCCCTAACTAATCCTATCAGCGGGACGTGAGACCTTCCTCCCGTAATGTGTCTATTTTGTACTTATCTTCTATTTTGTAAAGTCATTACTTGTGCGTCTGTCTTATCTCCCCCTTGAATGTAAGCTGCTTGAAGGAAGACACCATGGCTTACCGACTTCGAACTTTCCTCAGCACCTAGCACCTAGCGCATGTCATAGATATTCCAACCTGGTGATGGCCTCTCTAAACTTAGCTGTGTTTTTCCTTAAACAACAGACATATAACATATCACTGAACCCGTTCCCCAAAGTGGGGCCTGCCAGAGTGTCAGTGATGTAGTTTTTGAGAACTCAATCTCATCTCCATTCCACAGGAGCTATTGGATGAGGACTTTAGGAAGTACCTAATAGTACACACAATAGGTGCTTAATAATAGTCACTGAATCACCAAATTGAAGTTCCACAGCTGAGCATGGTAGGAAGTCAGAAATCTGACCAATCATTTGTTGTCTGGAGCTATCTGTCCTTGTAGCTTTGGATGTTGAAGAGGATATCTACACGTGGCTAGGTGTCGACTTAGATACTTCCTCTGCAGACTTAGGTAGCTATTGAGCTTGCTTTTCATAGACAGTCACTGTCATTGCTTGTGCATGCACACACATGAGCATGAGTTCAGGTATTTGCACATCTGAATGCAAGCATTTTGGTGGCTTCCATACTGCATACATGTCTATGTGGATATTTGTAATATACGTGCCTGGACTTGCTTACATGTATACTTCACATTTCTAATGAATGAATAAAAGTCTGGCATATCTCAAAATGTTGGGGGGGGGTGGGAAGGGGAGGAGACAGAGAGAGAGAGTGAGTATGTGACCTTGGATACTTCCATTATTAATAGCCCATTCCCTTCCCTGGGGTTCAGAAAAGCATCTGCAAATCCCTCCCTAGCCTATCTCTTCAGCCTCCTGTGGCTGCCAAATCCTGCTCCTTTCTCTCTGGCTAATCCCTAGCTGCTAGGAGAAAGGGAGGTGTACATGGGGGTCTACCGAGCATCTCCCTACCAAACACAAATTCCCTGTCCACAGAAGCAGATGATGATTTGTTTATCTGCTGTTGTCTATCTTCTTTCTAAATATACTGAGTAACTGAACACAGGAAGGAGGAGAGAGCATCTTGTCTAGTGAGGCAAGGCCTAGGAGTCAAGGGAGGGCGTGGAGAGAACAGGGAGAAAGTAAAGAAGAAAAAGGACCTCCAAGATCTTTTCTAAGAGTCTGTGACTGAGAAAAAAGAATAAAAAGCTCCTCAATCGATCCTATAGCTACTCTCCCCAACCCCCGCAACACACCTGGCTTGTCAGACCCAGGGACAGTGGGGAATGAGGAACAACAGATTCCTTCCTTAAGCTGAGCTGCTTAGCTTGGCAGACAGCATCCCTGTGACACTAGCTTCCCTCTAGTTTGGGGGATGGGGTGGTACAGTGCATAAACAGCTGGGCATTGAGGCTACAGGTAGGTGTACAGCCTACAGTTAAAGGGCTGGCATCTCAGGGTGGCCCAACCCTGCCATCCATCGAGCTGGGAGAGCTATTCAGCACAGGCAGGAGAGTACTGAGGGAAGGTGAAGGAAAACAATGGGTTAGACGACCAACAGGCTGAAAACAAAAGGAGAGCCAGGTGAAGGGGTTAAACTCCAGTATAAGTCTTCATTTGCAGCCACTAATACCACAGCATATTATAGTCTAATCTAACCTGATCCCAGTTTAATGCAAGATTTTCAGGGCCCTGAGCAGAATACCAAAGAAAGCCTCAGTGGCTGTAATTTAAGCAGAGCCCTGCAGTGGTTTAGCTGAGGGACATGAAAGGCAAATTCCAGACGGTGTTATGAATTATTGCGCCTTATGAACCTTTCTACTCTCAACAGATGCCTGCTGCCATTTAAACAGCCACTAGATCAATTAGGAATGAAAGGCACAAATCGACTCCGTACAAGGGCACTAAATTACCAGGAACTAATAATCCGCAGCAGTCATACCAGGTGGTGGGAGTGCAGCCCTGAGCCCCCCAACCTTACCTCTGCTTGCCACACATTCCTTTTCTATTGGGCAGAGCAGATTGTGTGTGCTTCTACCCAGTAGAGAAGAGGGGCTCTGCATGTGTGTGTTTGTGTAGGTTGGTATTTATTGGGGTAGGTGCGTGTGGAAGATATATGTATGTTGTATGTGTGCAGTATATGAAGTAGGGTATATGTTGTGGGTTGTATAGTATGTGTAAAGAAATATTGTGTGGTGTATGTATTTGATGTACATGTGTGCTGGGTATATCATATGTGATGTGCGGCATTATTGGATTTTGAGTTAAAGACCCTGGGTTCCAGTCCTGGCTTTGCTTCTCTGTACCTATATGCCAGTCACTTGATCTCTCTGGGCCCATTTCCTGATCTGTAAAGTAAGTTGGTGGGGCTAGGTAACATGCTTTGAGGACCCTTTTAAGCATGAAACTAGAATTCTAATGTATATGTGGCTGTACACAGACATCGTGTGTAGATGCCATATTTGCCTGCAGTGTGTTTTATGAGTGTATATCTAGTCTGGGGTAGAATGGGTTCTCCAAGGCGCTTCTTGTCCTTCTTGACACCTGACAGCTTATTCCTCAGCTGGTTTAGAACCTTTAGCACTCTAGTTGCCTTTGAAATAAATGGCCCTACACCAAGGCAGGGGAGAGGAGGCCAGGGGCAAAGAGAAGTATGCTATTGTACTCTCATCGACCCTCCCCCTAGGGGACTGCCTGGAAGAGCAGGCCTGGGGCTAAGATTGTGCTAAGGGATAGATTAGCTCTAACTAGTAGCCACCCAGCAGCTAAGCGATCAAGGACTCATATTCCTGAGTTCAAATCTGGCCTTAAAGACGATTTTCTAAGGCAAAATGCCTTCCACACTCAGAGAAAGAAATATGGAAGTCATTCACAGAATGTAGCAGATCATGTTTGTGTGTGTGTGGGTTTTAGTGTATTATGTTTTGATTTGTTATATGATTTCTTCCAC
>CM053771.1:138639537-138682364 GCA_028658325.1 Potorous gilbertii | reverse complement strand
GGGGGGGAAGGTGTGGGGGGATAAAATCTTAATTGTAAGGAAGTGATTGTAGAACATTTATAAATAAATAAAATAAAAGAAAATAATTTAAAAAAAGGTTTAAATAAAAATAAATAAGAACATTATGAAGACAAAAAAAAATCTGGCCTTAGACATTTACTAACTGTATGATCCTGATGAAGTCATTTTAACCTGCTTGCCTGAGCTTCCTCATCTGTAAAATGAGTTGGAGAAGGAAATGGCAAACTACTCCAGGATCTTTGCAAGGAAATCCCAAATGGGGTCATGCCTTACTAGTTGAAGGAAGTCATCCTCATGCTGTAGATAGATACTATCAAGAGGTTTGGGGGAACTTGGGAGAGCTATGGTGTTAGCTCATTACATCATCACAGAGAGTGATAGTACTGGGTGTAATAATAGCATCTTATACTACATTTAACTATTCCAAAGAGATCTTGCATAGGAAGTCATGTGGTTTAGTGGAAAGACCAATAGCTTTGAGGGATCTGAGTTCATTACCAGTTTAGCCAATTATTTCTTGTGTGATCTCAAGCAAAACACATCACCTTTTTTAGGCCTAAATTTCCTCAAGCTTAAAGTGAACTGGCTGGATGAGATGACCTCTAAGGTCATTTTTAACTCTAAATTCTATGATGTAAATCAACTCATTTTATCTACCTTGTCGCCCTTATATTCCTAAAAGTTAGCCTGGATCTGAATTAGTCCTGAGGTAGAAGAGTGGGCTGGGCAATTTGGGGAGTTCCCATATGGAAGACTGGGATAGTTCCCCAGGTCCCCAAGGCACTCTGAGGGTAGGGAACCTAATCAAGGGTCTAGTTGAATTCAGAAGTCTCAGGCTCAACTCTCTGATCATGAACCTCATAGTCTGACTACTCTGTAAAGAAGCAGTTGATCTAGCATAGGACAGCTTGAGAGGCCATGGAGGCCTTAGGATGAAGAGCCCAACTGGGCAGAGGAAATCACTGAATATCTTGGCATTCAGGGAACCATTCTGCAGTGAGTTTAGTGATGTCTGGAAGCCTGCCACCCTGGGCTGCTGGATAGGCAGGCTGGGCTCACACTGGGCATCAGGAGCAGCCAGGCAGTAAGGAAGCAGCACCATTCCTCATTTTAGTCCAGGGTCTAGAGACAGGAAATATGCTTACAGGTAACATCATGCTTTCAGGGGTGCTGGGGGAAGGGTTAATTTCTTCCTCTTCTCAAGCTAAGTTTCTTTGACTTCAGGGCAGAAATTGCATGGATATTAATACAGCACCTTCTCTGGACTCTCTGCTCCTAACAAACGTCCTAGTCCATCCTTATTCTCTGCTAAGTACAGTAGAAAAAAAGACTCAAGAAAACACTGGCGGTAGCACTAAGCTATGGGACATTGGTCATTTAACTTCTTGAGGCCTTAATTTCCTTCAAAATCCTGAAAACAATAATGCTACATGCCCTATTTACTTCACAGAGGGGTTGGTGAGGAGTGTTTTGTAAACTTTGAAGCAACATGTAAAAAGTAATTATTCTTTTCCTGTGACCTAAGTAAGGTTCATGAAGTTAAGCTCTGCTGAATACTACACCCAGCCAAGAGCTAATAGGTATTTTCCCCCACAATTTTTTCCAACATTGAAAGGCTCCACCATTTACCACTTGCTCAGTGACAGAGAATGAATGGGGAATGAATGTCCCTTGGCTTCTTTCTGCCTCAGTCTGTCCACCTGTAAAATGGGCCCAAACCAATTTCCCTTTCACATGGCCCCACCACAACTCCCTATGAAGGGCTGGAAGAACAAATATGGAAATACAGTACAAACTCCTTGAAAGAAGACGTGAGAGATCTGGAGGATGATCGTTAGGTTTTATTTCTTGGGTGCTCAGAGCATTTGACCTCCACCAGAGCTCAGCCAAGCCTCTCCCCCTCCCTATTTTCTTCCATTCTCCTCATTCCCCACTCCTGACTCTCTCCCTCCTACTCTACCCTCTCTTAAGCCGTTCAAAATTTGGAGGAAATAAATCTCACAGCACTAATTCAGGGAGAGTTTGAGCCTCGTCAGTGCAGAACAAATAAAAGGGCTGAACTGGCATGACATTTTACTGCAGAAGAGAGGTCGTTTCCAGCCACTAATAAAAAGGATTTGACACAGACTAATAAAGAGAAATGAATTTCTCTAATGGCCTAATTTAGCACATTCAGCACTGTGCTGCTGCTGCCTGGGATCTGGGAGGGAAATGGAACAGCGAGTGTGGACGGAGGTAGGAGGGGAGAGCAAGAGACAGCTTTGCTCATGGGAGAAAGGTAGAAAGAGATTATTTCAAATAATGTTTTATTATTTCTTTTTCCTTTTGCTTCCTATCCCCTTTTTCTTCCCCTCCCTCTTCTCACACCTCACCTGAACCAAATAAACTTAAATCGAGTCCAGGATATTGTAAGGTTCTGATTCAAAGCAAGAGCCCCCCTCAACAGAACTGCAGTAGTAGCTTAAGGTGATTAAACCAGATATGTTGATTTCTGCCGGGGTTTAAGCTATAGTTTGGTTTAATTACATCTGACATTTTTTTCTTTTCACTTCTGTACATCTCATCCAAACTTCCCAGCTAGGTCTGCTCAGCTTGGAGGAAGGTCATGGACTGGGGCATCCAAGGCTGCGTGGTGTAGGGGCAGGATCCTGTGACTGCAGCCTTTAAGGCAGTATTAACAGTACAGGTCTGTGGTTGGTCTCCTTTTCCTATGCCCTAGAAAGGTTTTGACTTCTCACACCATGTTTGTTTGTCACTCTGGGCAAAGCGGTCCTGACCCTCTTGGTTAAGATTCACTAGAAGGTCTTCAGGCAAGGAAAGGATCTCTCCAAAGGTCATCTGGTCCCTCCCCCTGGCTCTTGGGAGCTGCACTTAACAGACTGGATGGAGAGATCTCTTGACATTTTGATAAACTTACAGAAAACTAAGTGCCACAATGTCCCTTAGTTAGGAATTCTCTATCTAAGCAAGAAACATCAGGGTATGGTAGAGGAAAAAAGCAATGCATTTGGAGTTAGGAAGTATGGGTTAGATCCTATATTTGCCATAGGATTCAGGGCCCTTTCAATCATTTTGCACAACACCCTAACACCGTAGATAAGAAAACTTGGACCAAAAAAGTTTAAGTTGACTTCTCCAGTGTCACAGATAGTACGTGGGAGACCGAGGATTCAAACTCAAGAGCTCTGAGTCCAAGAGCCTGCTTTTCCCGCTTCACCGCACTGGTGTGTGACCGTTGGAAAAATCACTTAACCCGATTGTCAGTTTCCTCATCATATATTCATATCATCTACCCCAAACAATCTACATTTGTTTTTGGGAAAGTATTTTCTAACCCTTACAGTGCGATGGAAGTTCTTTCTTAAGTCAAACTAAAATCCCTCCTATAATGGCTTAAGTTCATTCTCTCCTCTTTAAGACTCAATGAAGGAAAGCTGAGTACTCTTCAAACTTTTCAAACTTTGTCGCCAATCCAAACCAGTGTTCATTAGGATTTTGCTATGATCTGGACAGACCAAAAGATATCAGACCTTAGCGGCCAGAGAGGGAGACAGTGAGGATGAGACAGAAAAAGACAGAATAAAATCAGAGAGAATTTTTTTTTAAATAAAAAGGGAGTGAAAAAGAGAGGGAGAGCAGTCAAAGAGAGACTGGTCACACACAAGGGGAGACATTAACGTTGAGTTCTCTTTCTGGGTGATAAACCTCATGATTCACGGTCACACGGCGCCATCCCTTCCGAATCGCTCAGCCATCCCCTCCATCACGACCTTGGCCAGGGCGGCAGACCTCAATTACAGGCCCAGCCAACTGTGTGGCAGTCTGCCCACCCAGCCTACCTCCTCTGCTCTCCCTGTGCCTGACCTTGGGGGCTGAAAAAGCCAACACGTCTCCCCACAGGAGTTCTAGAAGTAGGAAAGGGTAGGAGAAGAACGGGGACCTCCCAGAGCCCCCAACATCATTCACCTCCTCTGGGTTAGCTCAGATGTTAGTTCAATGGATAGGGATACAGAATTCTCTTAGTAACTAGAATGATGGGATGGGAAGAGAGCAGAGGAGGAAGTCAGGCTCAGAGGGTATTTGCCTAATAGCCTATAAAGTGGTGTTTTTAGGGATCAAGGAGGACTGGCCAGCAATCAAACTTGACCCCTGACAGTGATATGTGTTACAGTCTTTTTCTTCAGCAGAACCCACTGCCCTTCCCCACATCCCAAAAGACATCGTAATGACCCTTAAGGCTCAATTCCAAACCACCTCAATTGCCAATATTCTCTTCCTTCCTGGCATTATAAGACTATCTGGGAAACTTGGGAGACTATTCTGGAACAAATATGCCCTGGTGAGTTTTTATTAGTTACTCACATTTCTACCGTGCTTTTAGGGTTTACAAAGTACTTTGCTCAGAGGAATTTGGAGTCAGAAGACTAGGGATCAAATCCTAGTTCTGCTGGGTATAGCCTGTAAGACCTTGGACAAGTCACTTCAATGATCTAGGCCTCAATTTCCCCCTTTGCAAAAATGAGGAGGTTGGTCTAGGTAATCTCCAAGTTTCCTTCCAACTGTACATAGTCTGATCCTACACTTAAGAGGAAGTCTAGCTCAATATTTATTATTCTTATGCCAACGAGAGCACTAAAGCTCAGAGTTTAGCTAAATCACAAACCTGCAGTCACCGAGGCAGGATCCATACTGAGGACTTTTGGCCTCCAGGGCCAATGCACTTTCTTCTACTCCACGCTCATCTATCAAGCTCCTCTAGGCTGTGCTTCCATTCACTGCATTGACCTCTCCCTCCCCCCCACCTCCCATCTGAGAACACAAAGCAGCTGCCAACTCTGAAACTTCAACAACAGGATCTGCCCTGGCACTGTGCCACCCCTTTCCTCTCCAAAGGCATCATTTCAAGGCCATAGGCTCAGATTTCAGCTTCTAAAGGGCCATAGAAAGGGCCTGGTTTCTGATGAGCTTTGCTGGACTGAAGCAAGTAGGAAGGGGAGGGAGAAGTCAAAAATGTCCCAGAGTCCCCCACTGCAGCCCCTAACCCTAGCACATGTACACACACACACACACACACACACACACACACACACACACACACAAACACACACGGAACGATGAGCGCAGGCAGTGTGAATGAGGGAGAGTTAGGCAAATGGTAACAGGTCATATTTTTATCCCAAGTATGACGCTGTAGCCATGAGGGTGTATTTTTAGAGAGTACATTTTTAGATGTGGATGGTAGGTGGTTGGTTCCCCCAGGTTTCCTTGGAGAGGGCATCTTCTCTGCTGTTAAGATGGAGTGGTATATTGGAAAATGAAGCTGGCTTTGATGTCAGAGGAACTAACTTCAAAGACCACTTCTGCTAATCCATGACCCCTGTGACTCTGGGCAAATCTGAGGTCCTAACTGGGCCTCAAGCTTCCTCTTATGCAAAATGGTTCCTAAAATTATTTTCGGAAGCATCTTCTGCTCCCAGGCAGACCCCCGTAAATGTCCTGGGAATCGATAGAGTTAAATGAGTTTTATCTTTTTGGAGCAGAAATACCCCTGGGTTAAAGGTTAGAAAAATTCCCTCAGACACTTCATTAGGCAACTCTAGTTCCCAGGGAAAAGACCAAGGAGGTTTCATGGGAGGAAAATCATAGGAGGGTCTTTGTTTCTCCTTTGTCCACACTTGCCTAGGCTTGTGCTGCTGTATACTGCCCTCCTCCCTTCACCTTGAGTTTCTATCTCCTAGCTCTTTTGGGGCTTCTTCATTTATTTATTATTATTTTAACAACAGAAAGCAGGATAAAGAGGTAACTCCAGCATCAGAAAAAAATAAGGGCTCAAGTCCACTGCCAAGGCAAAGTGGCTGAATGACCCTGGGCAAGTCACAAACTCCCAGTGCCTCCTGGGCTACTTTTTAAGACTGGAAGCAGCAGACTGGTAATTGAAATATATTTTTTTTAAGATTAGTTGGTTTTTTGGTGGGGGGAGGGGAAGGGCAATCAAGGTTAAGTGACTTGCCCAGAGTCACACAATTTGTAAGTGTCTGAGGCCAGGTTTGAACTCTGGTTCTCCTGACTCCAGGGCTGGTGCATTGAATGAATGAAGTAAGTTAGAACAGCAACAAAAATCAAAGTTCTAGGCTCCTTTCCCCTTTTGGGATCAAAAAAGAGCACTGCCTACCCAAAAGTATATCAATTAACCCCTTTCAGCTAATGGATGTCCCAAGGGGACCCTGAACCCCAAGTGGAATCACATAATAGTCATAAAGACTTGGGTCTAAATAAAATTTCTTTACAACTTTACCTTGGAGCAGGGGTGGGGAACCAGTCTTGAGGTCACCTGTAGCCTTCTAGGTGCTTGGGGGTGGCCTTTTGATGGAGTCCAAGTTTTACAGAACAAATCTTAGTAACAAGGCCTTGAGGTCCCAGGCTCCCCACCCCTATCCTGAAGCATTTAGGGCCTGGTTAGAGACAACTCTGTAGAGCAGTTTTCCCATTGGTCTTAGTCATAGCCCCAGGTACAGAGATAACTGCACTTCCCCAATTAGCAATGTCCTTCATGGCTGGGAATCAAAAGTGAGTGAGGAAGAAGAGTCCTGAGTTCCAAGAAATAGAGAACCCTAAAGTCTCAAGATGCTACAGCAGAACCTACATCTAAACTCCTTCACCTTGCTATGAAGAACTTTCTATAAGCTGGCATCATGTTTTCATTCCAACTTACTGTCCAGTATATATGTTTCATATGCTACAAGCCAATCTGCTTGTTGTCCTTTTTCAGTCAATCACCTTTTCTCCCTGACCTGAAATGTCCTCTGCTCTTTCCTATGCTGCTCCAAAATCTACCTACTATTAAGCATTGCCTCAAATCCCACCATGTCTGTGCTTCTTCCAGCCTTCATAGACATCCATTCCCATTTCCTTTGAACTCTCCAGGTATATACTGGATCCTGGTTCAGATATTCATCGTTTCTTGCCTGTGTATTATAGAGCCCTCCTAAAGTGTCTGTCTCCACAGAATTTTCCCTCTCCAATCCATCTTTCACATAATTTTTCAAAACAGTATTCCTAATACTCCTCTCTAATCATGTCACTCCTTAACTTAAAAACCTCCAGTGGTTCCCTATAGTCTAGCAAGTTAAATATAAATTTCTTATCTTGGCATTCAAGATCCTGCCTAATCTGTACTGCGATACTAAGCTACCTTGCAGCTTGTATGCTTCAGCTGAAGAGGTCTAGCTGTTTGTTTCCTGACCTTGACCTTATGTGCCTCCTGCCACCATCTTTACTGATATCTTTGTTCTTTGGAAGACTAGCTTAAATGACACCTCTGACCCCTCAAAAGGAATCCTTCCTTTCTGGAATTTCTCGGACCATTCTGTGATGATCAATTCTAACTTATCTTACATTTCTATGTCTAGACTAAATTTTAAGCTCCCTGAGGGCAATGACTGTGCCTAGTGCCTAGTCCAGTTCTTCGCACACAGTAGGCCCTTAATAAATATTTGCTTAATTGAAGTATAGTTTTCTAAATTCCTCAATACAGTACCAGATCTCAAATTATGTTATAAACCAGCAATCATCAAAACTATGTTACAGTGGTTAAGAAGTAGAGTGGTAGATCAGTGGAATAGATTAGGTGCATGAGACACAACAGTAAATGACTATAGTAATCTGTTTGATAAACCCAAAGACCCCAGATTATTAACTGACAAAAACTGCTGAGAAAACTGGAAAACAGTATGGCAGAAACTAGGTATAGCGCAACATCTTACATTATATACCAAGATGAGATTAAAATGGGTACATGATTTAGACATAAAGGGTAAAACCATAAGCAAATTAGGAGAGTAAGGAAGAGTTTATCTGTCAGATCTATTGAGAAGAGAAGCATGTGTGACCAAACAAGAGATAGAGCATTATGAGATGTAAAGTGGATAATTTTGATTATATTAAAATGGTTTGCATAAACAAAACTAATACAGCCAAAATTAGGAGGAAAGCAGAAGGTTAGGAAACAATTTTTACAGGAAATATTTCTGATAAAGGTGACATTTCTCAAATTTATAGACAACTTAGTCAAATTTATAAGGAGATAAATCATTCCCCAATTGATAAATGGTCAAAGGATATGAATAGGCAGTTTTCAGATTAAGAAATCAAAGCTACCTATAGTCCTATGAAAAGATGTTCTAAATTACTATTGATTAGAGAAATGTAAATTAAAACAATTGAGATACCCCCTCATACCTCTCAGTCTGGCTAATATGACAGAAAAAGAAAATGATAAATGTTGGAAGGGATGTGGGAAAACTGGGACACTGAAGTAGTCTTGGTGGAGTTGCGAACTGATCCAACTATTCTGGAGTGCAATTTGGAAACCTGCCCAAAGGGCTATCCAACTGCATTCCCTTGTGATCCAGCAATACCACTCCTAGGTCTGCATCCCAAAGACAGCCCCCCCCCAAAAGGAAAAGGACCTATCTGTAAAAAAAAATATTTATAGCAGCTCTTTTTGTGATTGCAAAGAATTGGAAATTGAGGGGATGTTCAACAACTGGGGAATGGATGAACAGGATGTGGTATATGAATGCAACAGAATACTATTATTGTGCTATAAGAAATGACAAGCAGGCAGATTTCAGAAAAAACTGGAAAGATGCAAAACGAAGGGAACCAGGACAACATGGTACAGGGTATCAGTTACATTATACAGTGATCAACTATGAATGACTTAGCTATTCTGAGAATACAATAATTCAAGGCTCTTCCAAAGAACTCATGATGAAAAATGCTATCCATATCCACAGAAAGAACTGATAGAGTCTGAATGGATATTGAAGCATACTATTTTCACTTTGTTATTTTTTGTGTTTTTTTTTCTTTTTAGTCTGTTTCTTCTTTTACAACATGACCAATAAGTATGTTTTACATGACTATATGTGTGTGTGTGTGCGTGTGTATGTAAACACATCAAATTGGTTACCATCTTAGGGACGGGGGAGCTGAGGGAGAGAAGAAAATTTGGAAATCAAAATTTTAAAAAGACAAATGTTAAAAAATTGCCTTTACATGTATAGGGGAAAAATATTATTAAAAATAAGTCAATAAACTCCACAGCACAATGGGGTATCTATCATATTGCACTATCATATTGCATAGTAAGCACTCAAGAAATAACTCATGTGTAAATAACACTTCAATCTCTGCAGATCACTTCACATACATTACCTCATTTGATCCCCACAACAGCCCTGAGGTAAAGGCTATTATTATTCACACAGAACAGATAATGAAAGTGAGACGCAGAAAAGCCTTGATCCAGGATCACACAGCTAGTCTGAGCTAACTCAGTCTTCCAGACTCTTAATCCAAGACTATCTACTACTCTAGGCTTGTTTTCTTGCCAGTTGAATAATCTCAGTTGAATGAAAGTAAATGAAAACTTAACATATCCCACACAATGGATTAATTCACCCTATTCTGAGGATGGGAGCTATTACTAATCATGTTTACTATAGATGATATAATGAATAACTTCCTCTGACTCTACAGACAGAATGGATGAGCCAGGGGACCTAGGGGTTCTGAAGGGTCCACTCGGCTCAGAGTGACCCATCCAGGGGCACAAACCTGAGGACAGCCAGGCATCTAGCTGGTGGCCAAAAGGAAATTTGTACTTTTTGGTTTTTTTCCAGAAAAAGAAAGAACAAGAATGGGTGGAAGATGGGTTATTCTAATATGATGAAATTTCCTTTCCTAACTATATATGGGTTTGTCTAGATAGGGCTAAAAGAATCTTAGAAAGGTAAATGTGTGAACTGTGTTGGAATGAGCTGAATATGGACTATCGAGGGTACACATGATAGAGACCTTGATATGTGATTCTGGAAGATAACAGGGAAGCAGTGTTCAGAAAGGACTTCAGAAAGCACGAGAAAGTGAAGAGAAAACAGTATTATGATTTGCTGTAAGTTTAGGCTGCCAAGGCAGCAACTAGAAAAGGCTTGAAAGCAGCGGGGTCACTTAGGGACTTGCCCTGGCTGATAGAAAATGCCACAAGAAGACTTGACTTGATAAAGGGGGCAGGGGGAAATCCAGGGGAGGACAGAACCAGTAATTTGGGAGTACAAGTAGATTCAGAGTTTCTACTTGGAACCATGATTGGGAGCAACGAGGAAAAACTAATTCCTAGGAGAAGCATGCCTAACAGTGAACCTCTCGCCTTTGCAATGAAACTTGCAAGGAAACAAGCATTTATTAAGCACTTATTGTGTGCCAGTGACAAACATTTCACTTGATCCTCACAACAACCCTGGGAGATAGACGCTATTTTTATCCTCATTTTACAGTTGAGGAAACTGAGGCAAATAGGAAGTTAAGTGACTTGCTCAATGTAACAAGGTTGATAAATATCTGTGACTGGATTTGAATTCAAGTCTTCCTGAGCTCTATTCACTAAGCCAACAAGCTGTAGCTGGTTAAAGCTAGTTTAAGTAATAAAACCTGTGACTTGCCTACAGACCATTTTAAAACCCTAAGTGGCTCTGTGTTGTGCAAAAGACAAGATGAGGAAAAGAAGAATGTAGGAAAAGAAATTGGAGGAAGCCTAGGGTACTAAGGTCAGGATCATTGGAAGAAGATGATATCTATTCCTTTGGGTAATGACAGGATGAAATTACCATCAGTGAAAAAGCAGGGGAAGCCACCTCTCTGGGGTTTGTCCATGCCTGGCACTGTGGGAAGTTGTCTTGCCAATTCTGGCAGTCACCCTACCCTAGTGACCTGGCCCTGTGGGTCTGTTATCCAGTACCTTTCACTGGAGAAGCTAAGTAGGTGCTGATGTCTATTATTCTCTCCCTCTTTTTTGGTAGGCTCCCAGATGAGATCTAGCTAGCATTCATTTATCAAAAACAGGATCCTATAATAGTGGATCATCCCCAGGGTTCTCAAAGCATTGTGTAAACTTTAATGATCGAATGGTCAGGCCTTAGGGGAGAAGTTGGGGCTTAGGAAATATACTCTCTGGAGAGTCATCCTCCCTTTCACCACCCCCAACACCTGGTCATGCCCAGCTCCTTGCCACTCAGCTCCTCCCCAGGAAATCACAGTTTCCATGGGAACCTACACACTTCAAAGGGGAAAGAAGGAGACTGAGAGAGGGAGGAGAGAGGAAGCCGGATTAACCTCACCTTCTTTGCCCCCCTCACCAAGCAGCCAGCAATCTAATTTGTATGTGCCAGCTAGTGCTTGACATACGCTGGGCATTGGATCAATGTTACCCACTACCACAATGTAAGAGGAAGAATGGGAAGGCCATGCTGTGTGTTTTCACCTGTTTGGAGAAAACCCTGAGATGTAGTGTTGCAGGGAGGGAAGCAGAGGGGGCTCCTCTGCTAGGTCCAAACCTGTAGCAACCCACCCTGCTGGGCTTCCTCTCCTCAGGCCACCCCTCTGCCTCACTTGGGGGCCTCTAAATGCAATTACCCTCGATGTGCATCCAATCATCAGATCCGCTCAGATTATATTGCAATCATTAATCTGAGCTGGGGAGCTCCTTGTGTTGCCTTGCTGATTAGCCTCCATGATGCTCGGGTATGATCCAATTAAAGGAGGCCCCTGCTTTCCCTCCCCTCCCCACCCCCACCTCGAATCTGCACCTCCTCCAGTTTCTCTGTCAGAGGGGAAGCAATTCATTCCATTCTGATACCCAAATAAAACCTTCCTGCTACCACACATATGCTGTATATACATGCACATATCCACCCACTTTTGTCAGCACTCCTCCTCCTGCCTTTCTCCCTCACAGAGCCAAAAAGAGGGGGAAGGGGGCAGGCAGATGGGAACAGGGAGGCTCGGCTGACTTTTCTTCATCTGGGGCTCTGGGCTACGTGTGGAGAGAGAGGCACAAAGTCAGTGCCCAGGCACTAATATGAATTGAAAGGGTCTTGTTGCATTTATTGACATGAAATGCTGACTCCCCAATGTGGTTTGAAGCAGTCACGCTTCCTGGAGGCAGGCAAATCTAATTAAAATTACCCTGGGCTCCTGGACCTTACAGGAGTGCTGGACTGCACTCCCAGCTAAACCTTCCCATCAGCCCCACTCAATGGCTGCTGAAAGAGAAGTCAAGTTTTAACAGAAGCATGGATGATTTGAGAGAGAGCCCTCTGGGTTAATCGTGGCAAGAATCCAGAGACGGACAAATCGGACAGTGGTAGTGCAGGTGCAGCTACTACCAGAGAGCGCTTACTGATTTTGTTTCCATGTAGTTATAAGCATTACCTTAAGCACTTACTATACATCAGGCTCCATGTTAGGTACTAGGGATACTCTCTAGAACCTAGGGATGTTCCAAAAATGAAAACATTCTTTATTCTCTTAGGAGTTTATATTCTAGGATATAGTGGTGAAGTGCAGCAGGAAGCTATGCCAGGAGATGAAAAGTACCACCTTAGAGTCTAACGCTCCCACAGGGTATTTCCTAAAATCAGAAAATCTCAGTGTTGGAAGCTATCTAGTCCATCTTACTTGAGTACAACATTTCCAACAAGGAACCATTCAGTTCTTTCCTGAAGACCTCCAGTAATGAGAAGGGAACCTAATCACTACTGTAGTCAGCCTATTGCATTTTTGGAATGGCTTCTTATTTATGAGGATATTTTCCCATTATATTTAGCTGAAAAAATAACTCTTTGCATTTTCTACCCATGATTCCTGGTTCTGGCTTTTGGGTTAAGCAAAATACATCTAATCATTCTACCAAATGACAGCGGATGCAGTTGGTTGAAGATAGCTACCCCATCTTTCCCTAAGTTTTTTATTCTTCACACTAAATATTCCCAGTTCCCTTCAATCATTCCTCATGTATCATAGTCTCCAGTTGTTCCACAGTCCCAATCATTCATCCTGAAGTTAGACTCCAGTTGATCATCATCTTCTCTAAAAGAAGCAATGACCTATGGAAGAACTTGTACTTTCTCTGGTCATGGAGGTAGTGGGGAATAGAAAAAGGCTAAGAAGACAGGAGGGGTGGTAGTAGAGCTTTGCTTCCACAGCTTATATAACAGTGGGAGATAGCCAATCCTGAGATGCTTCACCACCTATAAGCTCAAATGTTAGGCTATAAGTAATCAGTTTGCCGAGGGGATTTAACACATACATGTCCTATGGCACTGCTTCTTTTTTTGGGAAGGAAAGAAGGAAGGAAGAACACTGACCTCTAACTATGTGCCAAGCATTCTGCCAAGTTCTAGGGTACAATGTGAATTGATTAGAGCTGAATTGCCCAATGAGCAATGGTGGAGAGAGGGTTGAAAGAGGATTCTTTCTGGGGCGATATTGCACAGATCTCCAGTCATCTAAATAAAAACCTCCCAGGGCACCACAGCCAACCCCAGCCAATCCCTTGGGGGATAACAATTTGAATCATCTTTGGTCTGCCCTTCTTCCCCCCTGAAGGACTTCCCAAACTGCCTTCAAATCTTGTACAAGTTGAGAAAGATGGAAAAGCAGCTATTTTCCATCTCCACGTTGTTCTCAGAACAACAAAGAATGAGATAGGATGGTTCAAAGATAGGATAAGTATCAAGCAGGATTTTCCAAAAGGTTAATGTCAAACACTGGAACTGAGACCAAGTGAAGCAGTAATTGCTTCATCTCTCAAAAGCTAATCTAATGAGCAGGATTTGGAGAAACTCTTGTCTAGTGATAGAGGGATAAACTAGATGATCTTTAGAAGGTCAACTAACCCAGAAAGTCTGTGAATCTAAAGGAGGAAAGAAAATGTAGTCCTTGACTCAATGGCTCCCTCCCTGCAATGGCCACCATCCCCATCTCTGAGGATTGGGGGTACACCCCTAATAAAGTTTGATCTCTGGATGATCACGGGGAATTACAGTCTCTCTTACCTATATACGGCACGTTTGTCTGCCTCCAACTGAGCCTGGGGGTCGATGGGGGCACTGGGAACTGGAGTGCTGGCAGCAGCTGAAGGTGCTGAGATATGGACGGCCTGAGCCTTGGTGGGTGGCTGGGCAGTCGCCGTCATCTGCAGAGAGAAGAATGGCAGGGAAGAGAAAAGGAAGTTAATACGTTTAAGATAGCTGGCCTCCTCACAGATAAAGTTTGGAGAGAGTGTGTACATCCTGATCTACAAAAAAGATGATCTACAGGAACACAAAATAGGTTATGAGTAAAGTAATATATGTTTAAATGGTTTGATTTACAGCATCATGGCAAAAGCACTGGATTTGTACTCAGGATAATTGGGTTAGGAATTCCAACTCTGACACTTTCTATCAGAGTGTTGGGCAAGTCACTCAAACCTCAAGTCACCCGAGTCTCAGTTCCTATCCATAAAATGAGGATGGCAAAACTTGTTCTATCTACTTCACCAAGTTGTGACCAAAGCATTTCATAAATATTGAAGTGCTGTATAAATGAATTAGCATCATCATTACTACATGCTTACATAAACACATGCAGAAACCTATCCATTTTCAGCAAGGCAGGTCTATCTTTGAATAGACAAATGGGTGCTACTCAGGTAGTGGAGAATTATTTAGACTTAAGCACAACTGACTGACGTTGAAAAAACGTGATTTGTAATTAAGTTATTTCTAAATAAAGTTAAGTAGAATAAAACCATTAACCTTTTGGAAAGATGAGAGGCATAAGGGGTACTGGTACTAGCTAGACTTGGAGTCACTGACACTTACCAGATTTGTGACCCTGAAGAACTAATCATTCAACATCTCTCAGCTCATTCCTTCATCTGTAAAATATTGATAATAGTGTCTACATCCCAGGGTTGTTATGAGGCAGAAATGAGCTAATCTATGTAAAGAGTTTTTTTGCAAATTTTAGAGCTTTCTATATATGTCCCATTTGTTTTGTTTTTTTTTTAAAGGCACTGGTGAGATGTTCAGGTCTTAAGACCTCAGCTTATATTCACTTTGAAAACCGAGGAAATGAAACTGAAGTAGTTCCCATTTGAGTAAGGGCTTATTTATTCTGTTTGCTTCAAGTCAGAGTTAAAAGTTCCAATTGTTTTAATTGCCCCTAAATGATTCTGCTTTTTTAAATGTTACTTCAGCACACTTTCTACAGAAATGATCCCTTTGAGTATGCATGTGAAGGCACTTGCAAGAATCACAGCCTTTGGTGAGGCAGCTTGGTGACATAGTGAATAGGGCAGCGCTATACTTAAAGTCAGAAGACCTGGAATCAAATCCTACTGAGATATAGACCAGCTGTGACATTGGATAAGTCATTTTATCTCACTAAATCTCAGTTTTTCCTTTATAAAATGAGAGTTGATGTAGATGACCTTTAAGGTTCCTTCTGGAACTAAAGCCATGATCTGGTAAACTTCGTCATCCGTAACATAGGGATAATAGAAAAATCATATGATTGTGAGGATCTTCAAATGAGATAATTTATGTAAAGTGTTCTACTAGCTTTAAAACAGTACATAAATGTTAACTACTAAAAATATCATAGATCCTAAATTTAAGAAAATATACTTTAAGAAATCATGTGGTCCAGTGCTTGCCTTCACTTGGAAGTTGAAAGTATATATTCAGATAAGCCCAAACCCACTAATTCTGGGGCAGAGGATGGAGGAGGGAACGAGGCTATAAAAGGACTTTGTCCACTATGTCATCCTCTGTCACAAGCATTATTATACACAGAGATAGATGGAAAAACACAGCTTTGGCTGATTGGATATATCCATCGTTTTTGCTAGAGAGGATTGTGATACAAATATCATCGTCACTGTAGATTAGAAAATCTGCATAGCTCTTTAGGGTGGATTGGGCACTGTTGTCATTCAAACACTGAGACATCATAACCAGCTCCTACTACCTTGACTAGGCATGTCCAAAACGCACCTATCTACCTCTAACATTGTGGAATCAAGAGTAGAAAGGTCAGCATAAACCACACTGGGCAGTGGCAGACCAAACTGCTGAGTTCCCCCCAAAGCTGGTTCTTCCCAAGCAAGAAAAACTCATGAGGTTCCACAAACTGGAATTACTGAGGGAAGCCAAGAGGACTGACTGGAGATGCCAGCCCTTTTCCTTACTGTAATTATTCCTGTACTAGTTTTACTACCTGGTCACCCCTCACAGATACAAAAGAAAGCATGATAGCCCCACATGAGGAGAGACAAGCCCAAGGTTCAGTGACTGAGGCTGAACATAGCATAGAAAAAAAAACTTTAAGGAAACAAGCCAATCTTTCCCCCTGGCAGGGGAATAAAGCCAATTACCTCAGTTTTTATTAACCACTGGCCTAGACTCATTTGTACCACCAGACAGTGATGTGCCCCAAGAGAGGGGGGCAAGCAACTATGGACATAACCTACCTTAAGAAAACCCAAAGTGTAAAAATCCAAGTTAACAAAACAGATATGGGATTGGGGGTAGGGGGTGTCTGAGAAAAACAGGAATGGTTTGATTTTTTCAAGCAAGAAATCTTTGCTTTATGGAAGTGAATGCCACTTAAAATGTGATTTGATTTCTAAAAGAGTCGAATTATGCACAAGTTCAGGATTTCAACCATGAGAACTACTTCTTTCATGAAGTAAAAGATTCAGATTTCTACAGGTTCCTTAATATGAAATGTAAATTGAGTAGGTAACTCCTTTTAAGCCATCTAGGCAAGAGTAGTTTTAAGCCCCATCTCCAGAGACCTTGGGGGTCACTGGAAGTGACCTATCAGGGAGATCACAAATCGGGTTCCTCCTTCACTCATATTTCCCCTCAGGATCTGGAGGTCCAGATCAGGGATTAAAAAGGAAAACTTGGAATAAAAAGTAAATCAAACCTGGTCAATTTCCTGCATCCCAATAGGTACCAGCTGAAAGGTAGTTATCCTAATAACTAGAAAGGAGGAAGGCTGAGAGTAGAATTAAGCGAGGGTGATGACTCAAATTTATAAAACTCCTGGGGGCCAATTCGGCAAACTCTGCATTTCCTTGGGGTTTGGGGAGTGAGTGTTTATCTCTAAATAGATTTCCTTTTATAGCCAGAAACCTCCATTTCCCAACAGCTGGAGCTCAAAGGCAGAGAGAATGACCTGCAGCTGTCAGCAGGGCCTGGGGGTGAAAGGCTGGGGGTGGAGAAGGGGGATGGGGTGGGGAGAGAATCAAGGGCTGGGAGGAGAGCAAAAGGAGAGGCACGCAGAAAGTCACAGTGGGGGTAGGGCAGGAGCCCTTGATTCCATCTTAGGTTTCCTTCTCTTTCTCTCCTCTGCACTGTGTAAGGTCCCTGCTTGTTTACTACATTGCATTAGGGATTCTGTGACCTACACAGAACCTCCCGCCTCTAAGGTTCACTTGGCTTCTGGAAACTGTCCAAATGGTTAAGTCCTGAAGTTCACCACTTCCTTCTTGCAATCTCACTTGGATTTATGGATCAATGTCTCTTTGAGGGAATGAGGGAAGAGGAAAAAGAAGGAATCTTAAAAGTTGTCCTTTTCCAGGATAGAATGGCCTCCAGAAAACTGCCTGAGCCACCAGCTAACTGCTTTCTCCATCTGTCTTTCTCGCTTCTTTTTCACCCTATACCCCTCTCCCTTCCCCTTCCATCATAAAACGTGAGATAGTGAAATCCATCACTAAGGATCTTAAAGTTATAACTGATAGGAGACTAAAAAGCCTCCTTTGAAGCTTTTTTTTTTTTTTACAGCCCTACTCCCCAATTATTTTCATAGTATTGTGTTGTCCTTTCTTTTCTGTTAAGGAGTAAATATAACCAAAATCACTAAAATCTAGGTGTGAACAAGTGTATTAAATAGATCTCCTTGGACTGAATGAGCTCAAAGTTGAACACAAGGTTCATGATTTTTGCATAGAACACAGGCCTCTTGGCCTCTGCTAGATAGCCTTCCCCCTGTGCAATGCTGACTGACAATCCTGTTGGTTCTGGTTGCCCCTTCCCCAGTCCAAGTCCCCTAGCCAATGAGGTAGAATTATTGAGGAATCAGTGTATGACTGGAGACTTCATGGATTATGAGGGCAGCATCCCCCTCAATCTAGAGTTCTGGTGAAAAAATAAAAACAACCAAACTGATCCCCCAAGAAAAAGAATTAAACTGTCAGATCTGAAGAACAACTGCTCCACATCCCAGGGAGGCACAGATGGCTTAAGGAGGTGCCTGGTTCAGGAAGATACTGGTCACTGACTAATGAGAGGAGGGAAGCTGGCTTGCTTTGCCTTCTCACTATAGTGCCAGGGAGGAGACCAAAGAATTAAAAAAAACAAGCTCAAAGAAACTGACATAGACTCCTGTTAGCTTCAGCCAGCCTCCATTTTCCAGTCAACTTCCAATTATTTGGGAGAGGATGGCGCAGATAAAAATATCAAGTAATATTCACATTGCCATTTCCTTTCAGAGTTTACAGATTACAATTTTGTAGGCAAGAAGTATTCCCATTTTGCTGATGAACAAACTTGAGACTTTAGGGAGGTGACATGGTGTGGCTTGCTCAGAAAGGATCACATGTCTAGGGATTTGAGCTTGGATCTCCAGACTCCAGGTCCAGCGTTCTTTCTGGCACAGTATCCTGCTGCTTCTCAACACTTGCTCCTTGCTGATACCAAGACCATTTGTTGAGTTTTGGATTGTCTCACACAGTTATTCCTTCTTTGCCATTTTCACTCTTTGATTTGAATCAATGCTCTGAACCTCCAGGAAAAGCCCATGTGATGTCTCCTGTTGGGATAAGGAGGATCCTATGTTTCTGGTGTTCTCCCTCTGGCAGTTCTAGCATGAAGGATGAGCTTCCCTAGCAGGCCCCATAGCAGACTGTTGGTGAGAACCAGGTTAGCTCCCTTTGGAGAAGCTTGCCAGCACAAAGTTGACTACTAGGTGATAGGAATTTTTTTTTGGCCAGAACACTGAATGAAGATGATCTACTGAGATGTGGGGGACTTATCATCCACACGTGTACAGGGAACATTTGCACCAATAAAATCACCGACCAAGAGGTATAAATGCAAGCAACTGGAAATTCTGAGCCTCTCTGAACATTTCCTTCCCTCTGATGTTTGTCCCATGGTGTTTGGGCATTCTTTTCTTGTGGGGACAGTTTGACTTCTCAGAGACCCAGCTAAACAGGTCTCTGAATTGAGGGTTTCCTTCCACTCTTCGCCCTTCGTGAGTGGGAATGGGTTAGAGGAGGGAAGGAGTAGCTAAAGATGCAGATATATTGTGAAGCAGAGGAATCAGACATTTGCTACCAATTATCCACAAAACATAAATCACAGACATAATCCACGTTTATGAAATGCTTTATCATTACAATGCACAATAAATATATTATCTCAGTTGAAACTCACAGTGTTAGATAAGTGGTACCCATACATATTATCATCACTTTACAGAGGAGAGAGCCAAGTACAATCTCTTTATTTTATTTTAATTCAGTCACGTCCAACTCTTTGTGACTCCATTTGGGGTTTTCTTGGAAGGGATACTAGAATGGTTTGCCATTTCCTTCTCCAGTTCATTGTACTGATAAAGTGTTAAGGGAAACAGGGTCAAGTGACTTGTCCAGGGTCACACAACTAGTAAGTGTCTAAGGCCCGATTTGAATTCAGGAAGAGAGAGAGGTCTTTTCCAGGCCGAGAACTCTACCAACTTCTACCAACTTCACCACCTAATGCCCCTGAGCCCCAGGGAGGTTAACTGACTTGTCTGGTCCTGACTCCAGAAGCCTAAGGCTCCAACTCTTGGGCTGTATAAACTTAAGCAAGTTACTTTACTACCTTAGTTTCCTCATCTATATGATGGGAATACTAACAAAACAAAAATGCTTATTTCAAATGTGTGCTTCTAGAATCAAAAGAGATTATGAACACAAAAGTGCTTTGAGGAGTGTAAAGTGCTCTACCAATGCCTTGAAATGTTATATGTCTCCCCAAACACACAGTCCCATTAGAAATAAACATGGAACAAAAATTATTACCACAAAGGGAACTGAAAGGTAAGGCAGAAATCTATTCCATTTCATTTTGGCCCTTTGCCTGTTTTCCTGAAGGTCCCAGTTTGTTGGGGTCTAATCATTTGTATTATGACCTAACTACATCACCTACACAGGCCCTTGTGGTGTGGTGGAAAGAGCACTAGGCTAGTTCCAAGGGCTACAGTCCTCAGTCCATATACATACATACACACACACACACACACACACACACACACACACACACACACATATATACATATGATTTGTTGCTTTAATGGACTTTTGGAGAGCTGCCACAAGATACCCCATCTCCTGATTTTATGAATGGTCACTGCTTGTTCCCATACCTGGATTATCCTCTATCTTCATCTCTACCTCCAGCTTCTTAAGTTCCAGCTAAAAGCTCACCTTCTGAGAGAAGCCTTTCACAACCTCCACTGATGACAGTATCTCATGATAATCTCTAATTGATCCTGCATTTGTCTTAGTCATAGTTGTTTGCATGTTGTTTTTTCCATCAGGGACATGCAGGTTCACAACGTAGCTGTCATCTCAATGCTTCATTTTCATCACTCCATGCACAATCAGTGGCAAGTCCTATAATTTCCACTTTCCTAACAAACACCCCCTTTTCTTCTCTGACATTTGGTCCAGGTCCTTATCACCCCACATATGGCAATAGTCTGCTGGTTGATCTCTCTGCCTCTCAAAGTCTCTCCCCATTCCAATCTATCTTCCCCTCACAGTGGTCAAACTGATCTTAAAGAGCATATCTGATCATATCATGCCCTTTACTCAGTAAACTCCAGTGGCTCCCTATTACCTCCAGGATCATATAGAAAATCTTAGGTTTGGTTTTTAAAGCCCTTCATAATCTGGTCCTTGCTACTTTTTGGATCTTTTCACACTTTAATCTCCTCCGTGTATGCTGTGATCTAGTAAGAAAAACAGAGGCAAAGGTATTCTTGCTGTTCCTGGAAGAAAACACTCCATTTCCTAACACTGATTGGTTTTATTGGCTGTCTTCCAGGCCTACAATGTTCTCCCTTCTCGTCTCTGCCTAAGTGTCTGTGTGTGTGTGTGTGTCTCTCTCTCTCTCTCTCTCTCTCTCTCTCTCTCTCTCACACACACACACACACACACACACATATATTTATATGCTGAAGACCCTCTTAGAGCTCCTTGAGAACAGGGACTGCTAACTTTTTGCATCAGTATTCCTAGTGCTTAGCACAGTGCTTGACACATAGTAGGAGGTTAATAAATTCAAGCTGACCTGACTTATCATGGATTCCTTTGGCAGTCTGGCAAAACCTATGGACACTTTTTAAAGAATATTTTTAAATGTATAAAATGCATAGGATTGTAAAGAAAACCAATTATGGTGAAATATACTTAAAAATATTTTCAAAGGCAAGTTCATGAACCCCAGGTTAAGAACCCTAGATTTAGACCTTCTTTTCTGCAGAGATTGAAATTAAAACTCAAGATCATACACAATAAGTGGCAGTACCTATTAATGATTATGTATTCTGGTTTCAAATTCATGTTCTTTCCACTTAGACATTTCCTACCCATCTGACCTTGGTCAAGTAAATCCATCTTTGTAAGCCTCTATTTCCTAATCTGTAGAACAGGGATAATGATACTCTAGCTATCTCATGGGCCTGTGAGGAAAGCACTTGGTAAACTATATAAATGTGAGTTGTTATTATTTCCAGAAACTCTACAGGTGGACCCAACACTGAGTAAATTTCTGTTCTGAGAGACCTGTCATACCACCCTTCTGCCTAATGGGTTGTCTAAAAAAAGTGACCCCTTGATGGGTCATTATTCTCTAGGTCTATGAAATTACCATGTTATTTGTGATGAGGAGGAGAAGAGAGACAGACTTCTTTGGTCAAATTGTATGATACACTAGGATTTTCCCAAATTGCTCACACAAAAGCCTTATGGTCAGAGGGAGCTTCTCTGAGTCTTCATGGCTGGTCTGCTCGGGTAACTAGTTGTTACCCCCACACTATGGGGGTTCCTGCAGCAAATTATGGCAAAAGTCCTCCTGTCCTAATGATATTAAATCACATGGGAACTCTAGGGGTCCAGACAACTTTGAGAAACATGGGAGCTCTCACATCAATGGTGAAAAGTAGGCTACGCATCTTAGGTTCAAGCTTATGAGCAACCTTCACAACTGCTAGGCATAGGACCAGGTTTACTGGCAGTCAGAGGGAATTTCAAGGACCTGGGGGAAGGCTGAGGCCTTTAAGTAGATTTTCATGGGACAGCTGGCAGTCAGCGGGATGTCCTTTCTCAGGGATACAGGCCAGGGGGTTCTAATATGAGGCCCCTAACTAACAGTAGGGAACTGAAGATTGAGCAATGGGGAGAAGGACACTGATGGATTTGTATTCCAAGAAGAGTAATCAGGACTAGAGGTCATGAATACAAGGAATGATCCAAGGAATTGGGGATATTATGTTGAAAAAGAGGAATACAAAGTGGGATGTGATAAGGGTCTTGCTGTATTTGAAAATTTCATATAAAAGAAGGATTAGATTTGTTCTGCCTGGCTGGTGACAGCAGAACTAGAAACTATGGCTATAGAGAGGCAGATTTAGGCCGGACATAGAGAAAAGCTTTCTAAAAATGGCAGCTGTCTAAAAGTGGAATAGGTTGCCTTGAGAAGGCCTGGGTTCACTACCTTCAGGCAGAGACTGCAAGGTCAATTTTTAGAAATTCAATTTTATTTTATTTTTACTTCTAAATTCTTCCATTCCCTCCTCCTCCTCTCACTCACCTGCTGATAAGGCAAGAAAAATAAAACCCATTACTAATATATATCATGAATCAAATAAATTCCATGCTCCCCCCCTCAAAAAAAAAAAAGGAAATGAAAAAAATATAAAATAGAGGTAAAGAATGTTTCATCATGAATATGTTGAATTTGTGATTGGTCACTCTATTGATCAGGAGCTCCTAAACATTTCAGTTTTTCTTTACAATATTATTATTTTAGAACTTGTTCTCCTGGTTCTGCTCATTTCATTTTGTATCATTTCATGTTTTTCCAGGTTTTTCTGGAGCCTTTCCCTTTATCATTTTTTACACAAGAGTATTCAATCACCTGCCTATACCACAGCTTGTTCCACTTTTCCCCAATTGATTGATGAGTCCTCCTCAATTTCTACTTCTTGAACACCACAAAAAGAACAGCTTTGAGTATTTTTTGTACACTTTCTTTAATCTCTTTGGGTGGGGGTATGGATAGCTTAAAGGGTACGCACAATTTAATAACTTGCTGGTCATGGCTCCAAATTTCTTACCAGAAGGGCCACTTCAGTTCGTAGTTCTAACATTGCAATAAAGTACTTGCTTTCCCAAAGTTTCTCTAGCATTTGTCATTTTTGTTTCTCTCAGCTTTGCAGTGACCACTTGGTGATGCTAGAAAGGGGATTCCTGAGCAGGTTGGATTGGTCCCATCCAAACCTGAGATTCTGCGGTTCGGGGTCAAGAATCTGAGATCTTTTAAACCTGACCCATTCCCCAACTCAGTTTCCTTGAGAAGAGGAAAGGGTAAATCCCAGGACCATAGACAGAACAGGAAGGGGCCCCAGAGGTCATGAAGTCCAACCCCCTAATAGTACAAATGGAGAAACTTGAGGCCAGGAGATGTCAAATTACTTGCCCAATGTCACATAGATTGGAAGTAACAGAGACAGAATTTGAACTCAGGACTTCTGACTACAAATCCAGCACCCTTTCCATTCCACCACATGTAGTAACAATCAAGTCAGCCTAAATTCAGCTACTTTGATGAATTGTAGGGCACTTGGACTTCTACAAATCCCAAAGGTGTTGAATTCATTAGTCTATGATCTGAATGAATGAAAAAAAAAACTAGGAAGAATTCAACAGCAGCACATGAAGGGCTGGATGTATTTTGATTTGAAAAATTATTATTTTTAAGTACTTCTAAATAAATGCTTAGCTTGCAACATCTTCATAGGCCTTGATCTTCTTTCCCAATAAAATAAAAAACAGGCAACTACCACTAATTTCTATACTTTTAAAGCTTTTCACATTTATTATCTCATTTGATTCCCACAAAACACTGATGAGGTAAAGTATTTTGCCCTATTTTAAAAACAAAGTGAAAGTAATTGCATTTAATGCTGCAAAGAACCCAACAGTAAAAGCTAGAACAAATCCCTGAATTGCCATGATACTCCTGCTCCTTTCTTTCTCCCTCTCATTTCTGTTTCCAGGTCACTAAGCTCTAAGAATACCAGAATCCGCCTACAACAAACGCTTAGAATCCTCTAGCACCTTGCCCTTATTCCCACCCTAGCCATGAAGACCAAAGGAAAGGAGAAAAGAACATACGAAATTTCTACTGAGGCTCACTGCATGATTTTTATTAGGTCCACCCAGATTTCTTTTTAAGCCTTGTACATAGGGACTCATGCTTACTTGCATGGCTGGTGAAAGGAGACAATATGACAGCAGGATCTGGGGTCTAGGTGAAAACCAGAATTATCTAAGGAAAAGCACAGCCAGGCCAATTCAACAATTGTCTTTTCTCACATTTAAAAGTAAATTTGCTGAGTGTATACCAAACAGGGGACATAAAGAGCTCATGAATTAAGCCTACAACAGAAATTCAGCTCAGGAACTTCTTCAGCCAACACAACCACAGGGTGGTCAGGCAGCTGAGTGAACCAATTCAAGAAGGGCCTTGCTCAATTTAAAAAAAAACCCAACAGACAGCTACAGACAAGATAGAGAGATAGGACCATGCACAAAGAGAAGAAAGACCTAGCAGGAAAAAAAAGAAAGAAAAGGAAAAAAAGAAGGGAAAAGTCAGTGTTGATATGGCAAAGAGAGAGAAGGTAAGTCCCTAAATAGGGTCCCTGGGGTGTTGCCATAGGGGCCACAGGGAGCTGTCAATCACAGCCAAAGAAAAGGCTCAGGGGAACTTTGAAATTGGCTGAATTCACTGGATTGCTGCAAAGTGAGTGTTTCACCAGCAGCCTGGAAGGCAGGGGGCTCTGCAGCCTTTAAAGAGATGAGAGGAATGTAAAGCAAGTGTGAAAACATCTGAACTCAGGGCTGCCTGTCACAGCTGCATGGCCTGGATGGAGGCTATTCACAGCCAGGGGCCCCAGCTGCCCCCTCCTGCCTCCGAGTTAATGAAACCAGCATGGGGATTCTAATGCTGATCAAAGCTTAGTCCAGTTTCCCAATACTGTCTGTCCAACCTGGCCAGAGTGGGGTGGGGGGAAGTGAAATGGGAGGAGGGAGAAGCAATAGAAAGCACAAGAGAGGCATGTCTAGGCCACTCTCAATGGGGTGGGTCCCTTCCCCTAAAGCTCCCCTGCCAGAAGTTCAGATCTATCCCCTGCAGAGTAGAACAAGCTTCTCAAAGTAGAAGGGAGAAGACATTAAGATACCAGGACAATCAAGGGCTCAGGACGCTCTAGAAAGCACAAGAGAGGCATGTCTAGGCCACTCTCAATGGGGTGGGTCCCTTCCCCTAAAGCTCCCCTGCCAGAAGTTCAGATCTATCCCCTGCAGAGTAGAACAAGCTTCTCAAAGTAGAAGGGAGAAGACATTAAGATACCAGGACAATCAAGGGCTCAGGACGCTCTGGCTTTCCCTTCAACTTGAAAAATTACAGAAAGTATGTTTCTTCCACCCAGACCACCCATCAAATCTCAGGATGCCTTCTGGGAAAATTTCCTAGGAGCTGGTTTTGTCATGTCTTGAAGTTCCCTCCAGATTTCATGGGGGAATAGGGAAAGTTTCAGTCCGTAACCATTAGGGATGTGGAAATCCTTTTACTATCCAGCTGGCAAATTCCTACTGTGGAGCTATGATGTATAGGCTACTATGCCTCAAAGTACCTGTTATATTTAAAAGGCAATAAGGGCGAGAGGCAACAGAAGACGGGAAAAGCATTGGTCTGAGAATCGGGAGATCTGGATTCTCTCTAGTCCTGGTTTGGCTGTTAACTACCCGTGTTATCCTGGGCAAGGCATGTCCCTTCTCCAAGTCTCCCTTTCCTCATATGTCTCAAAGGAATAGAAAGTCTCTAAAGTCCTTTCCAAAGCTAACATTTTGTGATTCCTCATACAAAATACTTGTTTTAGTTCACAATTCTGTGTGAGGCTCTGAGTTAGACAAAAAAGGTCTCTGCCATTCTTTCTAGCCCAATAATCAAATAGACAGACAGCTGAAGCCTAGTACTGCATTAAGTAGACCAGATAAAATATTTAGTTTGGTAGCTATAGGTGGTACAGGAGAGAATGTTAGATTTGGAATCAAGTAGGCCCGAGTTTGAATCTGGTTTTGAACATCTTTTAGTGTGACCCAAGAAAAGTCATCACCTCCCAATTTCCTTATCTGGAAAACGGGGTAATAGTGGCCCCTGCTTGATGGGACCTTTTTGAGAATGACATGAGATAACATGTAAAACTCTTTGCTAACTTTAAAGTGCTACAAAAATGCTATTATTACTAAAGTGCTACATAATGCTACATTAATACAATCATTGTATTATAGCCATCTTATATAAAAGTTAAGGAGAAGAGAATCTGTGAAGTAGTTTGTGGGCATAAGGGCAATGGAAATTGACTGAGGCTAGAGAAATTACCTCCTTTCTTCCATCTAGTGTGGGGAAGGATTACTGGAGAAAGTAGGCTTTCAGAAGGTGCTTGAGTAATACAAAAGAGAATGCTTACAGGAGCAGTCAAAGTGCTGAGGTATTACAGGTATACTGATTTAGAGAGTGAAGGGACTTTAGGCCATTGAGTCCAGACTCCTTGGGAAGATGACATTCCCCAAAGTCACAAAGAAAGACTCTAATTGAAAGTGCTGAGATTCAAACCCAAGACCTCTCAAGGTCTAGGAGCCCTCCCACGATGCCTCTGTGGGGCAGCTTGGGAAACATAAACTCATTCAGTGTTGGTGTCAGGACCACCTCTGTCCAATCTTCTTTCTACTACACTATATATTTCAGAAGCAGAAGTGGGATAAATTCAAGAATTGATATACAGAGCAGGTTTTCCTGAAGTCATTCAGTTAACAAGAATTTATTAAGCACCTACCTGTGTGCCAAGTACTATGCTAGAGGAAAAGGTCTAGGCTGAGATGTGGGCTCCTCCACCAGGAAGAAAATGGCTAGTGGAGGCAAGTGAAACTGTAATAAAGAGGAAATCAAAGTCAGAGTGCTTGTTCGGAGGCTTCAGAAAATTCTGTGGTGCAAAATGGGTCCATAAGGACCTTGAGAAAGGGGTATGGTATACTCAAAGGAACAAGGAGAGAAGACATCTTTGGTAACCAGGTTAAAGGTCATTCCAAGGGTATTAGAGGCAAGAAGATGGAAGAGGAAAAGGGTGTAATAGTCCAAGGGGCAAATAGCCAGGCTGAAAGAGTGAAGAACACATGATTCAGAGAATAAACACCTTAGACTGGATGGATAGCAGGTCCACACATATGGCCCTTGTTAGGGATATCTTTACATTGAAACAATAGACTGACTTTTGGTACTTCTGAGAACTTCTCAATTCTATTTGCGTTTTGTAGGCCAAGAAAAAGCATGCCAGGGATTGGTACATAGGATCTCTACTTGCACTGTTGGCAGCTATAGATGCAGTTAACTGTCAAGTTTAACAGAGGCAGCTGGAACAGAAGGAAGTAGTTGCCTGCACTAAGGGTCAGAGGGCCTTGTTACTATTGCCTATCCTTTATTCACATTTCCTTTCCATTGTATAGTAAACCTAATGGCCCAGTCTATGCAACCAAGAACAGGCTCCCCAAGACAGAATGAGGGCAACCAGAAGTGTCTGAAATCACAGGAGAAAGCCACTTTGCCATCTCATCAGTTGACCTGGTCCCAAATAGGATGGGATGTTGCCATTAATGCTTTTCTGTTAAAAAGAAGGAAAGAAAAAAAAAACTCTTCGTTTAATAACTTTATATTCCCCAAACTTCAAGAATGAAATTGCTAAGAAAGATCGTCCCTTGAAAAAAATTCTAATTTACTATGAAGAAGGTCCGGGGCTTGGGAATATTTTAATTCGGATTCCTAATTTTCGAAAGTGAGATCCTCCTGTGCATTTGAATAGATTATGCTAGCCCTTAGCACAAGGAGAACATTATTAAAATGGTTGCTCTACTCTCAGAGGGAAGGCTCTGGGTTTGCTTTCTTCTTTATTTTCAGAAGCTTCGGTCGCCTCTACTGGTCATTCTCTTACTTGTGATAGAATCTGGGACCTTGAGAAAGTGGTCCCAGTGAACAAAGGTCCCAGGATATTATGCTCCAAGTCACACAGGACTAGAAGGGAGTGAGGTCAAGGAATGAAAGAAAATGCAGTCTCTGAATCTCTGTGCTTAGAAAGGGCTCCCTTGAGGGTCTGGACTGAGGTTACTTTCTTTTGCTTATGGTTTCCAGACATTCTAACACCTAAAAGTTTCCAGTTTTTTTAATGACAAATGAGAATCATGAGGAAGCCAGTGGACCAAAAGGTAGCCAGGAGGGGAGGGTGGCAGGTAGATGAAAAGAGAGGAGAAAAAGAAATGGGAGGGGGAAAAAGATAGGGGAGGAAAGAGAAAAGGGAGAGAGAGAGAGACAGAGAGAGAGAGAGAGAGAGACAGAGAGAGAGAGAGAGGGAGAGTGCTCTGTACAGACCGGCTTCTCTGGGATCAGAGAATATATTGAAGGGCCAGTCACAGACAGGAGCCATTCCTAAAAAACGCAGCAGGGAAGAAGAGGTAAATGGAAAAGCCTCAGAGCCCCAAGCCAACTGGTCTCAGAGTCCAGCCTAGCTTAAAAGAGATGAAAATGGGATCAACCCCTCCGCCATCTACCAAGAGCTTTTGTTTCCTGCACTTCCCTGTCTAACCTCCTCCAGTACATGTCCAGGAGTCAACTCTGTAGGGGGTTTTTGGAAGTTTATCTGGTCCCCAGGAATGATGCCATCAATGCAGCACTGCCCAGTGAAGTAAGAGATCAGCGAAACATTAATCAACCAATAAGCATACTTATAAAGTGCTTACTATGTGCCAGCCACAGTGCTACACGCTGAGACTACAAAGAGAAAAAAACAGTCCATAGGGAGCCAGTCCTTCAACGCTTCCTTGGTAATATTCACTTCTCTGAAGATACTTTTTTTCCTTTTTTTTTTTTGGTGAGATAGACCATCAGAAATGATGCTGACTGTAAAAAAACAGAATGAGACCAGTGACTACTGCCGTGTTAATCCCAGGCGAAAACTATTTCTTTGCTGAAAAAAAAATTGTGAAATTTTCAATAAAGGCATCCTTGAAGATCAAGCCTGGTGTATGGTATTTGAGTCAGAACTGGGTTTGAGTTCTAGTTCTCTGTTCAAGATAATGGATACTTTAGCTCTCTGAGCCTAAAATACCTAAAAATGAAGGGATTGGATTATGATTTCTAGCCTCCCTATGTGCTTTAACAACCCATAATTCTCTAATCTTCCGATAGGAGGTCCTGATCGATCCCAAAGCAGATTTCCTAAATCAGCCCCCACCCTCCTATCCCCTGGCTAATGGTTTTTAGAAGTCTTCCAGCAATCTACCCTCTCCTAGGCCAGTACAGCTCTGGAACCATAGGGGGCTAAGTACCTGGGGCTGCAACCGCCTCCTCCCCTTCCCCACAACAGCTGTGATTTGTTAATCCGGCAGTATAATGTGAATTAAATTAGTCTCTTCACACTTAACTACCCCCCTACTGACATTCTTGGGCAGCACAGGCTGCAGCTCTCCAATTAATCCCTGCCAGGCCAAAACTTCTCCCAGATGCCCCAGCTGGTAAAACTTTGTAAAGGAAGGAACATGGCTAGGCTAAACCCAGAATTCTCAAGACGGGGAGAAACCAGGGAACCAGTCTCCCTAGCCTACATGCTATCTCCACCCAGCATCGAGGCTAAGAGCACTGGTGGCCCAGGCAGGAGACGATGGGACTCCTTTCCTTATACCTGCTTAATGAGTTCTCCTTATATCTCCCCCAGGGTCAGGGAATATCTTCTCCCTGTGTGTTGGGTCAAGAAAATTGTATTGTGACCCAGGTAAGCTGGAGTGTAAGTCTGTGGGAATAAAGTGATAGAATCATGGACTTCATTGGAGGCTGTCAACTCCCACCTCCTAATTTTAAAGATGAGGAAACTGAGACCCAGAGATGCACCTGGTCACAAGAGGCAGAGATACATTAAAACCCAGACTAATTCAAAAGCAAATGCTTTTACAAACTCTACCATCCTCCCTGTCAATCAATTCCCCAACAAGAATTAAGTTCCTGCTATGTATCAGGCACTGTGCTAAATGTTGGAGATACACATATAAAGAATAAAACAAACCCTACTCTAAAGAGCTTACATTCTAATGGGAAAGACAGCAAATATATATATATATATATGTCCAAAATGAATAAATGCAAATATGTACTATATATGACAATGTCCTTATCTTTCATTCTGTTCCCTCGATGCTGCTCATTCTACCGTGGTACTGACACAGGAAGTGGGAGATGGAGCAAATGGAGATCAAAAGGTATTCGCCAACTCCCAATAATAAAAGCTAACATTTATATCACATGTTAAGTTTGCCAGGTATTTTACATATGCTCTTATTTATCCTTACAACAACCCTAGAGGGTAAGATGTTACTCTTGTCTTCACTTCATAGATGAGGAAACTAGCTGAGAAAGGCTAATCAACCTGCCCAGAATCACAAAGCTAGTAAGTTTCTGGGGCAGGATATGAACTTAGGCATTCCGGATTCGGAGGGTAGATGGAAGACAAAATATAAGGCAGCCTAATGCCACAGTGTGAAAGCTTTACCCAGAGAGGGAAGAGAGACACAGGGACAGACTAGCATCTAAGCAATGCATGGCTTAAACTAGCCAAGAGTCAACCCATGTCCAACCCAGAATCCAAGCAACCTGGGATCAGCAGGAGGAAAGTCAGGCAATTCCTACAAAAGCCAGAATCTAGTCTTAGCCATCTAAATTTTTTATTAAGTAGGGCTTACTCACACAATTCAGAAGCATGGGGGCAGAATTTGATACAAGAACAAGCTCCCAGTCCAGAAACTGAGGCTGGAGAGATGAGTGATGAGAAGAAAAAAAAAAGACCTTGAGCATAATGAACGAACACTTTGGGGGTTTCATTTCTCTTTAAGGGGGAAGAGAGAAAATAAATTTTTGTTAATTGAAAAAAAGTTATAGGAAGAAAACATACACAAAAGAAAACGGTAAACCCATAACAAATTTAAGTAGACCCTTAGAGAAAAGAATGTTCTGACCACAAAAACTAAAAGAAATTAAAAGAAACTAAATGGAACAGCTAGGGAAGAAAAAAAATGGCAAGGAGAATAAATACCTTACCAGAATGGGTGACAAAACTTACTGACGAACTGACCTCCTTAAAAATTAGAATAAGTCAAACAGAAAAAAAAAGTTACTCCAAGGCAATAAAGAAATGTTAACATTGAATTACAAGATGGAAAAATCAAAAAAGCAAAAGAAAAGGGAAGTTATATAATAACAAAAACATCTAACTTGGGAAATAAGGTCAAGGAGAGATAATCTAAGACTCACCAAATTACTTGAAAATCATGACCAAAAGGACCTTAGGTATTCTATTTAAAGAAATTATAAACAAAAATTACTCAGATTTCTTACAGCCAGAGGGCAAAATGTAAATAGAATCCATCAGATCTCTCCTGAACAAAACACCAAAATGGAAATTCCCAGGAACACCTCAGCCAAAATCAAAAACTTCCAATGCAAACATAAAATGCTACAAGTAACAAAAAGAAAAAGTTCAAGAACCATGGAGCCACAGTCAAGATCATGCAAGACTTGGCAGTTGACAATTTATAGAATAAAAGAGCTTGGAATATGACATTCCAAAAGGCAAAAGACAAAAACTGAGCAAAACTGATTATAATCCTAAAAAGGGGGAGAAATGGATCTTTAATGCAAGGGACAAGCATTCCTGATGAAAATGTCTAAACTTTGGTAGAAATTTAAAATTTTATTTTAGTAGACACTTTAAAGTAGACACTTTAGAACTCAAGAGAAACGTAGCTAACACAGTAAATCAATTTTAAGAGGCTATTTAAGGATAAGTTGTTTGCATGTTATAGAGGAAGAAGTAAAAATGTCTTTTCAGAACCCTAATGTCTTCAAGACATAAAGTTAAAGAGTTAGGAGGCAATATTAGGACAGAAAGGAGGGAAAAGGGAAGGTATCTCATTTTGGGGGTGAAGGATATATACACACATAGATGAAAGAGTGAAGGAACAGATATCCCATGAACCTAATTTTCATCTGAACTAGACAAAGAAAAGTAAAAAACACTCATGCACCGTTACAGACATACTTATTCTATTTGGTGTTTATGTTCAAAATGAAAATAATATTTAACTTATATTTTTAAAAAGACATTAATTTAATTAAATTTTACTTCAATGAAAAGTTTAATTCTAATTTAATTTTTAAAAAAGAAAGATTAGGGTGAATGGGAAAAGTACTGCAGGGTTGTAGAAGGCAATTATTTCCATTTTGGAAAGGGAAAGAGAGCAGAGTCAGAAAAATGTCACTAAGGGATGGTTTGTGATTATCTAGAAAAGGAAGTATCAAGAACAAAGAGCCAGCATTGCTTCATCAAGAACAAGTTACGCCAGAATAACCCTTTTTCCTTCTTTGACAGGGTAACCAGGCTGATGGATGAGAGGACTGATTTATATATAGCTTACCTAGATTTTAGTAAAGTATTTGAAAATATCTCTGCTATTTTAAATGAAGAAGTTGAAGAGATGTGGGTTAGATACTAGTACTTTAAAGTCTACAGGCCATATGTGGCTCACAACACTCCTGAGTGTGGCATGAACCAAATTAAAATGTAGTTCCTATTTGATTTTAATGTGTTGATGTATTAACAAAAAAAGAAAAATATAAACATGTGTGGTTTTTTAAGTCAATATGTGGCCTGCTGGGATCCTTAAGTAAGGCTTAGTGGCTGCTGTTTCTGTCTGAGTTTGACACCACTGCTTTGAGGTATATTCCAAACTAGGTAAGGGTTTGAACCCAAAGAAATTAATGGTTTGATGCTAACTTGCAAAGATGTCTCCAGTGGAGACAGGGATCTGTGCTTTACCATATGCTATCTTAATATTTTTATCACTTACTTGTTCATAGACTTAAAACCAGAAGACACCAGTTATTAAGTCTACCCCTGTAATTTTAATAAAGAAGTGAGGCCCAGAAAGGTTAAATAACTTTCCCAAGGTCACACAAATACAAATATTAGGGCTAGAGTTCTCTGATTCAAAAATCTAATAAGTTGGAGGGGAAGAAAAAACCCCAAAACATTGTTGATATTCTCCTTTAATTTGCAGATGACACAAATGTAGGATGGATAGGTAATATGGTGGATGATAGAATCAAGATCCTCAAAGAAGCTGACAGGTTACAACTGGGATGAATCTAATAAGATTATATTCAACAAGGACATACACAAAATCTTAAGCTTGGGCTCAAAAGATAAATTTCACAAGCCTAAAATGGGAGGTGGAAATGGGGGATGGAGGAATAGCTAAACCATAGTTCACCAGAAAAAGTTCTAGGAGTTTTAATGGATTGAAACCATGTCAATAATATAACTATGGCAGCCAAAAAGGACATGTGACCTCAGAGGGCCTTTAGAGAGGCATAGTGTCTCAGGACTAGAGGCATGATGATTTCACTTTCTCTGCTGGTTCAGAAAACATATGGAGTAAATTTTTTCTATTCTGGATGTGACATTTTAGAAAAGATATTTATGAACAAATGAATGTCTACAGTAAGGCAACTAGGAAGGTAAAGGGGTTCCAAATCATGCAATAGGAAGACAGGATGAAGGAATTATGAGTGTTTTAACTTAGAAAAGAGCAGAATTAGGAACATGATGGAGGATTTAAAAGACTTGATGAATTGTCCCATAGAAGAGGGATTCAGTTTGTTCAGTTTGACCCCAGAGGCTATAATGTAATCAATGGGTGAACACCACACAGAAGCAAGTTTAAGCTTTAATAAAAAGAAAATTTCCTAAAAATTAGAGCTGTCTAAATGTGGATTTCCCTGGAAAACTGTGAAGCTTCCTCTCACTAGAGTTCTCCAGGATAGGGCTACATCGCCAGTTTTCCAGTATACTCCTGACAAGATTCTGATTGACTTATGGGATATACTATTATAGCCTGTGAGTTCCCTTCCATTCTAATATTCTGTGACTTCCTAGGAGTTTGTAGATTCCTGTTGGATTGTCTGGTTCATTCACTGTAGCATTTTATCATATGCTGCCTAGAACTGTCATTTAACTGTTTCATATGTATAAAGCATTTTAACTTTGACATTGTAAATTCATTGAAGGCAGAGAATTAGCATTTGTGGGCACAAGGAGGAAAAGCATGGCTTAGTAAAAGAAAAGTACTGAACTCGCAGTTAGGAGATCTGAGTTCTATTTTCATTTTTACTACTTTCTAGTTATGTGAACTTCAGGAAATTACTTAACCTTTAGGAGTTTCAATTTCACCATCTGTAAATTGAAAATAAATCATCCCCTGGAATTCTTCATAGGGAGGTATAAGGAAAATGTTCATCAAACCTAAAGCACTTTATGAAGGTGAATTATTGAGGTAAGTAAGTAATCTTGGTGAATTAATGAGTGAGGAGGCAGAGAGAAAGAAGAAGCAGTCAAGGCAAAGAAGGTCTTGTCTGTGGTACACTGGAATCAAAGGCATTAATAAAATCGTTACTTTGGGAGAGGAAACTTTATAGAGATGGAATATTTCCTTCAAGAGCTTAGCCCTACATTCTGCCCCAATCCATCTCGCCATCTGAAGAGGGTGCCTAACAGCCATCAAAGTGGCACCCAGTGCCTTTTCTTGTTTTGACTTACACATAGATAAAGGCACCCTATTGATAAAATGGTCCAGGGAGAGGAAGGAATTGTGGCTCCACCCAAGTCTATGTAGATAGGATCTTTTTAAAGGCTCTGAGAGAAGGGGGCTGAATTCAAAGTGTTCATTCTCTGTCTCCTTTCTGTTGCTAGTGGTGCAACATCTTTCCTGAGTTACAGAAGAAAATGCCAACTGGAGAAGACTGATCTACCTCATTAATAGGACCCCATGGTGGAAAGGAAAGAATCAGGATAGCAAAAGAGACATGGTAAGCCTGTGAGAGAAAGGTATGGATTCTCAGTCATAAGTACATGTGAACAAGGAGCCACACCTCCCCCTTTTGTGGCTACCTGTTCCCACGTCTTGTCCTAGTGATTATCTTTAAGTGAAACTCTGACCATTTCACTCCTATTCAATAAAACTCCAGAATTAGTTCTAGACACGATAAGGTTGAGGTACCAATTGAATATCATGATAGACAGAAATGTGAGTCTGGAGAGGAGAAGAGGTGATTTCTGAGGTAAAAAAAGAAAAGATGGATTTATTAAACAGTAAGGCAGAGAATAAACAGAATACTGTTGGATTTGGGTGACTGAGTAGAACAACCTAGAATTCCTAGGTTCCTATTGCCACTAGAATAAAATATAAACTTTTTTCTTATTAGTTTGTAAAACCCTTCACACTCTGACTACAACCTATCAAACAATTACTTTCCTTCCTACACTCTCTGATCCAGCCAAACTGGTTTTCTCTCATGCCTGGACTGCATCCCTTTCTCATTTCTGTCTCATAGAATCCCTTTCTTCCTTCAAGACAGCTCAAGCATTACTTTCTGGGTGAAGCATTTCTTGAGCTCCCCCAGCTACAGTGTTCTTTGTCTTTCCAATTAGTTAGTATTTAATCTCTTTATATTTATCTTATATACATCTCTATATGTTCCTGTCATCTCTTCCATTAGAGTTCAAGTTCCTTGAGGACAGGAATCATTTATTATATTTATATCCCTAGCACCTAGCACAATGTCAGATACATAGTAAGTTTATTAAGTGATTTCTCACATAAGCAACATGAATCCTCCCCTCTCCTCCTCGCTGATTCTTGGAGAGGATCAAACTATTTCAGAGTTTGAAGGGATCTTAGAAACCATATGGTGCAATCCTTTTCTCTTATAAAGGTGAATTTCATGAAGAATTTCTAGGGCAAAAAGTCTATGACTTCTCTGGTAGTATTATATCTTTTACTACCGGGAAAGTCAAACTTATAGTTAAACTACATCCCTACTGTGGAGATGCTCTCCTATTATACCTTTGCATTCAGTAGTTATTTGTTGTTTCCATATAATAAATATAACAAATAACTATTTGTGGTCTTAAATATTGTGAAAACTAGCCTTCCCTCATCCAAAAAAATTTATTTTCATCCATTTTACTTGTTTCTCAAGTTGTCCAATCCATGTCTTTCCATGCTCTGGGGATAAGAAGTACTACAATACGCTGAATACAGAGGCTGTTAACAAATCTCCAGTTCAGTTCCAATTTCCTGGGACAGAAGCAATGTAGGAGACTTCAATTAGAGAGCCAGGCTGAACAAAAGACTCTCTTGGTCAGACTGCTACCTGACCCTGGTCAGCAGAAATATATTTTGGCAGTGGGGTGAACATGGCCAGGTGACCTCTGTTATCTGGAGCTAGTTAGAGACCTAATTGACTCTCTGGGTTTCATACTTCCTGGAGGTCAGAATAAAAAAGACTATACTAATTAAGCTTCCTGAAGCCTCTATCCTGATGCTGCAAGTATCCTTTATGGATTGATCTTTTTGCAGGGTCTTTTTAGGGGCTTCATCCTGATTCTGGAAATGTGAGCCTATTTCCTTCAATAAAGTTCTTTTTTATCATGACGTTGTATTTCTTGTTGACTTGGCGCACACACAGAATTTGAACCAAGGTATGTAAGCAAAGAATAATGTCTATGCACAGGGCCAACAATCAGTTTCTCTCAGTGACCACTTGGGATAAGGTCAATATATCTCCTTGTATCAGATTTAGGAAATTCCAGGAAAGGGGTGGAGGTTACCAAAAAGTCAAATAGAAAATAGTTGAGACTTTATAAGAAATTCATTCAACAAACTTTAATTAAGCACCTCCTATTTGAACAGTGCTGTCCAAGGTGCTGGGAAAATACAAATACAAAATTCAGTTAAGACATGGTCCCTACCATCACAAAGCTTAAAATCTAGTTGAAGAGTAAGACAGAAATACAGATAATTTCAAGTCATAACATGCCATGATAAGTAACTTTAGAGAGATTCACACAATGGCCAATGATAATTCCAGAGGACTCATGATGAAATATGCTGCTCTACTCCCCATGGTCACAAAAATGCAGATTGAGACATTTTTTTTTTTTTGGACATGGCCATTTCAAGAATTTGTTTTGCTTGCCTATAAATGTTTGTAATATGGGTAGTGTTTTTCTTGCTTTCTCAATGGGGATAGGAAGGGAAGATAGGAGGAAAAGAGAAGAGATCTTCATTTGAAAATAAACTTTAATTGTAAAAAGACAAAAAAAGAGTATATTAAAGAGAGGTAAAACAAAATGCTAGGTAATATATGTGGAGAGGGTCAGTCTCTGATGAATACAAGAGGAATATGAGGTGGGGAAAAAACAGTCCTCAGAGCATATGTACCTTGAATACTTTTTCTTATTGTTGTTATATATGATGTTTTGTTGTATATGAAGGATGACTTTGTGTGAATAGAAAGATGGCAGTACCATTAGCAAAAATATGGGAGTCAGGAAGAAGAGCAGGGTTAGAGTTACTTGGGAGTGGAAGACATGATAATGAATTAGTTCTAGACACGATAAGGTTGAGGTACCAACTGAATATCATGATAGACAGAAATGTGAGTCTGGAGAGGAGAAGAGGTGATTTCTGAGGTAAAAAAAGAAAAGATGGATTTATTAAACAGTAAGGCAGAGAATAAACAGAATACTGTTGGATTTGGGTGACTGAGTAGAACAACCTAGAACTGATGGATCTCTAATATAGGGGTTTTTATCCTGGTGCTTTTTAATTTTTTTTTTTTTAACGTTTGGATAACTGTATTTCAATAATTGATTTCCTTTGCAATCCTATATATTTTACGCATTTAAAAACATCATTCTGAAGAGATCACAGACTTCATTTAGAATGACAAAGGGGTCCCTGACTCAACAAGGTTAAAAACCCCTGCTCTAACAACATGTATCTTCAGAACAGGGCAAAGATGGATTTGGTAATTTTGCTAGTATCATTGCTTGTTTCCATGTAATTCATCATTTTCTCAGTATTCACAAATATACTGTAAATTTTGTTGCATTTAAGTCTTGCTCCTTAATTCCTTCCTGTTTAGGAGACATATAGAACCAATAGAAAACAGCAGAACTATCTCTAGATTAGATAGATAGACTATCTCTATCTCTATTGTCCCCTGGAAGGAGTTCCTGAGTCCTTAGGTAGTAGCCATAGAAACAACAGGAAAAGAAAGTAGAGAGAGCTTGTTATTTCATCACATGTGCTCCCTGTCCCCAGGAAGCTTACTGTATGGAACTACACAGCAAGAAGGTTGCTCAGTCCAGATGATAACTTAAATGCTCACAAACTGTTATATATACAAGATCTCATAAGATTTTCTGGAAAACTTTGTGAGTAGGTATTAATGGTATTATTATACCCATATTACAGATGAGGAGATAGAGGTTCAAGGAGAGTGACTTGTCCATGTTTACAAAATTAATAAATATCCAAGATTGGATTTTAACTTAGTGTTCTTGATTCAAATCACTCCAAGTCATCTAGAATATAGGGAGGTGGGAGTGGGGAGGGAAGAAGGACAAAAGTAAATAACTGAAAGACAGTTGATTCCGTTTAATCCTGACACTGTGACTTTGGCCCCAGTGTTATACTAAGTATTCTAGTTAATTGGCTGCTTCTGTTGCAATGTTAGGAAATCTCACTTTTTAGGTTCTAGGTTACTATCTTCCTTTTACCTGTTTCTTGCTTAGTGGCAGAAACAACAGTCAATGCTTGACTCTAGTAGGACAAAGATGGGGAGACGGGCAGGAACTGCACACTCACCTGCGGGGTATCCTGGTAAGGTGTCGGGGGGACATTCTGCGTGGCCATCATTGTCAGAGCTGGGGCTGGGGAGGCATGTTGCATCATGGGATTGATTCACATCGAGGACCTGTGGGTGGGAGAAATGGGCCACACCATTAACAACACTAAGAACTTGGGGATCCCCCAGAGCCCAAGAAGCCATTTTTCAAGGCTGGCCAGCAGTGGCTGGAGGCCCTTCATGAAAGGAGCAGTAGCTCTGTGTGTGTGTGTGTGTGTGTGTGTGTGTGTGTGTGTGTGTGTGTGTGCAAATAGGAGTGAGGGTGGGGTAAAGGAGGATTGCTATACAATTTCGACATGAAATAAACAATATTCAAATCATATGCAAAGCAGCTGCACATTAGTAGCAATGCTTTGTTCATCAGCATTTCTGGCCTGGTGGGTGGGTGAGGGGACAGACTGTAGTCGGACTGATGGGAGTAGAGAGAAATGGGGGATGGGGAATGGAAGACTCTGGGCAGCACCCCAGGCCTCCAGTGGCATTGATCCCTGCCATGCTTACTGACCCTTTCCCAATTACTCTTCAAGGGGAGGCTAGGGCATGTTCTGCAAGAAGAATACCCTCACATAATTTTTTAGCTATTGCTTTCCCGGAATCCCATGATTCAGATTCCCTTACTCCTTCTGGGCCCCTCAGGTAATTAAGTCCATTTGATTAACACCCTGGTGAAGAGGGGCAAAGGGAACAGGACCTTACTGCTATTTTTCAGTGACAATGCGGGGCGTGGGGGTGTGGTGGGGGAGTGACTACAAAAATAATAATTGTATTTACACAGCCCACTTGCTCTAAAGTACAGCAGAAAGACAGCTGGACCAAGAGCAAATTCTGTGAGGTGGGCAGTACACGTAATATTATCCCCATTACCAGATGAAGAGACTGGGGTGAATGCCCAACTTCTCCAGTCATAGAAAGAAAAGGGGAAGGTGTACCTCACCTTGGGAAGGGAATATGAAAAAGACAGACAGAGAGACAAACAGAGGCAGAGACGGTGCTAGGGCATAACTCTCCAGGTTCATTACTGTTTTATGTACATCTCTGAATATGTGTATACAAGAATGTTTGTAGGTATTTGTACAAAAACATATATGTATACTTAGCTAGTAATTCAAGTCCATGGTGAGTAAGTTGCACCCAGGGAGCCCCTGTAAGTAAAACCAGCCTGGCAGTGCCACCCAAGGGATTAGAATGCTGGCCACAACAGATACCCTGAAATATTTAGAACTGGAAACCACAGGGCTGGCTATACAACTTCCCTGCCCATGGGGTGTGAGAATACCTAACCTCTAGGGCCTTAGTTTGCTCAGCTGTGAAAACAAGTAAATAAATAAAAAATAAGGAGATTCTAGTAGGTGATGTCAAAGATTCTGTCTAGCTTGTGATCTATAATCTATGAACCACACTGTAGACCTATACTGGTCAATTTACCTACTGTTCTTTGGGTCAAGAGATACCTTCTTCATTAACCAAGTACTGTATTGAAATCACCCTTCTCCGATACCAGATGGAAAGCCTGTCCTCCTTCATTTTTCCTAGATATAATGAGATGCTTGGGCTGTACCTTCCTCCCCCAAGTACTTCCACATATTTACCAAACTGTGAAAGGAAAGTGAGGCATGAATTTGTAATATGGATTTATACCCTTAATGACACAGAAGGGGCAAGATTCACACAAAAGACAATGGGGCATTTATATATTGGCTTATGGGAAAACATACGTATTTTGTACTTTTTCAGGAAGAAAAGGGAACATCAGTAACCTGAGCTTCTAAATGATTTTGCTGCCTGATATCCGGCAGTATGTACCCAGTCTGAGCTAGAAAATGCATTCCAAGAATAGGAAAGCCTTAAGAAGTGGGACTTAATAGAGTTATTCCACTGAAGGACTATTGCTTGGGGAAATATAACATTGGACAAGTTCACCTCTGGTCTTAAGCTGCTTTGAGAGGCCTAGAGCCCAGAAATAAAGAGTTACAGACATGCCACATTTTGGCCTGGTCACACCAAAACTGAGTTCTTGTTAACACATTTGAGAATCAACATTGATAAGCTGGAAGTCTAGGCGGGCAACTGGGAAGGTGAAGGACTTTGTGATGAAAGGTTCATGCTCATGACCATTAGTTGAAGGAACTGTGGTTGTCTGGCCTGGAGAAGAAAAGACTTCAGGGGAACATGATAGCTGTGTTCATGCATATGAAGGGGTATCACAGGAAAAAGGGATAAGATTTATTCAAATTGGCCCCAGAGTGTAGAACTAGAATGAAATTTTAGGCAATGACAAGAAACAAATTGAGGCTTGATATAAAGAAAAGCTGCCTAACAACCAGACCCATCAAAAACTGGAATAAACCACGGTAAGAAGTAGTGTGTTCTCTCTCTCCCAAAACACTTACAGGCAAAGACTGGGTGACTATTTGCAGAACATATTGTACAGTGGATTCTTTGTCAGATATGGGTTAGACTAGGGGAGCCCTTGACATCACTTTCAACTTTGAAATTCTGTGACTGGAGGATATATACCTTCTGAAGATCCCATTTCCTCATGTGTAAAAGAAGGGACTTTTACTAGATGATTTCTAAAGTTCCAATGAACTTATTGTGCACCTATGGAATGGAGAAGTTTATATGGTCTGTGTTAGTCCCTCTTTCATTTCCCATACAGTCTTCCAGATCCACATCTTTGATGGCTCAAAGAATACTCTAGAACTAGAGCAAAAATGTCCAAGAGTATACCCCCTGTTGGCTATGGAAAGGTAGGCACACTTGATGTAACATTATTATTGATGGAACTGAGAATTGATCTTAACCATACTGGAAGGAAATTTGGAATTATACCTAAAAGCAACTAAAAAAAAATTATCTTTAAAGCAACCATGTCCAGAAATTCCACTGTTAGGGACATACTTCAAGTAGATTAAAAAATGATAAAGAAACTGAGGTACCATATACATATGCAGCATTTTTTTTAAAGTACCAAAGCATTAGAAATAAAATAGATGCCCTCAAAATTGGAAACAGCTAAACAAACTGAAGCACATTGATATCATACAATACTGCGTTATGAGAAATTATAAATATAAAAAATTCAGAAAGCACAGAAAGACTTATATGAACTGATGCAAAGTGAATTAAGCAGATCCAGGAAAACAATATGCAAAATGACTACAAAAATACAAATAGAAACATACAAAACTGAATGCTGTGTAATAGCCTCCCCCTTTTTCTAGAAGATGGGGGACTATGGGTGTAGAATATTACATATACCATCCGACTCAATTGATGTTTTGATTAGTTATAATGGCCTGCTTTTTTTCCCCTTTTCTTTTATATTCTTTGTTAGAAGAAATTGCTCTCTGGTGATGGATTATAGGGGAGAGTAATATATTTGGAAAGGACAATGATATAAAACCAAAAGGTATCACTATACTGTATTTTTTAATAATAGCTAGCATTTGTATAGTGTTAAGGCTTGCAAAGCGCTTTATAGACATTATCTCATTTTACTCTCACAACAACCTTCAGAAGAAGGTGCTATTAAGATCCTTACTTCATTCCCCAATTGATAAATGGTCAAAGAATATGAACAGGCAATTTTCAGGGTAAGAAATTAAAGATATCTATAATCATATGAAAAAGTGCTCTAAATCACTACTGATTAGAGAGATGCAAATCAAAACAACTCTGAGGTACCACATCACACCTATAAGATTGGCAAACATATCAGAACAA